>CM077481.1:68113370-68713370 GCA_039654755.1 Calcarius lapponicus | reverse complement strand
CATGAGTAAGAGAAAGAAGGCAATAACCCCAAGCCAGAATGGGAAGAATCTAGTTTAAAGCCTGTAAACAAAAGAAACTAAAGTCTGGACAAGCCAGCTGAGCTGCACAGAGATCTGGAGGCTCACTGCTGCACAAGAGTCAACAAAGTATACTGAAGAGCCATAAAAAACAGGGAATCAAAAGCACATTCCACTATAAGAGAGAGCACAGCCCAGTGAGTCAGCTCCCACTGAGAACTGGACAAACACAATTAGTAACTGCAAGGGAAAGTAAAACACAAACAGTGTGACACTGGAATTTACAAACTGCTGTAACCAGCAGTACTGTATGATTGAAAAACTATACGAGATTCTGGCATCCAAGCCAAATCTGTGTCTCAACATTTTTTGCTGGACAGAAGGGAAATAATAAGTATTTACATTACCACTTTCTAAGTGCTTCATTAACAAAACCCCATGCTTACAGTAAGACATCACACATGAATAAATAAGATGTGTACACATCACAGAAGGCTTTTACATGACAGGAACCTGGAAAGCTGCAGGATTGTGTACTGAAACAGCTGACAAATTTTCAACAGCTAAAATTACCTCTAAAATGCAAACTTTGAAATTTAGTATGCTTGTTTATAGATGTATATGCATACAAGGTAAGAAATGTTATACAACTACAAACATGGATCAAATACTCTGACCAAACAAACTCTTGATAGATAGGCACTCTACTTTGTCTCACCAGGACATTGTCCTGGACATTTGTTAAGCATTACTGGAACCTACTACTGACACAGACACTGCATGTTTCTTACCAAGGCATGGTTTTGCTTAACTGGTTGACTGTGCAGTCCATTTGTTCGCTTCTTTTGGCTCGAAGTGTCTTGATTTTGCTTTCTGCCATTGTTCCTCACACTCTGACTCTGCTGTTAAGTCCAAAACAAGTAGAGGGAAGAGTTTAAATGGCAGAATTGGACATAATTGCATTGACATTTCCTATTTAGTAACTAAAACTTCCCTCCAAGTAACTTCAAAACACGTAAACAGTTTCTTTTGCAGAAAAACTGAAGCCCACTGAAATTAACCAAACATACACTCAAGCTACAGGGCCATCAACTGTTACTCATTCTCTCTTGCACTGAGTATGACAGAATTATTTCACAATTAATTGAGTTCAGTGAATTTCCACGCACTGATGCAGATATATGAGAGATACCAGCAAAATGGCAAGTACTAATTACTATCTGTACATGAAACACCACAATTGCTGATACCACCACTTCTAGTGTGAGATAAATCAAAAAATTTCCAAGAGTTCCCAAAATTCCCCCACTCTATTTTTACATTCTCTGTAGATGAAATTCACTGGTTTTGTCCTAGAGAGGAAACCCTTATGAACAAAGACATCTGTTTTAAAACAAATAATCCAGATGCATATGCTTGCCTAACAAACAACCTACCTTTACTTTCAAAACTTCGGACACCTCAGGATGATTATATGGCTTCTGTGACTGTTTTGGCTTCACCAAGTGCTCTCCTGAAAAGCCATCTGTAAACACCTGTTGACTACAGCGAAGTTTGGATCTAATACAGGAAAACAAAGACAGGTTATAACACAACTTCAAATCTACTGAGAGCAGAAGACAAATATTAAAAAAGTTTCTGAGAACAATATGGAAGACAATCTTAAGTAACCTGTATGGAAACTCTAATAGTGCTCACTGCCATTTGCATTCTCCACAGACAAGAGGCCAAGTCCATATTAACATTTGTCCTGTTGTTCTCAGCACTGGTGTTGCCCTGGCTCAAATTACTGAAGTCCTCTCATACGGACTACAGGTTTCAACATTTTCTCTACCACTTTTCACTCAGCTGAATCTAAAGCCAGCAGGACATGTTCCCCTACTGATTCCTACAGGTTTTATCTAGCACTTCTTAGACTCCTTTGGGGAGTCCTACTTTTCCTGTGCAGAAGGGCCAAAAACATTGAAGTTGAAGCACTGGAAGTTATCTACTTGCTTTAGCTTCTAGGTTTTTTTTATTCCCATAAACAAGACTGAGAAAATAATCCCAGTTCTGACACCTGTGTATCAACACATTAATTAACTTTTCACCTTACTCACAAGTCTATGATATACATCTATGTTAATTTTTCTGTTATTTACCTATTACTGCAACACAAATCCTTGGAGAAAGAGAAAAGGACAAGCAGTATTGTATATAATTGTCAATGTATAATATTCTCATATTTGTATAACCAGTATTTTTTAAGAAAGAATATAGAGATGTTAAACTGACCTGGTTCTTACCTAGCTTTTTCCAAGTTGGGTTTAGAGGGTGTGCTCCCTGCAGATGAAAAACCATTGTCACTGTCTGAGGAATCTCCATTCCTTCGGGAAATCCATTCCCTCAACGGCCTGTGAGCAAGGAGCAGTACAACAAGATCTACTTACCAAAACAAATCTAAAGAATTTAAAGTTGTCTGAAAGACCCTGGCCTAGCATTTGCCTCATCTCAAACATACCTGATGAAGGGAATTGCCATAAAAAATTTGTTAGGTGCCAAACCCAGCTTGGACTTTGGGGTCATGTCATTTCTGTGGCATGGTAATTTGTCGATGGAAAACCACTCAATATTCTAAAAAAACAAGAAATAAAATGAAAATACCCTCTATTGTAGCCGTAGCAGAATTTTACAAATGTGTAACAGCTACAATTATTTCCCTTAATTAAAAAATTACCATGGAAGACTTAAATTAACAGGCCACAACAGCGTTTCTCACAAAAGTTTAATTAACTCTTCCGACTGCCACTAGAGTAGCAGATGGTACAGCACAAAATTGCATATCGCAACTAAAATATGAAAGGTATTCATCAGCAACTAAAGTCTGAATAAGAGTTTCATAAACAAACCAACCAAACCACTGCACACAGAATGCCATAAATAAATGTACAGGCTTTGAATAACTTTCAAAAACTTTTTACTTAAAGTGTGATAAATACTGGACCACCAATACCCATTCAAAAGTAAGAAGGGTGTTTAGCTTGACAGCAAAGTTACACGTTTTGTTATAAAAGAAAAAAAAAAAACATGGCAATAAGATAGGATTTGTGTTATTGTTTATATGTTATAGTTTTAATAGTTAAAACTGTATACTTAGCAGAATGGGGAACAAAATCAGGAATTCTGACCCCAGACAGTGTAGAAGAACCCACATGAGATTTGCTATCACAGAATCTACTCAGAAAGCCTCAGGTCCGGACAAGATGCAAATTATGGAAATAAGTTACAAACTGAACAAGTCTCCAATATAGTTCTACAGGGAGTACAAAACCAGCCCTGCCTGGTGGCATTAGATCAGATGAAGACAAAACTTCAGAACTCTGTAATTGCAAGAACTCTTCAACATTCTCACACATATGGTCACTGTTCTACAAAGTACCATAATTACTGTATATTTTTAAAAAAACTCAAATTTCATCTTATGTCATATTTTAAAAAAAGAGGTCTCGAATGCAAGATATTACATCCTGTCCACTCAAATACTTTCTTTATTTAGAAAGCAAGATGCCCTGTTCAGTGACACAATCTGCATGGAAATACAGCTGTTTTGAACTGAACTGCCATAAAGAAAAAAAAAAATTCAAACTTCAAAGATTACAGATACCACTGACAAAGGTTCCAACAAGTTGCTACCTGAGCCTTGGTCTTTCGCTTTCACAATACTTTTTAAAAGTCCAGTGGTACACAATACATCCAAAATAGTTTCCTTTTTTTGTCCCCTTCCCAGCTTCCTCCTTAAGACATACTATTTTTTAAATCTGAAAGTATTAGACATGAAAGAAAGAAAGCAATCCTTAGTTTGTCCTTTTGATATGTAGGCTTTTGCATGTCCCCAACTAAAAACTACAACTTGAGAATGCATAGCTATATCTGCATCTGTAACTAGGAACAATATGAAATTATTAATATATATACCACCCATGAGAAGAGGAGAATTGTATTTTAGCAGCATGCTTCATTGTCTTTTCATGATGAATGGAGATGTCAGACAGATATTCAAGTATCAGACCTGCACGTTAGCTGCAAGAAGTCAACACAAAACCCTACAGTGCAGAGATGCCACTGGTACCTAGCATTTAAGGTGCTCATTGTGCTTAGTGGGTTCATTATTTTACACACTTCTGGCTTTAAAAAGCAACTTCTGCAAAGTTCCTACAGATTCAGACAAGGTAGCACATACCCGAATTTCCCTTCTAGTTTTGGGGTTGAATTTGGTGTTCTTGGGAACTCCAGGAATGATGTACAGCCGTGCTAACTGATCATTGATTCGCAGCTCAATGTAGTCCTCTTTGCAGATATAATCTTTTATGTCAAACCCAGTTTCTTCAAACACCTGAGAAGTATTTAGATGAAATTAGTGTGTGTGTATTCAGAGTTATCCTTTCACAATCTATTACCCCAAGCAAAGGAATGACTATTTTTCAGATATATCCATGAAAGTTGCCGGGAAAAACAAGTCTTTACACATAGACGTTTGCTCAGAAATAGAAAAAGTATCTACATGCTTTAAATTTCTCTGAAATTGCAAGCCTGTTATGCAAGTTTAAACAATTTCTATTACACCTTCATGCAGCAATTTATTAATATGGACGGGGTTAGTCCTCATCAACTTCTGAGGTACTACTGAACTCTGTAGGCACTGCCAAGTGAAGACCTCTTCAATTAGATTTTACATAGATGCAGCTTATGGTTTCAGATCTGTACTGACTCCGGTGAAAGAAGCTGAAAGATTTATTTCAGATATAAAATAAATTGTTAGTCTATCCACAATGACAACCTAACCTATCAGAATAAAGACAGTAACAATAGTGCTGATCACTAGTAAAATCTAAACAGATTTTTCAGATTAACAACACCATCAAAAGATTTTTTCCCAGTGTAACTGTGCCCCCTTTAATGTGTTTGCTGGCATAACTTGAAGTAAAGAGGAAGATACACTTCAAGCAACTCCTTCTTGAAGTAGCTGTCTAGTTTATCCTTGATAGGTATACTTAAAACAAAAAAACAAAAAAACAAAAAAAAAAAAATCCCCAAAACCCTGTGATTTCTCAGATACTGATTCAGTCAAATTGAAGAACACTAAATGCATCATACTACTTTCCCTCATCTTAATTTTCTCTCTCAAAAACTCTGGATGTATTGTGTTGCATGAACACTGAATTTGTACCAGTAATATTCCTTTACAGGCCATTTTGAACATGCAGCTTCACTACATATCTAGGTCTCCAGGAGAAATAAATACAGATTATTTTATTTTTCAGATTTTACTTGCAATATACATTGACTCTTGTTCCTCAAAATAACTGAAAAATAGCATAACTAAAAAATAAAAAGTTCTTCACAATTTTTACATTAAATTCCACAACCTCCAATTGAGCTCTTTAGCCTCTTAACACAGACCAGTGTACATAGGCTAAATTCCCATTTCTCCACATTTTTACAGTTATGGTGACCCTTGAAATCAATACACCAAAAGTCATAAATTACATAAGACTTCCCAAGCACCACAAGTAATACTTAAATGTAAATTCACAGTTCAGCAGAGAACTTTAAAAATAGTACTCACTTCATTTAGCACATTGGTGCAAAATAATGTGAAACAAACCTTTTTTTGGTTTTATTTTAATATATAACCTCAACCTTGATTACCATTTTGGGACTCAGAAGGGCACCAGAAGATGACTGCAATAACAGACTATTTATTCACACAATTTCAATAACAGGATTCCCTAAGTAAAGTGCCTTTTCACCCAACATGTATATCCTGATTTCAGCAAAATTTCACTTCTTTATCTTAAAGGAGTTGATATAACTTACCTCTCTAGCAGCACAGTCATGAGGTGCCTCTTCTTTATTTACTTTCCCTTTTGGAAATCCCCAACCAGATTTTGCTAAATAGCCCTGAACCAAAAGAACCTACAAAATACAAGGGAATGCAACTGTCAAACATGCAGGTGTTCTAACCAATTTCATTAAATGTCTTTCCTCACCATCCCCTTGTTCTCCAGAAGAATATGTTAGCCTCAAGGAAGGAAACCATTAGGTTTTCTGTGTACTAGCAAGAATGGTGCAATACTTTACAGAATCGTGTAACTCAGAATAAAAAAATAAAATCTCAGAGGGAAAGCACGCAGAAGTGTGTTTACTGACTCACGTATTTCTGTACACAGCCACCAATATCAAGTAACTGTCAGATCTCTGCGAATCTGACAGTGAATGTAAATTTCTTCAGAAGAAAAATGTAAACAACAAAGAATTACTTCTGCCAGTATACGCCATCCCTCCCTCTAGACAGCCCTTCACAATTATTTCCATACTTACATTTTCAAGTGTCTCATCAAGGATAATTGCACCATAGGTTGGCACTCCCATTTTGTATTCTTTCCACTCATCTAAAACCTTCTGTACATCTTCACCTTGAGGCAGTAAAAAGGGGCAGTGATTGAAGAGTAGAGCAGCATGTTAAGGAAGATAAACTTAAGCAGCCAGTTCCAAAGTACATACCAAATATAAAAGATATTTAGAGTAAACACTCCCTCCCCTAAGTCCTTTCAAGATAGATTCTCTTGGAAGTAAAATAATATTACAAATAATCCACTACCAAACACTGAAAGTCAGAGTGCATCAAGTAATTCAGCAATTCCTATACAAAGCAATCTAAATAAATGAAAAAAAAAAAAAACAAAAAACAAACCAACAGACAAAAAACCAAAACCAACCAAACAAAAAAGACACTCAAAAAAACCCCAACAAAATAAAACAAAAACACAAACAAACACCAAAAAATCCCAACAAACAAAAGAAAAAAGATTGCACAAGGCTGATTGTTTGAGGGAAGGTAATTTTGAAAAAGAGTAACTCCATAACAGTTATTTTGAATATGTATTATTTGCAAACACATTTTTTTAATTTTGAAATGAGCAAGACAGAAAAAAAATCAGTTTCTTGTGCTTGAAATAAATGGGAATACATTTTTGCTACAATCATTTGTTAAGATTATGGCATAGAATCCTATCTTCAGTATTTATTATGCAAAAAAAACCCCATTTTAATGACATACAATTACAGAAATCTAAATCCTAATGCCCTTTATCAAAACTGATAATGTAGAGAAAATATAAACAACCTCTATAACTCTAAAATTTTGAGAGAAAACCTACAGTCCTTAATCAAAGTATTAATATTATAAATTACATATATTATACAACCAATAAAAAACACTCCACAGCAGAATACTTAAAAATACACAGCAGCAGAACTAATATTTGTGGCAAATATGGGCTAGAAAGGGAAAGATTAATGAACATATAACATCTATTACACTGCATTTCTTCTGCACTGCCTACAATTACTAGGAGAATTTTGTTGGTCTGAAAATACATTTTTTATTAAAAACATATATAAAATAACAGCATAACATCAACCAACAGGATATGACCATATATTTACAGTTTACTGTTAAGAGCTGTAGTGTTTCAAAGTAATTATATATTAGGAAACTAACAGATAAGTATGTTGTGTAGTGAAAGCATGGATAATATTATCCTCAAAGTTAGAAGCAGTATTTCAATCTTAGATCAAGAACATATGGGACAAGGCTAAAACTAAAACGTTTGCTGGATGAAAGCCACAAAGTTTTCTCTAGCAAGAACTAGAACTAGATAGTACACATTCTAACAGCCCTTGCAAGCCACAAAAAAAGCAGAAGCCAACCATTTGAATTCAGTAAAAATGCAGTTTCTACTCTACAGAAACTTCCAACAAATACATACCACTGCCCATGGCAGAATACATACCACCTTCAACTACTTTAACATTTATATTACTAGTTACTTGAAAATTCATAAACTGTGGAGTTCAGTTTGAAGAGCACCAACAGCTCACCCATGAAACCAACCTAGCATGCAAAGTGCAACCATGAGAAAAATCCTCAAACATCAGAAATGGACCATTTTCCATAGTTCTTTAGCAGTCCAAGAAATATCTATTTTGTGGGTGCCACAAACTTATGAAAGCAGTGAACTCAGTAACATCACATACCTAGCAATACTAACTTTTAATCATTAACACATGAACTGACATTATCATACTATGAAATATCGTAAACAATATTTAGTTTGCACTTTACTACCAGACAGAAAACAATCAGAGTAATAAAAAGGATATCAGCTTTAGCAAAGTCTCTTATCCCACACTGAGGTAATCCTGGTGTGTTTTGCATGTAGAAATCCAAATAAAACCAATGGGCAAGTTCAATCTGAAAACAAACTCTGATTGCATTGTCTCTCTCTTCACTTGGAATGTGCAAAATAAATCGGCTGCCAGAAAAGAAAAAGAGTAGGATTAGCCAAATCTATTGACTTAAATACAGCTAACAATAAAACATTGCAACAGTACAATTCCTGATCCATTAGCACACACCAACAGAACTCCAGACCCTCCTCATGTTCCAAAAGGACAGTAAAAAGTTTTCGCAAAGTAAAATACAGCTTTTAAAGTTAAGAAGGAAAATGAATTACTGTGATCTTTCAGAAATATCAATTACAATACACTAAGTAAATTTACTGTTGTGAAAACAGGAAGTGTGAAGACAACCTACTTAAATCGCTGTGTTACAAAAATGAAAGCATTTTTACAAGTCCATTAAAGAACATCTGCAAACTCTGATAAGATATTGCTATTTTTTTCAGGATTCAAGCTGAACATAGTTATATATTTTCACTTAAAACCACAGTAAACTATTGATTTACATAGATTTTAAAATTCAATATGATCCTACAAATTTCCTCAGTCTGAATCTAGGTTTAACCCAGATATTGGCACACAGACAGAGTCACTGAGATAAAAGTTTAAGCAGCACTGTGTGATAGCCCATTTTAGTAAAGCAAAATAAGCTTTATTTATTTATGTATTTCTATCAAAAGCAGAACTTCCTTTTTAGAAATTTATGGTCATACACCCCACTGAACTTAAATCATTTGATGGAGATCTTTGACATTCAGCTCCTGAGTGCAACCAGCTGAATTCTCAAAGTGCATAATATCACTGGTCTAAGCAGAAGCAGTGTACCTTTACTTAAAATCTGACAAGTATGAATTGTCAGGATCTCAGAATTGGGTGCCTCTCTAAGGCAGTCCGGCTAAGGACAGAGGCAGAAGGTCACTGCTGCAGGCACACACCTGACACTCCCCAGGCTTCCAGGCACATTCACAGGTCCCCCAAGTACTACCACAGGTCTCCTTTTCCACCCCATAGCCCTGCCCAGACCCTCACACCCCCCCACACAGGTCCTGCCCCACCAGATAGCCCAGTTTGAAGTTCATTAGAGAGAACACGTGCACGACAGGTCTGGGGAAGGCACCTGTCCCCCTCCCACCCAGTGCATGAGCGGTGACACAGTCCTGCTGCAGCTGCGGGTGCTCTGCCCCACAGAAGCTGGTTTCCAGGACACTCTTCATTGCCACCACAGACACTGGGAGCTGAGACGCCCTCCTGGGAGTGGATGGCACTGAGATCTGCTCCCTCACTCCAGCAGCTGACACCTTGCCCAGCTCCCATCAGCAGCTGTCACTTCATCCTTGGAGCACACATATACAGGGCGTAGAGAGTGGAATTATCCAGACAAAAATAAATATTTACTAAGAAGATGTAAGATAGGACAGCCTGTGACACTTGGGCAGAAAGGTCAGACAGAGAAGTGTACCAACTTGCCCAGTTTTACAGCCAGCCTCTTTTATACCCCTTTCTGCCTATCCTTCCTTTGTCCTTCCCTGCTTCTCCCCTCCTGTGGCACTGCTCTCAACCCAGAGTGTGGGATCCCCCCAGGTCTAAAGCCCTACCAGATACAAAGGCCAGGCTGATATTCCTGAGAGTGATGCCTGTGGTTTCTTGGCAGTTGGTCAATTAGCACAATTAACAGGTTTGTTTCATGTCATTGTGTCTACTTCTGATTTCTTAGCTCTGTGTCTAAATATTTTTTCACTCTGATTCCTCCACTTTTTGCCTGTTTTCCAGGAGTAGGTCCATACTCAGATAAACTTGCTGGAATGAACATTCCTATACCCCTCCCCCCCCCCCCCCCATCAAGCAGCGGCAAGGTTTGGTTTTCACTACTGCCTTCCTTATCATTCCTCTTTTCAGTTTGTAGCCTTATATGCTTTATTTATGGATTTCTCATCTTCTTATCATTCTTCTGCTGGGTTTGTAGCCTTGCATGCTTTATTTATTTAGTATGCTTTTATTTCTCATCTTCCTACCCAATTTTCACAAGAAGGCCTTGGCCAGATACCCTTAAAGACCTTGGCAGGCCTGAGAAGGAGTCTGTGTGAACCTCCTGAACTTCAACACGGCCAAGTGCAAGGCACTGTGCCTGGGTTAGGACAATCCCAAGCACAATGTAAACACAGTCTGATGAGAGAAAGGATGGAGAGCATCTCTGGGGAGGAGGATTTGGGGTGTTGATGGATGAGAATCTTGACATGAGCTGACACTGCGAGCTCCCAGCTCTTTTGATGGAACACAGTGTGCACAGCAGATTAAGGGAGGTGATTCTCACCCTCTATTCTGTTCTGGTGAGATCTCACCTGAAGCAATGTGTCCAGCTGTTGGAACCCCAATAAAAGAGGAGGGGGACCTGCTGGAGCAAGTCTTCTCTGAGGCCTTCCAGGACCTCAGGAGGGTAAAGAAAGCTGGAGAGGGGGTTTTTACTATGTCATAGTGACAGGACAAGGGGGAAAGAGAAAAAGGGAAGGTTTACATAACAGGAAAAAAATTCTTTACTGTGAGGGTCAGGAGGCACTGGCACACACTGCCCAGAGAAGTTGTGGATGGCCTGTCCCTGGAAGTGTTCAGTAACAACCTGGTCTAGAAGGTGTCCCTGCTTTTGACAGAGGGGCTGGGTTGAGATTATCTTTAAGGTCCCTTCAACCCAAAGCACTCTGATTCTCCCTTGCATAGATAACCTTATTCACATCAACATTTTACCACTTCCCAATTTTTAATTGGCACTACCACTCCCAAATTCTTTTGAAAGCTCTGCTTTTATCTATAAAGCTGCTGTAACTGAAAGATAAAAACTTAAAAGCCTACATTACATCTACTTGATGATATTTTCTTGTCCCAGCCGCGCAGCTGAACACAAATCTAAAGATAAAATATGCAGCAGTATCAAAGAAAAGTAAGAATATGCCAGGGGATTAGGTTTAGATAACAATAGCAAAGCCAAGTACGATGATACTTATTAATCAAAAAGTTAACTTCTAAGTTACTTGGAGTGACCGAAGAGCTAAAATAGGCATCTCTAGGTGCAGCTGCCAGGTGCTGGCAGTGATGGGCTAATGCTGGACACACTGTGGGACAAAGCTGGAGGCAGCAGCTGAGATGGTGGTGCCTGTGGGGAAGTGTATTATAAGGACAAAAATGCCAGACAGGCAGAGGAAGTGAAAAAACCAGCATGAAACAGCAGCACAAACACCAAAGTTGGAGAAGAAAAAGGAAGAGATGTCCATCCTACAGCCTGTGGAGTATCACGTTCTGGAGCAGATGGATATTCCTGAAGGAACCTTAGTCTGTGGGAGTGATCCCACACTGGAGCAGGGGCAAAGCATAAGAGTGAAGGAGCCCCAGAGAGGATGTGTTACAGACTGACCACAACCCCCACTCCCCATCCCCTGAGCTGCTCGGAGGGGAGGAGGTCGAAGAGAGTAGAGAATGAAAGGATGAAGCTGACATGAAGTTTCCCTGGGAAAAACAAGGATGCAGAAAAATCTCTTTTTCAAATGCTTTTTTTGTGTGTGTGTGTGTGGCTGGGTGAGCATCTGGCCACTTGAGCAAGGTGAACCAACCATAGTCTGGAAGTCAAAAGATGGGTAAAAGTACTTGTTTACAAGACAAAGGAAGTTTCAAGAAGCTGCTAAACCCACATAATGTCTCAGCACATCCACTTCTTTACTCACTTAAACAACTCCATAGCACAAGGCAGCATGACAAAAACGGACAAGGATACTGTAACTTGTTATTTAACAATACCCAGCAACTGAGCAGGAAAAATCACTTCCTACCAAAATTCCCACTAATATCACATATAGACTGAAGAATGTAGGAAACTACAGCTATTTTTATAACACATTTATAACATCAACAGAATTACAATACAAAACACCATTTCTAAGACAGAAGATGCCAGTATCTCAAAGAAACATAGTAAGGCACTGGGACTCATCCTATTACAATGTAGGATTCAAATACTCATGTGCCCTTCTATCAGTCACCCACGGAAGTGACACTAACAGGCTGTATCAGTTTTGTAATAACTGGAATTCCTCTCTGGATTTTCTGAAGAAGTCTTAAATCTTGTGTCATATGTGAACAGGGATCTGAGAGGCAACTTCCTCTCTCTGCAGGGAGCCCAAAGGAGACACAATAAAAGCACAAACATGCTTTAGAGGCCAGATATAGGGGATTGAAAATTTACATGCCTATCGCAAACTCTGACTCTTGGATTCGACAAGTGCAAAACAATACTGAGCAGGACAGTTCTACCTTCCTGTGGTATTCTCACTTCTAAAAATTTTCACTCCTTTGAAAACTGTAATTACAGTAAGTGGGGTACCTTTCCTCTTCATTAACCTTTCCCTCTTTTACGTAAATACCTCACAAGGAGTCCCTTGGAGGTGGTAAAATAGAAGGATTATTTCATGCCCAATATCACATGCAGTTTGTGTCATCACATTCTGGGGATGACAGACAAATTACAAAGTTTGAAGAGCTACACCACAGATGATCAGAAGTTGAGACCGTAAGGGGGAAAACGCAACTTGGCCCTGTTAGAGAATCCACGCTTTATGAAAATTCAAACGCAAAGCCCCTGAAACAAGAAAAGCATTTCACTCTGAAAGAACGGACAAGCAGGAGAGGGCAGCTTCACACCGAAGGGTGTCCCTGCGGTTCTTCCCTTTCCGCCCGCCGGCACGTTCCCTTCCAGCAAAGGTAACTCACCAGAAGGGACTCCCTGACACCTCTTCCAAAGCTTCCCACCCCCTTCCAATGAAACCAGACCTCGGAGCACCGAGTACCACCTCAGTGCTCGGCTCCACGTCACGCCAACCACAAGCTCCAGCTCTTCTTTCACCTGCGCAAAAACCGCCGACGCAGTTCTACCTTTTCCGGCCCAAACCGCGCAAGAAATCTTCACTCCCCCCGTGCGCCCGGCTCCCGGCCCGCCGCCGGAGCAGCCCCACACCGATCCAGAGGGTGCCGCGGGCAGCCTTCCCGCCCTTCCAGGACGGATTCCATGGGGAGGGCGGAGCCTCAGGCTCGCGGGGAACGGGCCGAGCCTCGTCCTTCCGCTTCCCGGCGGCGCGGGACGGCCAGAGCCGCCCCTCGGCCCGGGCGGCCCCGCAACCCCTCAGCGTCCCGAGCATCTCGGGCCCCGCGCCCCGAGCGCGGGCAGGGTCAGGCGCCCTTCGCGCCCTCCGGCAGCAGCGGCACGGCAGCTCCGGGGTCGCCCCCGCCCCACGGCCGTACCTGCATAGGTCGTCCAGGACGCTGCTGGGGATCTCGGCCCGTTTGGTCTCCATGGGGAAGCGCGGCTCATCCCGACGCGGCGGAGGCCGGGGCGCAGGGAAGCGGCGGGGGCGGGGCCGCGCAGCGGGGAGAGAGGGGGTGGAGCGGCGGCTGCCGAGGCCAATCGGCGCCCGCTGTTGGCGGAGCGGCGGCCAATGGGGCGGGGCGTGAGGCGGGACTGGCGTGCTCAGGTGATCGCGGGTGGCCAATGGGCGGCGCGGGGCGGGGTCACCGCGAGCACGCTGATAACGCGGCGCGCCGGGTCACGAAACGGGACAGCGGGACAGCGGGACAGCGGGACAGCGGGACAGCGGGACAGCGGGACAGCGGGACAGCGGGACAGCGGGACCCGACCTGGCCCGAGCCTGGTGAGGCGCAGCTGGGGTGCTGTGTCCAGCTCTGGGCTCCTCAGCACAGAGAGCCACTGGAGGGGGTCCAGCAGAGGCCATGAAGATGAGGATGGTGTGGGGCATCTCTGCCTTGTAAGGAAGGGCAGCGGCAGCTGGGCCTGTTTAGTCTGGAAGAGACTGAGAGGGGATCTCATTAATGCATGTAAATTAATTATAATCATTAATGCACGTAAAGACCTCCAAGGCGGGTGCCAGAGTGTGGTGCCCAGCGTCCTGTCGCTGGGAGAAAGAACTTGGTCGCGTTTGAGGGGTGGCAGAGCTCTGGAGCCGCTGCCTGGGGCGGGCGGGGACTCTCCCCTCCGGAAACACTGGAAGCCTCCCGGACGCTTTGTTCCTGTGTCACCTGCTCCAGGTGACCGGGCCGTGGTGGCGGGGGGACTGGAGGGGGTGATCTCCGAAAGGGAATAATTCTGTGATTCTGCGAAACCGAACCGGCTCCGGTGGCATTCCCGGAGGAGCCTCCCTGCCGGCAGAGGGTATCGCTGCTCTCTCCGCTGCGGCTAGCATTGCAGCCTCTGATTTTAAGTTGCATCGAGTATTTGACGCATTTCTCCTCTTGTTCTTCCCCTTCCTTTGCTTGCCAAAGTGCCTGAGCTCCGTCTGACTGCTCTTTCCCTCAGCGGGATTGGGGAGAAAATCAGCGAAATGAGAAAACTCGTTGGTTGAGATAAAGACGAAATTGTCTAGCAAGTTATTGGTATTGCCTGTTAAACTATAGGGAATGCAAAAGATGCACACGCAAGAAAGCAAAACAAGAAATTACTTTGCTGCTTCCTGTGACCAGGCAGGTGTTCAGCCATCTCCAGAATGGGGATCCATCGTGTGTAACAGTGACTGGGGGAGACAAATGCCATCACTATGAATGCCCCCCTTTTCTTCTCCCCACAGATTTATATCCTGATTATGGTGCTATATGGTATGGAATATAATCAACACTGTGTCCAGCACAAATCCAAAACACAGCTCCATACTAGCTAATTGGCTCTGCCCTAGTCAAAACCAGCACACAGAAACACCAGTCCAGCATTACCCCGAAGACAAGTATGTACATTCACATTTCAGTTACTGACAGGCACAGAAAGTGAGAGATGTATCCTTTGCCTCCTTTCCAGAAATATAACAAAGAACAGGAGGCTCCATGATAGCTCCAGAAGTACAAGGGCATTCAACCAGGTATAGAAAGAACAATACTGTAAGAAGATTTTGGAATCCTAGTATGAGCTGAAGCAGTAGTATTTACATATATTGGTATCTCACTCATTAACAAACTCCACTAAGTTTATTTGCTCCACTCCCTTTATTGCTGGGATGCTTGGAGGTGATGGGTGGATCACTTTAACACTGACTTACAGAAGTCCTTTGTTAGGGAAAGTAAAGTCCACTAACAGTACTATTGATATGTCTAGACAGAGGAACAGCTGGAATGATCTGAGTTAAAACTGATCAATCCCATTGCTCAGGACTCCAAAAAGCTCCATTTTTACCAGAAAGAGTAGATGTAGGAGGTTCTTTAAAAGTTGTATCATCTGGATTATTTCAAGTACCAGGATACTCTTGCTGCTACTGTTTTTCCCTGCTTTGCTACATTCACAAACTGTTCACCGTGTCCAGGTCCACGTCTCTCATGTGCATTTGGTGCCAGGAGCTCCTGCAATCGACAGAGAGGAAAAAAAGTGGCTTAGAAAATGCACTTTGACATCTCATACCATCTATGCTACTTTTAGCCCTGTCATGGTTTCTGAAAAATACCCAACCTGATCCAATGAAGAAGTAAATGTGTCAAATGTTGCCTAAGTTACAAATCACTCGTGGATTTACAGATCCTTAACACATCCTTAACATATACCTCAAGAACATAATGGAAGTTTGTAGACACTGTACCAGGACAGGGGAGAGAGGAGAGATATGTTTGAACATTTCTGCTTGCTCTGTTTTGGAGACATTGCTGGAAGACTAGGTTAGCCAGAACATGAACATAAGAAAAAAAGAAAATGTTCATAAGTAGGGTTTGGAGTTGTGTATCATTGTTGTTTCTTTTTCTTGCTGTGCATTTTCTAATTTCTTTATTAGTCTAATAAACTAACATGCACTCCTTTTACCCTTTAGCTCACATGAAGCAAGTTGACTTAAAGCTGACACATTCAGGTTCTATTTCCCCAAAGATAAATCCTCCAGGGAACTTGCATGCTTTGGTGTCAAAGTAGCTCTTGCCAAGCTTCAAGGGCAATTAAAAGAGTAGGAAGGCCAGGCATACAGAGAACACAGGCAACACAGAGAAGCTCACTCAGTACCCACAACATCTCACAGCTCCAAGCAATGTGCAGAATCACCCAGTGATGTAGTCAAACTGGTTTTTAATCACTGCTTATCAGTTAGCCTTGGCAGCCCAACAGGCAACAATAAGATATTTGGAAAATAATGTTGTTGTCTGTTTGCACTGAGCAAGGAGAGAAGGTGGCAGAAAATAAAAGGGGCCAGCTATTTGACATTCAGAAAGGGATCTCAGAAAAGGAGTTGGATTGCACAGGACAAACGAGCTGAAAGTGGATAAAGTTTTGCTTGGAGAATGTCACCAAAGTGAGAACTGCATTGGATAGGAACACTTTCTCAGATACCAAGCACCAACCAAACCTCAATAAATCTCAATAAAAAGAAATAGAACTCAATAAAAATTTATTTGCAATTTATGTGGATTAGAATAAAGACTGAGGCAGAACCTTGAGAGTCTGCAATCAAGAGATTGCAGACTTCAGCTTGCCTAAGTCATGAGAAAAAAGCATTAATTCCACTCAGCCCTTCAATAAACAGATTCTATACTAAAATATCCAACAAAGGATGGAGGTGGGAGGCAAGTGGACTGAAAAGCAATACCTTCTGTAAGCAGTATGAGTTTAGCAACCTCAGTTGCTACAAGCTGGTATTTTGGGTCAAATTTGTATGCAAGGAGACAATGCAAGCACTACTCCCCTGCTTTGTTCCATGTGTTACATGGTAAAAGGTGAGTGAAAAGCTAGCACAGACCATCAGGAGTACAGTGATATACTATAGAACCAGTCCCATATAACCCATGTGGAGAAACATAAACACTTAAAATATGTTGAAGCAAGTTTTAGGTAAAGCAAATTGCCCACACAAAAGTTAATGAAAATTTAGGCTTAAATCTGTGTTCATCTCAGTTTCCTGACTATAAGGAGAACCATAAAGATCTGAAAATAATCTGGAAGGGTGTTTATTAAGTGAGAAGCACCATAGAAAGGACCACACTTGTGGTGATGCACAAGACATTATAATAAGATGCACTCATTAGCAGATTTGGGTGAATAATGATACCTAAACCTTGGAGAGGTTCTCTGAACCTTGCAGAGGAGAAAGGAAACACACAGAAAAAGGTAAGCCAGCAATCATTTGGTTACTTTATGTATAGAGAGCTGTGGTGAGCCAGTTCAGAAGACTCTGTACTGGGCTTTTCCTAACATTGCAGTGCTTTCATAATCAGATCAAGTAATTTATGATCTAAGACTTCGGAAGGTAATAATTAATTTAATGGCAATAACGTGTGCATTGCTGTACATACATGACATGACATGCTACAGGTCAAGACAGCAGGGTTAGTTTAGGCAACACTGATCTCTAACAGGCTTAACCAGATGGCCCAAGTAACACACACACACCCGTTGGTATGTGATCATCCATCTAAACTCCAAGTCAAGCAGACTGTTGGAGGAAGTCCAGCTCTGGGGCCCCCAGTACCAGCAGGACATGGATCTGCTGGAGTGAGTCCAGAGAATCACAGGGATGATCAAGGGGCTGGAGCACCTCTCCTGAGAAGACAGGCTGAGAGAGATGGGGTTGTTCAGCTTGAAGAAGAGAAGGCTCCAGGGAAAGCTTACAGCACCTTCTTGTACCTAAAGGGAGCCTACAAGAAAGATGGGGAAAGACTTTTTGCAAAGGCATGTAATGACAGGACAAGGAGGAATGGTTTTAAACAAAGACAGTAGGTTTAGATTAGCTGTTTTGAAAAAACTCTAACTGTTAGAGTGGTGGGGCCCTGGCAGAGGTTGCCCAGAGAAGTTGTTGATGCCCTCTCCCTGGAAGTGTTCAAGGCCAGGTTGGGCAGGGCTCTGAAGGGAGGCATCCCTGCCCATGGCAGGTGGGGCAGAATGAGATGAGCTTTAGGGTCCTTTCCAACCCAAACCATTCTGTGAGTCCATGAAGTACACACCTGTGCTAAAGCCACGAGCTGACCTTTAACTCTGGCTTAATTGTAACAATGGACCACTGCTTCAGCTCAGGGTGGAAAGACAGTTGAAGTGTGTTGAAGACAGTTAAAGAAGTAAGAGAGCTTATCTAGTGACTAGGCCAGTCTGATCCTAAAATCAGATTAAATAGCTTAAAACATCAAAGAGAAAAAGATATGGATTTGTATTAACTGAAAAAAATAGAGAAAAAAATTAGGAAACAAAAAGGGAAAATGAAGAATGGAGTATCATTAAAAGGACATAACCCTGTAATACACTGTTTTCTATTAGTTTGTTTCATAGCACAGCCCTCAGCAGGCAGGATAGGCAGCCAGCCATTCTAAGGGTGCAATTACTCTCCCAGCCCAGGTGTGTCCAGCAGGTTGTGACTTTAGATGTCAGCTCTGGTAATTCATGGTAACCTACAGAGAGTGGCTGGGTAGCCTGGACAAATGGGCTACTGCTGCATGTGCTTCGGTTCTGGGGTATAGGACACCACTATTTTCAAATCTTTATAGGTGGAAAGGCACTTATGCTCTTGGTCCTTCATGGGGTAGTTTTGCTACATTTTTCTAGTTTTCTTCCTCCCCTGCAGAAGCTCCTTGAGCAGGTCATGCAGTACGCCTTTAACCTTCCTCTCTAGATCTTTCAAGTTACAATATTTCTTTCCCATTAATATTTTCAGGTTTTTGTGGGAACATGAAGGACCACTGCCCAATACAGCATGTTCTCCATATTGAGCTGGAAGACTCTTGATATTTTTTAGTATAATACCCTATCTTTATTTCTCTTTAGCTTTCCAATTTCTTTCTTCTAAAATTCGTTTTTCTCTCGCCCTGTAGCGCTGGTATCTTAAACAAAACAGTTATGCACCTTACTGCTATAAAGAGTTTACACAGCACACTGTAGTGCACTGAAAACGTTTGTCTAGCACAGATCAGCTGGGGGAGCTATTAATGCCATGTTTCATAGTTTAGTTTTAAATAAAAGAACAAAAAAGTAGACAGTGAGTTATGAAAACTCAACAGAAATTTAGTTTAACATTCTTATTAAATTCTCTTTTCTATAATACTTTTGTGTCTTACCTGCTCTCCTCCTCAGTCCTTCAGTCTTAAAGGTATGATGAAAAAATCCCATATTTTTAGAAGGACCTTATTAAGTGCAAAGAGAGTGAGCATGGGAGAGAGAGAAACCCCTAAAGACCAAAATAAGTTTCCACAAGGCTTTTGCACTCCTGCAAACGATGATCTAAGTCTGCAGATCTTCAATTTGAGAATTGCTTATCTAGAATTGAGCTGGTCTTGTACTTTCTACACATTCCAGCATAATCGTAGGTGAGAGTGATACTGCTTTCTGCAACCTTTGGTGATGGCTACCTTGTTTCACTTTTAACCCTTAGGCACATTAGAACATTACAGCATCCTTATATGGCAGAGAGTTTCTACACGACAGTGTCTTTATATTGGACAAAAAGGCAATCTCAGTTGAGTTGCTAAAATTTTTAATATTGCTGTATTTTAAATTAAGGTGTAGGATTTTGCTCTGCTTGAAGCCAGGAATTAACCCTCTCACAGATCTTGTAAAGGATATCTAGCATGGTTACTAATCTTTATTAATTTGAAAGCATCAGTATATCCCTTCATGCTATCTAATTCCAGTCCCAACAGTCCACCACATTCTCTGTAAAACCCAAGGCATATCAGATGGATCCACCAGACAAAGAAGGGAAAGGAAGGGGGCTGGAACACATGGTATAGGAGGAGTGTCAAGGATCTGGGACTGTTGGGCTTCTTCTCAGAAGTGAAGGTTAAGTGGGGACATCAATTGCTACCTTCGGCTCTCTGTTTGGAGGTTAAACTGAACTGGACCCTCCTCAGAAGTATAAAAAATCAGGGCAAAGGACAAGATGAAACAGTCACATATGACATCAAAGGACATCTCAATTTTAAATGTGAGGGAAAATATTTCTTTTTTGTCGTTAAGCACAGTGAAGGCCTGTCCAAGGAGGCTGCAGAATTTCCATCCATGAACATTCTCAGACCCTAGAGGCCCAAATCCTGATCATCAGGATCTATCTTTAGCATTAGCCATACTGTGAGCAGAAGACTGCACTACATAACCTCCAAAGATCACTTTTAACTCTATCTTTTTATTCCATTAAAAAAGCAGAAATCTTATATCACAAAAAAAAAAAAAAAAAAAAAAGAAGTTGTAATTACAGGACAAACCTTTTGACCACAGTTATGGATTAAATATTATTCTCCCTCTTCTCCTCACCTCTGCTTTATTAAGACAGTTACTGGAAAGAAGAAAATGTATCTCAGCAATTAAATTTAAATTATTTCCAAGATGCCTTCCCCACAGCTCACAGCTACAAAGCACAATGTGATGTTTACATTTAAAAACTTTTTAGGTGAAGATACAACATATGCAAAAGACTGATTAGTATTTTCTGGCACACTCAGAAGCAACCCAGATTTGAGGAGGGCATAAACAGTCCCAGTACTGGTTGTAATGCTGAGTCAGATGCAGAGGAGTTGCTCAGAAGAGTCAGCCCAGCCGAGGAAGTTTCCAGGACTATATCACAGCCAACAAATTATATTTAGTTGGCAAGAACATTGCACACACCATAAATTCAAGGGTACAGTTACAGCTAGGCGCTGCTGCCCTCGGCGCGGTCACATGCGCCTTTTGGGCACCCGTAAATTCTCATAACCTTTCTTCTACATCACATCAATGCCTACCATCTGTTTCTGACTTGTACTCACCGTGTACGGTATCACGCGCTGATTTTGGGGGTGGGGGGACATTCTAGCACTTGTAGGCAATTGGAGCCGGCTACCTGCGTGGCCCCCTCCCCTTGCCATCTTTGACACAGGGGTCTTGTCTGTTTGATTATTTGAACAAGGCGCACCACGGGCGGGGACCAGTGTCCCTGCCCCCCTCCAGGATTAAAAATCTACCCCTGCCAGCGGGGCAAGAAGGGCGGGAGGCCGCGAGGGGACATCGGCCGCATCCCGCCCTGCGCCCGGGGTCCCCCACAGCCGCCGGGCACCGGCTCCGCCCCGGCGGGGCGCGCCCCCAGACCTCCATTTCGCGCCGGGGCGGGCTCGGAGCGGGCCCGCAGCCGGCGGAAGATGGTTGCCGGGCGCTCGCCACCGCCCCCGGGCGCGGCGCCACGGGGCCGGGCGCTGGGCGCCGGGGCGGGGCCGCGGGCAGCGCGGGGCTGCGGCGCGGAGCGGCGGCACCAGCGCCATGACCGCGGCGATGCGGCAGCGCTTCGACCGCTTCCTACACGAGAAGAACTGCATGACCGCCGTACTCGAGCGGATCGAGAGCAAGACCGGCGTCAGCCGCACCTACATCGCCATCGGTGAGCGCCGGCCGCCGCTCCGCCGGCTGCCCCTGGGCGGCCGCGCCCTGCCCGCGCCTCCTGGCCCCGGTCCCTCGGGCTCTGACGGCTCTCTGCTCTCTCCTCAGGCATCCTCGGCGTCGTGGCCGTGTACTTGGTGGTGGGATACGGCGCGTCCCTGCTCTGCAACATCATCGGCTTCGCCTACCCCGCCTACATCTCGTGAGTGTCGCGACTCCTGCCCCCCGCGCCACGCCACGGTTCCGGGTGCCCCCCGCTGATGTGGTTGCAAAATCGCATCGCTTGCGGCGGTGCCGAGCTTGAGTGGGGCGGCATTCCGGGACCGTGCGCCAAAGTGTTGGTTTTGCTGCCTACCCACCCTCCCCCTTTCCTTGAGCAGGTAGAGGTGCCAGGTGAAGAACGAGGCTTCTCCCATCTGGCGAGTGCTGCAGGAGTTACAGATGGGAGACGCTGGGTGGTTTCCGCCCTTGATAATCAGTTCCTGTAGCGGGTTGTGCTTTGGGGTTGGGCTCCCAGCTTTGTCATCCCCAGCGGGAAGAGGGACCGTACAGGAGGGAGGGCCTCCCTCTCCCTTTGAGGGTGTTTGTTAAAAGTCGCGCTGATGGTTTGAGCGGAGCGCGGGGAGGCACTGGCGCATCCTCGGCGTGTGCCTGGTACCGAGTACCGGCGATGGGCTGGAGACTGAGGCGCAGTAAGGAGTGCTGTTTACTCCAAACCTGCCTCGGTGGTGGGCGGGAGCGGGGAAGGGAAACGCTGTAACTCCTCTCGAGCGTGAAAGACTTTTAAATACTTCCTTTTTCAGAGGAAGGGCTCCTTAGATATTCTTAGAAACAAAGTAACTGTTATCTTTCACATGGGTTATATAGTCCTTTAAACCAAAATATATTTCCTGTTAGGCAGGACCGCAGTCGAGTATGATCCAAAAGACTGCAGAAACTTACTAAATAAAACCTGTGTAACCTAATACATCCATCAAATGGAAGTCCTTCCCAGCAGGACTGCGATATTGTTGAAACACAGTGCTTGCCTTTTATGTAACTCTATTTAAATACAGTCAGCAGCTTTTAAAAATATCTTCTGTGTAACTGGATCCTGGACAATAAAAGTTCGGTTCTTTTATTTTTAGTTTTTTTCAGAGATCTGGGAGGTTCACTTTGTTTTATATTCTTGAAACATCCTGTGGTTGTGATGCTTAAGGCCAAACAACATTTTCCTAAATGCTGTTCCTGGTGTTTGCTTATTTGGGAGATTATAGGCCAAGAACTCTGGAGAAGCTTAGGTTTTGTTTCCTAGATGATAATTTTTAATGAAAAGATTAGTTTAAAAGTATTCTCTCATTAAAATCTGAAGGGGGAAATATCAGCCAACAAACCTTCAAAACATTGAAATGATTGTGTAGGAATTATGTTTATGTAATATTTTGTGTCTTAGGTCTCTTTTAAAATTATGTAATTACTTTCTAAAATCCTGTTTGAATTTTTAAATTTGTTTTAGAACTTTAGGTTTGGGAGTATATTTTAAACCTTCCAGTATGCAATGATGCTGAATAAATTGATAATGCAAACTCTTGGAACTGCAGAATCAAGGCAGTAGCAAATCAAATATGAATAATAGGGTTTCATTGCTAATTTTTTCTTTCAAATCTTGGGGGGTTTAAATGTTTTTGCGGAGTATCTCCCTTTTTCATGTTGAAATGTGGTTTTAAATGTGTCTTAATATGAAAAGTTACATCCCAGATCTTAGTATTGTGGTGTGTTTCAGTTGTTGTAGCTTTTTTAAATAATGGGAGTAATGTCCTTGGCTACAAGTTTTACTCAAACAGGAAAGCATGCAAATACAATGCCAGTTCTGGCGTTTTTAATGCTGGAAAGCATTTTTGTAGGAAATTATAATCCTAGAGGAAAATCTAATTTAAAATGTGTGTGGTGTGCTGCTTGCCGGTGTCGTTCAGTGTCAGCCTGCTGACAGCACAGGTGGGCTCAATCCCCTCCCAAGTCCAGAGCTGGTATGTAGAGTTTATCCACATTTCACTGTGCCTGTTTTTGTTTTGGCTGCTCTGGGTCAGGTACTGTAGTCAGGATGCTGCCGAGTCCCCTGTGCTTACAGAGACCCAGAGCATAAAGAACACTGCCCAGAGTGGTTTGTTTATTCCTCTCTGCTGTTTTCTCTGTCCCCCTTGGAAAGGCAGATGAAGAGCCTGCTGTATGAACTGACAGTAGTGGATTTGCTGCCTAGCACTGAACAGAAAACAGTTTTCAGTTGTTCTCATCAGCTGCACACACCCTCAAATGCCTTTTGCTCTAAAAGCTGTGGCTTCTGGAAGAGGTCAGGAGCTGTAAATGGAATGTATTGTGCAGGGTGTTAGTTTGATGTTTACACAGGTGGTTCAACAATGAAACCAAGCCTGAAATGTCTCAGAAAGGCACTGAAAGAGAAAGAGCAGATTACTTTTCCTTGGGTAATTTACTTTCTTCTTTTGTAAAGTAGTTCAGTGTATCATTTCTCCATCGTCAGTTACTGAACTGTTTAAGAGGAAAACAAGGAATGATTTGGATTGAAAAGAACCCTGAAGGTCGTGTAGTTCCAGCCACCCTGCCATGGCCAGGGACAAAGTAGTGGGTCAAGCTCTTTGTCAGCAGAAAAGGCACTCATGAAGGAGTGGGGATAGATGTCTGTGCTCTGCAAGGGGCATCAACAGTCTTTACAGTTGCTTAAAATGGCAAACAGGCTGCCTGATGGGTGACCCACAGGCATGTTCCAAACGTGTTTTACTAGGATTTCAGTTCTGGTTTACTTTAGTCATGGTAATTACTGTCCATCTCTATGCTTTCCTGAAAGAAAATATATTGGAGTCACAGCAAACCCGGAGACTCTCAGCTTGGGGTTAATTCTGTTCCTGCATGGAATCAGGACAGTTTTGTGTAGGTATCTGCCTGTCATGTTTTGTATAAACCTGCAGTTTGTTTTCCTTGGTCTCTGTCATTCTGTGTATTTGCTGTGGTGTGTGCAGTGCAGCAGGTGTGAATTTCAGTGAAGAAATGCTGGAGGCTGTAACTGCTGGCCCAGCAGATGGTGTGAAGTGCTGCAGCTGCACTGCTGCCCTGTTCTCATCACTGTGGTGCAAACCAGTGCCAGGGGAGGGGCAGCTCCCTGCTTAATGCCTGATACAGCTTCAACCAGGCATGGCTGTTTCCTGCTTTATTCCTTCTTGTTCACCTTCAGGTCTGCCTCGGGTAAATCTTTAGTGGTTTCATACAGGGAGGAATTTCTTCTAGGCAAAATGAAGGAGTAGTTCTCTGGCTGTTTCCCAATAGGTCAGGGAATGTCTACTCTCATTCCTTGGAAGTCTGTAAGTGCTATGTGATGAAAGAGAAAAAATAATTTTAAGTTGAAATCTAATACTTAATTTACAGGCTTTCATGGTTGCAGAAAACCAGCACTTTTTGAAAAGTTTGCAACAGATAACTTTTTAAACTTCTAGCAAGCTTTAACTGTACAAGGCAGTAATCAGGCTAGAGATGGAAAAAGTGAGTGTTGGCAAGTGCATAAATACCATTGCCGGTGTTTTCACTGCTTCTCTAAGCTTTCCAGAGCTAGTGTGCTCAAATGTAGCTCCACCCATAGTTAGCAGTGGTTAACTGCCTCAGAAAAATTAGAGTGCAAGCAGGAAGGGAGCCTTTGATGACTAAGAAATGTGTGCAAAGAATTGGAAATTTCTTAAGTGCGGTCATGCTTGGTTTAAAAATTGCAAAGATGAAAATAGCTTTGGGCAGTAAAATATCTGAACTTATTGCTAGTGTCTTCAAGGGAGAAAAGCAGTATAGGACAAGAATGCCTCTCTCTGCTTTGGCTAATTTTATGTTGTTACTTCACTTTAGCTGTTTTTACTATGTAAATGTAGCTCATAGCATTTTACTAGCAGCAAACAATCTGGATTGATTGTAGAGAAGTATAAACACTCAATTGAAGTTTGAATATTGTCATGGTGTCTTGAGTCTGTCTCCTAGTTCCTTTTCCTCTTTCATGCCTTTAAAACAGGACCACTGCTTTTCTTTGGTGATGGTTATTTAGAAAAGATTAAATTGTTCGTGTATTTCTTGAGAACTAGGACAACAAATTTCTCTTAAAAAGTTTTAAGGCAAATGCTTACTTTCTTCCTTCATGAAAAATCATGCATGATGTGCCAAGGTTCAGAAGTAATGGTCTGCTGCTGCTTTATAAATATGATTTGAGAGAGCTGACATATCTAACCAGATACACAATGCCCAGTATAAATATAAGTAGAAAATTCTCAAATCTGTCTTCACGTGTGCTGTTTTCTCTTGTGCCTAATAATCTGGGGCTTCAGGCACTAAAAAGGGTATTTTGATTTTTTTTCAATATGTCCTGCCAAATCAGTTCCTCCAAGGACACTCATTTTTTGGTTTTTAGGTTTTAGAGTGCCATGTTTAAAAGCCATCTTATCAGTCATATGGACAAATTATGTGCTTTCCTTTCTAAAGAAAGCAAGTGTTTAGGTTCAGGGAGTCTAATACTTTGATAACAGTATGGAAATTTTGATTTTACTTCCAAATCTTGCTTATAGGTTAAAAATATAAAGGTATTTGTTATATGGATGGGTCTACTCTGAACTGAGGCACTAAGACATCTTAATTCCTGCAGAAGAGCCAACATGTGTGGGATTGTGTTTTGGGAAGCTGGTTTTGATCTGAATCAGAACTGGGGAACTGACTCATTGGTTGGCCCTACAAATACTTGTTCCAGGAGAGAGCAGGCCAAGAATGAGCAGAGCAGTGAAATGAAAGGATGCCTGCTTTCCCCCCCCACCCCGCTCTGTCTCAGGAATTTAGCTTTGTGTTGAGTTAACATGTAGGCTGTAGGACTCCATGGGCAGGCAAAATGGCATGTGTTCCTCTTGCTGCCTCAGTCCCCATTTCCTTTCAAGAAACACAGTTAGAACCCCTTGTACTACTGTCATGTAGCTTTTTGGCGTCTTCTAGTATCTGTTTGTCCATGGTCAGTGAAATCCTCCCTTGCTATCCTTGATGATTTTTCTGATCCCTTCTGCTATGTCCTCAAAATTGTGAGAGGGGGGATCTGGTAGACTTAAATCACAGCAGTTGTGTAAGTGAAGTTGACAGGAAGATCTTTTCTATATCTGCAAATGCATGACTGCTGTTGCAGTCAGTGAGGAAGAAGAAAGATGGAAAGCAGAAGGCTTTTAGGTGATGGATAGTAATGTAGAAGCCAAAACGATAAAGTGAATCCAAAGCTACTTGTTTCAGTGAAATGATGCGAGATGTCAGGGCAGCGGCCTACCAGGATGAGTCTGACATGAGGATGACAGGGAGGCACCAAGCTAAGGAAGTTTGTGGTGCAGTGGAGTGTTGATTCTGCGTGGGTGTCTGGATACATAGCTAGAAGTAAATTATTTTACAAACAATTGTAAAGAGTTGGGGCAGACCAGTAGGCATAAGCTCTAGAAATATAGGTGATTTCATGGGTTTTTAAGTTAAATGAAGAAAAACCAAACCCACACTTGCTCTTGGTTAAGGGTATGATGAAAATGCCTACCTACTTAGTTCATATAGCACTGACCAGAAACCTGAAAAAAGGATGCACAAAATGGTCCAGTCTTTCCCAGCTGCAACATGAGTGCTGGGTTTAAGGGAGACTGATCTTTTGCCTAGAACCTGTAACTTTATTTATACAAGATTCTTCAGGTTCACCTTGTAAATTGCAGGGATAAGGGTGATTGTTTCACATGAGACCACAGCAATAAAATTTGGCATTTCTTTGTTTCTGCCTCCCAGATCTGGACTCAGCTCAGTAAAACCCCAACTCCAAACTCATAACTTAGCCTGTGAGTACTATATGTGTGAATTTACTGTAACAAATGATTTGTTATTGCAGAGCTAATTGAGGAGCAACAGTCTCTTCTTGGAAAAGAGCTGTTTTTTTTTTTAATTTAAATGAGTCAGATGCTTTAAGTGAAAGAACTCCACTTGGCAACTTACTAAAATTAGACCAGTGTCTGTTACTATCAGTAGCAGGATAAGTAGGATAATTGATCTAGGGTGAAGTTTGACTGGTTTTAGGGTGCACAGGGTCAAAGCTGAGCCAATGCTCTGACACTGTAAGTACAGCACGGATGGCAGCCCTGGGCTGCCGCAGAATGTGACAACCTCTGCTTTTCCCTCTTGGCACCACCAGCTAGCAGGGTTACTGGGGAACAGATCTGGCTGAAAATGAAGTTTCTCTTGGCTCCCCATCCATCACAGTGCTGGCCCACAGCAGGTTATTTTCACTCTTGGTCAGGCAGCTGTTTTTAAAATAACTGAGCTGTGATATTTACTCTCCAGACTGCTGGAGCTGTTTCTAGTGATTGCTTTTACCTCCAAGGTGCAGAACTACTGTAAGCAGTTGTTTGAAGCTCTATTTAAAGACCTCTACAGTTAGTGATTAAGCAGTATAAAAAAATCCTTTGGGATATATAATTACTATGCATAACTAAGGTGGAATTTAATCAGATCAGCACTAGACAAAATGGTATAATTTTTTAAAATATGAAACTATTGTCTTTGGATGGTCTTTCATTTGTTAGAAAATCTTGATATAATGTGTTCATGAGGCTGACTTATTTGCTCTTGCAACACAGAAATAATTTATAAGAAGGCAATCCTAAAGTAGGATATAGTGTCAGTGCCTTGTGGCCTGTAACTTTTCACTTATTGATGGGGATTGCATTTTGAATATCAGCCTTGATTGCTGACCTAACATGGAGAAGAATGAAGTGTTCTTGGCTTGAAGTAATGCCTATGATGTCTCTCCTAAGCTTAATTACACAGGGCCTTACACCAGGATAATACCTCTAGAATAACTTGGAAGACTAAGTTTAATTAAGGTGTGATTCTCATGTTGAAAGGAGTGTAGTTATAAATGGATAAAAAAATCTCTCTCTGTTCAGATAGTCTACATAGCTTAGTGTGCTTGTTCTTGGACACAGTATTTTCTGTGACTTACTATTGAAATAGTGTGTAAGTAGCAAGGGATGGAGTTAATTTTTGCCTTTTGTTCAACAGGGACATGTTATGCTGGATTTCCCTGTCTCATTTGAGGAACACACTCCCCATTCCAAAGCAGGATATTTATAAAATACTTCCCTTGACTTCAGTTAAAATTGTCATTCACTGATGGCCGTGCTGTGACCTGCTTTTCCCCTCTCCCTCTATCCCGTCTGGGACTGGAGCCATGCCCTGCAGGAGCAGTTTGAGCTGACGTGGCTCTTCCCTGCTGGCTCTGGTAGGGTGCTGCCCCTGACCTTGCCCACCTATATCAGACCACTGCAGAAGGAGGGGAGATGTGCTGTTCCCTACAGCGTGTAAGAAAACAGCCTCGTGTGGATTTAATGCTGTGTACATCAGCTGGTAAATCAGATGGGGCTTTGAGTACTTGTAGTGCTGCTGCTTGTGGCTGTCTGACAAAAAAAGCATGTTGTTCATGTATCCCCTGAGGAACTACAGCAGCAGATGGTGAATGTTCAAAGGGAGAACACCCATGGCACTGCATTTAGGAGGTCTCAAAGGCCATTTGTTTCCACAGGAGAGAAGATAATAGAGCGTGGCCCATTAACACAGTGATATGCCATCTGCCTTTTGCCACAAAATTGGAGATTCTAATTTTTTTTTTTTTTAATGAAAGATGATTTTCATAGTTACTGAGATGATTTTAATAATGTTAAAAAGGAAAATGAAACACTGCTCCCTTAAATCCATGTATGACTTCACTTCATATATGGTGACTGGAAAACAGGAAGACTGCTGGCAGGTTAACTGCAAAGCATTTTCTCACAGATACCAAGCTAGGATGCTTGTTGTGGTAATATTCTTTTCTCTGCCTCTAATGGAGAAATTGTCAGAACTAACGGAATTCACATGGTGAGCCTCTACAGCAGGTTTTCCTTAACACTGAGAAACTTTGCAATTGGTGCCTTTCTCTGCTCCATTTATACACTACCCTAACATCCCTACTAGTCCCTGTACTTTTTTCTTTCCCTCCACAAGTGCTGTTCACACATTGAAAACATCTCTATAGCCTTCATAATCTTAACTCCTGTGGTGTCCAGGGGCTGTTTTTGTACAACTCCCTCACCTGATCCTACCTTCAGAGGTGTGGGTGTGGAAAAGATGTGCTTTACAGTGAGAGCAGGAGCAGCTCAAATTATCACTGCCTTTGGGACTGCTTGGACTAGGGCTGCCTGTGATGGTAGGAGTAGCAGGAATTACACCTGCTGTTGCAAGACCTGTGGAAAACCTGTTCTTCCAGTTGTGCTGATGCTGTGTGTTGTTAAGATCCCCTTATTGATGGGGTATGGCAAGGGCTGCTGCTTTTCCCACTGCAGGACACTGCTGGCCAGCCTTGCACTCCAGCAGAAATAATGCATGAATTAAGTATCAGATCCTTGTCCTGCATTTCAAAGTAATTCGATCCAGCAGCTGTGCCAGCCCCCTCTGCATGTGGTGGGTTTGCCAGCGCTTTTGCTAAAACATACAGTGTGTCACAGGAATTATTTTCCCCAACTCCCCTTGTTCCCCACTAACTTACAGAACTAGAAGTGATGGAATCCACAGCATTTCTCAGCTCACAGACCTGGAAATGGACTTAGGCCAGCTCTCTGATTTCTGCCTTGTAAACCTCCTTAACTCTACCTTTTTAAGGGAACTAACAGAAAACTTGGCACTTCTGGTACATCTCACACATGCTGCTTCAGAAACAATACAACTGATATTAAAGGAAGAAGGGATACAAGAATTTAAACTAAATTGATTAAACTGAGTCTACAGATTTTAATCCTCTGGCATAAGTGGAGAGGACAAATGCTCTCTAAGACTCTTAAGCTTGAAATTATCAGGCTTAGATTTGCTAGTATTTTCTTTTAAAACTTCTTACAGTGCTAATCTGGAATTTAGTGGTTCCAGAAACTCCACTCCACTACTTTTACTGAAGGCGCACATGTGCATCTTTTAGTTTCTGTTTTGTAAAACTGTATGAACTTGAACTGCATTCTTATAGCAGATGGAGAACAAAAGCCCATTAAATCATTATGCAGAAAGCCCAACACTTTAGTAAAGGTTTTTTTACTCTGTTCTTAATACTTTAGTCTACATCAGACTTTGCAAGTCCTGTAGGAATGAATTTATAGAGCAATACCTTGGGTGATGCAGACACATACTCCTCAGCATATGGATCTGGATCTCTTCTGCTTATGTAGACCAAGTGCTTCTTAGGACTTAGATCAAATCTTAGGCATAAGTTTGCCTTTTCAAAGAGGAATCTAGTGCATGTATGAGCACATTTAAAGTGCTATTTATTAGAGCTAACTATGTAAAAAAACCAGAATAGTATAGACAGTTTTATACCACTGGTACTGCTGGGAACCCAAGCTGTGCAGCACTGAATGAATTTCTGATTCACACATAGCCCACTGTGCAGGCCTTGTCTGGAGGCAAGGCTACCCCATTTTGATTACTTAAGGTATTGTAGGATTTTTCATCCAAGACAACAACTCTGTTCATCATTCCTTTCTGACAGCCAGAGAAGGAGGATGGTCACTGATGGGTATAGGCAAGGCCAGGCAGGTGATCACTGGCATCCTGTGCCTCACAGGCCTGGGCTCACTCAGATTTTCTGTTATGTGGATCAATAATGCTCTGATGTACAGCAGCCTTCTGATCAGGATTACCACAATGCTTCCAGAATTGGAACCACGGCCAAAGATTATCTTCTCCCTTTATTGCCCCTCAAAATGTTTTGTGAGCAAGGTCAGAATGCTCACTGGTTTTGTTTGGTTTTTTTTTTTCCTCCTTGTAATCCCAGAGGTAGAAATGTCTTGAATATCTTTTAGTTTTGAAGTGTGGTATATAGGGATAAGCTTTGCTGTTCAAAGATCTTGACACACTGTCTGTATAATAGATGCTAATTAGGGTTTTTTTTGTGTAATTAAAATATGGAGAGCCACATATAACAAAGAATCTGAATCATAAAGTCTTTATCACTATAGATGAGACTGATGCTACTGTTCTGCTCACTTTTATTTATTTTCCTTGCAGAATCAAGGCCATTGAAAGTCCCAACAAAGATGATGACACGCAGTGGCTGACTTACTGGGTTGTGTATGGCATTTTCAGCATAGCTGAATTCTTCTCTGACATCTTTCTGTCATGGTTCCCCTTCTACTACATGCTAAAGGTACGTTAATTCATGTCACGCCTCTCCTAAAATGGGACCTTTTGATAAAGCGGATCAAATGTCTCCAGGAATAGGTAGATGACAACAGATTCATTTGGAATCATTCCCAGGTCACACCTTCTTTTTACATGCAGGTTATGTGTAATTTATTACTGTGAAAATGATCTGTTTACAGCTGATGGTTTTGTGACGCAGGAGGGGAAATTGGGATAGGTGGAAGGTAAAGGTCTGATGGGTTTTAGGAAAGAAGTGGAACTGTCCCATAAAGAAAGAACTGTCTTTGGCTTGGTTTTTTTCTTTCTTTTGGTGCTCAGGTAAATTTGGACAAATGACATAGTAAGCCCCACAGAGTGGCTCTATTTTTGCTTTAAGTGGATTAGTAAAAATGGGGAGTAAAATTCTGAAGGCTGTTGAAAGAGGTCATAACATCTGTGCAAAGATGGAAATTGGAACACAAGAATAGTTTGTCCTACATTTTTAATTTTTAATTAAGCTCAGTTTTCTGAAAGGAACTGGTAGGTATCAGAGGAGATGGTTGCTAATGTGCGTTTGTTAGTGTGATTTGACTACAAGCAATGATTTGGTTAATGTGTTCCAAGCTTTGTTTGTGATCTAAGGTGTCAGTCAGCTTTAACATATTAAATTCTTCTAGGAGATAGCTGATCACTCTGTGTGCTGTTGGGTAAAAGACATTTTAGCTTGCTGCAGAGCCTGCTCTTTATCTCAAAGCTGTTACCAGTTTTCTGGTTCAGTGGGCTGTTCTCTTCCTTCTCTTTTATTTTGTTAGCCTGGTTTACTCGCACCAAAATTGTTAGAACAATTTACTTGCCACCTATTGTAGTGGGGTCATTTAATATTTTAATGATAAGACCTGATGATGTCAAAAGCTGTTTCTAGGAAATGCCATATTTTATAGGCAAAAATTGACTGCAAGAGCTGGTTTACACGTCTGCCTTGTTCCTTTTCAGTCTTTAACAAGCCTCAACTCTAGTAATCATTTGGACACCTTCTACTTTAGTAGAATTATGACTTGAATCCATCATTTGCACTGGTGTATGCTTACAATTCTGAATTCATACAATGTATTTTCAGAGCTTATTTCCTAAATTCTTAGTGGAAAAAGATGTTGCAACAATTTCTTCTTGCCACCACAGCTCTCTTTCTGAAGAGCACACGACTGAAATTCAGGTTGACTTTCCAAATAAAGACCAAAAATGGCTCTGATAAAATGGTGTCAGGTGTGCCACAGTTAAATGTAATACTTTAATCAAGGGAAAGGCACTTTTCTCAGTTCTGCAAAAGCAAGCACAAGGAATTATGTCAATACACAGCTTTCTACGATAGCTCCAGAAGGCACAAAGAAGCCAAGTGTTTGCTCTCCGTAGTTATTAGTAGGAGAGGTTTGTACAAAGGCAGGCAGGTGTTGGCTGAGAATCAGAAACTGTTGCTGAATGGGTGGAAACATGGAGACTACTCCACAGGAGGAAGGAGGAATCAGGCAGCTTCCATACTTCATTCCATCCATGAACTAAAGCCTCTTGGAGGGTAGTTATGATGTCTCTGTATCTCTTTCATGAAGTAGAAGCCCAGATATTAATTCATGAAAATTTCGAGCTTGCTTTCATTCTCAAGATGTGCTAAATTTGTGTATTCACATATTTTTGATATGGCTTGTAGCTTCCACTCCAGACTGAGATTTAGTTGCTCAGTATTTTAAAACACTTTCATGTACACAGCTGAAACATTGAGCACCACTGCTTCCAGAGTCCCCAAAGTCCACAGTTTTGACTCTGTGACATTAAAGTTTTCAGCAGACTAGAAAATTTTATGGGTGGGAGAAAGGAATGTTGTAGAACTCCTTTAAATATGTTATGAGGTTTGTATACACTTTTGTTCTCCAGATAACATTTCTTGGATTTTATGGGCTTTTTTTTTTTTTTTTTTTTTTTTTTTGTAATGCCCACTTCTTATTTATCTGTTTGGGTTTTTTTTTAATCTCTGAAGCACAGGACATGCATGCAACTCACTTCTGTTCAGGCTTTAAAGATTTCTGTGGCATTCAGGTATTAGAGTACAGTAACCAGTAAAAGCAGCAGAGTTTATCATCCTATGAGTGTTCTTGGTGGTGGGAGCAAGAGGGACTCCTTACTCCACTAATGGCTCTGTCTTGAAATACTGTAATGCTATTTCTGTAATGCTAAAATTGGTGCTGCCAGGGCAAAACCAGCTGCTAGGAGCAGGTCCAAGTGAGCCAGACTAAACTCAGGTTCAGTCCTGAATTCCATTCCCTCCTCTGTCTGGTCTGCAGGGTTGCTAAGAATGTATTTTGGGTTTGGGTTTTTTTTTCCCAGTTAACAATTTTATCACTCTGAGTTTGCTGGAACCTCTTACAACCCTCTTTATTTTCAATAGCCTGTGTTAGTTCAGTTTCATGAGAGATAGGGGTAAAATAAACTAAGTTTTCAGTCTAACATTTTCAAGCTTTGAAATGAGTGAGAGTCTCAACTTTGGTACATGTCCAATAGAAAATGTATATAAACATCTGTTGCAATACAATTCAAAAGTAATAGCTATTTGAGAACAAATCTATAATTACCTGTTTTTCAACTAGAGTGGGACAAAGCTGTCAAATCAAAATTACGAATTTTGTTCTTAGGCAGGGAAAGGGAAATTTCAATTTCTTTAGGTTTTGGAGGAGGTTGGACTCACATTTGAGGGATTTTTTTCTAAAACAAAGGAGAACTAACTTATCTTTGTGTAGAAGTTGAGATACTTGTACAGTTTTGTGGGAGAAGTAACTTTCTGTAATTGATCAGATATTCTTGAACAGGAAATAAAGTCAGTGCACTTCTCAGCTTTTAATGAAATGTAACAACATAAGATAGCACCATGTAGTCTTTCTGTTATATTAAGTTCCGAAGAACTGAAGCTTTTGAAAATCAGTATTCATATTGATAAAGGCACTTTTTGCCTTTATTTTCTCTGACCATACTTAATAATTCATCAGCTGCTACTTGCTGGTGCCAGATTTTATTGCATGTTGAATTATTTGTTTTTCTTCATTGGAATTTTCCTGATGGGCCAGTCTCCCTGGTGAACACTTTACTTTAAAAAACCTTTCTATCTCTTCTGGGCAAACACTCCTTTCAGTCATTTTGTCTTGATACCACAATCAAATAGTTTAAAGAAGAAAGCTTAATGCTTACCCAAAAGGATGGTAAATTGGTCTGTCACTGCAGAGGAGACAAAGCCAAAATTTTACAGATGCGAAGAGTGGAACCTAGAGAATATTCAGTCTCAGTATACCTTGTTGGGAAGGAACAGAGGAGACATATTCCAAAATATTTTGAGACCTTGCTTGAAGAAGACTGTGTGTTTTGATTCCTTTCTGCCCAGAGATGTGTGGAAATCTCAAACATGAAATCCTATCTAACATGAAAACAAGGCATGTTTTGAGGCTGAGGTTGTTTTGTTTTGTGTTTCAGGAAAGGGTAGTCTGAGAAAAGCTGTTATTGCCTTCATTTTCTGGAGAGGTTTTTGACATAGAATAATACTGTACTATTTGTGTACAGAAAGAACTGTGCAAATGCTGGGAAAATGTACTTCATTTTGTTGCAGTTTTATCCTGCAAAATAATTTTATATGTATTTTCATCACTCAAGCAGATTTAGTTTAGGGCACTCCCTGTCCCTTAAATGTTTCATCTTGCTCTGCATGACTGTCTTTGTGTGGTGTATGGCAGTGAAACTGAAGCCAAATAAAAGTGCCTCAGTAATAAAGACAAGGATTTGTAGTACCTGTAATAACTGTCCTTCCAATCCCCTTTTGTAAGATGCAGAAACATCACCCCACGCTGTGGTCTTCAATTTTTCTGGAGAGCAGATGGTGCTCTAAAAGCTATACCTAAACTGTAATCCAGAGGCATTAGTCTTGTTTGTGCACTGTGTGTAGCTTGAGCTTATCTCTGCTCCTTGTCAATTGACCTCTGGAGTACACACAATCCTGTTCTTTCCCCCACTGTGTTTTCAAGGCAGACAGGCAGAGAGGAGAAGGATGTGTTTTGGCTGAACTGAAGTCATTTAGGGTCCTAGACATTCAGTGAGGCCTGTGCCATCTGTTTTAGAAATATTGAGAGAAACTGATGTTTTTTTCTTTCATGTACCTATCCATGAAATTATTCTGGTATGAAGATTGGCTGTACGTAGCTGTCCTGGTGTGCTTCCCCCCGGAGCCCTGACCGCACAGGGAATGACTCCCTGTTCTCACTGTGCTCGGTTCTGTGGCACTTAGGAAAGGCACCTTGTCTCCTACTCATGGTTCCTTCCACTCAGGCCGATGTTCTTGTTCTCACAGTGTGGCTTCCTGCTGTGGTGCATGGCTCCAAGCCCTTCCAACGGGGCAGAGTTTCTCTACCACCGAATTATCCGGCCCTTCTTCCTGAAGCACGAGGCCCAGCTGGATAGCGTGGTGCAGGACCTGAAAGACAAGGCTGCAGAGACTGCAGACACCATCACTAAAGAGGGTGAGCAAAAGGCCCTTCACTGGTCACAGCAAACAGGGGGAACTGCACTGGGGAGTTCGCTTAATATTCATCAATTGGAGGGAACAAAAATAAATTGCAAGAAGACTGGAATTGTTTTTGTGTCTTCCCACCCTACACACCACTAAAAACATTCTCTCTAGAGGCAGGTCCAGACATACCTTTCATAACTACAGTTATTGTTTTAGTGTATCCTCATGTCTCCTGAAATACTCCCTCAAATACCTGGTAGTATAGAGGGACTCCCAGTTGTGCAGTAAACAGTTAACAGCAATACACAGCAATGTGGAAAGTGCAATTTTCCTATGTATATATTTTTGCATTTTTCCTTCCTCTGGAGGTCAAAGGATTCCTCACTCTTAAAGGAATTACGTTTTATTTTTACATGTTATAACAGCCTGTAGATTGCTTTTTATTTCCTTGCATTCTGTTGTGAACCCTTGCATTCTAAAATATCTGATGATGGTTTTATGACTAAGAGAAGGAAATGTATTAACTGGCTAAAATAAATGGTTTTTTTAAGATTCAATTATAAGGAATTTTATCTATATACTATTTCAAAGCATCTTAATTGTCCTTTCCACCAAACACTGAATGCAGCCACATTTCATCTTACCAACTTAAGCAGTTTTCCTGTCTGCTTAAAAGATCTGCCTTGCTCAACTATTCTTGAAAATTTTGCTGCATGATTCTTTTGGAGTCCTTATTGTTAGGCATGTATCTTAATTAATGTCCTTCCATGTTGCATGTGGGATTTTCCTGTCCTCATTTCATCACTTATTCTTTCTTTTTCCTATTTTTATGTATAAAGATTTCTACAAAAAAAAAAAAAGCTCCAACAAACCAAACCACAACAAAACAAACCAAAACAAACCCACCAAAACAAAACCAATAGCCTTTTTTAAAGAAACCATGCATACATATATATATTTAGACACAAATATTAGCATTATTCCAAGCCTGTTTTATCATTATGGTATATTTCTTCCTGCAAATCCATATTTCCTTAACACTTTAAGCAGCCCTGTTATAACAATACCATAGTTACTGTACTGCTCCTTAGTTATGATTTCTTTCTTAATGTTTTAATGATCAGTTTTATCACTATATCTAGGTGTTTACAAAAGTTATGATTTTCTTCTATGTTCTATCTCTTGTGAGTAAAAGGAAATATTTTTTCATGCCGTTCAAGAACATTTGATAACCCACTTTCTCTGGCTATGGCTAAACTTGATTTTATTTTCCTGCAGCCAAGAAAGCAACAGTGAACTTGCTGGGTGAAGAAAAGAAGAGCACTTAAACTGGATAAGTTTCCCTACCACCTCCTTTGTGCCGCTTGATGTTACTGGGGACTGTGGTATAAGCTCAATAATATTGCCTTGGAAACATTTTGATATATTAAAGGAATGTGCTGTAAGTTTACTTACTACTTTGCTGTGACTGATAGAGAGTATGCATTTTTATTTAAAAGCAATGCAGTGGGCAGCATCTGAAGCTTAATGAAAATATTTTATTCATCTTCATGCAGAAGAAGTCTTTCAGTAATCTCTTTCTGCAGTAACATAAATAAAAAAGTATATATCCCTCAGGCTCTGCACTTTAGTTGTCTCTTTGTCTATCAAATTACTCTTAACACTTTGATTGTGGTGCATCTGGTAGCACAAAGCTATTTCATAGGGAAAATTCTGAATGGATCTTCTTGAATATACAGGGAATTATTATGAGAGATGGCATAATGGATGTATTCCCCACCACTAAAGCTGTAAATTTTGAAATTATGTGTTCTGGGCACCTGATTATAGAGATTATTCACATATTTGCATGTTTTGTTGTAACACAGTATTGGTACAGTGTGTGTATTCTTAAATGGATGAATACTAAATATAGGAAAGAATAACTTCCTTGGAGTGATGAAGCTTATTTTGGCCTCAAGTGATTTGCTAGAAATGGATGCAATAAATCCACAAGATTAACAGAACATGACTGAAGTACAACTTCTTGCCTATGCTTGTTAAAACAAGTTGTTACCCAAAATTGTTTGAAGAGTGCTTTTTAAGATCACACTCAAAAGCACAAGCCACCTTTAGCTAAGGAGTGGTACCATTACAAACACTTTTTCCTGAATTCCTTTTAAAAGAGCAGCTGCCTTGGATGTCAGTCCTCAGAATTACATCATTAAGTGGACTGACTACAACTCCCACAAGATTTTTCTGATCATAAAGATCTGAAATCTCTTCTGACTATACTAAGAACAACTTTGTATGAGTGCTTAAACTTCCTATATGGAGATGCTCTTGTTACTTGATATATTCCTGACCAATCAGTAAGAGTGCAACCAAAGCTGCTAAGGGAATAAAGGTATTTTTTACAATCAATGTAAAAAAAATATTTTTTCTTAGATTTCTATCCAAACTCTTTCACACTGTGGTATTTTCAACAAAAACTATTACATTAATTAATCAGGCATGAATTACTGAAATTCCCATGTTTCCATCTCTGTGCTGACATTTCTTTGAAGCCTAGAGTAAAGGTATGGCAGTTCTGAGCTCACAGAACATGCAGAAAGAAAGCTTAAGCGTTTGATAGGATAAAAATTATTTCCAGTACGCAATCTTGAATTCTAAACACTTTAAAATAAAGTTTTGAGGACTTCTGGCTTTCTGCCACAAATTGTTGTATAAACATTCTTTGTAAATTTTCAGATGCAAGAACTGCAAAAGAGTGAAGCACACAGTGCAACTCAGTGGGTCTGTTTTAACCTGGAGAGATATGTTTTATAAAAGGGGATGTAGAAGTGTCATAAGAGAAAGCATTTTAAGCTTTGAGCTGGAAAACATAGCCCTTGGAGCTGGCAGCTTGGATAGGGAAATACAAGACCTGCTGTACCTCATGTTCTGTAGGACAGCATGCAGTTTGTCATTTGAAGAAAAAATGAAAGATTTCTTAGCTAATCATTCCTTGACAACTTTTTGTTAGGAGGGGATATGCTGAAGAGGATAAAGTTTACAACGGTTCTAGGTTTTAAGCATGTAAAATGTTTGAAGTGTATCACCATTTAACTGGTTTAATTTCTTGTCTTAACTTCTTCTGTTGTAAACCCACTGGACTTTCTGGTAAGCCTTACTAAACCTTAGTCCTGTGCTTTAAGCTCTATCAGCTCTGTGTAAAGCACTTGTGTGGCCACTGTAATTTAGTTTTACTTCTTGAGATTAGAAGTAACTAGATGAAAATAAATGAGGATTCTTAATAGACTATTTGATTTCAGTGCAAAGCACTACATAGCTTACTTATATAAAAGCTTACAGTAAATTTTAGATTTTTCAAGCATAACGATGTCTGTAGTAGAGACAGGATTTACTTTTTATTTCTTATACTAATTAACAGTTCCTCCACTGTTATTAATGGGGATAAAACATTCTAGGTAGATGTTAAGTAAGTGTTGAAACAGTCCCTTGCATCTCTCAGAACTTGAAAGGCTTTAAATCAACTTCTTGTCTTTACCAACTTGATATTATCTGCACATAAAATCAGTGCTCTTTAGTCAGATGTCTACTTGAATTAGAACTACAGTCTGTTGTTAACAGAAGTTGCCCTTGTTTTTTTGCCTTGATGCAAGTAGAAATGACTGAATTTCTGCAGCAAGTTATCCTTTCCTGGAAGTAACTCCACTGGGCTGGCCCCGCAGATCAGTGCTTTTCTTTGTGTCTTCACAACATTTATGTGCAAATGTTGGTACACACATCTGCTCTGTGTCTTTGCTGAAGCTGTAATATGCTAAATAAAAATGGACACAAATAAAGAGATTCTTATGGGACTGGTATGATGCCTCAATATTTCTTAAGAACCTTATACCTCAACAGTGAAAACCTGGCTACTTTAGGAAGGCAGAAGGTCTTTACAGGGTATTCACTTCCCCCCCCCCCCCTCCCCCTCCCTGAAGTTCATTACTGTGGAACCAATAGAAACCTCTTAAACTCCAAAGGAAATGTCTCTGCCTCATGCCAATCTGAGGGTGCAGCCAAGCAGATTTAGGGCATCAGACACTTACAGAAGAGTTTGGAATGCAGAACTCTTCCAAACAGTGAGCACCACGAGCATCTTTCTAGGCTTCATAGCCTGGCTTACCTGGGAATCATCAAGGTTTAGGATTCTCTAGAAACATAGAGAGGAAAGACTGTAAACTACAGGGATTTTGAAGTTTTTCCTCTCCCATGGGTTTCCTGGTCTTCCATAAATGACCTCAATAAACAATGCTGCATACTTACTGGCAGTGGTGTTACACTTACCTAAGAGACTGATGTTGCCACTCTTCACAGGACATTTCATCTGCTTTATCTGACTCATTTCCAAACTCAGCAAAAAAAGGAAAATAAGTTCAGGAAAACATAGCTTCCTCCACCAATGATAACATCACCACTAGTGATAAAATAATGAAAACTCTCCAACACAGAGCAAGCCAATTAACAAAGCATAGAAATTCTTGTAAGTAGTGGAAGGTGTGACTGGTATTTGTTAGGTCAAACCCTCACTACATTTAATTTGACAAATAAAGGGAAGTTTCTTGAGTTTGCATTCCAGTCTTGCCAACTCTTTCTAAATAATCTGAGAATCAACTAAAAATTTTATTACTAATTCCTTAGTCATTTTCCACCCCCACATCATATTCCACAAACAATAGTTTTCTTATGCAAAGGAGGAGGAATGGAGTTTTAAGAAAGAAAACTGCAAATCCTTGAAGTTCATGAGAGATTCTCATTTTCTGTAAAGGGCACCTAACAAATATGACGAATGTCTTGTCTTCTAGAGAACTTCTACATCCAGTGTGATGGAATGAATCTGTTCTTGAGCAATGACAACCCAGGGCTACTAAAGAAGTCCTCAGTTGTGCAACCACATTGTTACAGCTTTTGAAAGTTTTGTTTCCTATTGATACAGAAACCATTAAGAGATTTTGTAGCAAAAAATCTTCAAATGACCATATGAACTCATGAACTAGTTAAGTAAAAATAATTGAATACGAACTTTGAATTTAGCATACTTTGGAATGTAATGTAGTTTACACCTTTGCTGAGGCTATGGAATTCCAAAAACCTTTATATTTTGTATTACTGGATCTTTGTAGGAGGAGAGTACTTGAAGATTTCTTAAACATGTCTAAATTCTGCTACTTGAGAAGCAGACAAACCCCAAAAAACTACACTCCAAAGAACACCCAAACCTTGACAGATGAATAGAGGCACACATGCTGTTTCATAGGAAATAGCGCTACAGTTCAGACTATGCAGTTCCTATCTGCAATGTTCTCTGCTCTTTCTCAGATCCCAAACTACCAAGGACTTGTCTGTTTCTTTCCATCTCCCTTACACAGCTACTATGGCAAGGGGTACCTAATTATTTATTATTAATTTTTATTATATAATAAAGAAAATTATTTAGTAATAATAAATTACATTTTTATTTAGGGAAAAAATCCCTACTTTGAAAAGGGTATCCCTTATCCTAAGAAAGAAAATAACCCCACAAAGGCCAGTCTGTAACAGGAAGAAGCTAAATAACTGGTGTCCAGTGACAGAAGATGTGGGAATTGTTCAAAGCTGTGCCAAGGGAGGTTCAGACTTGACACTGGAAAGTATTTCTTTACCAGGAGGGTGCTCAGACCTTGGAACAGGCTTCCTAGAGAGAGTGGTCGATGCCCCAAACCTGTCAGTGTTGAGGCATTGGGACAATATCCTTAATAGTGTGCTTTAACTACTGGTCCACCCTGAAGTGGTCAGGCAGTTGGTTTGGATGATCATTTCAGGTCCCTTCCCTTCCTGAAACAGTATATCCCATTCCATTCAATCCCATTCCATCCCATGTCACTGCATGTCTTTCTCCAGAGGAGGAATCTAGGGAGCCACCATCTCTCATGCTCCCAAGTAGAACACAGACAAATATCCCACAGGTATATGTGCCTTAAAAGGGAGTTCTGGTGACAAGTTTCTCTTGAACACACACAAGGAACAGGATGTACACACAGGCAAGTTTTTTAAAGACCAGCTGTTTTTTTGCAGTGCTGTTCTTTGAGTTACTTCATGGCTGAAGGTTGACAACTACATATAGCCACATATTTTTGTCACTTCCCAACTTAAAACACATTTCAAAATAACCTTTTAAAGCTCCCTCTCTTTAATTACTCAATTAAGAATTGAGTAATTATGGTTGTGCTTCTGCTATAGCAGCTACATGCTATACATCTGAAAGAATAAACCACCTATCTCACAACAATGCTGAATTCTCATTTTTAGTCATTCTGTTATTGATTGCCTGTATTATCACACCTCCCTGTTGCTCAATGTCAACATTACCATCCATTCCTAACACAGAAATTGTTGTAAGGATTGTTGAGCTCATATGTCCATTTCAAATGTTTAATTTTTGCTCAGGTACCTAGAAAATGGTATAGGGAAATAACAGACACGTACTTTTAGAACTGGACCCTGACACTAGTTCATTATCCATATTCCTTCTGTCCTGGATGCTGAGTAAATTCCCACTCATCGATGCATGCCTTTCTTTGTTACTGTTGCCACCTACAGGAAATCTCAGACCAGAGTTTGTTTTTAGCAATACTGCATCAGTAAAACCTCACAGAAAACTGTAAAAGCAAGGCAGATGGAATAAAAGGACATTCATTATCACCCATTTTCCCCTCAAAAATAAAATAATAATTAAAAAATATTAACAGCATTCAGACTAAAATATTTCTGTATTTTTGCATATAAAAAACATTGCAATATTTCTGTATTTTTACAGCTGACTTGTCTCCACTCCGAGTCCCACAATGGTCCATAAAATTTTTCCTGTTCCCAGAAATGAGGCATAATCTGTTAACTGAGGAAGAACTGAGGTGGTCTTGACCTGCTTGTTTTTAATCCTCCAAGGAACCCAGCTTATTAATGTACAGAAATGAAAGTCTAGTTTATAAACTTAACTCTGTCAGGAAAAGGGGAGGTGTGTTTAACTTTGTGCTGCCTTGTCTAGGAACAAATATTGCTCATAAAATATACTAAGTCTAAATCCAGAAATCATAAAAAGCAAAACAGTCCCATTTAAAAGATGGGAGGATAAGCAGATAGAAGTTAGGGAACTCAGTCTTCAACTTCCTAATGGTAGTAATCATCTGATTTCCTCGCAGGGCTTTAAAATACATAAAATCAGCTTTACCCAAAATATCCACAGAGCTTTCTTTTTGTTAGTTTGACTAATTCACATTTCATGTATTTGAGCTCAATATTACCCTTTTCAGAAGTCTTTCTTGTCTTTCCTTGCAAGATTGCTAGACTTCAAAATAGTTTTAGTATTTTGGGTTCTTAGATGAGGAAAGTTTGATAAGCAATGCCACTAAGATTCTTTCTCACACACACAGATAGGTCAGACCGCTCCTGAAGGTATTTAATTTCAGATCACAGTAAATTATATCCCACAAGACTCAACCTCCACATTTTTCAGCTGTCTGTAGTCTAAAGCTCTGATTTACAAAAGTTAAGCATAATGTGATTTTAACTTTTCATGGAGCTCTCACTTTATTTAAAAGTTTCAGAAAAATTACTCATCACTCAGCAGAATCAAGGAATAATTTGAGCCTAACAATCTGTGGGCAATTATACTATTTTCTATGACAAGTGTATCTTCCATTCCTGGTATTTTTCCCCATATTGCAACAAACTGTAGCACTTCCCTAATTCTATAATAGAGTGGATGTGCCTTAATAACCTCTGTATGTCCAGTTGTTTTCTGCTAAAAAAAAACCCTTTTCATACAGCATGTTTCCACATCTTATACCCCATGGCATTTCATCAGCTCACAGGGATACCATTTAACTAACTTCTCAAAGTTTAGGCCAGACCCTCTAAAGATAACTTGTATAAACTCTTACATCACCAGAAAAATCCCTCCTAAAGGCATTTGTATACGACCACGGTCCATTACAGCCTTAGAACACAGGGCTTCCTCTCCTAAACATTTCTGTTTTAGAGAATCTGCATAACTGCTCATACTGAAAGGCAAGAACTCTCCCTGATAGTGAGAAAAGAGCAGGAGGGATGTGAGTGTGTGGACATTCCTTTCCTGCAGAATTCAACATCACTCTGGAATGAATCATGGGGTGACATGGGCAGGGTCCTGTCCTGGCTAAACTGATTCTGTGTTTGAGGGGTGGACATGAGCATGGGCACTATCACAGAGGTTCTGGATGTGAAACAGGCAGCATGACTAAAGCCCCTCTGGTATGGAGGACGATGGCTGAAATGTCAATATGGTAGGGCCAGGCAGCTTGAGTGTATCAGTCCCCCAAGTCTACCAAGGCAAGAGCTCACAGTGGGGGCATCAATCATTGGATGGCTGGAAACATCATTTGTACCACACCACTGTCCTGGGTCTTGAAAAGCAGGTCTTATGGGGGCACAGTCCACCAGAAATAATCGATTTAGACAATGGGATTAGTTTCCCAAGCAACCTCATAAACACTTGGGCCAAAAAGCATGGCACTGTGTGGGAATATCACATTCCCTGTCATGCCATCACATCAGTCTCTGGAAAGATCAAATGATGCAATGGATGGTAAAAGACCACACTGAGAGCTGTGGGTGGTGGGACTTTTACCTCCTGTGGCGCATATTTAGCAAAGGCCACCCGGTCAGTCAACACCCAGGGATTGCCCACCAGCTGGTGTGGCCCAGTCTAAACTTTTGCTTATTGTACAAGGGGATAAAGCTCCTGCAGTGAACATTAAAAACATGCTAGGGGAAAGAGTCTGAGTTATCCCTGCATCAGGCAAAGGAAAACCCATCCCTGGGATTGTTTTTGCTCAGGGACCTGGATGCACATGGTGGGTCCTGTGAAAGGATGGAAAAGCCTGGTGGTGTCAAAGGGACTTGATTTTAGGAAAGAATAGCCAATTAATTATATAATTAATTAATTGTTATATAATAATTAATTACTATGTAACACTGTGAATTATCACTTCCACGATGGCCCTGTGCCCATCACCACATTGGCCACCCCATGGTGCCTTCTGTGCTGTACTGGATTTGGGGCTCTGACCTCAACTCCCTTTTCATCACATACTAATGAAGAATGAACTTTGATGGAACCATGAGCCCAGCAGTGATGGATTCAGAACTTCTTTCCACATGCAACATTCAAACAGTACACACCTTCTCTCCTGCCTGAAAACTGGTTCTGACAGATGGAGCCCAAGGTCTTGCACTCAGTGAGCTCAATGGGCTTTTATAGGGATGGTCCATAATTTAAGAGAATTTTATCTGTGTGTGTGTATGTACCAAGAGAGGAAACTGATAAGGTTTTGGGAAGTGGGACCTGGCATTACAGAAATTATATGGAATAAGGGATGCCTGCTGTCCTGACTTCAGCTGCAATCCAGTGAATTTTCTTCCCAGCAGCTGTGAGTGCTGTATTTTAGATTCAGTGTGAGAATAATACTTGCTAACGCATGGGTGTTCTGATTGTTCCTGAGCAGTGCTTATCTTAAACCCAGGACTTTTCTGTGCCTCATGCTCTACCAGTGAGGAGGTGTGGCAAGAAGCCAGGAGAGCTGACCTAAGGCGGCCAAAGGGATATTCCGTATCACAGATCAGCATATCCAGTGTATAAATGGGGGAGATTGGCCAGGAGGGCTGATCACTGCTGGGGGTGGGGTGGGCTGGGCATCAATCAGCAGGGGGTGAATAATTGTATTGTGCATCTCTTGTTTTGAATTTTTTCCTCTCATGAAAAAAAAATGTATTTTTATCTCATTAAAAATAATTATATTTCATTGTAATCACTGTCACTTGCATTATTGAATTTTATTTAGTTTAAATTATTACACTGTTCTTACCTACACCCACAAACAACTTCTTTCCTGCTTACCCTTCCCTGCATCCCATTATGGGTGGGGAGTGAGGGAGGGGCTGGATGGTGGTTAGTTGCCAACTGGGGTGAAACCATAACAAAACATTGCTCAAAGTCCCCTCCAGCCTAGGACTGAACACTTCCAGGAATGGGGCATCCACAACTTGCCTGCACAAACTCTGCCTCCACTACCCTCATGGTGAAAAATTTCTTCCTAATACAGAATAGTAGAATTAAGACAATTGCTTCACTATCATAAATTAATGGTTTACTAAGAAAACCAGATTTCAAAAGGTGCATATTTCTTTTGGAAAAAAATAAGTTTTCCACCACCCTATTTGCTTATGTTCTTCCACTTTTAACATGGGTGCTAACGTCAGACGTGCAGGTTGTGTGTGAAAAGAGATTTATTGTTACACAGATGCAAGGCAGTTACATGCATTCCAGTTCCAAGAAAAGCAGGCAGTTCTACTCAGCTTCCCCTCTTCATTTCTTGCTTGTATCGTCACTTCAAAGTTGCTGCATCGTGTCCATCTGTACTTCCTGTAAGTACAACTACGCGACGCAACAGTGACTCCAGAAGTTAATTTATTTCTTTTTCTTCCCTTTACCTTTCTTGCCTCCCTCTCCTTGCTGAAGGCTTTGATCACTACCTCCCATCTTCTGAGTTCTTGTTTTCAGTTTTGGAATGGTTTCTGCAGCATACAGCATCACTGATTTACCTAAAATACAGGGAGAGATCAATGCATGCCTGCTATGTTAACAACAGATATAAAGCCTGGCAGATCTGCTTCCTTCCCCCGGAACAGCAAGCAGCTTGTGAAAAACTCTTGGGGGAAAAAACAAAAATGCAGGACTGATAAGTGTCACAGTAGTCTGGAAAAGCCACATAACCTGACAATCTCCAAAGTGGTTACATGCTTCCTGCTACTCTTTCACCTCCACCTCCTACTGGTCCAGAACACTGGTGACAGAATGATCAGGCAAAATCTACTTGCATTTTTAGAAAGGCACTGCTGCCCTCCAGCAGGACTCTGGTTTTAAATCATCTCCCTCTGTCAGCACTCTTATGCTACTGTACACCCAGCACTCTTCTTGCTCTTTGCTTAAGATATATACTGTTTCTCTTTTACACAGGGGTCCATCTTCAGAAAAAATGCAAAAGATGAAATTGTCATTCAAGATGAATAATTCATAATAATTAGTTAAGGGCAGCTGCTTCATTGTTAATTTTTGAAAATGGCCAGTGGAAAATTCAGCTGAACTCAGTATTGTGTTTTATCAATTTAGCATCTGCTCTGACGCCCAGATGATGTATGTATCCTAAAGAAATGGAATTTAGCTATTTAAGAACTAAACTGTTTTAAATGTCAAAATGTCAACAAAGCAGTAAGCCAAAACTGAACAGATGCTTTGTTCCATACAGCAATCACACAATGTTCCCCACAAGCCCCTCCAATGACACTGCTGCAGAAGCAGCAGAATCAAAGGCAACAGCATTTTACAAACTTTACTCAATGCTCACAACTTAATTTTGTTGACTTATACAAGCAATGAAATTTAAAGGTAAACTGTAGGATTTATAATAGTTAAAACTTATTAAGCAGGCTGGTAACATAAAAAAAAATCAAGTCTTTCTGGTTTATTAACAGGTGAGGTACCTAAACCCAGGCACTCTACTCACGTGTTGGAAACTGAGGTAAACATGGGTTGCCATCATCTTGTTTGAGCTGGATTCGTACTCTACCTCTGTACTGCACATCTCTGTTCCATTCTCTGGGATACATCTTGTTCTTCTGTCATACAAAAGGAGAAATATAACGTGCATTGGAAGACACAACTGTTTCAGATGCACTGCTGAAAGCAACTGGTACTGAGCAATTTTGTGAGTAAACTGTTACAGGGTCCGTTTTATGTCCCCTGTGGTCTGGACCACAGGGGCACAAGTTTTTGTTTAATCTCCACTGCTACAAACCCTTCTGGACACTTAGGGATAGCAAGTGATATGTCACAATCACTGCTTTTGACTAATTATAGCCATTGTTCTTGATGAAACATCACAGGTTTCTCAGTACAGATGGTGTGCACTGTCCAGATACTTCTGAAAAACAAACTGATTTTGTAGCAGGCTTTTGGATGAGGACCTGTATTCTTCTTAGAAAAAACAACAGTTCTAAATTAATAATAATTTCAGGAAATTATGTGTGAAGTTACCTCTCTAGAAATCCAGACTCATTCCCTAAGGAAAGAGTAACCAATAAACTATTTAAAGAGCAAGCATGTACCGCAATAAAAAGTTAACACTGTCTGGCTGAAATGTAACTCCAAAGGACTATGAAGATTCCAATTATCAGAATCCTATTCCTATAGAAGACTAATGGCAAAGGTCATTACCTTCCATTAAAAACATTTGTTTTTAGAAGCTTAATCTGCAGAGTTGCAGCTTGAAAGAATAGCTTTTATTCTGACACACTTTTAAACATCCAGGAAAGTCTTCTAAGAAGGATGGTAAAACAGAAGTAATTTTTAACAAGCTTTAGAAGTCACATTGTCTGAGAGATCTGAGATATTCCTGACTTGCACAAGGAATGCAACATTTACTTCATGATTATGGTCAGCTATCATATAAAGCAAGCAAAGCCAGTAACAAAACTTCTGAACCACAACTTATAAAAAAAAGACACGATGAGAGAACAAAACAGGCATAATGAATTTGGAGGTTTTTTGTATGTGGGACTTTTTTTTTAATTACCTCTAGTAACACATTGAATCCTACTGCTGCACATACATCTTGGATTTCTGTAGATGTGGGATTTTCAACAGCCTGTTAAAACAATGTGTTAAACTTAATTAGTTTTCAACTATGACCTGCCAAGAAAAAAAAAAAAGTTACTAGTTTCCCACCCTATACTCAGTAATTATGAAAAGCTGATGGAGAAAGAGAAGATACAAATCTAGTGTAGAAGTAATTTGTCAATGATGCTGTGCTTTAGAAAACATTAAAAAAAAAAGAGCTAAGACACCAGGAAACAGATGAGATAGAATTCACTAGGACAGGGGAGCAAGTTAAAGAATTGCTTAGAAAAAGTAATTGAAATTAACAGTTATTGTATGTACAGAGATACCAAAAGCTGTGAATCAGCAACAGCAAACTTACAGCAGGGACTGAGGGAGGAAAAAACCACAAAATTTCTATCCACAAGGCAGCAGATTCCTCCCACAGGTAGACCTTTGATAGGCAATTTGCATACCCAAGAAAGATTTTCTTTAAAAAAAAACAACAAGCCCTAAGCAGTAAAGAAAGCCCTTTGTATTCCCAGAACTGTTTGCTAAAATTATTACAAATGAGTGACATGACAAAAAACTACTATCCAAAGCAGCAATAACTAACATGATTGTAGTTGACTACATTATTGACTCTGTGTCACATGCACAGCACACAGAGTACAGGCTCATATAGCCAGTCACCAGAACCCAAATCATTAGCTAGCTACTCTTTTCTGCATTGCTTTCAAATTCTGCAAACTATCTATGTAGGCAGCTGAGTGTATTCAGCTCCTCATTACTTCACCTGCTTGCTCAAGGTGCTGCTCCCATGAAAGCAAACACTTCAGCTCAGGACTCCTACTAAATTCACATGCTGGCACTAGGTTACCTTCAAATACACTGTTATTTCCATGCCATGGTGGAACGGAAAGATCAGAGAGATTTTTTTTCCAGCGCTCTACACACTCCTGCATTGCAAAACAAAATGTCTTATTTTCCCTGCCACCCATGAAATTACCTTGTCTATGGGTATCCTTCTTCCTTCTGCTATTGTCTTCTTGTTATTTAAATAAGCTGGATAAATGCAGATGAATCTAAAAAGAGAAAACAGCGAGTTTTTAAGCAAGCTGTATCAACTCCTCAATGCTTATGCAGTATTTTCCTAGTAAAACAGAAAATAAACATCATGGCTACAACACAGAAGTTCCCACAGCAGCTTAGAACAACCATTTGTTTTCAATAGACTGCTTAATAAGATGCTGCAAAATCCCACTTTGAGTTATCATGGACACTGCATGACACCATTTTTGGGGCATTATGCATACAAGGGCTGGCATTACCCATTCTGAGGAAAACAAAAAAAAACCAAACCAAAACCATGAGGCTGAAATAGAATCTTTTGACCTATTTCTTACAATCTTGAAGCATGGTACACACGTATTTCCCCGAAAATAATTAGTATTTTCTAAAAAGGTTTCACTACGCTATTAGCTAAGTTCTGTGACTGTTTAGGTTTTTTTTTTAATTCACACAGAGATCACCCCAGATTTCGGTACATTTCTAAAAGCTACTGAAACACTGCGCTCTGAGAAACTGACTTTAAGATTTTTCAATAGATTACACTTGTCAAGCACATACACGGGATTAGCGTGACAGAACCTCAATTATACTAATTAGACATTTAAAAAAACCAACTAGCTGAGACCAAGGGGACGTGGAAGAAGATTTGCATTGATTTTATTAATAAGGATCTATGAGAGCATAAGAAAATAGTTAAAATGAGTAAAACATATGGTGCAGACAGATTCCAATTAGCTAAATGACAAGAAAGTGACAAGCATCACGTTCCTGGCTGCCTCTAAAAACCAGCCCAAATCACCTCAACTTCTGCTGTTTTCTCCTTCTCTCGTCCAGAGGTGTTCTCCACTCTGTGCTACTGCCATCTTTATGGGCCGACTAGCTCTGGGTTCTGCCGGGGAACTCCACTCTCGTCGCTGACTTCCCAACCACGCAAGTGTCACCACTACCCCTTGTCCCACAGGGATTTAATGCCAACCACCATCATTCCTCGCTCCAAGGGGACTGAAACACCACCCCTTCCTCCGCACGCGTTTTCTCTTTCGCGAGCCCTGAGTGATACGTAAACAGAGGAACCCAGAAAGACCCGACACTAAACAAGCCGTGCTCACGGTACCTCTCCTTGTCCGCCGGGGACGCGGCGCCGGCGGCGGCGGCCATGACAGCAGTACCTCCCCCGCCCCGCCCCGCGCCACGGCGGCGGAGAGGGCCCGCCCCCAGAGACACATTGCGAGAGTATATTGGCCAGTAGAGCCATCTGTCAAAAGCCGCAGCCTGTGCGAAGGCGCGACGTCGGCGCCGAGGCCGCGCACGCGACTTCCGCCAGGCTGAGGGAGTGGGGGCGGGAATGGCGGCGGGGAGGGCCGGAGCTATTGGGGTGTGCGGAAGCGCTGTGACACACACCCGCGAACAATGGGCAGCTGGCGTCAGTGAAATACGAGCACAGAGGGGGGCGGTGGTCGACGCAGAGTGTGTCCGGAGGGCGCCAAGCCGCCGTGGGGTGCTCTTCACTCACAGAGCTCTAGCGGTGTTTGAATCAAAGAACGATTTATCTAAGAAATGCGGGGAAATGTTTATTTAGTATTACCACAGCTTCCTGTACAATTAGACGAGAAAAACAGGCTAAAGCTTAAGGGAAAAAGTACTGGGTCAGTACTGGATTCAGTCCTGTGTCGCACCTTCCCTAAGGCTGTGGGTGAGGAGCAGGGGCTCCCTCAGCGATGGTGACGCAGCAGTGTCATCCTTGCTGGTGGCACCGAGCCGTGAGGGGGGGCTGATACACCACAGGGTCGTGGGGCTATCCACAGGGACCGGGAGGGGCTGGAGAAAGGGGCTGGCAGGAACCTCAAGCAGTTCAGCATGGGAAGAATCAAGTGCTGCAGCTGGGAGCAGCCCCGGGCACCAGCACGGGCGGGGAATGCCCCGTAGGAAGCGGTTTGTCAGGAAAGGCCCTGCGGCTCCTGCTGGACCGACGTGTGCCTGCTGACACCGCTGTGACAAGGCCAGTGGTGTCTGGGCTGCACCACAAGAAGCGCTGCCAGCAGGGCAGGGGAGGCAAAGCTGCCCCTTGGCACTGGGGAGGCCACACTGGAGTGCCAGGCCCAGCACTGGGCTCCCCAGGACAAGACAGACACGGACACAATGGAGAGAGTCCAGTGAATGGTCACCAAGGCCATAGAGGGACCGGAGCATTTCATCCTGGAGAGGAAAAGGCTCAGCGGATCTCACCAATGCACATAAACTCCTGCAGGGAGGCTGCCAGGATGGATCTCTTTCCAGGGATGCCCAGTGACAACACCTGAGGTGATGGGCACACACTGAAACACAGGAGGTTCCCTCTGAACATCAGGAAACTCCTTTTCCCTGTGAGGGTGACCAGGCACTGGCACAGGCTGCCCAGAGAGGTGGCGGAGTCTCCATCCTTGGAGATACTGAAAAGCTATGTGGGAGTGATCCTGGACTACCAGCTCTTGGTGGCCCTACTGGAGCAGTGGTTCGACCAGATGAAACCCAGAGGTCCCTGCCAGCCTCAACCATTCAGTCACCCTGTGAATTTCACATGTCATATTTTGTGCACTCTTCATACAACAGCAATGTACCAGGACAAAGAACTGAAGGTATCTATTCAGCATTTATCTGTGGCAGTGGGTTTTTAAATTTTTCTGCTTCACCAACATATCCAGTTGGCGACAAAATATGGTAGAGGGAATGCTAAGACCCAAGCACAACACAGTGGTTTTCCCAGGGGAGAACTGCAAGTACCATTCATGAAAACTTGGAAGAGTTAAGAGTTACAGAGAAGCTTCAGAAGGAATCAGGGTGGCACAGATTAAAGTTATTGTCTATTCAGGTTTTTGAATGATGAGGAGTTTGTTGTGTTCAGTCTTTGCTCTCATTCTGTCAGGATGAATGCACTGCACAAAGTACTGCAGCAAACACGAGCAGCACAACTGTGTCACATCAGCAGGAGCAAGCAGCTCTTGGAAGTGTGCAGCTCTCTGGGACCAGCTCAGCGACTTGGCAGCTCCTCACAAACATGACTCAACAAGCTCCTCAGCTGAAAAACAAGGTTATGTAAATGAGGTGTGCTAGTTATGAACGAAGTTTTTGATGCAGTACTTGACCACTGCTAAAGACACGTTTTTTGAGGGTTATCTCCAGATTACCTTGAAACTGACGTAGAGAGGAAAGTGTAGCTTTCTAAGAGGTAATCCATTTACAAATAATTACTTAGATATTTTGTTGCTTAGCAACAAAGCATTCTCATCTTGTTATCAGTAGCTTGATAATGGATTTCCTGTGCTTTCCTTTCTTTGCACAGTGTTTTTATTTTAAATCTCCATTCCTTGTACTCACTTGTCTTTCTATTGAATGACTGTTTATTGAGATCCCTACCACCTAAGAAGTGTCAAGAGCTGTCACTGCCTTGGGAGTTGTCCTGTTGTCCAGGTTGTTACTGCTTAAGCTAACATGGGCAGAAGTTTCTTCTGTCAGCTCCTGTCACCTGCTTTTAGCAAGACAGATGTGGGCTGTCAGGGAGGAGAGGGGCGTTGGTGCATAGTGTGTGCACAGGGTGGATGTGGACAAACCAGTTACAATATATTCACTGCCTGTGTGTAGGCATGAAGTGTGCAGGGCACATTCATGATCTGACTATTGCATGAAACATGGTCATCCTACACCTTGTTACTGCCATTTGGTTTGAACAACCCATGCATTACCCTTTTTTTCTGGGACACAGAGGTCTGAATTCACCAAAAGGGTATGTAGATAATTCATGCTATGTATGTATAAAATATTGTAAAATCCAAGCTATGTCTTTTGACCACCCTGGCTGGGAGTAGAGTCTTATTTTTATTCAATTAGTTCCGGACATGATAAGATAATATCAAGTCTGTTAACGTATGAATGGAACCTTCCTGGGCCATGATCACTGACTTCCCTGGAATGTCCGGGTCACTCAAGAGTGATCTGCACCTCGAAGATTGCATCTACTACCACCCTTTACATGTGAATACCGACTTCTCAGGAGTGCTCTGACATCTAGATACCTGGAACTGGACTTTTGTCTAACCCTGCACATGTATGGCCCCAGTTCTGCATGTGAAGGGACACAAAGGAACATTCAGTCATTTCTGCCTCAGGCAGAATAAACTGTATATAAGCTCGCTGGGAGAAGCAGTCGGTGTGAACTGAGGGGGAGACTCTGACATTTGGGGGTAAGATCCAGGTTCACCCAGCGCCGATCCCGGGTTCGACGCTGCCCAAGGCTGTGGTGTTGTTTTTCGAAATTCTGTTTTGCTGACGATCTAATAAATTATTGCTAAATTTTCTTATAAATTTGGCTCCCAATTTGATAATTTATAACAGGTATAAACATAAACCTCTCTCTCCAGGACAATGCTTTAGCAGGGTTTGAATCAAAGAACAATCAAATCTAATATTTTAGGAAGTAACGCTAAGAAATATTTATTTGGCATTGCCACATCTTCATTTTTATAAATTGAAAAATAGGCTAAAACTTAATGAAAAATACTAAAATTTACTCCATACTGTTATAAATGATCGAATCGATAGCCAAATTTATCAAAAATTTAACAACGATTTATTGGGTCAATTACAAAAAATAGAATTTCAAGCAATCACCACAATCAAGACAGCGTCAGTCCCAGGAAGAGGCGCTGGGTGAAACCAGAGGTTCGACCGACAGAGTGATGGCCTTCCCTCAAAGGTTCACACCGAGTGTTTCCAGTGTCCAGTTTATATACAGTTTATTCTGTATATAAGTTTATACAGAAGTTTGTATAGTTTATTCTGAGGCATAGATGACCACATCTTTCTATTCACTTACGTTGAAATAGACAAAGACGGGTCCCAGTTGCAGAGAGAAATCTGGGCATACAGGAGAAGTTTCTATTCACATGTAATGGTATCGGTTCCTGAGTACCCAGATGCAATCAGGGCAGGTCTGAATCTCGTGAAATTCTTGGGACACTGCAATTAATCACGGGCCAGGAAGGCCCTGATGTTATCTCCCAGGTGCAGGAGACAAGGAAATCATTGCTGATAGTCCAGGAAGGTCCCATTCAGACGTTAAACAGGCCTAATGCTATCTCGATTCTGCCAGGAATTAGTTACAATTTGAACAGAAGCTCTGTTCCTGGCTGGGGAGGTTAAAACATAATTTCTACAATATTTTATACCCACACATATTTATTTATACAGCATGAATTAACTCCATTACATATTACAATACTATTCCCTTAGATTTCTACAGTGGTTTTAGTCTCTCAGACTGTAAAGCAGCCTCCTTGGTGAAATCTCCTCTGGTGCATCTCCTTGAGAAACAGTGCTCTGGAAGTATATTAAAGGCAGTGAACACAGCTAACACAGCTGCAGTTTGTGAGTACCATCGTTGCTTATTAAGATTGCCCTCAGTCGGTCCACCAAATAGACAGCACTAAGAAAGGTTTTATGTATTTTAATGTTGTATTATTTGACAATTGCATGTTATTTTTTTTTCTTCAAATTCACGTAGCTTTTAAATACCAGCATATTAGTCGCTTATCTTGGAAAAGAATATTTAAATTTAGTGTTGCGAAAATTACATAGCATGTGTCAGCATTTGTGAAATAGAAAGGGTGCGAGGACAAAAATTATTTTCCACATATTTTTCAAATGGAAAAATAATTTAAAAATTGTCAGAAATGGAGTTTGTGGAATTACAGACTGGATCGCACAACCAACATAACTGACCACACGGGGTTTTTTTCTGCAGATCTTCTTATTACTTACCAGTCTCCTTTATACGTGCTAGAATTCACAATGTCTTGAAACCAGGATGCCTAAAATGAAGCAGTGAGTAGAGACATGTCAGTTTAATCCCCATCATCACTGCAGAATGATTTCACTGAGTATATGGCATCCAATCACTGCATTTGTTCTAGTGCCATAAGAAATATATTTCAGAATTGAATTCTGTATATTTCCAGCCTGAGGAGTTCAGAGACAGAAGTAGGTCACAAAGCATTCCAGCTCAGGTACGCTGTAGCTGCATGCATTTCCCAAGTATCTGCTGGCCCTGGACTCAGAAATGGAATAGAGCACTCAGCACCTGACAGGTTTTAAACAATTTAAAGCAGTATGAAGAGAAGGTACAATTGCTGGTGAGGATAGGACTTGTACACATCTGCAGCAAAACATCAAGACTGCAGGTAATGCCTTTGGAGAGCAGTAGCAGGGATACTGGTCTTGGAAAGTTGTGTATAACTTGCTGAGATTACTCCTGTGTCTGTGGCCACTGCAGTGGAAGGGAAGGGGCAGGGAATGAAAATTACACTATAAAACACTAAAGCAGAGAATTCTGTTTCTGTATACACTGTCACCAGCAAGTCAGGTGTCCTGATTGAGACTCTCTTTTTACTGTTAATGGCTTTTGGGGAAGAAAAATAACAAAAAAAAAAAAAAATCCCCAACAAAAACCAAAGGAAAAAAACCCTCAAACCTCAAAGAAAACCGTTCCCAAACAAAACAATCCAGCAACAAGAGCCCTTTACAAATATGAAATAGCAATTCAAAGTGGTTGTGGTAGATTGCTGCAATTCACCTGGGGTAAATGCAAATGCCATGACTGGAAGTGGGAGCCCAAGAAAATGGAGATGATTTAGGTGACACAGTTTGTATGTGACACAGAGTTTTAGTGGAAGTGTCACATGCATATTCTTATTCAGACATTGCATTCATGTTCAGTTTCTTCTCACTTGAGGCTACACTCCATAGACTAAAAATACCTATATAATAAAAGGATTAGTGAAGTTATTGAGGAGAAGGCAGATTTTCACCTAGATTGGTGGAACAGCTCTGTAGTGGACTGCAGATAAAACACCGAACAGGGATGTAGAGGGAAGTCTTGATGGTCACTGAAGGGAAGGGAGTAACATGGGAAGAATTTGCTTCAGAGTTTTGTAAATGAGAATTCAGAATGATATTTTAAAGTAAAATATAAGGGCTAGGAAAAAACCCACAAAACATTAATAGTGAAAAATGCTTCATGTATTATGACTCAAGTTGGAAGTAACAGGCAGGTCCATCCAACAGTAAATTTTCAACAGCATAGACAGAAAATGATGTTGTCTTTAATTTAGTTTCATTTTGCTGGTATTTACTTACCATGAGACTTCAACATGCAGAATTAACCACTAATTGCCACTTTTACAAGACTGTATGCACCATCTTCCGAAAGCAAGGGGTGTCCTTACTCATGGCAGAGTTTCAGCCCAGAACTGGATGATTTCTAAGGTCCCTTTCCTACTCAAGCCATTCTGTGATTCTGTGATTTTAAATCCATAGACTGCCTTTTGGTTTTAATGATCCAGAATCCTGTCTGCTACATAAGTGTTCTCAGAAGAGGCATACCTCATGCCTATACAGAGAACACCAACACAAATCATTATGAATCAGCAGAAGCACCACTTCTGTTGATCTCAGTGGCAGAGGACTATTAATGTCAATAGCTTGTTTAAGGAGTGTTGGATGTTCTAAAGCCACTTGAGGCTTAAATGTTTCAATCCGTGAAAGAGCTGCACCACCAAGAGCAGGTAAGAAGTGGCCTTGAAACAACTAGCCTTACTTGTATGGTGTTTGGACCTAAAAGTCTTTTGGATTGTCACCTAGACCCAAACCTTGACTTGCATGAATTAATGTACAGCAAACAATATATACAGTGTTTCACTGAGATCCTGAGGATAATGCTGGCCACCACAATGCCAAAATTCAATCAAAATCCCTACTAGCTGGCCACAATGGAACTGGCAAAGTGGAAAACTATGGATTTCTACCAATCTCTCATTCCTTCTGATTGCAAAGACTGTATCTCTTAAGTATGGACCTCGGTTTTACACCCATTCTTTATCCTTCTGTTTTAGCTTTGTAAAGCAGCTGACAGCTATGTAAATTCACAGCTGTGTACAGCCAGCTTCCAAGATCAAAAGAAACCATCAGTCATCTGTGTGTGATACAGTAATACAGGATTTGCTCTGAATTCATAGCTTTCACTTCAGCTAGATTTTCACTCCTAACAAGTCCAAATTATTTATGTTCTGGTTTTGGCTGGGATAGTTAATTTTCTTTCTAGTAAGTAGTATAGTACTGTGTTTTGAATTTAGTATGAGAATGTTGAAAATGCACTGATGTTTTTGTTGCTAGAGTAAGTTTCTCATGCTTTACCAGGAAGAGAGCTGAGTGGCACAAGAAGTTGAGGGGGAACACATAAACCAGCCAAAATGCTAAGTTCCAGACCTTATGGCATCATGCTGGAGAAAGTGGGTTGGAGGCCCATGCTCAGGCATTGCCTAGGAATCAGTCAGCAAGTGGTAAGCAACTGTATTGTGACTCACTTGTTTTGTAGATTCTCTGTTATTATTATCATCATCATCATAATTTTCTTCCTTTTCTGTTTATTCAACTGTCTTTATCTGAACCTACAGTTTTCTCATTTTTACTCTTCTGATTGTCTCCCCCATCCCACAGGAGGGGAGCGAGTGGCTGGGTTGTGTTTGATTGCCAACTGTGGTTAAACAATGCCATGTAAAACACTTAGAAGTGTCAAATACTCCATCACAGCTGTTCAGCTGCTCAGTGTAGTAGGAAAAAAAGGATGCCAATTCCTTTTCATCATGCAATGGAATAACAAAATACTACTACAAAAATGATAAAATTTGGGAGTTTTCTTATAACTCATTTTATGGCTTAACTTTTACATCTATTTGTGTGTTCTTCCACAGTTACTTCCAGTGTGAATGTGTGCCATCCCAGACTTTAGCAATAGTCAGGTAAGATGCACAAGTCCTTCCCTGCTACCAATGTTCTTTTTGTATAGAGGACTGTTAGAGAAAAAATGGCAGAATTAGGCTTATCCTACCTTCTTTCGTATTTAATATAATCATCACTCAAAGTCTTCTTGTTTTTGTGATCCCTACTAATTTAAGTTGCAGTTGATAATTATAATGCTTTTAAAAATGTTATTTTTAATAAGACATTTAAATTTATGGCAAAACAGTTTTCTGCATATAAACAAAGACTTAAGTGCATTTTTTTTCTAGAACAACTTGAAAATCAGTCCTCAAATTACCACTCAATATGAAAAAGTGGTACGACTATTAGAAAACAAGGGATCTTAGTAATCAGCAACAATGCCCTTTTATAGTTTAAATACTTTTGTGGAAGTCCGAAGTGAATAGGGGACTGTAAAATATGTATGCAAATATAAATATATATGTGTATGTGTGTTGGGAATTAATCAACTTGGGTCCCTTAATAGTCTAATCAGGGACTAAAGAACTCATTCTTTACAGGAAAGAAATACTTTTGTAATTAGTCTCTGCTATGCTTATGAGTCATAATGAAATAAGCCTTGTGAAACTTTTGTAAGTAATAAAGGGATTAAGGAATTATATTGTGTCAGAACTAGATTTTGTTTTGTGCAGTTCCTTCTAAGGTGAAACATGGAAGAGAACAAAGAACTCTACAGGTGAACCAAGTTTTCAAGCTTTTTTTTTTCTACTTATTTATCTAAAATGCAAGTATCACTAAAATGAAAATGCATGGGGTTTTTTTAGAGCATTTGTTCTGATATACAGAATTATTGAAGTGTCTTAACAACAAATTCCTTTTTAAATGAAATCATATTTCTAACACAGTGGGCATACACCTAACTTTCAGTAGCAGCCAAGAAAACAATTCCACTCTGACAAGGTGCAATCAGGAGGAAATTTTATGTAACACTGCAAGTAATAAATAAATTATGCATAGCAAGACTAAATTCAGAATAAGTATACTGTGAAACAAAATACATTAGAATAATTGAAGAAATAATTAATTACAGAGTTAGGATATAAACAGTAATGCATCTCAGGCAGAAGCAAACAACAAAATTGAAGGAAAGATAATTGTGGGCTGAGTTTGTTCAAGAGAAACAACACTTACAGGTGGGCAAATTCATCTGATCTCACAGGATGACAGTTTACTTGCAGAGAACCAGCACAAGCTTTATTCATGTTAGATCCTACCAGAAAGGATGGCATTAGATATACTGTGTTTGTATGTATGGCTTGAGCTCTGGACAGAAGTGCATTTTACTGAGGGAACTAGCTCCCTCTACACCTTCCCGATATTCTAATTGCAATTCTACAGCCACTCAAGCAAAGGATGTTTTCACAATCAGCAAAATTTGAATAATTTCTTTAAATCTTGAAGTGGCAGAAATTCACTAATACATAAGCCTGTAACTGCGTGGAAACTTCCTAAGAAAGGTAATTTGCAAAACTACTAGGGAGGTGTTCCCCAATCTTAGAGTAAGTAAACAGCATATCTGGTAAACTGAAATTTCACAGCAGAAAATTCATCTGGCATCACAAGTTAATTGACACCTGCATTAATTAAGTTGTGAACTCTTAAAGCACCACACCACATTCCCTTGCACTTCCAATATGTAACCAAACACAACACACGTAAGCAGTTAACTTACCATTCTGACTAAAAACTCAACCTTAGCTACATAACATTCTCTATAAACACATTTACAGATACAAACTGTTATTCTGCATATAGGAAACTATGATGCAGGAATCTTATTTCTATATGTGATCTGAAATGAAATGAAAAGTGGGCATCTCTTCTGGTTAAATGTCAAAGTGCAAAGGAGATGGCTGTGGAACCAGAGAGTGAATACACTTGGGTAATTTGGTATCGAAAAGGTCCTCAGAGTTTAAACATGTGGAGAAAGTCATGCTTTACATTAACTGACACTTCACTTCTGATTCACAGCTTCATCCAAATCACACATCTCATCAAGAACAAAGCTGTTTCACAGGTGGATCCAACTTTGCAAGGCATTACAGTAGATGTAGGAAGTTATATTTAGGTGGAAGTTTATACGTGATTTTTAGTGATGCTCTTATGGCTGTTTGTACTATTTCATGAAAGCTAGATGGGAAAGACATTTTGGAGGCATCTAGTAACTGTAGTAACTGTACAACTTTTGTACAAAGAGTCCACCTAAACATTTTCCAGATCATCCCTACAATACTGACCTCATTAAGAAAGGGAGATGTTATCTCCCTCTTCAAGCCTCTTCTAGGAAAGCAATAGTTGCAATAAATCTCTTCACTGGAAGGATTTACTGATTTACTGCATTGAATTTAATATTGCAAATCTAAAACAAGTCTCCCAGAAGTTTACATGTGGTAGACTTTTTTTTGGGGGGGGGGGGGGGGGATTTTTGATGAAGAAATGTATCTTTTCCACATCCATATACTGATGTATTACTTCTGAAGTTAAGTTGTCAGAATTTCTAGGATTGAGGATTTACCCAAATATAAGGTATTTAAATGCAAAGCACTAGAGGCCATTAGACAAAAATTCGGTAAAAAACCAAAAAAACCCCCAAAAAACCTGAACCAAAAAAATCCAAAAACCAAAACTTCAGTTTGCTTTTGCTGTGTCAAAATGGGTGAAGGTCTGAAACTTGGCACATAGGCTTAAAACTGCCCATAATGGATCAATCCAATGATCTCCTATAAACTATCCCAACCTCTTTCAGCCAGCCCTAGCTGTTTTATTTACTTTTTTGCTGGCTCAGGTGGCACTTGTCCAACTATGCACTGAGCAAATCAGCATTTCCAAGCAGCACTAATCCTACTAACCCCATCAGGGGAGAAGGTAAGAGGCGAGCAAGTGAATGGTCATGTAAGAGCCAGGATTCATAGCCAGAAGCATGGAATGCAGAAGAAAACTTCTTTGAACAGCACATGCCATTTCTTCAGTTCTAGAAATAGTATGGATTGTTATCCTTAAGAAGAAAGAGGAAGCCAACACAGTTATCTTTGTTGATAATATCAACTTCTGTTAAGGGGATCAAGGGGATGGACAGCTATGACGTACTCCAAAGTAGACATCAAATAATTCAGTTTTCAGATTATCAGGCAAAGGTTACGCAGTTTTGTGGTCTACTGGTATACTTCAAAATAACGCCTCAATTTGTGCATAAGCTGTTCTCTCTCTGGTACAGCTTATATAATTTACTGAGGAAAAAAGGAAACTACATCCCTAGGACACCATGACTCACTCTGAAACTGTCCCTTTTATCTCCCTCCTCCTTTACCAAAGACAGTGCAGCTAACTTCCCAAAGCCATCAAAGGTATTTGTCTATGTTGAAGAATACTGCAGCTTACTGACATTTATTGCATAAACTATGCTTGTATTCTGCAGCCAAATCCTACTTGAACTACTACTCCAGTCTCATCCGGAAACCATGGCAAGGCTTTCAATTTTTAAGCTGTCATATCTGACAGAGCTGTATTATCTTTAATCTTACAGGAGAAAATACTCTCAATAGAGAACTGCACATGAAAAATAGAAATAGATTAATTCCCCTTTAAAGACTGCAATATTTAGTCAGAAGAGCTTACACAGAAATTGAGCAGTAACCTTTAACTGTGGCACACTGCAAGAAACTAAAATGGAAACACATTTTAAAAAGTGAACTAATTACAAATTGTGGGGAGGTGAGATCTCTGCTTTTCACACCAAGAGGACAAAGCTAGAAGACAGTCTGAAATGAGCTTTATGAGTTATTTTTCAGTATAAACTGATTTTTAAGTATAAGTTTGGTATGCACTAGATACGATAAGCTAATTCAAGGACAAATAAAGGTCTGAGCATAAGTCACAAAAAATTCTACCAAAATTGGCAGAAAGAAAGGCAGTGCATCCCAGAAGAACAGTAAATTGAGTCTTGGTTTCCTTAGCTCCTTGCTATTCTTTGTTTTGCGTTGACATAAATAATGTCCTCTTACCTGCTGTGGCAACTTCATACAAATAAAACCAAGGAACGAGAGGTTATCTTTAGCAGCATAAATCAAATCTGACTATTGTGATTCTGACATCATTAACAAAATCCAAGACCAAATATACTTATTGCAACCATTTTTCATATCTTTGATTTTATATTTCTGGGATCTGTTTTTTAGTTAAGCTTAAAGAATATAACTTTATATCCCCATCATAAATCAAACATCATGGATGTCTTTAAATATTCTGAAAGGCTCTTAGTGGATACTAAGTATTTTAGATAAAGAATCAGAGAAATGTAGATCTGGAAGAGATTTCAAAAGATCACCCATCTCTGCACACAGGCAATACGAAATATACTACAGTCCATCCCTATGAGATGTTTCATAAACCTCTTCTTAAAACTTCTATAATGGAAATTTAACAACTCCCATGGGAAGCATATTTTAGTGTATCACTACCCTTATAGTTGGAAAGTTTCTCTAGCTTGTCTTTGCTACAAATATAGGTTTACTTAAGTGGATACTAAGAGAAACTTTCCAATTATAATGATCATGAAGTATCCCCAAGTCTATATCAAGAAGCCACTATAATTTTCAAAGACATTCTGGTGTTTGATATGCATACAGTTATTTATAGTTTCACGTTATCTTCTGATTAAAAAACTGATTTCAGTAGTTTTTCAGTAACAGAACTGAAACCAGAATTTATTTTCTGAGACTGAGTTTACCTTTATTTCTTTAATTGACAGGACAAATATGTAATGCTGGTGGTAAACAACTATTCTGGATTATGTAGTATATTTTTGTATTAGTTGTTAAAAGCCCAGCACAAAATAACGATAAAAAAGAAATCAAAACATGTAGAACACAAGTGGTCTTTCATTTAAAACTCAAGGATGGAGTTCCATATTCTACTCCAGCAGGAAGTCCTGACTTTAAACACATGACATAATCAGTTTCTATCTCATCTTTAAAAGGACACTAAATATTCATTTATATTAGAAGTTTAATGAAGATGCTTGTATGCAAAATATTTCAAATGCTGACACGAGGAGTGCTGCTTCTTAACAGGTTCACGAGGTGATACAGGAACATGGCATGTCTCTAAGAAAATCTGACAGGAAGCAAAGAACAAAAGAGCAAAAGAGCAAGTAAGATACCACTTCTGCCAAACAGGTATTTTTGGTACTGGCTTCTATATAAATTGACTTCTGTCTGCTGATAGTGTCTTGTGTTCCTAAATCAGTGCATGATTTATAATGAATTCAATTGATTAATTTCAGTATCAGAAGTACAAAAGCCACAGAAGTGATACACTCTGTAACTGTGTTAAAGCTACCATAAAGGTAAATTGCTCTATTTCAGGGCTTCCTGAAATCAGGGCATTCTGACGTATCAGCTATTTAGAAAGCTACCTTTAGACAATCCAGTTGAGATACAACGAAACTGATATACCATTTCACTTCATGATTTGTTTAAACATGCACAGAATGGTTAATGTTCTGTTCTCTCATGTTACTACTTTGAAGTAATCCTCATCTAAATTCAGACTATATTTATATTTTTAAAGCACAAATCTATTTTTTTTCAGCATTGTTCTAGCACAATCTATATTTGCATCAAAAAGGCTCGAGGCAGCAAATGTCATGTTTTGCATAAAATTCTTTTTCTACTATGGTAACAAATTTCTTGCTGCCATGGGATTCTTGTGATATTTTTCCCTTCATAATTTTTTAAAAAATAAATAAATAAAAAAAAAAAGCCCACAGAGCCCAAACAGAAGCAAAATTTCATCTTATAGTCATTATTTCACATTCTACATTATATCCCCAATCAAAAAATGTTTTGTTTTACAAATATTATTTGTATAGATACAATATTGTTTCAGGCTTGCAGTCGTGAGAACAATTATACTGCGTGGCTACTGGAAATACCCTGCCTTTAGCCTTGTTATGCACCTGAGATGTGTGAAACTGTTTCAATTACAAATATATTACAGAAGACCTAGGGCCTGATCCTGAAAATGTTAAAAGCATCCTACAACAGCCATTTGCCAGTGATAAGGAAGAACAGATATTGGAGGTGCAGGATTATCCCAAATCAGGCCTTAAGTGTTAAGTGCATACAACCACATTATATGGTGACATCTCAAAGTAAAATCCTGTATTTTTATGTAATGCAGAAGTAACACACACAACTTACATATAGTAATAATTTATTCTGAAATGTTCATTTTAGTCTCTGTTGAGACATCACCCACGTCTCATTAATAAAAGAGCAGCCATCTCACCTCAAATACCAGAATATACAACAAGTTACAGCATAGCAAAAAAATTCTACCTACTTTAAGATAAAATCTAATTCAGGTAAAATAATTTTGTTCAAGGTTTTACAGTTACACAGGTTTTTTTTTTTGTTTGTTTTTTTTTGTTTGTTTTTTTCAGAGCACAAACAAAGTGTAAATTGTTACACCATAACTATCTATGCACATTATGTGACCACAGAAATGTTAATCATTACTTCATAAAATGAACCATCAGTTCCATTCATGCAGAAAAGCAGGCTAGGAAAGCTTGTTCAGCGGAAACCATATTACTGTGAATTTCACAGCCACATGATTAATTATTGGGTTAGATGAACTCACAAATACTAAACATGAGTATATTTTTTTTGCATAAATAATACCAATTCTTCCCTGATGTAGTTTAGTTGGTCTGTAATCTAGAAATTATTGGTAAAGCAATAGGACTGCATCATTTCTATTGTGCTATTCTATGATTTCAATGACAAGCAATATTCAAAGGATAATGGGATGAGATGCATGTTAAACATGGGAATACATGTTAAACATACTGTACAAATACACTTGCTTTAGCAATTTTATTCCAAACTGTCAATCAGGTATTCCTGCAAAATATCACCAGTGGAGACAAAGTATACTATCAAATATGGCTTCCAGAACAAGGACCATCTAACAAGAATCAAAGCTATTTACAACAAATAAAAACAAAACAAACAAACAAACAAAAAATCAATCCCCATTTTTTTTTGTTTCATTTGAAACAAAGTTTCTAAGTAGCTGCTGTATATAATACATCAGTTTTTGTTTTTTTGTTGCACTTAAACCGAAGTTACCAGGTAAGAGCCAGAGTGACGTTTAGGGCTTTGTGTTCCACTGGAGTCAGTGTTTTCAGACTTGGTGTCACGTTTCTTGGTGCTGTTATTCACCGGGGTTGGTATCTGTGAGGGCCGAGCAGAGCTATTGTCCACGCTGCTCTTCCTGCGGCTCGGGTTGTAGTTGAAAGGAGTCACCCTTGCTGCCACAGCACCGATGGGGGAGCTGTGCTTGCTTGAGCTACTGGAACTGAACGGAGTACGCTCGCTAACAGTACTTTCGTTAATTTCTGGTGCAGGAATGGGATTATTCTGCAGAGGCTTTGTTTCAGTGCCTTTCTTGTCTGGACTTTCTATCTGAAAGAAAGAGTTCAGACGGTTTTCTAAGCCAACGGTACGAACAGGAACACCTCCATTCCCTGGGGTTTGCTTTTCTTGAATCTCTTTAGGATCTTTACCATTCACACCCCCTTTCTCTGAAATACTGTCAATAACAGGGGGAGTATTTCCAGTTGGGGACCTTCCAGATCGAGGGTTGTTAATTGGGCAGTCCTCTATCCTCACCCACACATCCTCTGTCTTAGAGACAGCTGGAGCCATCTGATAGATGAGGGTTTTGGAATCAGAGCCATTTGCAGCACCTGAAGAAGAATGCTGAGGATCATTCATTATCTGAGGAATTTCATTTTCTTTTATTTTTCTCCAAGTACCTTTTGCTGGTGCTTGGCTTTCTTTACTTTGCTTGTGTCCAGGGAGAGAACCTCCATGCTGCTTTTCATCTTCACTTTTTGCCTTTTCACTGGATTCTGAAGAAGCTGACAGAATTGAGGAGGAACTTCCAGTTCTCCGCCAAGTGCTTACACGAGGAAGTGATGAGGAATGCTTACTGTGCTCGCGCTTCCATGTTCCTGATCGGTTGATCAGCAACCTAGATGGACTCTCAGAATGGGAACGAGCTATGTCATGACGCTTTCCTGGTCTCCCATCATATTCTATGGTAGGGCTCTGATTAGGGGCTAATTTTCGCCAACCGCTACTCTGGGCAGTTGAATGAGTGGATAAAGACATATCAGGAAGAGAAGGACTTAAAACTGGGGTCTGTAGTTGGGACCTTGTGGGAGAATCTGGCCTGGAAGGTGACAGAGATTCAAATGAAGCTGACTCTTCTAATTTCCGTCTCAGAGTTGGGCTCGGAGCCTCTTTAATGAAAGTTGACTGACGAACGAGAACAGGTCTCTCAGATCTGTCAGATTCACTTCCACTAGACTTTGTGGATGGCATTCTGGATAGGTCAGTCTTTTTGTTTGATCCACCAGCGCTGAGAGTTTGGTTTAACCCCTTTGAAGCAGATTCACTTCGTGGAATGCTACTGGTACTCTTAGGTAAGGCAGTTTGCTTTGTAAGGTTTTGCTGGCTCATCTGCCTGCCTGGTGGTGTGTATGACATTCTACCTGAACTTGAGGATTTAGTTGAAGCTGTGCTAGGAGATGATGTTCTTGGCAACTGTGACAGTTTGTTGGGAGGACTGATACCATTTCTTCCTGGGGAAATGGAGCTTCGTCCAGGAGATTGCAGAGGCCTACTTAATGGCTGCTGTTGAGGTCTAGAAGGAGTGGAGTCTCTAGATCCTGATCTAGAAGGTCCTTTACTTGATCCACTCTGGTTCAACCCTGACGGCTGCCTAGTCACAGGAGCTGGCTCAGATTTCACTGCTGATTTGGCTCCTCTTGGAGAACTAGTCAAACTTTGGCCTTCACTGGGACTCTTGGAATTCATGTTTTTGAGTGGGGGTCCTTTTTTGGAAACAGGACTAGTACTTGAAGAACTATTTCGAACTCCTGGAATATGGATCATTGTTCTACCACGTGAAATTGAAGGCACACTTGTCTGTTGTGGTTGCTTCAAACTAGAAACTTCTGAATTAGAGCGTGCTTTCCCTGTGATCATACTTTTATACACTTTCTTCCCTCCTTTGATTCCCCTACTTTCTGATTCTACTTTTTTAGACTCCAGTGTACTCTTCTCTCCTGGCTTAATAATTCTTGGACCTTTATTACTAGTGAAAGGTTTTTCTTCTTGGTCTGGGGTAAGATGAAATGGTGACCCTAGAGAAATACCAGATTTTAATGAAAGGATAGAGTCAGAGTCTGATGAAGCTTGTCTAGACAGTGATGCAGCAGCCGCAGCTTGATGCAAGCTACTAACTATAGAATTTGCGCCTTCTTGTATAGCTTTCCAGTCAAAGTTTTCTGAATCAGGTGAAAAACCATGTTCTGAATCTGGCCTCTGTATCTCTCTTAAATCCAGTGTTAAATCTTCTGCTAGTATACCACTCGTGTTTCTGGAATTATTTTTTTCACCATCACTCTTCATTCTTGAGGGCTTTTTCTTTTTAGGCATAGCAGAACTAATGCATTCCTGCAAAAGATCATCTTCTGAGTCAATGCTAAGAGAACTCAGAGAGCTGTTTCTAGAGAAGCACACAGGAGTATCTTCAACATGAAATGATTTAGGTGCATAACCAGAAGTCTGTGGTCTGTTGGATTCCACCTGTGGCTCGGGAGCCTCAGGACATTTTGGAGGTTCCCCTTCTTTGTTGTTATTGTTTTCTTGATCAATATCACTGAGGGAGCTAAGAGAGGAATTGCGAGAAAAACAAACAGGTGTGTTTTCAATAGCAAAATTCTGCATTTTTTCATCTGTAGCTGCTCCTCTGTCTGGAATATCTTTAGTTGATGGAGAGAAAGTTTTTGTCTGGCTTCTGCCTGTTGGGCGTTTTTGACAAACTTGTGTCCTATTACTTGGCTGCTGATTTGAAGACTGTTCTGCATTAGAGCACTCTTTACTTTCAATTTCCTTTCCTTCTTTTCCTTTCCTTAATTCTGCCTTCTCCCGTGAAAGGTCAACATCATCATCATCAAAATCCAAAGAACTCAGGGAATCATTCCGTGAAAAACAGTAAGGAGTTCCCTCAATAGGTGTATAATGATGAGGGGAATCAAATGCAAAGCTTCCTCTTGCACGCTCTTCATTATTTGGCAATTTGTCATGAAACTCTCTTGAATTATTTTTAAGGTTCTGTTTCTTTGCATCTCTGTTCTCTGGATAGCCTCTTTCATTACTAGCATTGCTTTTGGGTTCTATGCTTTTTCGCACACGTGCTCTGTATTCATTGTTTTGGGAAACAGGCTTTACTGGTGATGTTGGCTTCTTTTTCTCACCTTCTGGTTGGTTTTTATTACTTGGAGATGAAGATGCTTGTTGAATTTGATCCATTATCTTCTTCACTCTGAAAGGTTTGTGACTTTTTCCTTTTGGCATAGCTGAGTTAATGCACTCGGCCAGAATATCACCCTCTTCTGTTTTGTCATCATCCAGGCCAAGGGGAGTCACAGCTGAGCTTTTTGCTCTCTGAGAATCATCAGTACTTCTGCCTTCTGTAGGAATGGTGTCCCGCTTTTCAAACTCCCCTGACTCTGCTCCCACACCCACATTGTCTGCATTGGCCAGCTCACTTGGGGGGGATTCTATTGTCAGGTCACTCAGAGATGTAGCTGTTGAAAAATTTATTGGTGTACCCTCAACACAATACACCCGTGGCATATCATCTCCTGGTGTAAAAGTCACGTGCTTTTGTGATTGCAATCTGCTTTGTGAAGGCAAAAGTTTGTAAACTGGCAACTGGCTGGGCTTTCTGGCTACAGGAGGAGGTATTTTTGGAGCAGATGCTTGAGAAGGCTTTTTGGCTTTACGTGAAGACTTGGTTGGCATTGCAGAAATAATACATGCTTCCAGTATTTCAATATCATCATCAGAATCATCCAGAATGTCTTTTTCTGCTTCAGCTGGCTTGTCTGGTTTCTTCTCCTGGTTATCCTTTGTATCATCTGACTGTTCAGGTTCTGCTTCGTTTCCATGCTCATTTTCATGAACTGGAGGCATAATTCTTAACTCTGCATCCTTCTGTATAAATGGCTCATCAAGGCTCAGAGCACTCAGGCTAGAAGAGCAAGAAAACCCATCCGGTGTGCTTTCTGTAGCAAAATGTAATAGTGTATCAGCATCTGGCAGTACCTGAACTCTTTGAACAGCTGCATTTACAGCTGCCTGTCTAGGACCAGGCTCTCTCTTCTCTGTAGTGGTTGCTTTTCCTTTAGGTACCTCTCTTTTAACTTGAACTCCTTGAGCAGGCGGTGGTGTTTTACTTCTGCTTGGAGGCATTGTTTGTCCAGGGCTGTCTGGAAGGTCACTGGGACTTATAATACCACTTACTATTCCACTGCAAGGCTCACTTTGAACTGAACTAGCAATTGAACGGCTTTCAAAACTATCCAGGGAACTTACGGAAGTACATCTGCTGAACATGAGTGGTGTTTCCTGAACATAATGTTCTGGTGGGCTTTTAGGAGTTTGGGCACCACTCTTTGATGGAGATTTGGCACCTGAAGAAAATTCAACAGCTTTATGTCTAGAGGAATCAGAAGGAGACAAGCTAGAAGTTTGAAGTCTAGTGGATTTTGTTCTGATGTGTTGTGCTGTCGATGTAATTTCACTTGCTGCACCTTCTGTAGGTAGAGCCCCACTGTTCTCCTTCAGTTCTGCAATCTGCAGAGTGTTATTGGTGTCTGTGCCAGGTGTGGATTGATCACGTCCTATTTCATCTTCAGCTGATGACAAGGATGACAGAGAGCTACACCTTGAAAAACATATTGGGGTATCTTCCACGCAGTAAGTTTGTATCGTTTCCTGATTAATAGAGGGAGTCTTACAGGAGGCGTTCTTCTGTGCATGACCACTTCTGCTCTGTGCAGAGCTTGGGTGAAGCTGGTTCTGCCTCTTTGAACCAGCTGAGGGGGCTGATGTGCTCCCACTGCTTGGGGCAATATGGTCAGTTTTATTGAGTTGCACTGAAGAAGTCTTTGGAAAAGTAAAAGATGGCTTCTGAGAAGGTGCTGGAACTTCTGTTGAATATTTTAAACTATAATCAATAGGCTGATCAACATGATGTTCCTCTTCGTTGTACTTTATGCTGTAATTAGTTGGCCTGTCTTCCTCCTCATGTTGTTCCTCCTCAGAATAACGTTCACTATAGTTGGTTGGCTTATCATCATCATAATCATCAACCTGACACAAGGACTGGTTTACTTTCTGATTCATTCCAAGAGTTGGGCCTACTCTGTTCTGATCTGAGCCACTGGATCCTCTTGATCTAAAGGAGGAAACACACTCCTGCTGTCCAAAAGGTGTCTGATATTTCATGTGTTTATCCTCTCCACTTTCAGTATACACAGGGTAGGCTGCATTTTGGTTCCTTGACTGTCTTTGCTCATTTTGTTTCATTTCATCATCTATTATATGTTTAGGCCTTGCCCATCTTTCATTCTGGGAGGGACTTTGCCTTCCAGAATTTAACTGCTCATCTGAATATTTAAGACTATAATTAATAGGAGTGTCTAGTTCTCCATCATTGTCATCCATGTGATTTGCACTATGAATCTTGTGTGCCAAGTCAGCTGGATATTGGCCATAACTACAGAATTTACTTTCATCATCTTCAGAGTAAGACTCAATGGAAGGTTTCATTTGGCCTCTTTTACCATAGCCATCACTGCTGCTGACACTATTTAAACTATCATTTGAAGCTCTTTTGTATTCCATTTTTGTATAAGGCACAGGACATGTCCTGTTTGAGTTCTCAGATTTTGGAAAGTATGTATTTGAGTGAGTATGGGCAGAGGCTGATCTCCTCTGGGCATTTCTGTCTTCTGTCAAACAGTGTATTTCAGAAGTGGAACCAGAACTTCTGTCTTCCTGTGGAATGTGTATGCTTGTTACTTCTTCCATAACTTTGGCAATCTGAGCTGCAGCAGTAGAAATCTGCATTCCTATTCTCTTAGAGGAACTCCCAGTACTCTCTGCAGCTTGATGATAGGTATTTAAACCTACTGTTCGATCCCTTTCAACACTCCTGTCTTTCTCAGAGCGAGAATTTTCTGTGTTTCCTCTACTGGAAGAGGAGGAGGCAGGCAATACCGTAGCATTTACGGTATATGGTGAGAGCACAGTCATATTGCCAGCATTAAAGCTCTCTGACCTGCACACCCCATCGTCATGGCGGCTGGCATCCAGTACATACTCACTGTATATATTTTGCTTATGTCTCTGCTTATTGCGGTGAGATGCTTTTGGGCTTAAGTTATCAATGTTGTCAAAAGTTTCTGATAAATGCTGAGCATCTAATTCTGCTTCTAGTGCCTTTTGCTTTCTGACATGGAGGGATGGGAGGCTTGATCCTGGAGACATGATGTTGGCATCTTTGTACTTTGCTGGCCTGTTTGCCATGAGGTTCCGTAGAGCTGCAGCACTACCCATGGCTATCATTTTGTGTTTAGAGTGAATCAGGTTTTTCAGCATGCTCACGGCTCCCATGTCCCACAGCGCCTCCTGATCCTTTGCATTTCGAGCAGAGAGATTCCACAGGGTCCCACATGCGTTACTAACTATTGTCAAACTGTGTGACTTCAGGTGTTGTAACAAGGTTTGTAAGCAGCTGTTCTCTCGCAAGATTTGCCTGGTGTTGAGTAATTGAAAACAAACATCCATAAGTGGCATTTCAAAAGGATAAGAGACAAAGCAAAACAGAAACCTATTCTTCTAGAAATTAGTTTTGCCCTTACAAAGGATAATTAAGAATTCTCCTGTGCAAATAACTTGTATTTCCACTAGCTTTATCTGAATGCTAACAAAATCCTATTACAAATATGAATAGTTAGCTTTTAGTACAGTTCATCATTAGCAAGCAGCAGCTCTTAATCTCTTCGCACATTCCTGTTATGTAAGTTAAATACCCACTTCATCAAATGTACTACAAATTAACTGGTTTTAATTATTATAGTTAATACATGCATTCATATTAAGGCTTGAGGCTCATAGAAACTGTCTAATAAACATACAGGTGGAACCACTAAAAATTGTTAGATGTGTACCTACCTGTGGTCTTCATTAGTAGCAATTAGGCTAGAAACATTTCTTAGTATTCCTCCTCCACTTTCTATGATTGCTAAAGTGTTTGTTTGGCTCCGGTATGTCAGTGTGCCGACCAGAAATGCAAGAGCACCATCAACAGCACATATGTCAGCTTTGTTCCCAGTGCAGTGAGCTGACAAATTCCATAAGGCACTCAGAACGCTTTTCAGTGTGGACTCCTAGGAAAACAGCAACATGACAGGAGAAGTTTTCAGCTATTGACCATAGGCTCTTAGAAACACATTAAGTTAGCTTCAAGGAGCTGTGTACATTCCAATTCTGCTTTCTGGGGTGGTAAGGTGGGTGCAGGCAGCAGTGCACATGTATTTTGTTTACTTTGCTCCTTCCTTCAGCCATGGATTTGGTACTGCCTGCCCCAGAAGTATCAGAAATATGTGCCTCAATACTTGTTTGCTGCCACAGTGATAGAAGTGCTTGAAGACCAGTTTGCAGCAGTCTCTGCGATGGAATATACTCTTATCTACACACCAAAGAAGTAGTAGATGCCTACTAACTAACTGAAAAAAGCTTTTATTAAATGACAAAATTATAAAAAACACTATTTAAACAGCACAGCTCATGAAAATGAAAAGCAAACTCGGTCAATCCTCATAAATAACATCAGATCAATACTAGTTTTGAGGTGCCATTGCTCCATTGTGGTCTGCTGCTATGTTAAATCAAACTCTTTTTCCAGGCAAATTACCTGAGCCACATCAACCATTTCAGCAACTGCTGTTATTAAAAATGGTCAACAGTTATATTAGTGTTTTGTGTAAAATAAAAGCATTCTCTCAAAAATTCAATTTAATCACTTATAGAAGATACCTTTTTAACTTCTAAAGCACATTCCATCAATGCTTTCACACTTCCAACTTCTCTCAGAGTCTTTTTACTGTTTACATCTGCTCGCCAGGACAAGTTCCTCAATACACTTGCAATGACCTGCAAAATGAGGAAGAAAAGTAACATATTTCAAGATAGGTATGTTTTTAGCAGGTTATCAGACTTTCATCTTGGACTTATCAAATGCTATGTTAATTTAACAGTAGTCGTGTTCAGTTACTGAACTAAAATTTGCTAATATTTGGTTTTTATTGTATTGTCTGCTACACTGGTCTAACGTTTCAGCATCAAGTTTGATCAAAGGTACTGGGTTTTGTGTGTTGGTATTTAAAACAGAGATTGGAAATTAGGTTCCCAGCTTCCCACACTAGTAGAACATTTGTAGATAGATTTTCTTCTCTATTCTTATGCCTGTTTTAGAGTTATATCATCTCAGAAGAGAAATTTATATTTTTTTCTCAGTTTTTTCACTTAGAACAATACCACTTGCCTGTCTCTCATATGGTATGATTATTTTGATGTTTATAAAGCTCTTTGAAGTATTTTTAAAATACAATCTGTCTTTTACAAGCAGAATAGTTATCTCCAGAAGATGTCCTAGTACTTGGCAGCAGTTAGACTGAGATAGGTTGTCACTGTAGTGGGCAGCCATTACACATTAAACTCCATCCATTCATGAGCAGCTGTAATCATGCATATCCGTCTTGAAATTACTTTGATAGAAAACTTTTGCTTATGGGTATTCTCACTGTCACAGAAGTGCGTAAACTTTTCAGGTTACGTGGTGAATACTCCCTTGCTCATCACCCTGGTGGAGCACAGGGAGCCAGTGGCACATGGAAGGGCCCAAGAACACCCAGCCCTGGCTGCTCCCAAGGAGCCACCAGCCCCTCAGAGCCCACCTCAACACAGCCAGAGCAACACAGGAGCCCAAAGCCAGGTGGGAACTGTGCCCTGTCCAGGCTCTTCCCAGAACTCTCCCACGGAACCCAACACCCTGTAACATGTCTGTGACACTCAGGGGAGTCAAAGGAAGCAGCTCTCTGCCCATTTTGGACAGAGGAGATGTGGGTCACTGCGGGATCCAGGGGAAGAGCATTCCGGAACTGTAGAACACTTATTGCGGGATGGCAGGACCCACAGGTTTCAAATGCAGGAAAGCAGATGGATTGAGGTGATCTTTCAGCACAGGGAAGCATGGGGACAGAAAGGCACAGTGACATCTGAACAGCTGACTGGCTGATACAGTTGTGTGGACATGCTTTTTGAGTACACTCAGTCCCATATTCTTACTAAATCCCATTTGTAACTTGTCCTGAGTGGAGGACTTACTGCTCTGTATCTCTGTGTGGTGTCTAGGTGCCAGTGGCTGGAGACATCCCAGAGGTCAGAGGGCCCATGGGGCTGTGACTTTCTTTTCAAGAATACTCAATACCTGTCCTAATACCACATCACAGAGTTTATCCAATAATCTCTATTGTAATGCTAATATTTTCCTCAATTGTAACTAGTGAGCTCCTCCTGTTAAGGAGGGAATATTTTGTTAACAGCATTTTAAGAGATAAGGTCAATTTTATTTAAAATTGCTCTTATATCTGATGATTTACTCAGACTGCAAGGAAAAAGGGGGGTTTATTTTAAAGAACTGTTCCACTTTGTATGCAATAAGCATTAGTTAAAGTTGATTATAATTTAATATTTAGTAATTTTACACAAATTACAACAGTTCTGCTCTCTCAGCTCTGAGGATTACCCTAAGCACTTCCTGAAGGCTTTATTTCAGACTGTTTTCCTTACACAGCAGGACCCATTAGGACAGACAGTAACACGTCAGAGTCATAAAAAAAGATTTGCAGCCCATGCATTATGATTTACAAAAAACCAAACCAAAAAAAAATCCCAGAACCTGATCCCACAGAAAAAAAATGTTTTACAAGAAGAATGTACTTCCTAATTAATGAAATAAGTATGAGAAAAATTTTGCATCAAAATTAAGGCAGATAAGACAACAAAAGAGCTCTTTTTATCTCAAAACAGCATTACCTGCTGTAAGTCTTCGCTTTCAGATTTCAGCTGGGCTACAAGAGCTCTCATGCAGCCCTTCATGGAACATAATGTAGCCTGTTAGAAATCAGGAGGAAAAAGAAAGTGAGCAGTATTAAATAGCAGGTGAGATGGCTGCTTCTGCACAATGTTTTGATATTTTAAGCAAATAATATCTATGGTAAATAAAAACTTAGTAAATATGTTGTCAACAATAAATACTTGGTTTACAAGTACTAAAAATCTCAGCACAGCTATCAGTTTAAATACAGAAGTGGCAAAATTGTGCTAAAATTTTGTATTTTTTACAGCACTTCTAGGACATGATCTGGATCTTTACTGTCTTAGAAGCCTTCTTTCCTTTGCACCAGATAAAAACCCCTGTGAGTCACCAATGTGTTGTTACCTACTGCCTAGTGAGAGAACAAATCCCGAGTTCTCTGAAGTCTGTTATTTCCATTTACTGCTGAAATGTCTTCCCTCTAGAGCAGAAGGGTAAGTCTTCATTATTGAGTTATTTTAAGATACACAGACTGGCAAATCTATTGGAAGTCTCTAGTGTTTAAAAGAAATGTCCTTGCCAGAAATGAGGGGAACCAGTTTTCTCTTATAATGATTGAAGTGGTGCCCAGTTTGATCCAGATACACTCCATATATTTAAAAGCAAGCTCTACCCTGAATTGAGGTTGGAAAAATTTCATTAGATGGTAATAGTATTGTTAAGTAGCTGAAAACTTCAGAAAATGACCCAATTACATATTTTAATTCAACATTCTCAGAAAGAATCAGTTACTATAAAATCACTTTGTGCTGTACTAACCTAGTTCTCATTAAAAAAGCATGTCAATAGATAAAATCCTTGCTTTCAGTGACAAAAGTGATTTGAGAGCCAATACCATAGTTGAATGATGGAACATTCTGTTTGCAGTGCTCTCTGTCAGCAACAGGATGGAATGAGAGAGGTAAATGAATTCAATTGCCTTGAGTTTAAACTCAATATCCTATCCTGGAGATTTTAATCACCTGTGTTGAGAGCTGTAATTCAAACAGCTATGAACTGAAATTACTGCAAGTTTATAGTTGTGCTCTCACCTTGTTTGCCACATCTCCAAAAGTCAGGTTTGTCAAAGCCATGCCAGCATACCTCCTTAGGGTAACACTATAGTGATCATTTGTGAGTCCATACATTTCACAATCCACTTGCAGCAGTTCAGCAATGGCCTGCAAACCTCCTTTAAAAAGATTCAGGTAAGAAAAAAAGTCATAGCTGTACTCTAATGTTGTACATACAGGACATATGTAGCAAGGAACAAATTGCATTTTTATGTACAGAAGAAACCTCAAGTGTCTGAAAACCACAATGCTCAGAAAGAGATATGAATTGCTAGAATTGCATGCATGGAATTTACTGAGCACGAACTAAAAAAATTCAGGCTGTCAAATAAGAACATATGCAGGATGAAAAAACCCCACTAAAACACCAATCAAAAAACCACCCATCCTGGAAAGTAGTCTCAGTTTTAAGTCCCATACTTGTAAAATTGCAAATATTTCCACAATAATATTACTCTTCAGAAATTCAGAATTCATGCCAGAAAAAACAGTAACTGACATAATCATTTATCCACTGGGAAATGGTGTAGTTAATTTCAACTGCTTTCAGCACTTAGGGGGCAACAACTGACACAAATGAATTGTTGTTGATAGCTTAAACTGTTAGTAAAAAAAAGCCATCTATGCAGTGACATGCACAAAGTTTCTAGCAATGGTTTCTAGCAAGCTTCTCAAGTCTGATCTTACCAAGCTCATTCATTGCATGTCTGTGTTCTTCATCAAATGAAAGTTTCATCAAAACACACACTGCAGGACAAATCTGATGATCCACTGGAGCAGGCACTGATCCACAAACAGGTAACAATTAGTACCTTCCAAGTGATTTTGTCTAGATCATTAGTTCTCCAGAGCAAATCTACTCTTAAAAATAAACCAGCTGCAGCTCTGGTCAGGTCTGTATCTTCCCAGTAATCCATGAACACACAATTAGTTAAGACTATTACTAAAAAAAGTGTATACTGTAAATATATTTGATGCTTGAAAACAAATAAGGGAGATTCCTGAATGTATGTGCTGAGCTAGAAACACGACTTGCAGTGCAAAAAATATTACCTTATTACTCTTAGAAATTAATAATATTTGTGAAACAAATCAATATGGTCAAATATTCTGGTGGCAATAAATAATATTCTGTTTCTTTGGGTGCCATATCCTTATGAATGGTTAATAAAACCTTCTGCTTCATAACCTAGAAGTTTTTAAGTTCATACTTTTGTGAGTTAGGTTCTGGATAATGCAGAAACGGCACTGATACAGCTTGTGCAGAGGCCACTTCTGCTGAACTGCACCAGGCAAAAGACCGCCCTGATTTCAGTCACACACCTGCCACGGACACCTACAGGCTACAGTCATGGGATGCCCTCAGTTCATAGGAGCAACAAAGGTAACTCTAAGCTTAAATCTATTTTTCTAACTGTTCCCTGAGAAAAATCCTATTAATTTACATTTCTCATATATAACATTATAAATAGCAGTTCATTTTGATAGATGGAGATTATTTAATTTGTTCTCTCTGTCCCTCTCCCAAATGGAAACTGCTATCTCCTGAACATCTGCATGAAGAGCAATTCAGGACTGTTTATCCGTAAAAATGTAAACCAGAATGAGTAAATATTCAATATTATTTTAGAAATTACAAATATAAACCACTAGAATTACTATCTGTAAAGCACACCAAAGTCCATGATTTAAATAAAAAGCTTCTAAATAGGGTATCATATATGTGACACATACTATTTACCAACAGTAGCTGAACTTAAATAAAGAAGAAACCACGTGCACACATATATGTATATAAGAAAACTTGCACACATTCAATAAGAAGTCAGATCATAGCTGTATTTTCTGTAAATTCACTCTTTTAAATATATCTTCGAAATGTTTTTATATGGCTTGGAGAACCTACTTGGGTTTTTGTCTTGGTCCATGCCTTGTTCATGTGCCTCCTGCCATTCCCAACATGTTTCACAGTAAGCACGGATCTGCTCCAAGAGATGGAGCACACGGATTTCCCGTCTGCCTCGCTTATCATCGGGCTGGGAGTGAATGATGTTGTGCAGCGCTGCGCTGGCTCTGGCCCGGGCTTCTTTACTACCACGGGAGTTTCCTAACAACACAGAGTCCTTATCGTTGCCATGTAAAAGCTGGATGAGGAGAGGAAGACATCCAGACTGACGCATGGCTATGCAGCTGTCCTGGGAGCTAGACATTGCTAGCAATGTTCTTGACATGTCATCTTTATCATGAGTACCAAGCATTGATAACAATGAATACACCATTTCCACCTGCAGGTCAAATGATTTTAAAAATACAGTTACGTTTTAAAAACACACATCAAATTGAAACGAAACTTGAATGGTACATATGAGCAAAAAACCCCCTTATTTAATGGTGAAAAAAATTGTGCTATTTAAATGTAATTAAACACTATTACTACTTCAGCATTCATAATCTTAATAATAAATTCCACTCAGTGGTTAAATGGCTGGAAGTGGGGTGTAGCTGTGTGTAACTGTATTAATCTACAAAACCAACAGCAAAGGCTTCCAGATTTCCATCATACAAAAAGATTAAACAAATGTATAATGAAAGTGTTTCATTTTGGAAACGAAAATACCTTCAAAATTAAATCTTTCTTTAAAAAGGTATCCTCTGTGTGAATTCATGACACTTTATTTATACTCTACATCATGCTGAAAAAACCTGATATCCATGTATTTTAAAGTGTTCCTTTAAAATACCTGAAATTAACTGATAATTTTTTGTAATGATCACTGACTTTTATATGGACAAGATTATTTTGAGTAAATGCAAAACTAAAGAGTTAAATTAACTTTTTCAAGTTTACAGGGACAAAAACAGTAAAACAAACAAATGCTTATTTAGTATGTATAAAATACAGAGCATTTGTCAAATTAACTCACACCATGAAAACCCAGCATTACCCATTTAACTTGGAGTAACCCACTTTTTAAAATTAAAAATAGTGATCTTTTAGTGATTCCCTTGGCTTTTATGTAGTATTGTGGTCAAGGCACTATTTGTACTCCCACTCTTCAGTAACAGCTTTCAATCAAGAAATGCATTTGATTCTTCTAGTCAATTTTTAGGAGAATAACAGGATGTAGAGGATGATCTTAGATACTATCTAAAAACTCCAAACTTGTAAAGCCAAGATAAACAGGAACATTGAAAGTCAAAGCACAACATAAAGAAACTATCAAAGGGAATTATAAACTAGCAGCATGTGTTTTTCTCTAGAATATAGTAATTTAGGAAGAAATGAGACTTTGAACCATTAGACAAATTTTCCTACTAATAATTAGATATTTGCACTGGTTACCCTGTCAATAAATGATTTCGTTTGGTGTCTTCAGTGACAATTCCAATGTGCATGAAGATTAATACACATACCAAGTTAAAGAAAAAAATGAACATAAGCGGGCAGACTAAACAGCAAGTCTGGTAACATGGACTTCTCTAAACACTACAGGGTTGCTGAGGCAATAAAAATCTTAGAGTTTGTTAAAATGTATGGTCACATGGCAAAAACCATTGAAATAGACTTCTATGACAGTCTAGCATCCCAGTTTGGAGATCCTGTCTTCCTGGTCTGGGAAACCCCAAATGTAGCATTTAAACAAAGCCTTTGATTCTTAAAGGAGAGTGAATTTAATTTTCTTTATGTGTATCTTTTTGCAGATGTTTGAACTAGCAGCTATAATACAGTGTTACTTGGATTTGGACGGTTAAGTTTTTGCCAGAGAATAAAGCTTAAGAAGCCACAAATCAGGCCTCCAAGTTGCAGCTCATGTATTATAGGAAAAACAAACAAACAAATCTATTTGTTTCTCTTGTTTACACTGGCTGCCCACAGGCTCATCTCTTTTTGCACCTGTAAATGTACTCCTCCATTTAGAATCTCTACCATTTTCCCTTTTAAAGCATTAATATTAACAGTTTCCTACCCCGGAGTATACACTCAGTTAAATCTGTGTCTTTGCCTGTATCCTTCCACACCCACTCCTCTTCCTGCCTTCAGGGCTTTCCCACCGTTTGTAACTCTGTGGAGTTCTACAGTTTGCAGTGAAAACTGGCAGACAGACAGCTGTTACCAACTCCATTTACGATGTGCATATAGCGTGGGACTGAAATTATAACACTGTAACACTGTTTTAAGGCCCAAAATCATTAACACTATGCAAAATTAATAGGTCCACCTTCCCAGAGGACTGTTCTCAGCACACCACCCACAGTATCCACACTGCTGCTGATTCCAGAGGCAGTATGAGATCCAGTGGCTCATGAATTTGCCCTTTTCTTCCCCTCTTTTCATGCTGCATATGTATTTTTAGTGCAGTCTTCTATCTGCAGATGCTGTGAAGGGCTTAAATAAATTTTTTTGGTCTGTTTAATTTCTTGGCAACTGTGTCTGTTTTGTGGATTTGGACTCTGCAAAAAGTATTCGAAGAAACACTCTTAAAAAGGATAATTTTCATCATGAATTATAAAGCAACATCACAAGGTTTTTTGATATCCCAGCAGCTTCTAGGAATTGCTTCTTCCTTACTGTAACAACTCTTAACTCATCATCAACAAGTTAAAAAAAAGATTTCTTTTTCACATATTTTCAAAGCTGAAAAAATATACTAAAATTTTAACTTGATAAAAATTACTATGTATGGACAAGACTGTTCAGATAATATTAGTACTACTGGCAGAAACAATGAGGTTATTGTATTAGTAAAAATGTAGCATTAGCGACCTGTGGTTTGTAATCTTCGGTTACCTTGGTACCCAGATGACTTGTCAGTCTGCGAGGAACAGAATAGTTACTACTAGAGCTCATAACACTGGCTGTCTCATGGTCCACTCGAGCAGCAGAACCCTACAGATTTAAACAACAACTCATATAAAACAAAGTCTGAGGGACAGAACACCATTGAGTTTCAGCACTGGATGATGCAGTGCTGACAGCAATGAACTGCCAACCTGCTTCTCTTGGGTCCTCTCTGCCTGACACAACAGGGAGGTCACTGTTAAACCCAGTTTTATTAACCCTTTTTCCTGAGATTCAGTCTCAATAGAACTGTATTTTCAAATGAATGGATTTAAGTACTATTTTCACCAAGAGAAGTAGATTTTGAAGTAGATTTTGGAAGAAATTGAATAATAATTTTGACAAGAGTGAAAAAAACAGACTCCACTTTTATGTCAGATTTTGTAGTGCACTGGAGTCGCATCCGAGAACTCACCAGTAAGAAGAGACTGATTTGGGCAATGAATAACTCTACTTGAATTTGTCTATTTCAAAAGCAAAGCATAAGTGGTTTAGTGAAAACAATAGAATAATGCCGACAATACTTGATGTAGTTTTCCTAGAATCTAGGTATACTCCTACCTGTATTTGCAAGACTCAATATTAGCATCTTTGTCTTATTTTAATTTCATGTTTTTACATTTTTCCTTTTTCTGCCACTTTTTATCCACTCATATTCTTAATTTTTATTTGTTGTTGTTTTCTATCTGTGATGTTTCCCTTACTATATCACTCCCTTCCAATCTGCTCTGGGAAATTGAAAATATATTTGTTTAGAGAACACTCTTCGTATCAATAACTATTTTCCTGAGGTAGTCACCAGTTTTAATTTGATCATCTAAAAAAGCTAAAATCAGTTAATGGAATTATTAGCTTAATTTGCAAAATATTTTCAAACTATGTGGATCAATGGATATAATTTTTTTTCCCAGTAAAAACAGGTAATGCACTGAAGAAAATTACATGGAAGACACTTTGAAATAATGTCTGTTTCTTTTATGTGCTCCACAAAGAAAGAGGAATTTTGCAGCTCATACAGTTCAACATCTTGATCACAAAATTGAAAGAGACTTGTAAGTACAAGGTAGGAGTAACTTAATGAAGTGTTTGTATACACAGAAAAGAATTTAGTTATACTGGAATATTTAAACATATTAACATTATTATACTCATTTCACTTCCATATTTGATTCCAGAAAATGTGATACATGTTCCAGAAGTATTTTATGCTACAAGAGTATAACGTGGAATTATTTATATTAACACCATTTATCCCAATCTATATTTCTTATGTAAACAAACCCTTATTTTCTCTCTAGACCACAGGGAAAAAAATCAGATTCTCAAAGCTTAGGAAGAAAATCACACTACATTTTCTCCATAATTCACTAAAATAATGTTCAGTGCTATAGTGAAGTATATGGGAAGTATTCCCATATACTTCACTATAGTATATATGACGTATATGGGAATGAATTCCCAGACTTTTACACCCTGCAGTCCCTTCATATTTCCTCAAACTGCATTCAGAGGATTACACGTTCAACATAATGTACGTACCAAAATTATCCATTATTAAGTTCAGCGTGATTGTTTCATGCAAAAAGGTAAAAAATGACACAAGTCTGGGGCACTTTCTATTAAAATTCACCATGGTGTAGACGGAAATAGCAACCTCAGCTCAGGTAACCAATTTCCTCAGAGCCATCACATGGCTCTGCTGCCTGCACAGCTGAAGTGTAACTATATTTCTCACTGGCTTGTAAAGATTAATGCCAAGGAACTAATGTCAGGTGAGCAGTCATTTATCCAAGAAAATGGGAAATGACAAGGAAATTTTAGATGGACCCTTCCTGTGTAGGACCTTCTCCTTCAAAATCTTTTCCTGTCTATTTCATCATGTTTCTGGCTTTTATACTTCACTATCTTTCACTCATTGTTTTACCTAGCTATTTGCCAGGCCAGCTGAGCAATTTTCTCGGGTTTGTGACATATTTTCTTAACAAGATGGACAATCTCAACAAATTCCTTTACAGAACTTCCAAAATGAAGCTATAAACAAAATTCTACTTCAGTGGGAAAGTAGTGAGTGCAATGGAAAAGACAGCTGAAAGACGGTGCTGAAAAGGACACACTTGAAAAGTGAAAAATCCTGGATTCAATTATCAAAACCAATTAGAACAAAATATATTGATGAAAACTTTTTTTTTTCACTCCACTGAATGGTGATTGCTCCAAGTATACTGAACGGGTTTATCAGAAATAAATGTTATGTCCAATCCATTAAACCTTCTCTGTCTGGACTTGCACTGAAAGCAAATAATCCCCAGATGGCTGTTTTAAAACAGATACAGTACCCTGGCTCTATCCCCCACCAGGAGGAAGGAATAGCCATGTTTTATACATTTTTACAAGGCAAATGTCAAAACTGCACAAATCCTCAACATTAAGGCCTCAACTGAATTATGAACGGATCTTCCATTTGCATAAGTCTGCCAAGACATGACAATCCCTTCTTCCTTCCTTCTCTGTAAAATACATTGTCCAGAAAAAACTCCTAATTCATTCTCTGAAGATGGATGATAGAGCAACCATTAATCAATTATTTAAATACATTATGCTTTCAGCCCAAAAGCAGCAGTGAACTATTCTCTTCCCAAACAATAAAGCTGTCATAAGAATTAAGAGTCAGAACCACAATAAGATATGGATGATAGAATTTAATTCCAAATGGTAATCAAATGTATTTCAAAAGCAAAATTATGGGCTGTGCTTAATGTTTAATGAAGTGAAATATTCCAGCCAAACCACAATTCTTTCTGATAAATCTTCTACAAGACACTTTCAGAAATATTTAAATAATATTACTTCCCTGGAGTAACAAAAATATCCTGTATATTTTTTCCTGTATATTCAGCTATTAAATCTGTAGTATGAAGTTTTTAAAACCCAAATTACTAGTGGGAATGTCTAAGCTACAGTTGGAAATCATGAAAGAAAATAATCATGGTAAATAAATGAAAGTATTTTTAGCCAAACAGAGTAGTAATAAGTATTGATTCTAAAGGATAAGTAAAGACTTTAATGTGTACCTCAAAATATTCCACTAATGTATTGAAGTAATAAAAGGAGGAACAGCAATGGAAGATTATTTAGAAGCATTTAAATAACCCTTCAGCCAGCTTTCAGATTACCTCATTGATACTTCAGTTTCAAAGCTTTAGATAATACAGTATTGAAGAAATATTAATAATAAACCTGTCATTTGCTTTTCTTCTTTTTTTAAAAATCACCAATATCTTAGTGGTACTTTCTAAAATGAAAATTTGAACAATTTTCCATAATTTACTAACACTTCTTATATTACCGTTCACCTACAATGAAATACATTTCCTGTAGTCATTCTTGCCATCTCTTTCACACCATTAGGCTCATTAATCATTTAAACAAAAGAAAAATGCTCCCTGCATTACTGAATATTTATATGTCCCTTTATTCAAACACTTCCTTACAGTAAATACAATAAATTTCCCAGATGTAGATGGAAAGAAGAAAAACATACTTTTAAAAAAATGAGTAGGCATGCAAACACACCAAGTTAAATACCAGCAGGTAAGCATCATATGTCTCAAATACTTAATTATATTAAAACAAGGAAAATACTCTACTTACCTGACCAGTATTGCTGGTTGCCACACTGATTTCTGCTGCTCCTTGACCTTCATTCTGCCTCTCTGTATCATGGGAACCTGCCTCATGCTTGCTTTGAGGTGCTCTCTGTTAATACAAGAGTTTATGAAATTACAAACAGAAATGAGGTACAATTTACCATTCAAAGCTTTCTCAGCTGTGAGCACATCAATACTGCATCCTCAGGAAGCCACTGAGCAGCCCTTTGCATTTCATAACCCTGAGCCTCAAAAATTAACAGCCAAGACTGAGCGCCTTCAAAAAACCGTGAGATGAAAGAGAAGCATTTCCTCTGAGGATTACAGCCCTGCAAGACAAAGGATCTGCTGTGACACACAGCAGCACCATTTTCCACCAGCTGTGCTCACATCCCTATCAGAAACGTAACAGAATTGGAGCAAACAACTGTCTGCTCTGATGGACACGTGATCCCTGCTTTTAGCAGGGACCATGGCCAGCACTGTTCAATTAAGCTTCATGTTCAAAGATTAATAATTTCTGCTTGAACAGAAGAATATCTCTACTATAAGAATATTTCTAAATGTCAGGGACAAACAGTGCAGGAATTACCACTTTTACAGAAAATAAATTTATACAGCTGGATACTGATCCATCTAAAATTTTGTCAAATTTAACTGATGTGGCAAGCTGGTACAGACAGGTTTCAGTTCCTTTAGGAAAACAGATTTTTATACATCTACATAAAACTAAATTGGTCTTCCTGACGCTGACAGGCATTTAAATGAGCAGTTAGGAAATATGTGAAGTATCAAACATCATCTATTAATATGTTTAAAACATTTCAGATTTTCAGAAAGACATGAATAATCCATGGAAATGGCTGAAGTTTGGAGTTGAAAGTAATATTATTTTTTAAGTATTGCTTTTGTTGCCAAGCTTCAGTTCACAGACTGAGAGGCTACTACCTAACAGACAACACAATCTTAATTAATTTATTTAGCCACATATGGTAAATGTCATCCAGTTTCTATGTGGCTCTGCAATGTTCTTGAGCTGCAGAGTCTAGGATAGCACAGTCTGCCTCATCTTGCCTTAACGATATTTATCTCTGACTTTTAGCAATACCTCTCCTCAATGTACACACCCTGAAACATCTTTAGATACTCTCAGTGATTAAGTTCATACAGTATCACTGGCATAAATAATTCTGGTTTGTTCATCTGAGACAGAAGAGTCTAACTTAACATTAAGCAGAATTTCAGACACCACTAATCAGCATGTGAAGTGATTAATTTAGGGAAAAATTTAAAAGTGCAAATATAGTTTAACTAAATGAATAAGGTGCGTAAAAATGTAGGCTATTATACAAACTAGTATTGTGATAAAATTTGGAACAACTATGGGTCAAAAATTCCTTGACATTATACCTTCAATTACGGAAAATAAGTTAGCCAGAAAGCGAGTCTCAAAGTATTTCAGCACACACAGTGTTACTTCTTTCTAAAATCTGATTTAATTTTTCATCCTCTTTGTCACTGTGTATGAAATGAAACTGCTATTGATCCTCATAGAGTAACTGAAGAAATTTTGGTTCTCAGTACAAGAGTGGGGCACTCAGTCAAGATCAAGCCTTGCTGTACATGACGTGAATTTAGTATAGTGCTGAATTCCTGTCTCACAACACACTTCAATCCTGAATAAAGTGTAAGTATGAGTTTGACAAAATCAAGACAGTTTTTTCCCGTCACTAAATGACTGCAAAGCACGAAGAAAGCAGTACTGGACATGCCTAGAGGTGAAAATCTGAATGGTTCACTAGCAAGGCTCTGACCCACTGAGTCACCTGAGAGGGAATAATACTCCTCTTCCAAGAACACTCCTGGGGGTTGGGACAGGGTGGTAAAAATGGGATGTATCTATTAAATAGCTCTGCTGCATCCACAGCACAGACAGATATTTCATTCCCTGACAAGAAAAGCTTCTGCTATCCTTTAACACTTTCTGCTTCTATTAACATACATTTGTTTTCTACAAGCTATTTATGAATGAGATGCTTTCCCATTTCCCCTAAGCACTCTCAGGAATATACCAATAAAAATGTAGTCAACTCAACACACAAATTAATTTGCAAGGCAGTTTTTAACAGTTACTAGCAGGGTTTATCTGATTTGAAATGCAGAACGTGCTCACAACGTGCAAACCGATTACTGTCACATGAGTTATCAGCTGGACTTGAACATCAAATCTGTGAGTTCTCAGTGAAGACTCCCTACCACTTCAGCCACTGAAGTCATTTGAAGTGAGCTGTTCTCTTCATGCAGACGGGTACAAAGGACTTAATAACAACACAGGCAGCAGAAAGCAGGTTATTAGTTGAAAATGGAGTATTTATATAAATATGTATTATATTATTATAATGTATAACATGATTAACCATATTTATTTATTATATATGAAAATAGCACATATCCATGCAGATAGAGAATGTAAACATATTTTTGTATAGATACAGTATTACTGTAAATGAATTTATATTCATCTGACAGACTGCAGGTTAATGGTTAGAAAAGCAATATAACCACTGAAAGTATGTCCCTACTTCATGGTGGCTTTTAACACTGAACACAGGATTTGTGGAAGAAAATACAGAAGCCACCAACCACATAGGAAAGAAGTGCATGTGAACAGCAGCAGGCTCTGTAAACCCTACGTGAGGCACAGCTGTCAGAGAATGCACTCAGGTCCCCTGGGTTAACCTGTTTTGAAGAATGACTTTTGAGGAGGACTAAGCTGGCTTTGTAACCCCTGCCATTGCTGAATTTTGGCATAAGACCATGGAAGTCAGTTTGACAGACTTCTCTTGTTTGCTCTTGCAGCAAAACTGTGGGAGACTGCATGTGCTGATTACAGGGACATGGAGCTACTCCTTCCATCGCTTTTGTCACAATTTTTTAAGTGCTTCTGAAGTCAGCAAGAATTATCATTATCAGTTACTAATTTCCATGTATTAGTAGAAAATGATAAACTCTAGCTAGCACAGTAGACCTTGACTATTTCTGCTAAGAAACCCAATTACAAATAATTTTACCAAATGCTTTGTCAATGTGAGATGCCGACACTTATATATTCATTGGGAATTGCCATTACTCCATATTAAACACAATAGACATACATGTATAAGTAAGAGATATATGAGAAAATGGAAAATGCAACAAATGAAATGGTAAGAAATAATTTTGCTACGGTTGATTGGAAGACAAAAGAAAGTCTTGTGAGAAAAATTATTGAGAATGCTCCTGTCCATCACAGTATAAAACCTGCTAAGCATAATTTCAGGAAGAAAAAATCCTTTACATTTTATCTATGGCAACACTGCCTAATGGAAGTATTTTCAAGTTAAAGATATTATGAAAGAAAGGCTTGTACAACTACTGCCAAAAAATTTATTTTTCCATTTAAATAATATCATATTGTATCCAAGAACTGAAAATTCTTTCTGGACAGGTCTAGAATAATTTTTCTAGAATCATTCAGGAGACCTAGCAATTTGCCAAACCTTAAAAATGTGATAAAATGTGTGTGAGAAGTTTCTCTGCTCATTGATTTCCAAAAGCTGATTTTACTCCACAGCATTATATTTGGCCTTACTCTTCAAGTTATATTGCACTTGGGTTCCACAGTGACTGTCATCACCACAGGGCTTACTGTATCAGCAGACAAGCTGTGATATTTATTACTGTTGTTACCAGATCTTTATAACAGAAGGAGCACATTCAATTTGGTTATTGGCACTGAAAACCAGGAAATAAACTCTCCAGCCAATTTACCAGGTCAGAAAGCCAACATTTCTTTATTACCAGTGCTGAATGCACGGGGAATTCTGCTCAAAGCATGCTCAGTAACAGACTAACAGACCAGGGTATATTCCTGAAACAAATACCTATTCATCACATTTCCTGAATACATGCCTATATGCTAATTATTTTCATGGACTTATCTGGATACTTTTCAGACCTTCTAATGAATCTTTTCTCCTTGAGAGTATCTCAAATATGTGATCATGCCATAATGTACTTCTCTTATCATTCTCTGCTGTCACACACAATCCTTGTTCTCAAAACTAATGTATCAGCTAGTACATAATAATTACTGATATAAGTAAATAAGGAAGCATTAGCTGGAACACAACTTACTCACAGATGTAGGGAGTTAACACAAGGCTGTGCTAATCTCTGGCATTCGTACTAAGCACTGTATGGTACAAAACTAAGCATTAACCACAAATACAAGGATCAAACAGTATTGTGCTAAGGTTAGAAGAATTTTCCAGCATTTTCCCACAATTGTATAGACTACTTCTTAAAATTTACTTGTTCAGTATCAGGCACAGGATAAAAATATAAAAAATGTCTCATGTTTGTATTTTTCAGTTATATGGACTTTGCAGTGTTACTGCACCACTAGACAATTTCAGAATTAGATCTAGCTGTTCTCTGTAGGAGATGGTCATCACTTGGAAATTACTAAAATGCACTGTAAAGTATTAGGGTGTGTCTAGTGACTGCCTCCCTTACCACCATCAGCATGCTGGCAAGTTGGTCCTAAAACATGTAACTATGCAACCAGATATCCAAACATTTCCCAGATAAGACACATCATGCGAACATTTCAATATATCAGACCTTTAGTGTATGAGACAGCCAAATAATTTGGCAGGAGTGAAAAACTAAGACAAAACTTTTTTTTCTATAGTTGCATCTCAATGCTGTTTGAGTCTCTGAGCTCAAGTTCAAAATATTGTCTTTTTTTTTTTCTACCAGAGTAAAAGATAAACACTCTGTCTGACTATATGGGCCAAAAGTATCTGTTGAGAGGCTGGTCAGCCAGGCAGTGAGAGCATTACACCAGAAGTAACAGCGGACAGAAGGTAGGGCTGGCAAGCAGGAGCCCTGGCTGGTGGGAACACAAGGGCAATGCACACAGCTGAAATAAGAGAACGTCCTTGAGCACAGGCACACAAGGAAGAACAACGTGCAGCAGAGCTGCCTTGCTGGGATGGCTCCCAGGCCGGTGCTGGGCAATGGGCACGGCTCGGTGCTGCTTTCTGGCACGTCCTTGCACTGCTGCTCAGGGAGCAAGCAGGAGGTTAGGGACAGGGATGTGGACTGAAAACTGCTGGAATAGCTAGCAATCAGGGGGGTGCAATCAGTAGCACAAAGTACAGCTGGAAGCAAACTGAGTCCAATACTATCCAACATCTGCAATGCTGGGACACAGTGCACCCTCCCAAAGCTGGAGAAGCTGATACAGCACCAGGGTTCAGCTGCCTTCCAAAGGGGCCTGGATGGGTGGGTAGAATGGGCTGAGGGGAAGCTCAAGCTGTTCAAGTAAAGGGAGTACAATGTCCTGCATCTGAGGGGACAACCCCAGGCACCAGCACAGGCCAGAGCTGTCCAGCAGGGAAGCACCTGGAGGTTCTGCTGTGCCATCCTTTCAAAGGCCTTGTGGCAAAACTTCCAGCATATTGCCACTAGGGCCAGGGAGGTGGCCCTTCCTCTCCACTCAGCAACCAAAGTCCTGTTCAGGCCTGTCCAGCACAATAAAGCTGGATTTACAATTGATTCACTGAAACAAGTCCTCTGCAGGCTACACGGTCCTGAGCATCTCTCACACACAGAGAGGCTGAGAGATCTGAAACTGTTCAGCTGGAGAAATACAAGGCACAGGGAGATCTTGTCAATATCTATAAACATCTGGACGGACTTATATCAATAGCCCAGGCAACTTTAATTTCACACACTACGGTCTGCATCACTTATAACAATTCATTTCCCCCCAAAATCTGGAACTATGAAACAAGTGGAAAATTTCCATTTACAAAATGGAAAAATAGACATCCTTTAGTGATCCTAATGATGCTCTCAGCTTTTTCTGTAGTTATTCTGGGTGAAGGCAAGTCATAAAATATTCATGTCAAACACACAATTTAATTTACCAGTACAAGAAATGCAGTTGACATTCTAAGTGAATTTCCACGAGAGCAGTTTTTTGCTAATGGCAATTACTGCTACGGACTTTGTAATTTACAGGAAACATCCTGCATTTCTTAATATAGAACCCTGTACTTAAACACTCAGGCTAAAATACTCAGGGGCTTCTATAATGAAGTCTGACAGAAGCTCTATTCATCCTTTTTTTACATCTTATCTCTTTCAAAAGACAAGCAAACCATGAAGGTGCTTATCACAGATTCATAATTACAAAGGCATGTACAACTGATTGTTTTAATTATTTCTAAAACCAGGACTCAGCCTTCATAAGCACATTGCACATGGACATTTTCAGTGAAATTTCAAGCTAAACTTTTAACTTACATATGATTATTGATAGAAGCTCCACAGTAGTATGAGGACTAATCCAAGTATTCCATCCTCAGTTCATTAGAAACAGAGCAAGTAACAGTCCAAGAATACTACCTGATTAATTGTGACACCAACAGCTGATGGGAATAATCCTGCCTACCACTTTATTAAAATATTTTGAGTTTTTTAGAGAAAATACACATTCCACAATAAAAAGGCAACTTATTGCTCACTAACCTCTGCTTCAGCTGCTTGTGATTGCAGGAGCTGACGTATACGAAGAATGTCCTTCTCGATTTGTTGAATTCTGGCCACCCTTGCCTGAAATGAATGGATTTTCACATTTAATTTTGTTCAAAAACTCCTTTTACATACTGTACAGAGGGACAGCATGAAAAGTTCTTGGCAAATACTGCTGACTACAAAAAAACCTACTTCAGTAGGTATAAGCACAGGTACAACATGCAGTAATTCAAGTGTTCTTTGTAATGAAAGCAAGCATTCAAGACAGAAGGGAGTAGTTGGAGTTTTAATAACATTGAATACTCATTTGGATGTAATAGGTTGTCACACAGCACACATTTAGGTATTTAAAAATGCTCCCCTTAACTTGCACAACCTTCCTGTTTCTGAAACTGACATTTTATGCAGATCTTTGTCAAATGACTTCACTTTCATCTCAAGTATCAGAATTTTACTTGCCTTATAGTGATCTGAGAGATATTTTTATTTTCAGAGTATCTTGGAAGATACGAGACCCTGACAGATTTTTATTACATTCAGTTGCTATACTGATTTGAGAATTTTGCTTATGCCCAACCGTGGGGATTTTCCACTCTTACAAATCTCAAAGAATTTAACAGGCTAAGTGTGTATATATATATATATAAAATCTACATACTGCTTTTTTGGTTTATCTGGGATTTTACAGACATATCTAAATCAGTCTTTTACAGGCATATTGCTACACATTTCCCATTGCAACTATTCTGTGGTAAGAACAGGGAATGTTAAGAGACTCCAAATGTAACAGGATACACATACTCCACACAAATTGTAGTGAAGCACAGGATGCATTATCCGTCTGTAAAACAGTCAGTGTATAACCTTGATAATTTAATAAATTCACATTATTTGACTTTAAATGTGGGCAGAAGACCAAACTGATTAAACAGTATTTTTCTTTTGTGCCATGGATAGATTAATAAAATAGATGTATTGTTGAAAAAAGTTCTAGTGCCTTTATTTGATTAACATTTACAGTGCTATACTAGAAAAGCAAGTTGACACTGCAAAGATCAGCATTATAACCAACCTTATTTGACATGTTTATAATCTGAAAATGGAAATAAGATGAATTTTCAAAAGGTGCTAATGCCAGAAGATCCACATGCAATAGAAACACAAAATGTAACCACAAAATATGAACTACTGAAACACACATTAGAAGCAGCTGTGGGGAAAACACCATAAGCATCAACATTTAGCAGAGCTGGAAAGCTATAACTTTAAACTATAAATTTGATTTGTTTTTGTAAAGCAAAGTATTGGAAAATACATCAAAGCTTCAGCACAGAGGCAAACAGATAATTTATCCCACCCTTTGCTCCTAGTTCAAGAAATTTTTAAGTATTAGAAAGATAATAGAAAAATATTTCTGGGAATACCTATGCACTGGTGACATGATGCATGACAGACAAAATACATCTCTCATTGTCCTAAAGAATTACTTGAATTTTATAGAATTATAGAGCAGTCAGTGTTGGAAGGGATCTTGGAAGGTCATGAAGATCATCCACTCCAAACTCCCTGCCAAGGACAGGAACATCTTCAAGTAAATCAGGTTGCTGACAGCCCTGTCTGACCTTGAATGTTTCCAGGGATGGGGCCCCTGCTGCCTCTTGGCAACCTCTTCCCGTGTTTCACCACTCCCACTGTAGAACATTTCTATCTCATATCTAATCTGAACCAACTTTTCATTAATTTTAAGCCATTACCTTTTCTCCTATCACTATTCCCTGCTATGAAGTTTCTTACAGGTCCCCTTTCAAGCACTCAAAAGACACTGGTCTCCCCAAAATTTCCCATAAATTGAGCTTCTTTCTGTGTAACTAGCAATGTAGCCAATAAAGGGTATCAAGAATATCTGAGTATCTTTATATATGCACCTAAACACAGGAAAAAAAATGTTGTGCAGATGAAAACAATTAACTACTGCATGATTTGCCAAGTATTACTGAGTCCTCCAAAGGGACAGGAATTCTATCTGCCCTTTCCAATTTCAGTGCAGAGATTTAAATATCAGATCATTCTTCTAATTAACTTTTTTCTAGTACAGGGAAACTGGGGAGTTCCACTAACCAGGACTGTACTTTGTGCCAAACACTGCAGAACAGAAAAAAGGGATGCATTTCTTGCCACAAAGGGGTGGAGCCTAATGACAAATGGACAAAACAATGGAACAAGCAACAATGTTTGTAACTTTAGAACCTACTTGAGAAATATCACCTTTGATTTCTATTTGTTCATACTATATTCCCATTGATTATTGTATTTACTTGTAATTTTTATTAACGTAAAATAATTGCAGAAAGTAACTTTACATTTGAAGTTACACATTATTTGGTTTTCACTGCCCCAGTAACATGTCTAACAAAACAAAAATAAAATTCTTCCACACTCACAGTGACAGAAAAATAATCACTATATAGAAAGTAAAAGCAGGGAATAACATTTTGTTTTTAAAATGTTGTCTGCGTTTTTTGTTTGGTTGTGGTTTTTTCCAAAATAAACATACATAATAGACAAATGCATTTATGGTTTGGTATACATACAAGACCGCCATATAAATATAACAGTGCTGAAATGCTTATCTGTGTTAAACTCCAGGATCTAAATTTTGTAACTTTAGTGTTCTGCTGTTTTAGCAAACTTTTAGAGATTCTGGGATAAATTCTTATAAGAATGGTAATTTAATGTAAGATTTAAGGAACTCTTAACCTCAAAAAAATTAGATCCTTTTTGTTCTGACTTGAAAAATAAATTCTAGGTGAACATGAATTCAGTCTTAGAATTGAAGTATTTTTAAATATATCTTACAGAAATGAAGTTTGCTTCTACTTATAAATAAATATATTGGCTATTTGCCAACTATTGGTTACTACAGTAGGAACCTTTGAACAAATAAAAAAAGTAAAAATAAAACATCTTTAAGAATGCTTTCTTTCTTTTTTGTTCAAGTAAGCACTAATATGTGAAATTACTGGCTTCAGAGAATAATTACAAGTTTTCAAGTTAGTATAAATCATTAAACTAGCTGAAATGAACTGCCAACAGCCTTCTTATCTTTCTGAACAACTGCTGGGCAAGCGCTTGTGAACCATCTTCATAGAAGACATCAACAGTAAGTTGCTGTGAGTTAAGTTGCTTCAGAAGGAAACAAAGCCAAATCATGCTACACTAAAAATGGGAGAAAGCCATTGTTTCAAGGCTCACAAGAAAGGGCAGCCAAAGAAAAGTGCAGTGACTACTTGGGCAACTGCAGGTTACCAGTTCCCTCACAGAATAATCTCTGGGACTCTTAATTCAGAGATGCCTGCAAAGCCAGCCTTTATGCAGCTGAAATGTTCCCTCCCTTCAGCCTACATTTTGCATAGTATTATATATCCCTATCAGTTTGGGTGGAAAGAAAATATGGAGCGGAAAGAAAATGGTAAAACTACTAAGTTGAATATCCTTGTCAAATACAAAAGTTTCATTTTGCACATTTAAAGATCACAGTGAAATAATGCAGAAATTGCTCTTATGTATTTGTACATCAGTGAGCTTCTACACATTTTTGGCACTGTGCCTTGGCAGAATGAAACCAAGGGGAATTACCAGTTAAATTCACAAGAAGCACATGCAGAAGTAGTTACTTTGTATTCAAAATCTGTATATAATCACAATAGGCACCGTAATTTCTGCAAGCATGTTACACACATACAGAAAGAGAGTGAAACAGCTGTGACAGACCCCATGTCAAACATTAATTCAGAAACCCATAAATGTTTCAACATCATCTTGGCAGCATTCTTCCCCTCACCAAATTTAAAACCCCCAAGAATCAGGGAAGAAGCAAATGCATGGTCAGCTCGATTACTTCCATATAGTGATAAAACTACAGCCAAGTTGTGTGTCTGAATAATTTCTTTTGATCCCTGTCTAAGTGCATTTAGAATGCTGCCAGCAGCCTAGCCTGTTTAGCTTATTTCTATTTAGCTTAATTCACCTTCCTCTCACTTAAGCCTGTTAACAGGAGCAGAAGTTTCCCAGGAGTTTTGCTGTCCAGGATCTTCACTTGGGACAGGCTGACACAAAGTGCACAGCTGAAACCGTGGAGGGCATCATCCTTGCTGATAAACCTTGGTAACTGCCCTACAGCTCCCAGATCAGAACCAGTCACTCCCCAAACACACTGAACCTGGACCTGCCTGAGAGCATCAGCACAGCCAAATCCCTGCACAGTCCTGCATACATAACTTGACAGCTGCAGGGTATCTCTTTGGCTAAATACTTTCAACTGAAGGAATTTTTGGAGAAGTCCTACTCGATTACTCACTTTAAAGTTTAAAGCAACTATTCTAATTACCTCTGGTAATCAGAACAGCTGCTTTACCTTAAATGTAAAACCAAATTAGAAATGTTTCTCATGTAGCAAAATTTTGTGTTGAGTCAACCTAGCAAGGGAGATAGAGCCTAAGAAGACTTTGTACTGAAAATACTGATTACCATCATTCATCAAAAAAACACCAAATCTTACTAAGTTGGTTATTTAATATGTCTAGAAATAAATGCTAATAAATAATTCAAATTGTTTTCCTGCTATGGAGGATTCTTTTTTATAACCAGCAACCAACTGATTATTTAATTTATGATTTGCATATGACTGCATTCTAATTTATACTTCCAAATGGGTGGGCCATGTGGTTAGATATGTACATATCCTCATCATGAATGCAAAACAACTCTTGGTGAGAGCAAACAACTTCCAGATATGTATGTGAATTATATTTTACTTGAACATCTTGTGATACATCTTTTCTGGCTAAGGAAAATTAAGAACAGTAGCTGGATTTTATTCTAGACTTAGAAGCATGAAGAAACCCAGCAAAAAGATGCAAAATTAGGCAGTTGCAAATACATGGGCTTTTTAAAAGCTAAAATGGTAGTAAATTGTAAGGAAATTATCATTAAAAAGTATTTTCTCTTGGATAAATTGTCTACATCTGCTGAATAAAAAGGATTATTTACAACAGGCAGATGAGGGTATTTTTTGCCGAGTAATTATTTCCTATGTCCTGATTCCTATTTGTATATTTGAAAGGCTAACTAAGTGCTGTGTTTACACACAGTTTAAAGGTAAAATTACCAATAATTTAATAAATATGCAGGAAAACATTTTCCCTTGCTTTTAATGGTGAAAGACTCTACCTGTGCTCGCTTCTCCATGTCCTGACAAGTGCCCAGCTGTTCCTCCATTGCAGCTCTGATTTGCCTGGCCTCGTACTCCAGCTGTCTTCTGGTCATATCTGTTTGCAAGGAGAACTGAAACAAGAGTACAGGGAAGGCATTTTAGCAAATAATATTGCTGTAAACAATGTATTTCTCAGAACAAAAAGCAGAACTATTACTTTTGTACAACAAATTTCATAAACAAAACATAGTAATACATTCTTAAAACATGACTGCATTATGAAGAACAAGTACACAACAAAGTTCAACCAGCAGACTATACCTGAGTTTTGTCAAATGACTAAATATAATAAATAAGCATTGAGAAAGTATAATTGCTTACAGGAACATCTGGCTGATACCAACAATATTGTGTTGTGTGCCATCTGAATTGGCATTTTCAAAAATATTTAATGCATTAAGGTACTGCAGATAGTGGTGGAATTCATACTGCTGTTATTGACATTATTTCTAACTAACCTGTGAAAAGAGCACAAGTGTTAAACCCAAGAGCAGCAATACAGCCTAAGGAAAGACTTTTGAACTAAGAGAAATTTCGAGGCAGGAGCAAAGCTCTTCACTGGCTTTGGACAATTACTCAGTCTGTAAATAAATGAGTTTCCAAGAGCAGTCTTTCCAGAAGACTTCACCAAGGTCAATTCAGAAAGTCAAAACAAGACAATCATCTCCAAGGACCAAATGGGACCTGTCATTTTGCTGTGTCTGGCCTAAGTAGTAATGGATCTAAATTGCCACAAAAGGCCTTTAGTGTAGATGTTAAGTAATGCATTCTAATCCTAAGAGCAGCTAAGTGAATTCATTATCTATGGAACAGAGGAGACAACTTAAAAACCTACGACAGAGTGACACAGAAACAGCTGACAGTGCTTTGAGAATGGGTTGCAGTTCCTCAAAATCTTTTTCAGGCCTTCTTTCTTGGTTCTGGTGCTCTGCTAAGCTCAGCCATGACTCAGTGTTACTTCTTCCTACTGAAGAAGTGTTTCTGCTGTCTGTTTCCATTTCCAGAAGGCTGACTGATCCTTCATCAGGTGTGACTCTCTCAACCACACCTTCCCAACTCTATGTGTGAAGGATGCACTGTGGATACATCCACGTTGCCCACATCTAACAGGAAATCCTGCATTTTGTGGGATATCAGACATCTTTATTATACTGGATAACGGTGACTTGACTATAAATAGTTTGGAGGTGCCAAGGTAAAAGCTTACAACAAACACCTGCATAGGCTATAGAATCACTTTACTGATTGTTATGAAAAAACAGCTCTTGTGTACATTGTCATATGTTAATAGTCTCAAAACTAGAAAAATCCACCAAATAAAAGAACAGGGGAGAAGAGAGTTAAGGAAGTGTACTGACATGCAATTAATCTGTCACAATGACTTAATGTTCCTCTCTTTTCACTGACATTTATACAGACATGTATGAATTTTGATGTGCAAAATTCTATGTGAAATGCATTATTTAGGCTAAGTTATCATTACATATGAATGAAAAAAAATGTGGAACTAAAGTGATAGTAGAGAATGCCACCAAATTAATAAAATACAGACAGCATCTAAACAGAGACTGTAGCACCAGACACCTCACCAAGCACTCAGAAGGTACTTACATTTTCAGTAAGGGGGAGACTATCAATTCTTTTAGTCAGGTTCTGAAGCTGGGCGTAATACCAGTCCTTTTCTTTCTCTTCCTTCTCAAGCTCCGCAAGCAGCAGAGATCTATTAAAAGCAGAAGGAAGAAGATTCTCACCATCAACACCTCATTTCCATCTGGAAGTCTGAAGAAGGCACTAAGGAGACATTTGAGCTCAGTTCCCTGGCCCTGGCTAATCAACCTATCCACTCCTCTGTGCTAAGCATTTCAGGTTCTCATCTATGAGAGAGAAAAATATACATATTTCTCCAAAAAACCCACGAAATCCAAAGCTAAGAGACATTTTGTGAAAGCAAAACCAGTTATTAGTGGTGTGTTAACCTGCACCCTGCTTCTTTCAAAAATATATTTTGTATAGTGCATAAACATTTAAGAAAAGGTCTGTCAAAGAAACATGTACAACCCTCAAACATGAATTACTGAATTGAGAATCTTCACCTTTGTACTGCCCTTTTACTCATTTTGTCACCCATAGCAAAACTATGGGTAAAGTACATAAAACAAACCATTTCTGTGAGTATCTAAAATATTTTAAACCAGTATTTTCCAGCAAATGTTATAGAAAAGATACATTTGCAGCTGTTAGAAACTTTCTTTTAAACGGGTATCATAAACACACTGCATACCTGAGAAAGACAAAATGAGTAATATAGGCAGACTACCGGGGAAAAAAAAATTATTAAAAATTTCACATGCTACTTTATCAGTCCTTCATGAACTGAATTTTATAAAATTCTAAACTTACTAATATAGTAAAATAATGCTCATGTCTACAATACTCTTCAAAATACATACTAAAATTTTTCAGCAAAATCTGTCTAGTAGGAATAAACAGGAAAGCCACTCTTTTTTAAATACAAGTTTATTATTTGCTTTCTGTGAGTACTGTTCTTCCTTCTGATGTTTTAGTATTGCTCATTAACAGAAATTACAAAAATCAACACTTAGCCAGAAGACAGAAAGTTGCATACAAGTTTGCCCAGTATTTTTTGCCATCCCTTAACTTTTGCATCCCTCTCTGGCTGTGGCAGTTCTGAGCAAGAGCATATGAACCTTTATAAAGCACACAAATACATTATAAATAATTACTGTAAGTCATTAAGGAACAATTACACAGCATACAACAAAAGTACAAATTTTCCTATTTTGATAATGCATCACAGACATTATTTGAGACGGTAATCCACCTTCCATACAAAACAAAGAAGAAAGAATTTTAAAATTTGTATTTAAAAGAATCTGTTTGACTTATTTCCTGCTTTAAAAATATTTCAAGCTAATTTTGATGATTTAACATTTATTCCATATCCTATACAAGTGGCTTGGCCTGCCTGCAAATGGAAAATTGAATGAGAGGATCCCTCCCCTTCAATGGGAGACTGGAAAACTACACACATCTAAGAGTGCTAAATCTTTGTAAACATGAACAAAATTACATAAATTTCCAGACTTGATCCAACAGTCATGTTGAAACAGATTTAAGGGTGCCAAGGTTTACAATAAAAATTATTGAAAAGAAGTAACAAACAATTACCATAATTTGGCAGGTAACTGGAGCAGTATCACAGGACAGCCGTAATTCTTCAGCTACAAGGATGTGGCTCGCAGAAATTCCTAAAGTCCTTTAGACAGACTGAGGGCAAAACTAATAGATGGTGCTTGGGAAAATCTCATTGAGAAAGCTTTTTTTGCCTCCCACCTGCCCATTCTCTTGCCACACAGCGCTAGTGCCCAATTTCTGGACAGAGTGGAATTCTGCATAGTTTCCCTTTTTACCACTTTGAGTGCCCAGGCACCAGTTGTGTCCAGGCTGTGAAATAAAATCTGCGAAAGTACAAATAATGCAATACTTATAAAAAGTTTTTTTACTTTTGAGGACTTGCAAATATGAAAGGACTGACTAATTCTGCCTTTGGATGTCAAAGAACTGGTAGCAGAAACTGGAGGGATTACTTTCAGCTAAGTAAACATGTGATTAAGCTCCTCTTATGAAATGTAGGGTATTCAGTATGTGAGACAGTGTGTCATTCAATCTGTTTTGACATGCACAATGGATGCTGGAAGCAAGAAAATAACTTAGGAACCATCAGTGCTGCATAAATAACATAATGCATGACCCAAGGGCGACTTGTTTAATTTAATATTGTCATTTTGTCTTCTGAAGTGATGCTTCATTTGGGATTACAAGTTTGGTATCACTGCTCCATAAGAATGCAGGTTTTAACAGTCTTTAAGTTCTCTCAGCACAGAACCTGAAAGGTTCCTACAACTACAGCAGGCTGCACTTCAGTTCCCTTGAAAATAAGCAGCAAGAAGCAGCAATTCTCTGTAGATGCGTCTGATAAGCTGTTCCCCACGTCGAACACTACTCTCAGATACTACTCTAACCAGAAGTATAACTGTTTCTCAGCCTCCTGGAGCTTCTCAGGGTTAGGAGAGGATTTTAAGTGGAAAAGCTGCTACTGGCAATGAAAAACAAGACAGAAAAAACCCAAAACAAACCAGCGCAGTTATTCCATCTTTTTTATACCCCCAAGATGTCTACATTAGGACTTTCACTTTTTTCATCAGAGAAAATTCTGTTCTGTGTCATACCCTGTCATACCCCAAGTTCATGGAGAATTCAGCAAAGCAAATGGAGAAAGCTTTTGGAACTTGGCACTATTTTTATGAGTCAACAAAAATTTGAGCTGTTCTTCTGAAGGGTGGGTTTTTTAAAGACTTCTCATGTGGCACTTCTGAAGCTCCCAACAATAGAGGAAGCTGTATGAATGCAGAAAACTCTTGACTTCTTTTGCAAGTATTTTCTGCATAATTATGTCAATATTATTCCTGGCTAAAAGGGAGAAGAGAAACAAACTATATGCTACTCTACTTGCATTATGTAAATTACAACTATAATTAATACTTTCACTTCAACTGGTGGGAAATAAAATAAAATATTGAAAAGCATTGGTGATGCTGATGCTGTAAAGTTTGAGGTAAGTTTTACCAACCAGCCAAAAGATAGCAAATGCTCCAAATCAACATGAAAGAAATAAAAAAGGAAATGGCATAAACCAGAAGGAATAAAGAAGGCATACAAACATTTTCTTATAAAATATATAAAAAAATATTAAATTTCACAGAAGACTCTCATCTTTAGTGGCCAATTACAGAATTTAAAAAGGTGAGATTATTAAATTTGCTAAATTGCCAAGGGCGAACACAAAAACTAACCTACAGTGTACTCTGAAAAGTTTTGTTGTTGATATGATGGTCTTACTAAGTATTCCTGGAAGTAGCCAGAGAAAGCAAGAGATTTAATTATTAGAGTATTCTAAACTGGCAATTTAAAAGCACAGTGCTGCCACTGCCCATTTTTCTCTTGTTTTTTTTTTTTTTCCTCTTTGGTTTTTTAAACTTTAGAATTAGAGGAGAGCCAAGCAAATGAGATATGTGCCAATAATTTAATCTTTATTCTGGCAAGTGAATCAATTGATAAATTGTCTTCCTCTCAGAAGTTCACCTTCAGTCAAGTGCGGTGGGTTGACCTTGACTGGATCCCAGGTGCCAACTGAACTGCTGTAAATATTTAAATACACAATTTAGTCCTCCCACAAATGCTGTCGCCCATAAATAGCATATATTGTGCCAGCCTGTTAAAATAGTGAATGGAAATGGTCTCCTGCTGCATATATCTGGAAAGTGCTATTTTATTCTAAATTATTTTAGTCTTGACAAGTTCAACAAGTTCCTGAAAGTCTGTTTAAGTGCAAAAATCCAAACCTGATTAGCAAATATATACATTTAGATACACAGAAATTTAGTAAATAGTTCAGACACAAAACACGGAAAAAGAAGTGTTTAATTTTAGAAATGGTAGTGATTTTAGAGGCACAGTCCTATACTACTCCCCCCCCCCCAAGACTTGATTCATTTGGCTACACAGGATTCTTATCAATGCCCTACATGCTTCCACATGCACCTTGAAACAGCTTAAAGAACAGAGTAGTTTTGGATTATCCATCATTTCACTGATAATGAAGCCAGATGTGATCTGGCCGTGCCTCCATCCACCCATCTTCTCCACAGCAGAAATATTTACCCCATCAGCTACGACAGTAACAGTGTCTAAGCTACTCTGAAATTAAAATATCCTCATCCCCTTTTTCCAGTGTTATTTGGAACACAGACTGGTTCACTGCCTAAGTTGTCTTCACTGCCAAGAAAAATGTCCTAAAAACTACCACCTCAGAATCCACCATGATGGGGAAGGATCATAGATCATAAATCAGAGGTGCTAATCACCTTAAAGAACTCTGGCTGCTATAAATGCTGCTTGTTCCAAGTGAGCAGGAGTTCACTGGAACCACACTGGAAGTTCCAACTCTGTTTAAAGATTGTAGCATCATCCATAGTAAAACACAGCACTGGAAGAATATAAACAAATGCACAGTTTGTTAAGACAGTAAATAATAGACACATCAGACTCTTGAAGACTGAGATGAACACGTAGATAGTTTCCCAAATTCATAAATATTCTTATATAGCTCCTCAGGAACCTACATTTTATGCAACAGAACAAGTATCGTTAGTGGTAGTCCTGGCTAGGAGAAGGTAAAAAACAGAGTGGCTGCTAGAACAGGCTCAGTATGGACGCATGGAAAATTACTTTCATTCTGCTGATAGGACAAAAAAAAAACCCAACAAAAAACCAGGGACCTAGATCTCGGAAGAAAAGCATCATCCTTTCAGGTCTTGGCTGCAAAAATTTTGCTGATCTTCAGAGAAAATCCTTTAGAGGAGGGGTTTCTAGAGGGCTATGCACAAAGCACTTGTTACCCACAAAGCTTTTCTATTACAACTTCAAATTGGATTTTTTTGTTTGTTAATGTATACTAGGCATAAAAATACTGTGTTCCAGTTTATTTGGTTTTGCAGCCCACAGCTTGATATCCCATCCATTAAGTAGGACCAAATCTTTAGGAAACCCTGTCTTGCAGGACCCTGTCAGGCTTCTGAAAACATCTGGTATTTCAGTCAGATTGATTTTAAGAAATGAAGATGACTTCAGTGGAAACAGCTGCACATCTCTTACTTCGCATTTCATTTGACTGATAAAGTGCTACAATTCTGTATTATGACCTGAAAGTATGTTCTTCCTATAAATGGGTACCACTGCCTTTCAAGAAAAGAAATTCCAGGATTTTATCAATACAAAATGTCTGATGGGAACATCCTGATTTAGCTGATATATTTGCCGAGAGAGTAAAGTCACTAGGTAAATGTCTGCTAATAGTAAATAACTGATAAACCAGTTATGGTACTTAATAACCATTTGCAAAAGAGAGGAAACTATTTCACCATCACATTGTTACAGCTTCAGCATTTATCAACAGTGGTGAGGAGATATGGAGGTGGTTAGAATGCTCCACCCTCGCTATTTAAACATATTTCAGACAGTCACCTGCTTATCAAAATAAAAAAAAAACCTTCAGCCAACAAAGAGTAACAATGAAATGCACAAATGAAGAAACAGTAGAAACTGAATGACACTTCACGACTTTTAAAATAATTTTCTGCATGTGCGTCTAAATAAAACGTGGATTCCTGGTTTCTTACCTGTCAAGTAAATGATAGGTAAATACACCACTGATCAAAACCATATTAATGATAGCTAAATACCAGGTGTGTCAGTAAACTTTCACATTAAAATAAGAAGTCAATCCATACTGGAGGAATAAACAAATAAATTTACCTCTCTTTTTCTAGCTCTTCTAAGTAACCAGTGCTTTCTCTGCTTCCATTCATAAAGCCTCTTCTTGGAAATGACCCCATGGGGACTGGGCTGCACTCCCCTGAGCGGCTCGACACGGACCCTTCCCGGCTCCCATACGAACGCACCGACATCTTTGGCCTTAACTTCACCCCAGCGAAGCTGGTGCTTTCCAAATTCAGTTCTGGATAATAAACAGCAAACATTTTTCAGAGCTGAAGGTTCAGTAGCACAAACTAAAAAGATTGTTTCTATCTTAACTTCTTACTTTCTGAACAAATCCATGTGGTTTTTCATAACAGCATTTTGCACAGAAATGCAGCAAAAATACTGCAAAAATACTGTGAACAAAACCAATGGATATAGTGGACTTGGAGAACAGCAGTTATCTGAGCAGATGGCCAAACTACAATCCTGGCAATCAGAACAGTATCCTACTGCCTCCTTCCCAGAGGACTTAAGCCTGCCTGCCTCCTTCCCAGAGGACTTAAGAAATGGGCAGAGTTTTGCATGAACATCATGTGAATTACCTTGTGGCCCACTTCCTAACAATATCTTTTCCAGAGATCCTGAAAAACCTTTCACCATCATGTAACAGATGAATACCCTGTTCATCACAGGGGTCTTAAACACAGACATCCCTATGAAATTTCTGGGTCAGAGGCAGGGATGATGGATGTATACAGGGAGTTAGCGGTCTGGGCTTGCAGGCACTTCCCATACAACAGGATATATACATTCCTATAGGGAAGGGGCCATACGTTTGCAGAATGACAGAAACAATTCCAGTAATATGACATGGAGATGGCAGGAGATACAAACAAATATAGAAAATTGGGGGAACTACACCAATATTAACTTTTTTTCTGAAGAAACAAGTGTGTTATATCAAATTATTATCAAATATCAAGTTATATCAAATGCCAATTAATATAAAATTCTAGAGTTACAGTGACAAAAGTACAAATGGAGACTTTTTTTTTCCCCGAGGATGTGCCTTAAGTTTAGCAAAAATATTTAGACACTGAGACTATGCCTAATTATCAAGGTGAGCACTGAAAAGAAGATAAAAATTACTTCAAAAATTTTATCCTAACTATAAACAATAGACAAAGAAATTAACCTGCTTAAAACATAATTCTAGATTTACCTTTAAGTCGTTCCAGTAAGTCAATTTGTCCAGAAGATGCCATTGCCTCATCTTCAATACTTCCTTGTAGCTGTTTCAGTACCTCCTATAAGAAATTAAGCTTAATTAAGAAACTATTACAATAGTAACACACAAGGTAAATACATCCTATCCTACCCTAAAGTGCACACTTATGTAATAGCTGCTGAGACACTGATGTAAATTATATTTCATGTGAGCAGTGATCAAGTGTCATAATTTTAATTGCCATCAGATATATTCTACAATGTTTACCCCAGCACTGTCATGATGTAAAATGTATCTTGCATAAACCTATCTGGCAGTTCAGTCTACTGGAATATTTGGAAGTTCTTCTCAAAGTGAATACCAGTTATTTTGAATTATGAGATGGAGAAATGTAAGCACAGAGAAATCAGTCAGTCTTGTAAAAATAAATTTTGGATATGTAACTAACAGAAAAGTATCCTGACTAGAAGCAATCCCCGGGATTTGTTTTCTTTGAGGCCCTAGCACCACTGTAAACCCGCAAGAAGACTCATGTTATTCTTACTAGAAATGCTACCATTTCCATGCCTGTGAGCAAAAGATTTAGGTTTCCTATTATTTGTATTATTACTACTTCTATTTCAACCACCATCAGCCCACCGGAAAGAGATGCAGACTCCTTCATGCAGCTGAAGCTTCAAATCCAAGAATACTGCCATGTGCTATGTATGCTAAAATTATACATCTGAAAGAACATAGTACTGATGTACAAAAAAATCATAGTCAACAATGACTATTACACTAAAGGGGCCTGTAAGCCCCCAGGTCCCAAATGCTCAGTGGCCTAAATTCACGTACAAAATTAAATGCAAGTTAGTGAAAGTCTTTTCAATATCATCATGACAGATGTATCAATAGAAAGAACAAATAAAAAAGACTAGCTACAAGGCAAAAAGCCCTCATTGGAATTTACAGTACCATTTTTCATACTGTGCCACAGAAAATATTTTTAGAAGCAGCAACAGTCAAGAGATGAAAGCAATTCTGAATAATGGAAGGTATTCTGTAATTTTCATACATAGACCCTGTACACAGGATTGTACTTTTGTTTAGATCTGAAAACTAATAAATTCTAGACAATTTAAAAATATGTCCATACCAAAGTTTTGCTCTTTTAAGAGTCTAGCATGCCTTACTGTCAATATTAGTGGGTTTTGCAACTTACACAAAAGGTACCTTTTAAATGCATTTTTCTCTTTTGAAGAGAAAAAAAAATATACAAAAAGGCATCTACAAAAAGTCAAGATTTTTTTTAAAGCAGTGCAGCAATGAGCTTTTCTGTATTCCAAGTGCTGTTATTTGTAACTAAAAAAAAAATGAGGAGAGTAAAAGGATTTTGAGAAGTGTGCAGTTCTGGGGAAATAATCTCAAGCCCTAAACTCAGATAAATGGTAGCAGCCCAGGTGCTGCAGCCTCTGCCATGCTGCTCTGGGAAGAAGAATTCTGGAGTACAGACATCCAAATTTCCAGTTTACTGATGGAGTCAAGATGTTTGTCCACATTCATGTCGTACTTTGGACCAGTTTGATGCCAGACTTCCATTCTCCCACACCAGCTGTACCTGGATTCCTATTGCAGATATCTTGGAGCAAGAACCAAATTCATTTTTGATCAAGCCAAGCCAGTAGTTAGACCCAGGACTGCTGATGGGCATTCACTCCATGAGACCAGGCTGAAGGCAGTCCAGACAAAATACCCTGAAATACAGATTGACTGTGTGCTGGGTCCCCAAGACAATTCACCTACAGAGCTGCTCCTACTGCACTGCTGGTTAATGTCAGCTTTGCCTTTAGGATCAAGCCTGGGATGATAAAATCTGTACTCTTGGAAAGACATCTTGCCTGTGCTTGTGCTCGTAAGTACGTTCAAGGGCACCCTCATCAGCCATATGGCCCAGCCATCTCTATACATAACATCTGCCCTGTCAGCAAAGGCAGACAAACAAGTGATGTGGTGTTTTTCAAAGAAGGGCTCCTGCACTGTGTGATGCAAGAGCAGATCTGCAGACAGCAGTCTTGGCTTAAAGTCTAAAGGGCAGTATGGATACATGCAGCGGTCTTGAGAGAGTTTTGCACTCTTGTTGGAAACCTGTCAACTCAGATAAATATAGAAATAACTAATGGATCATTTTTCTCTGAAAATAGCACTGTTTTACAAGGGAGAAACCTAAAATCCCACATGTCCTTCCATTCCCTTTTTAGAAGCCTTTCTCTCACATGTGTGGCACATCTGCTGTTTCAGCATGTTCAGGATACTTCCCTATGTAATGAGTCTTCCTGTCTAAGAGCCAATATGAGAAGCTAAATGGAACTACCATCAGCTTTTCCTGCCCCACCAAATTACATGACTGAGGTGTCCAGGCAGCAAGCAACTGTTGCTCTTTTCTAAATACTGGCAACAGTTAAACACTAGCACACTGGATCACCTTGCTCAAATTTTATGTTTCAATTCAATACTTTAAGTTGTAACTTTTAGTTTTTGTATCATCCCCTTTTTCCTCCAACAGCACAAGCATTTTTCTCAAGTTAGCTTTTCTGTATTTTTCTACAGTGCTATTGCTAAGGCGACAATGCCATTTCGCGGCTGTGATATCAACTTTAAACTCCATCACAGTACACTTCAAAATCTAAACTCACCATTCAATAGGCCGTTAAATAAAGGAGGCAAAGTTTAGAGCAGGAGATGCAGCCCCTGGGCGAGGTACTGGTAGAAAATGAGACTGTGCGCTAAAATGACAAGTCAGGGAATTTGTGCTTTTACTTGAACAAGGAACAGAGACATTTTCTGCAATAATCCTTCTGGAGGAAACATGGCAAGTTACCTGTTACTGTGCTAATGAAAATTTTCATTTATTCACTATTTATAATCTACGATTCAACACTAATGCTGTTTACATGAATACAGTGCTTTGAAACAGTATTTTTCCATGATAATTTTATATTAAATTTGATATAATGTTTACTAAAGCATAAAATAGTCTCCAAGGTACAATTAGTATCTGTTTAATTATTGCAAATTTCAGTAAGTATTTTAGTAGTGGTTTACAGCATTATTCTAAGCAAACTGTTTACTGACTTAGCAGTGACTTACTGAAAATATACACAAATGTAAATCTGTAAGAAAAGGCTGCAAGGTTTTTTCTGTTCTTTTGAAGAATGCAAGTCAAATTATTTTAATGGTCACTTAAGTATAACCTAGTTTGTCTTGTTCTGTGCAGAAGTACAAAAGAATGTTTTTGGAAATGGAGCAGGCCCTTATGACTCATCATCATTTAAAAGAGTTTCTATCTTCACAGTCTCTGGACTGTGAAGTACTGAAACATTGTCTATTTTTTGTCTGGTTGGGTGGGTTTTTTTGTTTGAACTGTGAATATAATCCTGATGTAAAAAACACATCATGAATTATTACATAAAAGAGATCAGATCTGTCAGTATGTAACTGCACAACTATGGTAAATAAAACCACCTTAACTAACAGTAGATGCACCCAGCTATGTGGTAAGGGTTCTTGTAAATAACATGGCTTAAAGGCTGTGAATTTACTCAAGCTGCTAATAAGGAAAGGAATCACAGAGGAATAATGCTTACAACGGCGGATTTAAAATCCCAGAGAGTTAAGACTTAAAGTGTATTCAATTTTTGGGAACTTTAAGTATAAATATTAATACCTAGGACTATTTCAAAATATGGTATACGTAAAAATATATTTTGATGACAATTCAGCTATGTTCGGTCTTCTGTAAGCACAATTCTCTCCCCCCCACCCCTTAAAATATTAAGCTTTATTACTTTTATTCACTTTTGTCATAGCTATGTGGATTCAGTGAATGACAAAATCTATGCAAATCACAATGAAAATTAAATTTATGAAACTCCTGGATGCAGCACACCAGATATATTCACAGGCCAGTTATGTTGGTTACCAGTGTATTTACAACATTTGAGTATAAAACCAGGTTTAATCACAAAACCACAGAAAGGGTTCACAATTTCAGAGAGCAATCCAACATCTATTAGCAGCATACAGGATGGGAATATGCATAATGAATGAATAAAAAATCATGGTTTACCAAATCAACATTATTTTTTAATTACAGTATTTTTGACTGCATTGGTATGCATATTTTTAACCTGGTATGCTAATAACATAACATAAAATTTCTAAATCGAAAGTAATTTTTGACCTCCAACAGACCTGAATGTTGTTTCAACTACTATTTAGAAAAGCAGAAAAAAAGGTAACATATACTAAAAGAGTATCACTCAAATTCCACAAAACCATTAAATGTCAGAACCATGGAGGGTAGACATCAGAATACTATTTTTTTTAGAGAAAGTAGAAATTTAAGTTCAAGGTCTTACATGACTTGTCATAACTACATGAACTTGACAGCGCATTAATTCTGTCACATATGGTAGAACATTCACAGGGGCTGAAGGAGTGCTTGGAAGGAGCTCCTTGCTCCTACACATTTTGGTGAATTATGCTGCTGCCTAATCAGGCTTGCTGGGAGCCCTTCTAGCTCTTGAAGTGCAAAGAACTGCTCAGACTGCTCAACCCTGTAGCTAAGTCCAAATGATAACACCACCAGTGACAGCACTGCTGACTGAGGTGGAACACTGGAGCAACTCAACTTTCAACCTTGCAGAAAGAGGAATGCATTTCTTATGTGAAATGATGTTGTTCATTTTAATTTACAACAATGCCATTTTCTAAATGGAAAATATTCACCCAGCGCCACCATGCTCAGGAGCTGTCACTTGCTATAACCACTTACAGAAGACAGTACCAAGGTTTTAGTGGAAGTACGCTGTCAGGTCAACTAAAATTATCTGTTTTTATGCTCAGAAAGACGGTTGTCTAAAGTAATCGAATTAACTATATGTATCATCAGCTTAATTTCACCTAAATTCTAAAGAGAAAAGTAAACAAATATTTTCTTTAATTTTCCAGCCAATTTGGATCCTGTTAGAAACTTAAGAATTGCAAAGATCTAAAAATATTTCTTACTGTAAAAATCATAAAAACACACAGACCCACAATATAAAGCCGTTGCTGCTTCTTTGCAGATTAAATAAATTCACTGATATTTAAAATATCTGTGTTTTGAAGAATGCTAAATTACTTTTATAAGCACATTTTTAGTTCATGTGAGCCTAAAAAGATGCCTGACTGCATTAGATGTGCAGTCACTGAATTCCCAGAATTCATCATTTGATAAAATTTGTAAGAATCAATTTGACTTATGTCAGTTTCTTCCATTAACACATTAGAACCTACTGAATGATCAATACGCATCATTATTTTCAAAATTACTTCTATTTTGGAGGATCTAACTATTGTGCTCTTTCCTGCAGTATCTACCATGCCTATCAGTGTTTTAATTCCCTGTGTCACTTTAACCTGATGTGACTTCATGCGCCTTCAGAACAACATCACCTCTTCCCTCCTGAAAGGGCTGAGCGCATGGGGCACAAAAAGCCACAAAAAACATTCTGCAGATGCAAAATCCAACTAAGAGCAAACAAAATAATTTAAGAATGAAGATGAAGGTTCTCATTAGGAGGAAAAAAAATCGTAAGTACATATAATGTTTCCTGTGATTACTGCTTTCCATTGCAAGACTTCAAAAGTTCAAGTGCTTACCGGCTGGGTAAGGATGTGTTGAAATTATATGAAAACCAGGCAGATATGAAAAGGAAAATACTGGGTGAATTCACAAAGCATAAGTTACCTAAGCTCAGAATTTAGCACCTATTTCACAAATATTAACACAGGCAAAGAATGCTACTGCTGAATCAATCCCTTTTCTCCCTATTTGTTCACCAAACAATGCATTTGCAAAAAAAAAAAAAAAATAGAGAGAAACAAACATAATTTCACTCCCAGACAAGACCAGCTATTATCATGTACAGTAAGGCTGTTCATTCAGGCAATTAAAAACAGCAAATATGAAAAAAATCAGAAAGCTAGCATGGCTACTCAAAGAACAAAACTTGTTAACACCATATTCTGTCCATTTTTTATCACACTTGTGCAGAATGGGATGAATTCAAAGCTAAAAGAAGCTCACATTGAGAGCAGGGACATACGTGTGTGTACCTGCTGTGCAAGTGCCTGTGCAGCCAACCCTCAGGAAAGGACGTGACTTTTAGAGCGTCAAATACTCTTATGTTACCAATGTTCTCAGTCAACAAGCAGGTAAAATGTTAAATTTCTACGTCTAGCTGATTCACAGCTAATGTACTAATCTTTAAAAGCTGTATTATTTCAGAAGACAAAACACAATTTGGTTACCCTGAAAGCAAAATATTTTGTTAGCTTGTATCAAGTGCATTTGGATTTTGAGCACTGTCTGTTCAGTACTGTCTGAGGTGTGTATCTCATAATTCTCACTTATTTCTCCCCTACTAGCTTGGCTGTTCAAAGACAGTGTTTCTGATGGGGAGTGCAATTTCCAGAAAGTATGTGAGCCACTCATAATGAGACCACAGTCATTCAAAGAGAGAGAGTTTAGCTAAGAAATCCAGCTGACAGAAGAAGATGGAGTTTTAGTTTACTTTTAACAATGTGGACAAAAAAAAATAGTTTCTAGTAAAAAATGTTGAATTCCTTCTGTACACTCAGTTTCTATACAGGAGTAACTTTCAAGAGAAATACTTCACTCATTACACATCACAATATGCCTGAAAAGTACAGATTAAAAAACCTCCTTTGTAGAAGCAAATTAGAAAATAACACTATGTTATACAAATACATATTTTCATCCATCCTGGGAGCACTGAGCACAGTGACTTTGGAAAATTTTTTTGTAGAATAGGTAAAGTTGTATTCTAGAATGTATGAACCAAATGGCAAAATCAGGATGGCATCGTCTGCCTAAAAACTGTAATTTCCTTAATACTTCAATCTGCAAACCCAAATAAAATGCCTTTATTTGTTTTTGGGGTTTTTGTTTGTTCTGGGGTTTTAAATCTAAAAATAAGGAGTAAAAATAAACTCAGTTGTGCAAATTACTAAGGGTTTTTTTGTAGCTAACCTCAAATACAAAGTTTGTTATTGCTACAAGCAAAGAACAGATCTGGTGGTCAAATTCACTGCAACTGATACAAACATGAATTGCACATGAATTTTATTCACTTATGCTTTTAATTTATTGATTCCCTCACATAGCTTCCCTCTCAAAAGAAGGAAACTTATAGCACAAAACTCCTCACTTGTTACTGCAACTTTAGCTGCTCTTCAAAGCATTTCCAAATCCTTCTGCATTTCCCTTTACTGATGGCTGGAATTCATGTCCCTGCTTAATGCTCCTCAAAATGGAACAATAAAATCCAGTGAAGTATCAGAGAAATTAAGACAAAGCACCTCCTGTGTGCCAGACAGAGTAGAGATCAAACATGCTTTAAAAGGACTTAGTTTAGAGAAGAAAAACAAGCTCTGGTAAGACAGGAGAGTCTGCACTACCATATAAACAACTCCTAAGAGCCAGGAGTACAAAAGTGTTGAAAAATCCCAAACCCCTTAACTTTGGCCACATCAGCCAGAGTGCTGAAAAATCAGTCAGACAAAATGAAGTTGACTCATTAGAGTTGGCTGGAAGTTGCAAGGAAACAATGCCAGGACAAGGGCAGATGCAACACAGGCACCACTTTGTGAGGTACACTCTGTGCATAGCAATGAGCAAATGAAGACTGTGCTAGAAGCCTCTCATCACTTGGTGACACATGGGCTAATTAAGGAGGGAAAATTTATGTTCAACTGCTTCAAGTAGGAAGCAAAAAAAAAGAAGTTTCTTTTTCTACAGTTGGTATCCTGGTAAACAGGATTCTTCTCCAAAGAGCTGTAAGCCAGGCATGCACAGACAGACCTAAGATGATGGGAAACAAATAAATACCACAACTGAAGGATGCAGTAGAAGTGGTAACATGTCTGCAACCTCATAGCAGGACAGTACTGACATTACAGGATGATAACAGAATCACTGAAACACTTAGGCTGGGAAAAATCTTTAAGATCAGCCATTAAAGCCACCACCGGGTTAGTCCTACATGAAACCATGTCCCTCAGTGCCACATCTACACATCCTTTAAATACCTCCAGGGATGGTGACTCCCCCACTGCCCTTGGCAGAATGTTCCTGGGCTTGAAAGCTCCTTCAGTGAAGAAATTTTCCATAACATCCAATTTAAACATCCACAGTACAATTAAAGTAAACAACAAGAGGCCATTTCCTCTTAGCCTGTTCCTTGTTACTTAAGAGAAGGACCTACCCCCCAGCTCACCAACAACCTCTGGGCGAGAAGTTGTATATAGTAAGAAGGTCCCCATGAGACTTATTTTCTGCAGGCTGAGCCTCCCTAGATTCCTGAGCTGCTCCTCATATGACTTATACTTTAGACAAGAATTGAGAACAGAATCAAGAGCAAACACCATCCTTAACAATGAGAGAGACCAGACATCTTTCCAAACCAACCTCCTTCCTCTCCAACAGCAGGAACTTTGAGAGGCTACATGAACAAAACATACTGTTCATTTCTCTTGAATGTCCTCTCCTCAGATTCCCTCTAGCCTTGACTTGCAGACTTCCTAAAACCACATCTCCAGTGGTTCTACCTCCCATGGCAAACACATGATGCAAAACAATCTTTGTTTTGTTTGTTTTCCACTGTCTATCTCACAATGTTATTTGATGTCCTTAGATCTAGTACTCAGGAAAATTACTAATTCCCTATTAACTTTCCTCATGACACGATCTTTTATTAGAGCTCAACATCCATCCTCTGTCCCTCTCCCTTTCCTGTGCCTTCACCTGAAAAGTCCCATTTTATTCAATCATATCACTTAAGGAAGATTTTCAGATCACTTGATTTTTCTGGCACTGAATATGACAAATTCTACTAGCTCATTCCTGAGAAGGTTCGTCAGAACAGAACATAACACTCACCTTCTGGATCAGCATGTATTCATCCTGGCACAATTATAATTGTTCTGTTTCCCTATTTATGCCCAGTAATTCCCAATATCAGACCAACTTTGTGGATCCAAACTAAGCATTAACTTGACACTATATGGAAAAGCCCTTTTATTTTTCAGGTATTTAGAGTATCTCTAATACCTCTTTCTACACTGTTGCCATATTAATTCAGTCCTCATGGTGTACATAAAGTTAAGGCTCTTTTGTAGAAGCTATGATTCTTCTACACTTTTGCCATGGAATTTTATTTGCCATGTATTCACTCACTCAACACCAGAAGATTCTTTTGCAACTGTTCACGCTACTGTGTTCATTTTTACCATGATGAAAATCGTCAAACTCTTCTATCTCTTTTTTCCACATGACTTAAGGCTATGTTGAAAAGAAATACAGGTGATGGCAGAAATCTCACTAAGATACTAGTGTTTTTCTAAAGTAAAAAGAAAAAGACTATTTATTCTGCACTTCATTTTCTACCTTGAAGTTGAATAATTATCAAATAACCAACAACCTTAAAATTCCAGACAGGGCTACTGAGATGTTCTCAGCATACAAGGGAATACCCTCAAGTTCTCTGTGACCAGTTGCTGTGGAGATTTCACAACACTGGTTTTGGTCCATGAAGCAACTATAATCCACTATGTTATATCTGACTTGATCTCTTAGCAGAAATAACAACATACCAGATAACTCAAATCAGAAATCAGATTCTGGAATGAGTTCTGGAAATAATGCTAATATTCTTATGTGCAACAGGATACACTAAGAAATGTGTATTGTACTACATTCAGGATTCAAATGAAGCATCTCAGGTTATACAGCCGTTTAGTTACTTCATGTAGCCTACTCACTAACAGTAATTCCAGATCAAATATATCTATTTTTACATATATATCTATTTTAACATATTTAACATATGTTTTAACATATTTAAACATACTTAACCATTTCATTCTTGTCTGAATGGTTTGTTTTCATAGCTTAATGTAATTTTTCAGTTGTGTTTTTCTATATATGCCTTGGCAAAACATTTCACTGCATGCAATGCCAACCAAATGAAGATAAAATAAAAAAAAGGAAAAGGCTGGATGCAGCTAAAACCACATTCCCTTTGCACAGAGATGGAAAAGATGCATCATTTCTGGTACCTTAGAAGAAAAACTGCTGTTAGACTTCTGGAGATGCTATCGCAAACCTGGGTATCTCTCAAATGTATTCATCTCCCACCTATCTGAGGAAGTACACACACAGAGATGGAAACTGCATGTGCATATAGCACATGGCAATATGTTAAGCAGTGTGCATTAGAGGTCTCTATGAATATGCTGGGCTTCAAATTCTTATTTGCAAGCATACCACAACACATTGAACCAAAAATTGCTGTGCCAATTAGAATATCATCTCCAGCACCTTCTATGCTTTATGATAAGGATCAATAAGCACTGATGATCAGAGACAACTGATCAGAACAAAACAGGTTTTCAAGGTTAAATATCAAGAAGTGGTGGCTACGCAGACTGTAAGACCCCCAAGTGGGGGTTGTCAATTTAAAAGAAAATGGGATCACCTGCTTACCTGATCAGGGAGACATCTGATAAGAGCAGTTACTCATTCCTAAAGAAAGAATGGTCCAGTAGACATTTAAAATGAAACCTTAAATTTAGTCAAGGCGCATAACGCATACAAATAGTATTTGAAATCATACTTCTGAAAACGGGTGTGATTAAGGCACAAGTATGCCTGATGTAAAGGGTCAGCACCGTTAAAATTTTCCTTGTAACTCTTATGACTTAGAGATCACAAAGGGCAGCTTCCATTTCAAAACAGTACAAGACAGTTAAGTTAAGATTCTGGAACATTCTGAACATCCATCTTCTCTTTTTTATAGACAAACATTGGCTAACAAGGTCCAATCTGCAATCAGCACATTTTCCAGAATCCCTCTCTTAAAATGAGTCAAACAAGCTACTGTAGCTGCTAAATTGCTAACTTGCTGGTGAATCTACTATTCCTGATAAGGATTTGTATATTCATTCTTTCCAATAGACATAAAAAGATATCATGGGAAGTTGAATTTGCAGATAAAATACAACTAAATAATATTTAGACATAAAAGTAGACTGTAGTTTTAATACAATATAAGCTTTCTCAGAATTTTTTCAAAGCCATCATGACAGAAGATGAAAACCAGCCCCCATGGCATCTTCTCTGGCATTGTTTTTACCTTTAATTCTGAGAATTTGAGTATTAATTCATCAACATCCCAAAGTATCCACAACACTGAAATTAATATGGGATATTATACACATATTATTTAATATTCCTTTCACTATCATATAAAATTACCATAGCTTAATATTTTACAAACACATTTAAAATAAAAATCCTCAAAATAAAATATCTTCATTCTTGCTTTTTTATTTAGTGAAAATATACTTGAATCCAACACAATAGCATGGCAAGTTTTATTGCCCAGCTGGCTTATTAGCAGAGGAAACTCAAAACACTGTCAATGTCAAAAATAAACCACTCTCTGGATGTGCAATGGACATGATAGTAATGAGCTCTCTAGGACTTTGTCTTTTAAACACTAATTCCTTCAAACACGCAAACTAAATAAAACAAAAAAAAATCCCACAGAAAATAATTAAAACTAAAATATTTATATGAAGAAAATGATGTGCCTAAACACCACCCTCCACAACACATGAATGAACAGCTCATAATTTTCTAAAAAGAGTTTAACCATTACCATCTTTCTTTATGTGTATATTTATCTGGTTAGAGCACTTCTCAAAAAAAATTAACATATCTGAATCACCTCTAGCAAGAGTCTTTTTAGTTTTGATACATGTCAACACAATACAGAAGACACTGAATAAACTGAAAAGCCATATGTAGAATAAAATTTTAAGTGCACTACATGAAAACAAAAGAGACAATGCCTTGCTCACAGACCATCACATATACTAAAAATGGCTTTCTCACACATGATATCATGAATTACTTTTTTACTATAAAATCAAAGCATTCAAATATTGAGTGTGCAAATCAAGCATGATGTCACTTTTAAGTGATTTTTGGAGGTTAAGGTGAGCATAACAGCTTTACTCCAGGTTTTATATGGGGAAAAATGCTGATATTAATTACCCATGACATTAAAAACAAACAAACAAACAAAAAAATGCCATCCTTAAAGAGAGAATTACTAGTCTTCTACAAGAACCAGGCAGAAAAGTCTCACAAAAAGTCTTTTGCAAATGTGGGAGACACGTAGGGATATGCACAAAGTAGTATAGCTGACACTGGATTACTTCTTGTCTCTCCGTGAATTTTACAGGTTTTGAATTCAGATAAAACTGTTAATATTTTTTAAAATCTGTCCTTAGTCTGTGTTTTATGCAGTCACTCTTACATCTAGATACTGACACTATTTTTCTTTATTTATGGTCCAACATTTTTATTTCATTGACCATCAAACAGGGTATTTGTTGATTTAGAGAGAACATTTTATCATACCAAACTGCTGTATTTCATTTGACAGTAAGCCAATAAAAACAACTGAATTTCCCAAGTTAGTCATAATACTCTGAGGGATTTCTTTTGTTTGAACAGTTAATCCCTAGGACAACACAAATTAAAAAACAAAGTGGAGATTGTTTTACTGATCATTTTGGCACCCCCCCCATTATCACATTTCTTTGTTTACCCATCATGTTTTCTGGTCAGCAAATGGAGTTTTAACTTTTAAATAAGAGATTTAGCTTTAAACAGGAAGCATTCAGAGATAGTTCTTATTTAGGTCAGTAGTAGTTTATAATAAACACATGCGCAAGATGAGCTCATGTTAAGCTTTTAATTCCTGTACGATTACCTTACAATTCTGAAATGAAGGGATTATGAAGATGGGGCACACTTACACAACGTTTTAACACTGTTACTTCCAAAATAAAATTCTTTAAATATTGTCTTTAAAATGCCCTTCCTAACTACTGTCCTTCACAACCGATTAAAGAATAAAGAAATGAGGACACCAACAAAGCAGCAGTCCAAAGAATCAGTGTGAGATGTCTCTGCACTGGGCCACAGACCAAAATTCACATTGCAAGAACAGGAATGTTTGCCATGGAGCCACAGCTTGTCTTCCCCACTGCTGCTCCCTGGCTAATGTCTGGGATTTTACTTGGCAGGATGGGTTACAAGGGCACTGTGACAGTTCTGTGCTCCCAAAGGATCATTTTTTTCCAAGACATTTGGGAAATTTTTTGACTACATATATGGTAGCCAAATGGCTTTCAATCCTCACTGCTCTCGCTCTGCTAATGACTTTGCTTGTAATTATCCCTAATTATAGCACTGGAACCATACAAACCATGTAGTTTCTTTCAGTACAAAAAAAGCCAACACATACTTTCTCCAAAAGCCTTGAAAACTAAAATTATCTTCCAGTTTAAGAAAATCCTGCAATTATCCCCATCAAACTTCACCCACCTGCTCCAATCTGAACCCAAGATCATTCCCACACCATCCTTCAAGTTTCAGTCAAATCAAAACTATGTTGTGACCCTTTACAAAGAAAAGGGTCTGAAACAAACAGGGGAAAGACATGATTTCTTAGTTCAGGTGCAGGAGCAGATACACTGGAGGAATGAACCCATGATTTCCTAATAGAACATGGTTTAAATTAAAAAAAAAAAAAACAAAATTCTCTGAACAATCTCTTCTCTACCCATCCCACAAAACAAAAAGAAACATACTGAGTTTGATATTTGAGGTGTTATATTCCATAGATCTAGAAGGGAACTTTAGGACAGAAAAAATTGAGACCTCTACTCTGCATATGTTCATAAGCACAGAGGAGTGCAATAGAGCCACTTTCTGTTTGGTTGTCTGCCACATTTATGTAAGAACATAAAGCCATTCCACATCCCAAATCAATGCCCTAGAGACCCGCTTGTACAGCTGGACTGGCTTTAGGTCACTGGAAATTTAATTATCTGCACAAAAGCTAGAAAAACCTCAAACAACCAAAATCCAAAACCCCTGTATGTGGATGAAGAAGAGGAAAAAAAAGACATTTTTACTTTTTTTTTGGTAAAACTAGCTGGAAGATCATCTGTCCTGTTCTTCCCTTCCTTAACTTAGACTGCAATGACAAGGAGTGGAAGGGAGTTACTAATAAATTTGTTGAAATATTATCTTAAGAAAAATAATATAAATGACAGAACCAGTTTTCAGACATGTAACTCAGCAAATGAACATGTTTTCTGCAGCTGTTAATGACAACCATTTCAAGTACCTGGTGTAAAGGACTATAGTACCCTTTTAATTTAGGTAGCAAAGTCATTTTCATTTTACACTGCAGTGCAATGATTAAATGTATCTGAAATATCTATGCTTTTTTCAAGTGTAACTAGTGTTTCAGAAAGCAGAAGAATTTTACCTCTTACAGTGAATTTTTCTTCTTATGGTCTACATGCTAGAGGAGAAGAAAATTGAGTTCAAATATTTTTAATTGCTAAACGAATCAAAACAAAATCATATTTTAAAAATTAAACATTGGCTGTAAAGGAACAGTAAGTTTGTCATAAGAAGATCGGCAGGCAAGGAAATGGAGAAAAAAGGTAAGTTTAGTACTTAGAATATGCCTACCCTATACAGGAGTATACACAGAAATACCAACAATTTCTGAGCCCTTCTACCTGAGGTATCAAAAGTAGACTGGTTTTGCTGCTAGCAACAGGATTTGTCAGCTTAGGAAGAGGACCGCATTAATGCAGCTGTAAGGCTTGCAAAATTCTGCCTTGCTCAGTATCATGGATCATATTGATGCAGCTGACAGTGTATCTTCCTACTGATTAAAATTCATCTAAATTCCACTTGAGCATAGTGTTTGTTCTTGAATGTGTGGCTCTGAAGGCTTAAACGCAGCCAACAAACACCAGCAGGAACTTATCCGGGTGAATTTTTAAAGTATTAATTTAGCCTTTGGGAAAGATTGGAGAACTTGTGGTTTATGTTAAAAGAAACTTCTCCTGTTAAGACATAAAATATTGTAGTTATAGTAAACCCCCAAATTTTTAAAATTACCTGAAAACACCCTGTGTTTCCCACATTTTCAACAGCCAAACAATACTTGCTTTGTCAACCTTGGTCAGCACTCTGGACTTCCTGTTGGGAAGTGCAGCTGTGCTAAAATGGTAGTGCTTACCAGAGCATGCTGGGAGCTGTTTCTAGAAAACAGTTTTGAAATTAAAAAATAATAATAAAGAAATGTAGCTTTGATAGCTTTTCCTTTACACAGTCTGGAAAAGGACTTCCATAGGAATCTAAAAGTACACAAAACTCTCTGAGCGATTCCCAGTCCATGACACAAAGGGCAGTGACAGAAACCCCACACACAGGCACAGAGCTTGCAATACCTTCATAGTGGACGCCTCGGTTTCCAATTTTGTGAGGTGATTTGAGTTATCCTCTAGCTCTTGCCGAAGGCTGGAGTTCTCCATCTTTAATGCCTCAACTTGCTTTAACAATTGATCATATGAAGCTGCAGCCATCCTGGGCTACCCTCAGCCCTTAAAGAAGTAAGAGAAAATATTAAATTTAAGCATTTTAGAAAAAACCCTTCACTACCTGAATGTATCTAACCACAAAATCATCTCTCTTCCATTTACCACATGTCTTTCTAAAGATTTAATTTAAATCCATTGCACCAAACTGTTAATGACTAACTAGTGCCAGATCAAGACTTTTTTTTTCCTGTGGGCTTCCATTTGGTGTGCATGATTAGGCAAATGAAAAAAGTTCATTGTCAATTGCATCAGATATTAGGGGAAGCTGGAATACATGAAAAAAAATCACTGCATCACACAAAAGCATCTTTACTGCTGGCACTTCAGTTTCAACATGGAGAAATTGCAGATAATAGACCATATATAGTAATTTTTGGGTAGATAAGCATCTTCACACATATCTAAAAGATGCTGACTGCCTATTTATTTTAGGAAAGAATGGTAGTCACAGATGTTCAATGTTCCTAGGAACAGCACACACTCTGAGGGAGATGCTGTACGAAAGGAAACCAGTAAATTTTGGGGAATTTTAACTGAAAAAACTCCACATCATCAAATGTAGTAAATATGTAGAGATTTTGTAAAAAAATTCTTCAAGGCAAAGATTAAAACAAATTTCTTCCACACAAGAACTGGTCATACTGCACCATTTAATTTAAAGATGCAAGGCTACTCTTAATATCAAGGCATCCCATACTGTTTTCAGTAAAACTGTAACAGTCCCAGAACACCAGCACAACTGCTCAGCCATTTTATAGGAGAAAGAAACAAATACTTCAATTTCAATTATGAACTAAAAATTGTTCCCCACTTTTCAAACCAAAAGCTGGGAGAGTTGTTAATCTCACGATGTGAGTTAACTAAAACATGACTAATGAATGTTTGAAGCTCTTCAGAATTAGTGCCATCAGTTTCTTATCAATCAGCCATTACTGAGAAAAAAAGGAAGCCTAGCACTTCACATAACACAAGTTAGCCTTCCAATGTCACTGCAGACATTTCCTAAGTATGTGGCCTGTAACTCAGAGGGGAAAAAAAAAAACCAAACAAAAAAAACCCTTACAGGGCAACATTCCCTTTCATCGTTATTGCAGTATATATACTTTGGAAGAGATAAAACAATTAAAAGCTATTATTTAGCATTTTCATTGTAACCTCTGACCAAACTTTAACCTGCTTGTGTAACCCCTTAAAAATCATGTTTCCTCTTTCTGATGAAACACAATTGAATTACCCAGTCTACCAAAAATAAGGTAAAATTATTCAAAAACATTTTAGTTTCTCAGTACAAATTTTGAAAATTCTGTTTAACCTTTCTAAATTTAAACTGAATGAAATGTAAAGGCGAGAGTACACCACTGAAGCAATAACAAAACAATAACAAAATACAATAACAAAAGCTGTAGTGCAGTTGATATGACTGGTTTATTTCCTTTCCAAGCACCTGCCACCATCAAAGAAAAAAGAAGACACCTGCCACTTATGAAATCATGACCTCCATGAATGAAAAGAATCTGTAACATTTATTTTTCAAAATTTGATCATGCCTTACTGAAGACCTCATTTTTGAGAAATAAAGGCAATCTGAAATAACTACTCTACAACGTGAATTCTGGGATTTTAACATCAGGCTGCTTCACCTAAAAGGTTGAGTCTTGTCAAGGAGAGTTGTAGCAAAAACAAAACAAACACACAAACACCAAAAAAACAGTAAGGAAAGACTGTTTCTATTTCATGTATGCGTTTATCTATTAAGTAACAGTTTCCATTATTATTAAGAAAATTAATAGCTACAGTTCACATTTCAGAACATGCTGCATGCACAAGCCCAAGGAAAGGCAGACAAAAGTGAAGAAGAATGGAAACTTTTACCCATGATTTGTCATGAATTAGCACTATATTGTAATACTAACAGAATGTTTTTACAGAAGTATATCAGTAAAATATATCACATTTATTCATCTACATGTGATTTAAAGAAGCTGCCCTGGGCCACACAGGACATGCATTTTGTTTCTAGATAGAGTGTATTTTTCTCCCATTGCCGAAAGTTGGAGTTCTATAATTCATCACTAATATGAAAGGACAGGTAATAACAAGTAAGTATCTAGTTTTTCCATTTCCTGTCCATTTTTGGGAATTCTAACTTACAGATTTGAAATTTAGAACAGTCAGCTCCATTAACAAGATGTACACACACAATAAATTAAATGGAGAAAAATGGATGAGGGGAGGAGCTATGGTATAAATACATAAATTGCATACCTCTGGTATTTTATATGCATAACAAACTTATGTATATTTTTGCTAAATTAGTAAGGATCCTGAAGGAGAGACACGGTTTGGCTTTCCACCCTTCTGATGTAAGTTCCTAAACTTCCTTTATTCCTGTAACATGAAAGCGGGACATCACCACTAAGAGACAGTACCCTACCTCAGACTAGGAGCTACTTCCTGATTTATTCAAATGTCAGGCTCTGTGGATTTTCAGATAAAAAAAAAAGTTACCTAACTACCACAGCCTAGGTAACCCAAAACAATTTTTTTCCCCTGCTAAATAAATACCCAAAGGAAGCGAAACTGTCACCACAGTTGCAACACAGATGAACAGAAAAACTGTACATAGGTAAGGAGCAGTTCAAAGACATCAAGATGACACAGGGCAGTGCTGAGAGCCAAATTTTTGGGCTGGAGGCAGGCTGTCAGAAAAGTTCCCCCAAAACCAGACTGTGACAGGCATTTTAAAATGTTTTACTATTGACTTTGGCACAAGAAGTAGCATCAAAACTTGCTCCCATAAATTCACAAGGTTGCACAAGGTCAGAGGACTCCACATCATACACAATGAATTTGATGAACTGAGAAATAAAGCAGTAGAAACAGGGTGGAATTGCAGAGCATAGCGATACAGGGTCACTCACAAAGGAATCTCAACCTGGAGCAGTGAGGTCGCTCAGCAGCCAGCCTGCAGGGCACTGTATGCTGCCAATGAGACTGGCACAAGGAGAGCAAACACAATTCCCAGAGTTAGCAAATAATTTTACAAAGACGTGGGTAAGAAAAGTGAATTTAAGTGGATGCAGAGAAAGATGTGAAGTGATCAGGGGATGACAGAGTATCTTAGAAGAGATTAGCCAAGCAAACCTTGGCTGCCTCAGCACATCAAAGGCTGGAATGACACAGCCATACTTTGTTATTAGGGAGCGGAAAACACTGAAGAGGGAGAACAACATTTATGTTAAAACATAATACTGACACAGAACAAATGGGTGTAAATTGGTCATTTATCAACCTAGGCTGGCAACATTAATTAGAACTTGTAGTTCAGTGGGATCCCTGCCAAGCATACTACACAAGGAGCCAGACTCCATGGCTCGAGAAATCCAATTCTAAAATTCAATACAGACAAATGCTGTACTTATTTTTGATATCACCAAGATATTTGCCTCTTCTTCTGAAATAATGCAATGCCAAAGTATTTCACACAAGACACTGTTATTTAATTTTAAAACTGGTGAAACTGACAAAGGTAATGTATGACCACAAAGCAGCTTAGGCTTTCTGATGCTGAACACTGTGTGATCTCTCAGGCACATGATTTGTAGAGTGAAATCACAGGGCTCCATTACACATAAGCTGGCCCATGTAGGAGATAAACCCCTCAAAATTAAAATCTGCCTCTCTTCTGAAAATACATTTTTACCAGCTGCCTCAAACTTGACACATGAGATCAGAATTCAGGTCCCAAAATGATCGTAGTATTTATGCTCTGAGTAAAAAATAATTATAAATTAAAAATAATTGATAAATTATATATTATAGGTTTTCTAAACACAGAACCGCGAGCATAAATAGAAACTGACTGTACCATTTCATCCCCTTTTAAAAGTTTCTCAGTGGTTAAATTACTAGCCATGAGGAAAGAGTTAAACTCTGGACCCTCTTGGCCAGACAGGTTTCCCAGCCACATCACACCTCATTTGGAGCAGAATTAAATAGCCCATGGGAAAACAAGGACTACCTTAGACATGGTCCACTAGTCTGAAGCTCTACCACTGCACACTCAAACATGTTCAACACCACTAGTGTAAGAATCAGCTGGATCAAGAATAAAACATCTCTTCTTTCCCCCTGTAGGAAACCACTACAGTGAAGGAGAATGGAGGAGAAGGGAAGAACTCTGACCTCCAGAATCCATTCCACATTTCACCCAGGCCAAGGGAAAAATGCATCACAAATGCAACACAAAACCCACCTTTGTGAAATTCAGTATTATGCTTCAAGTCAAGCTCCCTTTTACACTCTTAACTGCATTGTTTCTTCAAAAAGTGGTCATCAAAGGGAAGAACAGATCCTGAGTTCTCTAGATTTACTCTGAAAAATAACTGTCTCAGAATGCAGAAAGTTTGAAATTCAATACCCTCATGTCAGAGACACCAAAAAAATCTAGTTGTGCTACTTCCCTGACCCATATTTCTCATCATTGAGAAGCTTCTTCTCCATCTCCTATCAGAGTAAGGGGAAATTGTGACAAGAAATTTCACGCTTTACTGAATCAGCACTTCGCATGAATATACGTATCAAAAAGGAATTTCAATCTGGATAGAACTCTTTTACGTACTAAAATCAAAATTAATGAGATGCCTAAATTTATGCAAACATACTGTTAAGATTTAGATATGCATTTTCCTGTATTAAGAAAACTCCACCAGCAGTCACTGCCCAGACAGGAACTTACATGCAATCATTTTGATCTCAAGTGATAGGAAAAATGTAATGTTGCCTGAAAACTTAGAATTTCTTAATTGATCAGAGCCTTCTTCTTTGAAATCAGCAAGCATATATACTCAATAGGCCCTGAAGAGGTTCCACTTAAGAACCCCAACCATTTGTCATATATTAAATCTCCTTATGAAAATATTTCAGAGTCCTATTATTGCTTTTATCCATAAAATCTATCAACACTACCATCACATTGTACTACCACCAGCAAGCAGATTTACTCCTCAGCTCTGTAACTCAGATTTTTCACAATGTTTTTTATCTTAATGTAACGAATTTAACTCTACACATAGATACAATGGATCTACAGGCTCATAGCTTTGATCTTTTTGATCTTTGTATCCAAATTCTGAAAATTTTTTGTATCTACTTTTAAATATTTATTCTAGTCCAAAATTCATGACTATCTTTAGAACTAAATATAATTTAGTAAGGCTGGGAAGGACCATCAACTCAGATTTTCTTCTACATCCACAAATTCTATGCAACTCTTCAGTCCAGAGCCCAGTATCTCATCCTTGTTATTCTTGACCATTCTGTCAATTTTTGTCACTCATTTATAGGAATGTGTCTAATGGGGAATTGTTTCTTCAAGGGCATACTACATTGAATTCAGGGAGGAAATGCTGACACTGTCATGACATTTTCCCAATTAGTTACTCTAAACCCCCTTTAAAAACAGATTATTTTTAAGCACTCAGCCTAGGGGTTCTGAGAAGCAGTGGTTGTGGCTAGTGGTGGGGTGGCCGGGAGGGCCGTGCTGGTGCCTTCCCAGCTGTCTGCTCCACCCATCTCCTCACGGTTCCCACCCAGGGAAAAGCTCAGCTGCTCAAGTGGCAGCTGCTAAACCACTGCAGATTACTGCTCGACTGCCAAGGTAATCTGAAATAGGTGTCAGTTTAAGCTTACTGTGTGGGGTCATTAGCCACGATGCTTCAGCAGCTGTTGCAGAGCTATTTCCAAAAGAGGGGCAAGGCTGACAGACAGGGGCAAAAAATCCAGCACAGCTGTCCCAAGCTAAGTTCCTTTAGTGGACCATTTTCATGCAGCTTCCTTATCTATACACTCATAAGAAAGAAGTGTGTGGGGGTTTGGCTGTTCTTATTTTGAACATATCAAACCACACCAATTTCCATTAGTTCAATTTCTCCGTTGACTGAATACTGTATTGAATTTTCCATTATTTTGTATGAAGCTTGCCTTCAGGTTTCCAGCTCTGGCAAAATATCAGCACTCCAAGTGCTGTGTTCAAGAACTTATCAAAAATGAGTATCACTGTGTCAGGGATTGTCTTATCCATTTCAGTATGGGCAAGTTTCAAGGTTTGCAAATCTAAAAATGCTTATCCTTCACTGGCATTGCCTAATTCTCTCCTTCCCTACTCAATGAAAAATACTCCACTGGACTCAAATCATAAAAGCCCATTAGCCTGACTCCCTCCAAACAGCAGAAAAAAATATTTCTGCCTTCTCCAGCATCACACTGAAAAACTATGTTATTTCCATCTGGTGCTAAGTCCATCCTTTACTAAAATGGCCTTTGTTGCCAGCATATTTGATCCTCCTACCCCCCAAACTTCGAGTCAGGAGCAGCTGAAAGGGAAGCCATTTTGTTTGGGCTCTTTTCAACTGGGCAATGTGGGTATACAAATATAATGAGCTGTCTGGAAGTGGCTCTGAGTGTGGTCAGAGGCAACTAAGAAAATACTCAGCCCAGAATGAGAACCACCCATGAATGGAGCAGCAGATCTGTTCATGTTCTCACTCATTCTGCTTTAGCACACTTAGGTGATTAGAGATGGAGGAAAGAGTATAAAAAGCAATCATCACAGAAAAACTGCTCTTCATCCAGTTTCTTGCAGCAACAATGGCTTTGATAGCAGAAAATTAATTGCAAGTTATATAACACTACTCTTTTTAATATATTTGAAAAGGATGATGTTGAAAAAAATTGATAACAAATTACAATCTGTAGATTATGTGTACTGTGGATTCCTGGGGTTTTCAACCATGGCAAAAGGGTGTTCAACCAAAAGGCAAAGGCCAGATGAAGAGCCATTAATGTTATTAGTTATCCTAACACAACTTGTGAAAGCATTAGTCCCTTTAAAACAGGACCACAAAATTTTCTCTACATTTCAGTTGCATGAAGATTTTCTTTTTAGTTTTTTATCCATTTTTGCATGAAGGCTATTTTTGTGGACAGCAGACTAAAACCAAAGTTAATATACCCAACCTTCCTAAATCCTTTTGAGTGGTGATTGGGTAAAGACTGTGTTTTTGTGTTTAATTCTTTCAGAAATTAATTCAGAACTTGGCAAGAGCTTTCAATCTATCATTATATTTTGGGATACTTCAGTAAATTCAATACTTGGCCTGTACTCACCAACCATGAACAGAAGCATCATCTGTTCATTTTAACCAAAAATGATAGGTGGTCCATGTTCTCAGCATTCCGTAAAAGACCACGAGGAGAAGAAATGAGAACACCATGGTCTGAACTGTTGCGTGCCTCATTACATGTCAAGTATGATAAAGGTCAAGTGTGTGTTTGTGTGAAAAACAAAAATAATTTATTGCCTGGAATGCCACTAAAGAATGTTAACAGTGAAAAAACCATTCTTATTAATGCAAAAAGAATAAAATCAAGAAGTTTTATATTTCAGGCTAGAACTGTCAAGTTCAGCTTCTTTACGCTGTCAAAAATATTCCCACTTCCTCCTTTATAATTCTGGGTTGGGAAGTTCCTTAGCTGGTTAGTCATGCTGTATTCAGAACGTGACTGTGAAAATTCGAACCATGATTTGCATTTAAATACTATATTGAACACAAACAACTCCAGACATCATTTGAATCATAACTTACATTGGATCAAGAATTATTCACAAGCCTGAACACTCATCCTTCAAGATGATCATCTTTGTAATTCATGACTAATTGTGTATGCCCTCACTGCACATGACTTGTTCTTGTTTACTTTTACATTTCTCGTAATCTTTAAGGATTCAATTCCAGAAAGTTTAAGCTATTAAAAAGTCTGAGACAGGTATTTCTTTTCCTATTTTACCTGAAAACATAAACTCAAAACAATTAATGTGAAACAAATCAGTTATAATTAAAAACATTGTACATACTATAAAAATTCTATTATATATATTATAAAAATAATTTACAATAAATATTTCTCAATCTTGGGCACCCTATCAGGGCCATCTTCAGGGTTCCCTTCACGACTTCTAAAGGCCAGAAGACGATTTGTCACAGGTGCTATGTGAATTTTGGAAAACCATGAGTGGAAACTAGATCTTTGCTGACAATAACTTACCATCACAACACACCATTAGTAGTATGGCCTATTTTAAACAGGATTTTGCCACACTGATAATAAAAGAATTTACCATATGTCATCAACATAAACGTTTTGCCAACTAAATCAAGATGGATACTGAAATCCAACATAAGAATTTAGAGATTAAGGGAACCAATTGCAGCCATGTGCATTTCCACCTTGTGCTATATCATTCAATGCTGATATAACAACGGCAAAGTGTGACAAGATATACAACATTTATCATAACTAAGCATTATGTACTTCAGGGATGATGTTTAGTAAAGTTTGCACCCATAAGTAAATTAAAGTGTTACATTGAAAAGTGATCTTTTATTCACGTTATCATTTTAAGAGTGTGACTTACAGAACTACTACAGTGGTTACACAGAACAATACTATTTAAGAGTAAAAAAAGTACAGGAAGAAGCATCACCACAATAATCATCATAATCATTATTGTGCTTATGTCACTCTCTTTCCTTTTAGAAAAATAGTGGTGAAAACACCTCTGCATCTTCGTTTCTTTTAACACTTAAGCAATTGTAAAGAAGACTCAAAATGCCAAAGCAGAAATATCTATTGTCACCAAGTTATCTTTTGAAACCAGTTATTCCAAACAGTAAGTTCTCAAGTGATGTTTTAAGATGTAATATTATCCAAAGCCTCTGTAAATGATAAAACAGGAGATTCATCATTCTAAAAATAATGGCGTATGTACAGAAAATGTTTTGAGGGGATGTATAAAGCAGGTATTTAAACTGAGGCTTTTCGTTATCAAACCTTTTTTGCCCATCACTGTATTTAACAGAACCGAGGAGATGAGCTTTTTAATAGTTACTTCAAGTCTCCTTAAAAATACAAAAGAGTCTGGTCCCAGGAAATGGCTTTCAGTATACATGCTTATGTATATTTTCAAAGAACTATAATCTTGACAAAATACTCATAAAAAATGTACATAAAGCATGTATTAGATAACAGAAAAAAATAAATGCTAAAAAGACAGTAGGAAAAAAATTAAGAAGCATTTTCAACAGAACAAACAGCAAAGGGTGGAAGAAGTACCTAAAAACGGAAATAGAGCTATATCATGCTATTCACGTATGCACTGAAATTTAGTGCTAAGAAGTTGCGTGTTTCTTGGTACGCCTTTAAAAGACATTTTTCAGGGTATGAGTCTCCAAATCAAGTCAAAACCGGGCCCTACTGGTCCTCTGAAGAAAATCCTATCGAACGAAAAATGCCCCTTACAGCCCACAGACTAAGTCCTCCATGTGAGTCGATAGGAAGAATACCGTCTCTTGACAAGAAATCCGAACAGGATGAAATGATCTGGCAGCATATGTGTCCTCCAAAAATCACCACACATTTTTGCAAAAGCAAGGAGCGCTCTGCTAGCAATGACCTAATTACTAGCATAAAAGCTGCGTATCTGACAAAGGGGAAGAAAGGACTCACTGCTTCATACATAATTTATTAAGATTTCCCAGAGCATTCAGGTTAAGTCGCGGACCCAAGCACCTCTTTGTGATGTTAAATCAATCTGTGAGAAGTCAGCGGATCCCAGGGCGCGCCGAGGGCGCAGCGCTGCCCCCCGAGCGCTCCCCGCTGGCCGCCCACCCGCGCGACCCCCGCGCTGCGGCAGCGGAGGCGCCGCCGCCGCCCGTCCCTAACAAAGCCGGGCCGGTGCCACCCGCGGGCAGCGCCTCGCCGCCCCGCGAGGGGCACCTCCACGGCTCTGCCCGCACCGAGACCCCTGCCCGCCGCCGCTCCCCCTCCTCCTCCCGCTCCTCCCGGCCCCGGAGCCCGCGCAGGGCTTTGTGCCTCCGGCCGGCGCGGCGCGCTGCGCTCGGTCCCGCCCGCGGGCGGCGCCCCGCCGCGCCCGCCCGTCCCCGCGGCCCCGGGGCTCCCCTCCCCGCCGCGCGAAAGCCCTTTCACGCACCCCCGGTTTTTTGGTTTTTCTTTTTGGTTTTCGGGGGGAGAGGGGCCGCTTTTTTTTTTTTTTTCCCTTTAACCCGCGAAACAGATTCCTCCCCCAACCCTTGCCCGTCCCGGGCGCGGCGAGCCTCGCCCGCGCGGGAAGCCGCCGCCGCACTCACCCCATGGCCGCGGCCGCCGCGCCTCCATCCCCGCGCCAGCGCCAGCGCCCGGCCCCGCCCGCGCCACCGGCTGTGCCAGCGCCGCGCGCACGGCGCGGCCCCGCGGGTCACGTGCGACACAGCCAATGGCGCGCGCGGCCGCCCCCGCCCCGCCCCGCCCAGGGCGGAGCTTCGCGCGCGGCCCCGGGCGCGGCCCCGGGGCTGCCCGAGCCCCCGGACACCGAACCCGCGCCGCGCCACCCGCCCGGGCTGCAGCGCTGCCTCTCAGCCCGCCCGCCGAAAACACAGCATTTAACGCTGCTCGTGGAGAAGTGAAACGAGGTTCTGCGTGTAGCAGCATTAAAGCTGGCACAGCTCACCCAGAAATAAATTGAGACATTGCTGATTAAAAAGGCAGCAGGAAGCGTGTCCTTCAAGGGCATATCAGATTTCTCTGCGGTTCAGTAAAACATTGTTTCCATGTGCTTTTCAGATATGAAGTTGTTACTGCTACTTGGTAGCTTAATAACAAATAAAATATATTTAACATTTAAGCAACGTTAAATCAGAACAATAAGTACCAGTTGGGAAAAAAATCTAAAAGACAAATGAATTTATGAAAGAAATCAATTTATGAAACTATTTTTTAATCTCCTTTCAGAAATTATCTCTCTCCCAGGGTAAGGATGTAACAATGTGTTCATGAGGATGACTTAAAACCTCACAGAAGCACACTACTGAAATCCAGGAGACAGCAGAAATTAAGCCATATTTCAGCTGCGTTTTTCATTTTAAAAAACAATTATCTATATAGCAGGTACTATAGGAATCTTGTTTAAAAACTTTGATATAAAAGTCAGATTTGCAGAAACAGCACAGTATTAAACTTCTTAAATCTCCTAGAATGATTCAAGAATAGATCTATGAGCAGTGCAACCCATCTCAACAAAATAGGGCATGATAGAAGACATCTGAAAAGGTGCAGTGGTTCCGCACCCAGAGCAGAACAATGCCCTTCCCTGTGGTCTGTTACATAAATTATGGCATTATATGCTTATATAAGGGGACATAAGGATAGGTAACTCATTAAAAATATATGTCCTGATATGCCTTCTTATAATCCTTCATTCTGCTTATAATAATCTTTTTGATTTGCATGAGACAAGCAAACATGTAGGACCTTGTGGTTGGGATGAGATTAAATTAAAGGCACTGCAGGCCTGTGCATGCATGCAAGCAGTTGCACCACACACTACCTAAATGCTACTAATTTAATTTCAGCTGTTTCCTCATACCTCCTTTTTCCAATCAGAGAAGGCAACAATCCACACTCAGAAAAGATGCCCTTTACCAGATAACCTTTTATCAAACATTTTCATGATTAAGAAGACGTGTGACATGTCATCTGCTATCTTCAGGATAGTTTTGCACAAAATTCTCTCTAACTTCACCACTCAGGCTAACGGCAGAGGTACTGCCACTCCAGCTGTTATGGTAAAACACTTTAAACCAAAGTTAAGTGGGCCATTACTTAAGAGTATTCCAGGCTTTATGATTTTTTGCTATAAAGCTTCTATTAATTACAGTAATCGTTGACATCCTATGGTTTATGGTGGTTTATGATCTACTTGATTCCATTTCACAGCAACCAAGTTTATCCTATCCTACTGTAACAAATTGTCACAGTACTCTTAACAGTTCAAATTTTAGAACCAAGCTAGTCATTAGACCTAAAGCTATCTTACTTGATATCTTAGTGATACACACCAATACTCCACCCCTCAGAAAAGCAACCAAAATACTCCCAGTTGTTATTGTGAAGCTCTCTCCATCCTAAAATTCTTTACATTAGTATAAGTGTACATTCAAATAAATACAGACACCCACTCAACACCTTCGTTATCAGTTAGCAAATTGTTGCAATAGGAGTTGTAGCTTAATACCACATCAGGATACTCCAGTAATAGTTTTAAACCTGAAGAGTGGCAAAGTGTTCAGAAGTGGCAAGTGCCACACAGCCTGGAATGACTATGTGTGCAAAGACAACACCAGAGAACCAAAGAAACTGAAATACTAGGTACTTTTAAAACTAAATTCCATACTTAAAAGTGAAAAACTAAGCTTTGAGAAGTAATTTTCTAGAAGCCAAACCAGGTGTACTAAAGATGGAAGGCCACGTAATATATTTATTTACACACACCATAGTGCATTTTCTGCAGCTCTGAAAAACTAACTGTAGTCCCCACTATATGAAAAGATTTTTGCTACTCCTGGTACTGGTTAATCCTTTTTGAGTCTGGGAGTCACAATCTGAGCAAATTCACTATTCTGTAGACTGAAGTCCCACATTTATTTGCAGAACAAGCACAAACACAAATTCTTTAATGCTTTCTGCCAAGATGGCAGCTGAGTGGGAGGGAAAAAGCCTTCCCTTCCTCCCTCATTGTAATGCCCACTCTGTTATGATTTCATAAACATGGCAGGTTATAGTCTGTGTCTGTGTCACATGTACTTGCCTCTGCAGCAATATCCAGTATTAAGTCAAATTCAGTTTAATAAACAGCATGCTTTGACCCCTCCCATACTGCATCTTTCAGTGGTGCCAAACCACTGCTATACAGGTGAACATATTCCCTCAAAAACTGCTTTCTATGTGCAGTGCTGGATTTTCTTAACAAAACTGATACCAACGAAACACTGTTTGAGAAAAAAAAAAAAAAAAAAGGTCAGGCTCTCAGGAAAAAAGAAAGGAATTTTACAGGAAAAAAGTCTTTAGACTAAGTTTATTTTTGGCTAGTTTTTTTCTATCTGGCAGATGGAACAAGATTACTTTTTCATTCCTTGAAAGAAACAATTAACAAGACAGACTTAGCAATACCTGCAAAATATTACATAAACCCACCCTTTTAAATCTATCAGAAGACTCAAATCTCTGCATGAATCCATGTAAGCTATCCAATCCAAAGGACAAAAAATTGTAGTATCTAAAGATACCTGTTCAGTTTCAAATTACTTCTATGATTTTGGACAAGATCCCTGCAGTCTACTCAGCCCAGCATTCTCAAACAGTCAGATGGGAATTTGGGCTCAGAAATGGAATCAGCAGTATTTTTTCGGCAATTTTTGATGCAATCTCTATGGTGTTTCCCACTGCATTTATAAAAATACATTTTGTGACCAAATAAAATTGTCATTAACTGTTACAACTGACTACTAAGAAGTGCTAATTAGAATCTCTGAGTAGATTAAGGTCTAAATTTTTAAAAACATAAGGTACATTCTCCAAAGTATCTATTTGCCGCATAAAATCACAACTGCTACAACAGAAATTGCAATAGGTTTTCTGGTTATAGATAGCTGGCTCATAAATGATAATTCTCTTAACCTTTGCAGCCTCACCCTCTGCAGCAATACTCTTCTCTGTGAAGCTTTTCACTACTTAATATATTTAAAGTGATTGATACTTCATTATTAGTCATTGAACATGCACAGAACTACCTACCTCAGAAACCCTGGGCAGGAAGTGGTTGGGTAATGAACTAAATTCTCCCTCTGGTGCCAGGAACTATTCTGGCATTGCTTGCAAAAGCAAAACAATAGTGCTGCTGAGATCTTGCCTTCAGAATTTTCTAGCGCAAGATGTAGGCATTGACTTGTATTAAACTGCACTTTTTAGAAAGATTGTACTTCAGAGATTTCATTAACAAAAATAAACTGAAGACATTTCACATCTGTTTTACATAGACAAAAGTTTTATCTCAACACAAGACTTGATGACAAATTTTAGCAGCTGCTGTAACCAAAGGTTGTCTTTCAAGTTTACATGGGGGAAAAAAAATCAATGAAGCCAAACATTCTCTTTGTTTCTTATTCTCTTTAGTACTGTGAAGGTACATTCATGCCTCTCACTACCACACAAAGACCAGGTTTCCTCCGAGGCCTGTCCTTACCATGGGACCAGGGCCAGTGAAAGTTTGTATATATTCACTTGAGAAAACTCATAACTTGCTCCCATTGGCATTAGTATCACTGTTTTGGCCATTAAGAGCTGCAGCCCTGCTTTCTTTATCAAAATTCTCTCATATATATTGCATATTATTTCCCCAACTATAGGAACTTCCAACTATGAGCACAAGAAAGGTCATCAGAAGTTTTCGTGAGGATCAAGAACCAAAAGGACTGCCTTTCTCATGCACATGAATAAAGAATGAAGAAAATAACTCTGTCATTGTTTCCAATGCATCATCCAGAACATATGCAGTAGTCCTACAAAATTAGGAATTTTCTGTACTGAGAACAGATTTTTACTATACTAATGTACTAAATTCCACGTGGTTGGTTTTTTTTTTTTTTCCCCCCCTCAGGAAGCTGGGCTACCAGTTCCTGAACTTCAGAAGATTTTTCCACAAGCAATGACAAGGTCTGTCTTTCCTTGTCTGTGGGGTCAATTAACTACCCCACAGATGTGTACCATAAGCTAAATGAGAAAAGCAGAAAATACGTGCTGTTTAGTTATTTCATAACTAAGTCAGAGGTACAGAAATACATTACTTGCTCTTTAAATCCTTTACTATTTAATGCTCTCTACTGTTTGCCAATTCCTAACTTTTGTCCAGAAGCAGTCTGCTCTCTGGGGCATCTCCCACTCATACTTTCTTCCCTCTCACTAAGTTTTTCCATCTGCATGAAGCTTTCTTGCTCTGAATAAAAAAAAAATTAAAAAAAAAAATCAAGGAGAAATACTGCTTCCTTCCTCACATCTGTTAGCTCTAGTGTGGAGCCATAGCCCAGGCTGCAATATTAGTCACATTTTCTAAAAACAGTAAAGCAATAATGAAGAGTTTGCTTAGAAAACAAATCCAGTGTATTTCACCATCCACTCTTCTATCTCAGCTATATAATAAACACCACCTGACAAAACTTTGTGTCACATTACCTATGATTTCCTCCTCCACTAATTAAGAACATCACACTATCCTGGCATTATATCACTTCATTTCCTCTGCTGTAGCTCTTTCAGGCTTGTTAGGTAGTTTACTGTATCTGCATATTGTAATTTTCACTTCTTGCTTCATGGATGGTGCTTATCCAATCCACTAAGTGGCTCAACCTTTGAAGAAATTTGGAAGCTGATTTTAGAGATGTGAGCTAAGAATCTTTGTCTGTAATCTGCAGAAAGTGAGTTCACAGTGATCAGATAAAGAGCTGACTTTCAAGGGTAGCTTAGCCCAGTGACCAGGCTGTCTTGGTATGTGCCAACACACTCATTCCAACTTCTTATCTGGCAAATTTGAAAACTTGTAATTACACCTTTTAGCCCATCTGTAATTCTGTTTCAATAGTCTGTTAATAGTATTGAAGGCCAAACATCTTCAATATAAAAGCCCTTGGTCAGCATAACTCAGGAATTCTCTGGTGATTATTTTTCAGATGGAAGATTATTCCTAAAGGTCTTTTTTCAATAATACATAATTTTTATCTTTTCTCCATTGCAGCCACAGACTAGAAAAATATGTTTAAAGAAAGATAAAAACCAGTACATTTTCCCATGTTTCTTGGGAAGTCTCAGACTCTGGATCAGTCTGATGGCAGGTCTGTTTTGAGTCCCCACTTGGAACACTTACTTGCAGGGGCCTGGATTGCAAGATAAACCCCTATTTTGCTGCTTCTTCATACTCAGCGTTAACCATAAGAACTCACAGTATTCACACAACACATGGATGGCTGCATGTGCAAGTGGATGGTTAGATTCAGTTTCTTGTTACACTGTGGTTGACAGAGGTCCCTGCTAAAAGATGGATGCTGCATGGTTATGTAAGCTTTATAGTGCCCAGGAGCATCCCAGAATTCTACACCACTCTGACAAATGGAAGCTCTAACTGTAGAATATTTACCTTTTTCTTCACAATCTTTTTTTCAGTCCTGCCTTTGTTTGGTTTGAACCAGATGTTCTTAATGCAAGAGCTGATTTCTTGTAAGCATTCTGACATTTTAGTGGTAATAAATCAGTTAGCTGAAGGTCATCTATTTAGCTAAAGGTCATCAACACGTTTTTTGCCAATGGTATTGAAAAGGAGGGACAGTAAATTTTTGTGGAATCCTGTAAGCAATGACCTTTTCCAAAAAACATACGTTAACCATGACCATTCTCCAAGTCTGCTAAGATTAAAAAAGTTCCAGCTAGACACAAGTTTCTTAAAACCCACTGCATTAAGAAAGGCTGTGACAAGATCTAGAAACACAAAGATCTTGCTAAGTCATGGCTGTGAGTTCTTTCACCATAATTATAAACTTTTGAACACTAAAAATTAAGGCTCAAGCCTTAGAGGCTCCTAGCTACAACAGGCCAACTGTATCAAATCAATCTAGAAAAACTATCATTTACAAGATAAAGTGCTGGCAAGGAATCTGAGGACACATACATCATACTCAGATATATAAAAAAATTCCACATTTCAGTACATAAAAGTAATTACTAGGGAGTTTGAAGAAAGACCACAAATAAAAATGGCTTGTCAAGGAAGATTTATGCAGTATGGTTTAAGGAGTACAACTTAGCTGTTTTAGAAAAAGGTAGGCTGTTTTTTATCACTGTATACTGAAAATATTTTTAAGTGTCACAAGTTTAAAGAGATCCATCAGCACAGATCAGACAAACTGGAAATTAATTTCTCAACATTACTGCAGTTAATCAAACCACAAAAGTTCAGTAGGAATTAAGCCCACAAGCTGAGACAAGGTATTTCAAAAAATACCAATTTTTACTGTTCTACAGCCTCTAATGTAAGGATCACACTGAACAGTGCTGGAATCCACTGCACGACCGAAATACATGAAAGGTTATGATTCAGTTAATTCAGATTTTAATTCCTTGCAGTGTGCATATACTCATAAGGTCTTGGAACAATTATAATCAAGTCTCACACCACCAAGATCAAGCTGATTGCTTGGTAAGGTTAAGAAAGAAAATCCCCCAGCTCATTTCTTGGGACCAATACGGAACTTCACCATTAATTGATTTCTGTGCATGCAAAGATCAGCTGCTGTGGGAGGCAGCACTCCTGCAGAAAGAAGAAAATTAACTCTATCTCAGCTGAAAACCAGGACAAGAATGGACTTGTGCTCTCAGGTAGCACAACCCTCCAAGACACCTGGCCAACATGCAATTTTTCTGCTCACTGCCATATTAATCACTGCAAATAATGATTCATGTCATATTTTTGGGTTAGCTTTTGTTTTGGAAGCATTCTTACTTGCTTCAGCTTATTTATTCACCATAAAAATGTGTCATTGGATGATTTGGGTCTCACTCCCTTAGGCAATTGCTGTTACACAAGTCTCTAGGCAATGGTGGCATAGTAATTTTTTCCCCTCCTCATTTGGCACACTGTTTAGTCAGTTTATTGAAAGTTAAAAATACACAACCTCAATTCAAAATATGTGTTGCTGGTGTGGGTGCTAGGAGTTACATTCTTTTGTTGGGGTTTTGAATGAATGTCATCTCTAAATCTTAATTTCAGTAACACTAGCGAGGGGGAAAAGACTTTTTTTCCTTTGATTGGAGAGGGAAGTGTTTTATAAAAGTCTAAGAAATCTGTAATATCTTATTATATATTCTCCTAATAATGAAGGTCTAGCTTACTGAATAGCCAACGGGGATAAAAATTCAAGCATAAACTGCTCTGCCCAGTATTCAAGCAGCATGAACACTTTTTTTAAATTGGTCTACCTGCGGAATAGAAAAGAAATACAAATTTGAAATATTCATTGTATTTCCAGACAAGCTGCTTCCAGTACCAAGCTCTACACATGTAGCAACAGTGTTCTGTGAGCCACATTTTTAGGAGTCACACAAAACTGCTCTTTCTTTGAGCCATTCATCTTCCTAGAAATCATCATGCATCTCCACAGTAACAAAACCAGCATCTGCGACAGCTACTACTGAAAATTTATCACTATCCAAGTTACTTCATTACAGTACTGGGAAAAAGCAGTTGAAGAAAAGGGCTGATATCCATGCCCAGAGCAAATAAAGCATCAGTGGAGCAAAAGAGCTGAAAAAACACATTTAAGTCTGTCAAAAACTGAGAAGGGAGGAATTTCTTGAATAGAACACATACCTCAGTTCCAGTTTCTCTTCCCAGTTTGAATTCAAGGTCACCAGCTACTCAACCAAAATACTTAACTTGCATGCACTAAATCTTAGAAGCCATAATAGAAATGCATGATTAAAGTCTATAATGTTGCAACTGTGCAGAAACAGTCAGGTTAAGATGTAACAATTTAAAACTAACATTACTGGCATACTTTGCATCTTAGATTTCAATCCCTATAGATATGAGAAGGGAAAATTTTAATTAATCACAACAATACCTATAAAAGCTCTCCATCACTAAGTGTAGTAAAGAACTACTCTTCCTCCTAATACATAACCCAAATACTTCAATCTTAAATGAAAAGACTGTATTTTCAGAAATCTACAGTGCAAGTTGGCTAGAACACCGGCACTTAGTCATATTTGATACAAACAGTCCTTCTCAGCATGGATTTGCATTTCATAGATCCATGACTCTTTATAAATGTATATATTTCTAATCAAGTACAGAATCCCTTGCTAGAAGTAATTTGTAACATTTTAATGATAAAATTCAAACTTTTAAACTTTTAAAGTTTGCCTTGCAAACTCAAGTAAACTGAGCAATCCCAAGAAAACGCTGACAAACAAACATAATACATTCTTTCTACACAAAGAAAAAATCCAAATAGAGTAGTTTTGCAGGGAAACTTAATGCCTGAAAATTAAGGTAAGCTGAGTGCTCAAGAATTTTAAGTATTTCCCACAACACCAAAGGAGTTAATTTTGTAAGCTAATTACCCCAGGTGGCATGAGAAAGGCAGAAATCTTCACAGTAGGTAATACTTGTTCTAACAAGGAAGAAACAATAGGAGAGATCCCATGCCATTGACAAAATCCCTTCTGTCACTCAAATAGAAAACCAAAGTCTTCTCCAGAAACACAATAGGCAGTAATTGAAATTTTCTTATTCAAGACTATGAATGACCTGTTGTCCAGTCTCACTTCTTTATTTTTCTGCTTTACTTGATTTTTTTTTTTTTTTTTTTGCCCCATCTTGTGACTGGACACTGGGAATTTTGTTTGACATTCATGTCCTGGCACTAATTCCTCACAGGTGTGACTAAAGTCACCCGGATGAGTGACTCAACCAGAGCTGGCTCTGTGTGCCCAGATGTGCACCCACCACACAGAAGGGTGGGACAGCACCTGTGACTCCACAATGTCCAAGCACTTCCAGGAAAGGCTGGAGTCACAGCATGACTTCACTGAGTGAGCTGTAAGAGCAGGGGCCTTCTAGTCTACACCTAGTTGACACTTTTCCTGGTGCTCTCCAATTTATTGGTTTTTGCTCCTCCTTCCCCCGAGGAGCAAATGCTGCAAAGTGCTGGTAGTGAGGCTCATGACAGCCTTATTGCCCAGTCCAAGGGCCTGGTAGTGTTTTGCACCGCGGGCTTTGAACAGCAGAATTGCTTTAGCACAAAACTTGTGTCTTTTAAAGGATTTGAGGTTTCCACAACATAAAGCAGTTCTGAAGCTTGTGGGGCTTCTAGAAAACAGAAGCAATATAATTATATTTAGAACTTAGAAAATTCAGAACAGAGGCAAGAATGATGAAAAGCACTATCCATCCATCCATGTTCAGAAATGGTAAACTAAACTTAAAAGGAACACAGATTGAATAAAACAGACAGTTCTTCTTCAAACAGTGAACCAGGTGGCAAACTGCCCACACTAACAATTACTTGGCAATCTAAAGAACTCCATCACTTCTACGTCGCTAGTCAGAAAATTTTCAAACAACAGACACTGGCTAAGGAAGTAACAGATAACTACCTTCCAAAGCCACCCATATTCAGAGCAGTTGACTTTAAGACAAGAGTTAATATACTGGCAGAGAGCAAAAATAAAACAGCCACAGCAGCACGGGTACCTTGAAGGTGGACACATCTTCCAGTATTTTCTGAACAAGTTAAAATATTCTAAACCTGAGATTTAGAAAACCACTGTTTCCTAAATTAGAAAACAGTGAATTACAACCAGGCTTTGTCACTACAACTAGTTTCAGGTCTTCCTTGCTGCATGCACACCAGACTGTCACATGGACCCTTCAGTAGCTTTACATCATTCTGGGCACTATTTCACTTGTGGAAAAAAGAAGACCTGAACATCTTGCTCACAAGTAAAATTGAGAGAGTGATTTGGAACAGTATAAAGACAGTAATGTATGGACAACTACTCTTTCATGGAAAACAAAGCAATACACAAATCCACTGGTTTTAGAGGAAGACAAGTTCTCTTTCTCCATTCAATTAATTCTTTTCAGCTTCCAGCACTTGAAACATTTTTTTGGAAAAAGCTTTATGAATCAAGTCTAGTTCTCAAGGTCTTAACGACATTTAGACATTTAATTAGCAAGCCATCACTTGGACTGGCATCTAAAGCTTTTGTCAGAGACCTAATTCCATGCCAATTCAAACATCCCATTAGTCTTATATTAACTAAAAAGAAGCCTCATAATATTCTGGCTACTTGATTGCACTGGCATGCATTAACACAACAGTGGAATGAATCTAACTGAATGCAAGGATATAGATTTACAGTGTATACATGTTAAATTAACAAAGATGTTCTAGGACAAAAATATAATCATATACCATATATGTATATGAACTGGCACTCGGGCATACTTTGTGCTTCTTGGTACCCTGTATGAAATGTAAGAGACAATCAAGTGAAAAAAAGGAAAAAAAAGCAAAAATATTGACTTAATTAAAACTGTTTAATTGATTCCAAGCTATGCCCTGCTCTTAAACCTTTCTAGAGTTCATTCTGAACATATTTATACACTTATACATGTGAATTAAGTACCATTATTCTGTGTTGTCATTTCTCCCCTAAGACATGTTCAGTACATCAGATTTCTAAAAAGTCATTAACATATATCACAATACATATAAACAAATAAGCCATATTTGGAAAGAAAGAAAAATCACAATGCCCTTTTTCATCTTGTATTTCTAATTTAGAACAGCAGTTTTCACTGAAATAACAAAACAAGAAGTAGAAAAATGCTAGAGCAAATGCTAGAAATCATTTGCATGCATTCCGTAAGGTTTTTTCCTTGCTTTTGTGGAAACAGAGTCACTGCTTCACTACAATGGGCTAAAATTAGAGTCCTATACAATGAAATGCTTGCAGTTGAACAATTTGAATACCATGGAACAAAACCCTAATACAGCAATTCTGCTGAAATACAGAGGAGAAGGAAAACTGGTACCAAGAATGATTAAAAAAACAGGTATATAAAGAAATTGGGAAGTATTCAGTTGTTTTTAATTTTGGTATTTATAAAGTCTGTAAACAAATTTTTAAGCATATTAATTTTTTTTAAAAATCAGTGTAACTTTACGTTAAAAAAGTAACTGTGTGGAAGCTAACCTTGGAATCTCAGGTATTTCAGCACTACCTGCTGACATTATCTCCTCAGCAACGACAGGTGACAATTGTAGCATCAGGGTTACTGGCACTGAAGCTTTTACTCCAAAACTGCTGACAAATGCATTTTTGATGACAGAAGTAAGTAAATTGTAACATAATCACTTTTTTTTTTTAATTGGTCTAGATCCTGGTCTATAGCAGGTGCTACTCAGCAGTTACTTTTGTTGTACACCACCTGCTAATTGCCAACAATTTTACCTAAACTTCATTCCACATCCAAGTCTTTCATGACTAATACAGAGTAATCAAGGAGACTTTATACTTGAGCCCTTGGATTGCAAATTCTTGGGAAACATGTTAGAAAGAATAGATATCTTAAATGTAGATCTTTCTGAGCAAAAAAACCCAGACTTTGCAAACAATCTCAGTGAGAAGAGGCAGACATTTAACTCCAGAAATCCCATTATTCAAGGCATATACAGAATTTTCTTTGTAGAACATCTAACTCAAATACCTGTATCTCTCCCCCCACAACACAGCTGAATTCTAAAAGACACAACAAAAAAACCCCCAAAACCCACAAAAAAAAAAAAAAAAAAAAGAAAAAAAAGAAAAAAAAAAGCATTGAGGAGTTCAAGATGACTTTGGTCTGGTATCACTTCTACTGCAGTAGAAGCAGCATGGCTACTTAGCCTTTTACGATCTATGCTTTGCCCATCATAAATTGGAATTTTTCGCTCAAAGAAACTCTAAACATGAGGATAAGAGACGCTCTTTCCTTTGGGCAATCATTAGGGAAGCTGGAAGGGTACTGTCGCAGGCCTGAAAGTACAAACTTTTCTTTCAGAATGAAAGCTGATTTCCCTTTGTCATGAAAATGAAGTTCTCTACTTAGGTACTTGAAGCTTTAACAAAACAGCAAAATAGAAAGATGGCCAGCATTTTCACTGAAATAAGCAAGCTGCTACAGAATACCAAAATTTCAAACCAGGAACTACATCAGCTACAGGAAAAGTATTTTTTACTAAATAAGCAGGAGCAGTGCAAAGGTCACCCACTTGGACCCTTAAAAGACAATAGGTAGACTTCTGACAATGTTTCAAAGTGTTGGGCACTAGAACTAACCACTGAATTGCATGAAAAAGCTAACAAATGATGGCATGCCAAATTTCTGGTCCTGAGAACAAGCTTACACTTTTTTGAATAGTAAATACCAACATGACCAACCATCCAGATAAATATGATTACCAAAAGACTTTGCAACACACAAAAAAGTACTTTCAAATGTGTATTTTCAAAACACATCAAGTATTAGGATGGTGTTTTGGAAACAAGTAACCATGGAAAAGACACATGACATCTGAGCAGCACTAACCAAGATGGACAGTAGCAGTATGACACTAAGATGTCAGCGACTTGAGACAAAGTGGAAGTTATTTGCAAGACTTGCATCTGAATTTAGAACTACAAAGACAGCGCTACTATGACCTGTGTCCAAGAGGAACAGCTGAGGAACTCAGTATTTTTATTCAGACACTGTACACACAAATACAACTTAATAAAACTAAGAGATTGTCTGATAAAACTACTTCACTCCATTTCCAAAATAAATGTCTTGTTTCATAGTTTGATGAAGCTTAGCCTGTTCCAAAGGATGTTAGACTTACAAAAGCAATGGAAGTAACTGTTGATGACTGAAATGACAATCAACACCACTGCACTCAAAAATGTTGCACTACCCAGCAACCTCTTTACAGATGGTTCAAGCAGGCAAGGAATGGATTGCAATAGTAAACTACATCAGAAATTAGGCAAATTTTACTCTACTTTTTTTTTAATAAAGAAGCATTTAAAATATTTCAATTATCAGTGACAACTGAATGTTTCAATGTTTCCAGTAGAAAGAAAATGAAAATAAAAGTGGTTGCTACATCACAATAGTAGAAGAAATCATGACCATCTATGAGGGACAAGCAGCATGACTGCTTTTTGTAGAACATGAACATACCTGCTCAAATTCTTATACCATAGCCTCACAAAACACTTTTCCTATAGCTAGTCAATTACATGACAGTCCTGTTACTATGTTTGTTTCCATACAAAGTTATATTTTTTTTAAAAAAAGTCTATGTAACAGCGCAGGAAAATGTTGGAAAATTCTTATAACCTTCACAAAATAATGTTTGATCCCTATCCAGGTCTAATGCTTAGTTTTGTACCATATAGTGCTTAGTTAACGATATAACTTTCCCAATAACTTTTCTAATTAATTATTTAATTAATTTTTCTAATTTATTGTTTTAATTAATTATAAGTAGCGTAAATTTCTGCTCTGTCATTTGTCACTGTAGCCAGAATTTAGCAAGGTTTGTCATAGCCTGCTGTTGTGGGAACAGAGTTCGGGAAAATTACTGAAACTCTTCTAAACCAATTCCAATCAACCTGGATAAGCTTCAGCGATCTCAGTCCTAGGAGAAGGTTAACAAAGTCTGGGAGAGAGATCTATTGCTGAAACTGGACACAAGGAAAACAGAATTTATGGACCACAAGGACATTTTGCAAAGCTCTAAAACAAGAAAGTAACAAAGAAAATTCAGCAACTGTATTGAAGCCCTCTCTTTCTGGGATAAAGACAATAAAATGAGTGAAAAGGTGGGCTAATTAGGATGAGAAGCAAAAAGGCAATAACCAATGGAAGACAGAACACATATTAATGAAGATAATTACCCTATTTATAGACAATGAATATTATTTCTTTGCTACATGTGCAGTGAAAAGTTCTGACAGTAGGTGGATGTTGGGTGGAGCTATCCCCACGCACTCAGCAAACTGAGTAATGTTGACATCCTAACCTAACAAACTGGTCGGAGAGTCTATTTCAATAACAAGTCTGAAACAAAGAACACTTCTAAAAAACTTACAAACTAAACTTGGAGAGCGTACTCTCCAAGCCACTAAATTCCAATGTCCCAAAGCAGGTATCAACATGATAGATTTCCTTCCCATTCCATCCTGCATAGGCTTCAAAACATACCCAAAGGTTAATTAATGTTAACTATGCAGCAAGACTCTCTAAAACATATGTTCAGAATTTTAGCAATTTGTACACACTATCTGTGAAAAAAATATTATCCTCTTGCAGAACGAAGAGCCTGCATACCTGTGCAAAAAGAGATTTTGATAGGCAATCCTCTTGTAATAGCATATACGACTGCTTTTTAACAGACTGTGAGACTGTGTAAGTCTGACCTTCAGGCTGCGAGCAATAACTAAACCTTTCCCTTCTCCTCCCTGCAAACAAAAACACTGAAATGGAGGTCTAGCTATAAACTCACCTCAATTTTCCCTTTCTCTGCAGCACTAGCTTTTTTGTAGTTGTAAGCTGTAATTAAGAGAAACCAAGGAGTCGCATGAAAAACAGTATTACTTTCATCAAACTCCACTACTTGGCAAATGAATAATTCCTGAGAACAGAGATCAGTTTCAAGCAAGAGCTTTCTATGCACACTGAGAAACAACTACCTACAGCAATAAGAAAAACCATCTTTTATAATGATTTGTGTAAAGAATTGTAGAGAAGGAAAGAGTTTGCAACTCTATCCCAACTGAGAAGGACACAAATTTGTTACAAAATGACTTATTAAAAACCTATTAACTATAAAACCCAAAAGCAAGAAACACTTATCACAACAAAGATCTCTGTACACTACATGCCGTGTTTCTTCATTTCTAGTAACACACTGGAATTTCCATTGAATTATTCCAACATGAAGCCACATGACATATAACAAGTAGATTGGATAAACTCCTTATAATAATTTTAATGTAGTAACACTTTGCTTCAATCACTCTAAAGTTTATTCTGTTTCTCCAAGCATAAGATAAGCATAACACAACATGGATTACTGCTTGTGTACAGATCCATTCTGTATATACCTGAACATGAAGTCTGTGACCAAAGATATTCACACAGCTTCTGCACAAAAAAAGTCTTGCAAGACACTGATGGGTAATATCCACTGAAATTATATGGATACATTTAACGTTACAGTACTTTTTAATTTTCACTTCTATGTTGGAACCTCATTTCTTATTTCTATAACCAGTATGTACTGTATTTTTATTCACACTCTTACCTTTCCATATTCCCAAAACCAGTTACAAAACAATATACACCAAAATCACAAACCCCAAAACCAAACAATTCAGACATTAGAAGACAAACCAAAATGAGGAGCAGGAATCCACTTCAGCAAAAAGTTATATCCTGACATGCTTACTCAGGCATTCATATGCCATTTTTTTAGGATTAAAGAATCATTTAGGTTGGAAAAGACCCTGAAGATCAACACCAATAATAATGGCAAGCCATCACTCACTAAACCATGTCCCTAAGTGCCCCAGCTACATGTCTTTTAAGTACCTCCAGGGACTTAGAAATGCTAACATTTTCTACCACTTTGTGATATCCCATAACTTCCCCGGCAGCCTCCTCCAATGCTTGATGACCCTTTTGGTGAAGAAATTTTCCTTGATATCAAACCTAAGCCTTCCCTGAGGTAACCTGTTTCTTCTTGTCCTATCATTTGTTACCAGGCCAAAACAATATCCTCACTACAACTTCCTCTCAGGCAGTTGTAAGGAGCAATACAGTTACGATTAAGCCCCCTTTTCTCCAGGCTACACATCCACAGCCCCCTCAGCTGCTCCTCATTTGACTCATGCTCCAGCCCCTTGCCCAGCTCCCCTGTCCTTCTGGGCACACGCTGCAGCACCTCCGTGACTTTCTGCTTCCCAGGGGCCCACACGTGCACACAGCACTCCAGCTGTGGCCGCAGCGCTGCCCAGCACAGGGCCATGCTCGCTGCCCTGCTCCTGCTGCCCCACTGCTGCTGACACAGGCCACCATGCCCTTGGCCTTCCTGGCCACCTGGCCACACTCTGCCTCATCTGCAGCTGCTCTTGACCAGCTCCCCCCTTTTCCCACAGGGCAGTTTTCCAGCCTGTAGAGCTGCAGGGGTTGTTATGACCCAAGGCAGAACTGTGCAATTGCTCTTTTTAAACCTCAGGCCGTTGGCCTCACCCACTGGTCCAGCCTGCTCTAATCCCTCTACAGATCTTTCTGGCTCTCTGGCAGATCAACACTTGCGCCCAACTTAGTGCTGTCTGCAGACTGACTGAGGGAACACTCTATTCAACAGGACTGGTCCCAGCACTGGAGCCTGGGGAACTCCCAGCCACCAGCTGGATGTAACTCCATTCATCACCACTCCCAGGGTCCAGATGTCCAGACAGTTTTTCACCCAGACACCACAGCTGTCCAAGCCATGAGCAGCCAGTTTCTCCAGGAGAATGCCATGGGAGATGGTGCCAAAGGCTTTACTAGAGTCCAGGCAGGCAACAGCCACAGCCTTTCCCTCATCTACCAAGCAGGTCACATTGTCATAGAAGACCAGGCTGGTGAACTGCCTTTCATAAATCCATACCAAGATCCCAGGCAGGCAGGGCCCGATCCCCTGGTCATCCTGCAGACAGATGGCACTCAGCACAATTTGCTCCATGGCCTGCCCTGGCACTGAGGTCGGCTTGGCAGACCTGAATCAGAAGTCACCTCACTACCCACACAGAGTCCTCAACCCACAAACTCCAGCTGAGTCTGTAACACAACAAGCCAGTAGGAGCTTGAGGGAAATCATTCTTATTCATCAGCTGAATTTCAATTTATAGTATGCAAACAAATTTAAATTTTATTCCAAGAAATAGCAAAGCACAGCCAAGTACTATACTGAGTTTTATGACTTATTTCACTTAAAGTGAGAGAACGAGATGAAGTAGGCATATTTGCTTCACACACCTAGGTAAAATGTGCTAAATTGGACTTTTTAACACCATTCTGTAAGAAAATATATTGCTTAGATCTAAAGAGATTCTCGGCTGAGGTTCTTCAAATAGAAGAACAGCAGCAATGCGGACTCTCCATAGCAGGGGTTTCAGAGAAGAGAAAAAGCTCATGTGATCCTGAGAACCTTTTTCCATTAATAAAGGGAAAGCCAACTCACACAATTTATGCTTTCATGATTTCTTTGCACTCTTGTCACACAACAATGAGAAGTCCTAGTTTCCTTCCAGTTCCATCCACATGCCAGTAACTACAAAAAAAAGGCCAATCTACTAACAGCCAAACTCAGCTTTGTGAAACTCAGCACATTTCAGAATCTATTTAAAGCAGCCAACAATCATACCATTAACAGCAAAAGTAAGAGCTTTTTATTGGTATCCGATTTCCAGAAAGATAAGCAACTTTCACTCCAACAACTTAATCTATGTGTGAAAAGCAATGTTTCACTATGTCACCAATATTCTGTTATAGGGTAAGAATATAAAGTTTGTAGCTTCAAAAAATCACTGTATTAAGAGCGGCATCATTGTACTATTTTGCACAGCCTAAATTAATTTTATTTTGAAAATAAAAGTCTACCTGAATAAGGTTTCTTCTTCCATTACAGATTAATATTCTATCAGTTTAGAGTTAAAACACATCCCTGAAGAATGATACTACACCTATGAAAGCCGTATCAAAATGCTATTGCTACTTAAACTTCAATGCTTTAGTTTAACTTTTCCATAGAGAAATCAAACTACTTGTCCTGTAATACAACTGTATTTACTTGTTCAGACCATAGTCTTGTCTACTGAATTTTATTTCTTATCTTTTTAAAATCCATGTGGAAGTAATGGCAAAATGAATTCTCTCTGATCTCAAAAAGCATTAATGCTTCTAAAATTTCTTATTTCCACTAGAGATGACTAATATTTGATAAAGAATAACTGCTTTAAGACACAAATGAACATACTTATGAACCCAATTAATCTTTGGCAGCCAGTTCAAATTAGCATATACTATCTTTGTGACCATGACCAGCAAGCAGTATCAGAGGTAGTGTCAGAGTAGCACATGGAGATACCAAACCCAAACAAGTGTTTATCTTTTTAACCTTTCTTCCAATCACATACCTCTCCCCTATCCTTCATTATCCCTGTTAAACTGAGGTACAATATTGAGCAAACGCTCACTGCCCAGTAGCTTTATCACCCAGCTACAACTGGTGCAACTCAATGCTACCTTTCAACTAAAACTGAACAGCAATCAGGCAACAGCTCATGTTCTGTTCATGACAGCACACCATGATTTGCTGTTGAAATAACCATCATAGTTATTCTTAACATTATTTTAGCCAAAGTTGTATTTGTAGTGATAATTCAAGTTGATTAGAACCAAAATCCCAACAGTGTGAAGTACTGAAACTTTTTAAGTTGGGTACGTTAACCTGAAGGGTGTCAGAGGTAAGGCTATGAAGTAATAGGGGTTTTACTTTACCAATACTGGTAAAAAAAAGGATTAAGAAAATAATATGAGCTTGAACAGCAAACAATTAGAAGATTCGCTTAAAAATTAGTTACAATTACTTCCCAGCAGAGTACACATACATTCATTCAGTATGTTTCATACATACATTTTTAAACTTACAATTGAAACTTCCAAATACACTTCAATGATCATAAAATAATCCTGACACTTTTTTTTTTTAATATTCATAATACTGATACTTCCATTAAAACATAAAATGTTAAAAAGTCTGTATTTTATTAACCAAGTCCATTACCTAGAAGCTAAATGATTGCTTATTGCATTGATATCTGGTAAGTTACTAAAACCATACTGTGAAAACATGGTAACTTGATATAAAAAAACTACATATTGTTTTCTAATGTCCAAATTATACTGAGACAGCTCAAAGAAGAATATGAGGCACAACACAAAACCCAAAAGATTCCTACACTGAATTTTAGGTAAGTGTGAATGAAGACCACAGAATTAACAGATTTCTACTGTGCAATGCTATGGGAAAACTTCTGAGGAGTTGTAGAAGTCAAGACAAGATGAATACAGCCCTACATCAGTGGTGTGTTTTCACTTCCCACTCACAGGATGTGTAAGGGTAGAAGGGACATAGTAGCTCAACTGGTCCTACCTCTCTACTCAAGCAGGGTCATCCTAGAGCACGTTGCTCAGAACTGTGTCCAGGTTCTGGAATATCTCCAATGAGGGAAACTCCACAGCCTCTCTGTGAAATCTGTCCCAGTGTGTGATCATCTGCACAAAGAAGTTTTTCTTCATATTCTGGTGGAACTTCCTGTGCATCAGTTTCTGCCCATTCCTCTTTTCCTATTGCTCAGTACCACGGAGAAGTGTCTGGCTCTATTCCCTTGACACCCTTCCCTCAGACACTTACTGACATTGATGTGATTCTGGTCTTGTCCAGACTAAACAGGCCCTGCTCCCTCAGCCTTTCCTCCATGGTGTTTCATGCAATCATGATACATGTATACTTTTGGAAATATTAGAACAGCTTGCTAATATTTCCAAAAGCATACATCTAACACCTGTGTGAATAATTCTGTTTATTGTTACTGAGTTGCTTGAAAGACACTACAAAAGTTAACCATTAAAAACCAATTCAACCTATTTTGCTTGTGCAGAAAAAAGGAATTTTTAGAGTTTAGCCAAGATAAAGTGAGCCAAAAAAATTTTCTTTCTCAATCACAACAGGATTGAGGAAGATTTATGGTTAACTAAGCTGTTTAGTTTTAAATACAATGACAGAGAAATATAACTGCCTTACTCTAGAGGTTATGTAGATAGAAGAGATTCTAAAAATAACCTAAAAGTATTTATGAAAAGTAAATTCTTATACTGAGTTTTAGACATAAAATATATATATTTGAGTATTAAGCATACTTGAGATACTGCAAATACAAAATGCAGGTGTTTGTTAGGGTCAACAGCTACTAGTTTAGCATTAATACAAGCCAAAACAGTATCACAAACTCTATACATACAGTGGCATAGCACACTGCTGATGGTAATTGTTGTATGTTCCAAAAAATTGCATTTGTGTATTTGTGATGTCAGTTATGTGGGGAATATTTTGTGCAACAGATGTCTGGGTACCAACACTTGACACACCTGAGCATGGGTTTCATTGCATGGGGGATGTGCATAAACAAGGCAGGCTGTAATACATGTTTTATGCTCAGCAGAGTTTCTTACTGTATTTCTTAGAAATGAAAAACAGTACTTCAGTAACTAGATCACCATATGGCTGTCCACAATCTTTTTTTCTCCTTTATGCAACCAAGTACATATACATCTCTAACCAAACATTATATTTTTTTGACACCTAAAGCATCTAAAGAGAGCGAGCACATGAAAGGCCTTTGTCAATGGGCACAACTACATTATAAATAGTCTTCACTCTAACTAAAGGAAAAAAACATGTCAAGGAAATTGAAGCTAAAGCATAACAATGATCTCATGATGTCCACTTCAATATTTCTTGAGTGCTTAGGATTGGACGAACCCATCTGGCATACAAGCTTTTTCAAAGTCAGCTTAAAAACGTAATATTATAGCACCTGGAGAAGAAAAGGTTCCATTTCTTTGCATTTCAATTAATGACCTAATCTCACTTAACTCTTGATGTAGCCTTAACTTACCAAAATGTTAGCAGTACTTCTGAGTCAAAGTTTGCCAACCCGTGCTTCTCCACCTGTACACAAAACTATCTCCTCTAGTTCAACCAGTAGCTGGTAGAAGCAACGACATGAAAACAGATTCTGCAGAATTATGTTTTATTTTTTCAAAAAGTTAGAAGTTTCTCTGACAGCCTTAACAAAAGGCTTGTCTTACAGCTCGATGGGTCAGCACCATTATATTGTTTATAGCTGGGAGGGGACATGCAAGGCAGCAGCAAACAAATAAGTCAGATAGTTTAGTACACCTGAATCTTCATTTCTCTGCACTTACTCAACAACGTCCGATTTTTACAGAAATCTGAACTATTCTGTTTTACATCCAGCCAATTCTGAAGCTGTGAATGGCCACTAAGGCTAAAATAACTACAGAATCTGAGGCTGTGGTCACAGACACCTGTACACACCCACCCTTCACCACCGGAGGTCAGCGGGAATATAACAGAAGAAACAAAGCCTCCTAACACAGAGTTTAATAGTGGAGTTTTTAACTATGGTTTTTGCAGGTCAAGGCCTTTAAATATCTCTTCACAGGAGAGAGCGGCTCAGCTCTTCCTAAGACGTAGCCTTCATATTCCAGGGGTATTCTAGCTATAGAGTACCTGAATGCTTTCAGACTTATTTTGAAGGACCAAACCACTAAGTGATGTCAAATTACATCGCGCTACCGCAAAATAAAATTTTAAAAAAGGAAAGCAAAGCAAAGCTGCTGCACGGGCTTCGAGTGACACGCACTGGACCGAAAAGGGGCAGCGCCCCGAGGGCTCATCCCACTCCCGGCACTCACCTGTTCGCCTTCCTCTGCCCCCGCCAGAGCCGCCGCGGTTCCTCCGACGCCTTCGCCGGGCCGCCGAGCTACGCCCCGACTCCGGGGCGGCGAGGGGCGCCGGCCAGCCGCGCATACGGAGCAGCCCCGCTCCCTCCTCACCGGCTCCCTGCCCCGGCTTCCCGGGTCCTCATCCCCGCCGCGGAGCTCCGGGACACCCCCGGCCGCCTCCTGCCCAGCCCCTGCCGCTGTCCCTGCCCAGCAGCCGCCTCCCCTCAGACGCGGCGCCGTGGCCGCGTCGCCCCCGTCCCTCACTCGCCGCCCCCGGCCGGCGCCCCCACGGCCGCCATCTTGTCCAGGAGGGGAGAGGGGCGCGCGCAGGCGCGGCCGCGGCGATCCCGGGGCCGCAGCGGCGGCCGCGCGCACGCGCGGGGGCGCGCCCCGCCCAGCACCGTGAGCGCGCACCTGCCGCGGCGAGGCGGGAGCGCGCGGGGGTCGTACAGCGCTCGGGCCTGGTCGCTCGGAGTAGGTCACTCCGGGTCAATCACCTGGTGCGGGTGGGCCACTCAGGGTCAGCTACCTGCCGAGGATCGGTCATCCAGGGTCAGTCACCCCTGGAGGGTCAGTCACCCGGAGTTCATCCCCCTCACAGGGCCCGTCACCCCGAGGAGAGTCCCTCACTCAGGATCGGTCACCCGGGTCGGTCACCCATGGAGGGCCTGTCGGTCAGGGTCAGTCTCCCGGGCCGCGGCCGCGCTGCCCTGGCAGGGGAGGTGCGGTGCGAGCGGCGGGCGGTGGGAGCCCGAGGCCGCCGGGGTGGCAGCAAACAGAGGTCCCTGCTGAGGGGTGGGTGCGAACAGCTCCCAGGTGTGCGAGGGAGGAGATGCCGGCGGAAAGCTCAGAGTGCCCACGGGCAATGTGGAATCTGAAGGAAAACAGGGCATGGACCTTCGTGATGTGTTTCTCGAGAGCCTCATGCAGCGGGCAGTCGGGCAGCTTGCCTTTTAAAGATCACAGAGTCACGGGATGGGCAAGGTTGGAAGATACCACAGCAGCTCATTTGGACCCTGCTTAAGGAGGGTCACCTGAGTGGCACAGCATTGTGTGCAGACAGTTCTGGAGTATCTCCAGGGAGGGAGACTCCCTAACCTCTCTGGGTAGCCTGTCACTGGTCACATGAGGATAAAATCTTCCATGGCAGCCCCTGCTTGTCCATGTGCTCAGTGGGCTTTGTCACACGTGTTTCAGCTTCACAATGGATGAGCTCAGACTCTGCAGTTTCTCCCTCTCAAGCTGGGCTGTCATGGCCTTGCTTGGCAGTGACGCTTCGGTGGTCACCTCCCAACCATGAGGATGGGCTCTGTGCCACAACCAGTAGTTCCACAGTTTGGTAGCTGAGGTGTCTCATCATTTATGCCTCAATGTCGCCTGGTTTGGATGACTTTCTTCACTTACAGGTGAAATGTTTGCACAGTCTGTATGTCTCTTCCCTATTTAGGCTTGTATTTGCTGTGAGGTTACTTGAAGCTGATGTAGATCCCATCCTCAGTGGGAAGCAGGTCTGGTGCCATGAATCCCAAGCATATCCAGATGCAGCCTGGGGCAGACAAGTTTTTGAGCTTCTCTGTTCGCTTTGCCATCCTTGACCACACCATCGTACTCCCTCCCCCAGCTAAGACTTTTGTTTTTAACCCATCTTAGGAGTTCTGTAACTACTTTCTTTCTTTTGATGTATGTAAAGACTTTTTTACTACCAGTTTGAGCATCGTTAACAAGGTGTTCTTCAAATTCTTTTCTGGTCCTCATTTCCTGCCTTGATGTGACCTGCAGTGTTTTACAGCTTTCTGCTCTCTTTATTTTGGTCTTGACAAGTTCCGCCCCCTCATTATCAAAGGAATTGCCTTGGACAGAGATCACACTAGAGCCTCTCACAAGAGGCTGTCAAACCACAAATGTTTGTGAGTATTAAACACATATTTAGGAAAGCTGGTACATACTGATGAATAGCTGTACTTGTGCATTTTAAGTTTTTATATTGTTTTTTTCTGCTTAATTTAGCAATGAAATTTTCCTAGGATTTGAATATAATTTTAAATGCAATTTCTATTGTTGCTGTTTCATGATTATCCCTATTTCAAGTGTCATAAAATTGTATCCTACAAACCATGGTCACGAATAGCTAAATACAAGCTGATACAAATTTGACCCATATTCTGAAAACTGGCACAGTTAAATATATGGAAGAAATTCTTTACTATAAGGGTGTTGAGGCACTGGCACATGCTGCCCAGAGAAGCTATGGCTGCCACATCCCTGGAAGTGTTCAAAGCCAGGTCCAGACTGGATGGGACTTTGAGCCACCTGGTCTAATGGGAGGTGTCTCATGACAGGGGGTTTGGAACTGGATGATCTTTATAAGGTCCCTCCCAAACCATTCAATCATCCTGTGATTCAGCTGTTCCAAACGGTCTCTTTTACAGAGTCATATGATGTATCACATTATTATGGCTTTTTGAAAGACAGTTTTTCTTGGTAATATTTTTGTAAATTCAGTCAGCTTTAGTTTTGCTAGCATATTGCCCAAAAGTTGAAGGATGAAGATCATAATAATTTTATATTCTGAGGAATTTGGATTAAATCAAAGAATGTTCAGCTGTGTGACAGTCTAAATAAAGACAGTTTTGAATGTCTCTGTGGTACACATAATAACCTTCCACTTCATAAAAAGAGAGAAACTTTTCTTGAATCCAATTAATGAGAGTGTCTTCGAACTGATTTCCTCCTGACTAACATAGTATACAGTGGAATAACTGTATCAGGACTGTAGCTGGACAAGGAAGAGTTATGGATGTCATCTAACTGGACTTCGGTAAAACTCTTGGTACGGTCCCCCACAACATTCTTATGTCTAAATTGGAGAGATTTGATCTTGATAGATGGAATATAGGATGGAGAAGGAAGTGCCTGGGTGGCCATATCCAAAGAGTTACAGTGAGTGGCTCAATGTCCAAATGGAAACCGGTAATGAGGGGTGTCCCTCAAGGGACTAATCCTATTTAATGGCTTTATCAATAACAGAGACAGTGGGAGTAAGTACACTCTCAGGAAGGGGACAGATGTCACCAAGCTGAGTGGTGAAGTTGATGTGCTAGAGAGCAGGAATGTCACCTGGGGAGACCTTGACAGGCTTGAGGGGTGGTCCCATGTGAACCTCATGAAGTTGAACAAGGCCAAGTGCAAGGTCCTGCATCTGAGTTGGGGAAAACCCCACTATTAACACAAGCACAGGAATGAAAGAACTGAGAGCAGAGAGAAGGGACTTGGGGGTACTGGGGGATGAAAATTGGACATGAGCCAGCCATGGGTACTGGCAGCCCAGAAAGCCAAGTGTGCATCCAAGGCTGCATCCAAAGCCCTGTGGGCAGCAGGGGAGGGAGAGGATTCTGCCCTTCTGCCCTCCTCTGGTGAGACACTATTCTGGGCTCCCAACACTGGAAGGACATGACATGTTGGAGTGAGTCAAAGAAAGGCCCTGGAGCTGTTCAGAGGGCTGGAGCACCTCTCCTGTGACAAAAGGCTGAGGGAACTGAGGATGTTCAGCCTGTGGAGACCGTGTCCAAACAACTGTAGGAAAATGAAACTACAGCAGTAGTCATTTACAATTTGCAGTCCCTTGGTTCCTTGAGGTAATAAAGTGAACTTACGCATTTAAGTACAAGCTGCACCTTTGTGCTGAAGTGCAGCACAGGACTGTTGCCACAGGTGAAAAACAGAGAATGTATCTGCCCCAGCTTTGTAAGCCAGCTCACTGGTATGCTGAGAGCACTTCAAGCAGCTGATGCAGAGCTTTTGCAGCTATAGATCTTCCATGGCCCCTGTGGCTGAACACCTGTAGCTAGTGGAGATAGAAAGTTTGGCTAATACACCATCTGTCTTCATGAAAAGGGAGAATAAGGCACTCTCAAGCTAAGCTGCCTCACAGGGGATAAAGACATACAAGAGAAGTAGAAAAACAGTAACTAGTTAGTATTCTCAAGGAACCTGGCTGTAACCACTCTAAATTGTGCCATAAGGAAATTTGTCCTAGGAAAAAAAAATATAGTTGTGTTAAAATCTGTCTCTCTTCTTCTCTGTATAGGAGTAACTTATTGCTACAACCTAGCTATGACCTTTCCTTTTCCTACCATTGTGCCTTCTGCTGCTGAGTACCTATTCCAGAAGTAAACACAGGATTTGTCTGTGTGCTGGATGGGGAATTCACTGAATAAAGGTGAATGGTATACTGTGGAAGCATGAAAGTTGTGGATCTGTTTCTCAAAATAGTCTCTGAAACAATCTGCTTTCTTGTCTTTTCAGCTTGCTGGCTAGTCACTCAATTGGAGATTATCACCACTTGTTTAATTTTTAAGACAATGTTCAGGTGATGATCAGATTAATATTCCATTGCACTTAAATGTTTGATACATGTACATAAGTAAGTTTCTGCCCTCAATCAGTAAACATAAGAACATACACAAGAATAAGTCAGAACCTACTGAACAATACAGTGTGGCAGCATCTCTAATTCAGTAATTTGACAGTTGAACAAGATGATTATACTGAAGATTCACTCTGAAAAGTTCTAAGGGGAATTTGCCCACCAAGACAATTTCTCTAGCTATTGACCCATATATTCAAATGTTAGTTGTAAGATGGATGTTTTCAGAAGTGCTTTCACTGGGGCAATTCTCTAGCTCACTGTGAAAAACATTTCTGTAGGACTACATTTTAAATAAAGGCATGAAAAATATCAACATTGTTAACTATAATACTAAATATAACAATATTCTCCTCTCTCTGGAGAATATAATCACAGGAGGAAAGCATTTCTTACAATTGGCAGTTTGCTGTGTGGTGTATTTAAACAACGTTTTGTAGGAACACTTATCTTTCAGGCCAAAGGCCAATCTGGAGAACCCCAAGTAAGTAAAAGCATAGACAGAAAAGTTTACGTAGTGGTTTTACAGATGTTTGCTACAGAGTGACTAGCCTTTTCTATTTATGGATTGCCAATCACAAAGAAAATTCACCCTTAAGAAGAATGACTTCCCTTTTTTTGTGTTTGGTTTGAGCAATTAATATTTTAATATTAAAAGGTCACTCATTAATGTACTTAGTTATGTGCTGCACAACAGTAAGTTGTTTACTGGAGAAATTTCAATCAAGAGAAAGAAATAGGAAAGCATGAACCCACACTGCCTTATGTCTTGGGTTCCAACATATAACAGAGGAAACACTAAGATTATTTTCAGGATAAATAGTCTAAACTTGGACATTCTATAATCCTGTAATCCTAAAAGTATAATTAGAACTGTAAAGGTTGTTATTTTTTTATAATTTTGTTTTTGGTGTAGTTAAATATCAATCCATTAGCTAATTAGATCAGAGAACTTGAAGCAATGAAGAATGCGGTGGGTAGTCTGGTTCATGTTAAGGTTCACATTTCTAAGAGAAAACAAAGGGAAAGAGAAAAACACTAGTGTCAGAAAAGAAATCCCAACTTGGGATCACAGGAGCAAAAGCCACATTATTTTTAGTTAATCTTATCCTGCCAATATAAAGGAAAGGGATAGTTGAAGGGAATATGTCCAAGTTTCCTGTGCTGGAACTGAAACGGGAAAGAAAATGAGATATGAAGCTCTTGAATATTCATGAAAAATGGCTTTGAGTTTAGTCCAGAGAATGAGTCATTTTGAGTTATGCTCAAGTCCTGACATCAGAAGAGGTCTGAACTTGCACCCTGAATTTCAGCTTTCTATAAAAAGGGTGTTTTTTCCACAAAAGACAGATGTCTACATCTTTAAACAACATTGTTTCTTCCCTTGGGAAATAGAAGGGATAGAGACATCCTAAAGGTGAAGTTCAGTTGATGTGCTTTGCTTACCCAAATCTTTTAAACCAGGAAGATTTTTAAATAGTTCTTGCTATACAACAGGAGATGTCACTAGGCAAAGACACAGAGTAAAAAATTTTTCTCTTGGATTACTTGAAAGTATTGCAAAGGGTAGAGAAGCTGGTATCTAACAGATGGGCAAGGGAAGCTCTTGAGGAAAGGTTGAGATAAAAGTGGGCTATAGCTACCAAAGGTCAGGACACAAGTGACAGAATCTTTGGAAATTTCTTTGGAGAAATGAGAATCCAGTATTTGAATCTTAAAGATTGCCTTTGATAAATAGAAGAATTACATATGGTGACCCAAGGTACTCTGATAAGAGCAGACAGGCCCCCATCTGCATGATAATGTTCCACCACAGAGCAAACAGTAATGGTAAACACTTCACAGTAAAGACACTAAAACTGAACTTGAAAAATAAAAGTGGATGATTTTTGCTCATGTAGTCATTTCCAAAAGTGGAAAAAAATATACCTGTGTTAAAATCCGTCATTCTTCTTCTGTGTATAGGAGTAGCTTACTGCTACAAACAGCAAAAATAATATGGACTTTGTATGAGCTCTAAACCCAATAAAATTAGCAATGTTACTGAACAGTTTTTTTATGTATTCTTCCAAAAGAAGCAAATCTCTGTTATCTTCCTCAAATTTTTCTTATGATCAGAAGTGACTTCTTTACTAGGGAAGCAACTGTGTCAGCATGTGGGCTTGATAAACTTTTCCTCTCTATTTGTTTTTATGTAGAATAAATGAACTAACACTGCTGATACTTGTACTTGCAATTTTCTTGAAGGAAGAATTAAAAATTTTTGATGGGGAATGGAGCAGTACATTTCAATGTTGTCCAGATTATGACATTTTATATGAAAATCTTCATACTTTGTTTCTGCATGCTTATGCATGTACATACTAAAAGTACATACTAAAAGAAACATTTCCATATTAAGCCTTAATTTCTATAAAATTTGAGTAAACATGGCAGACAATACAGAGTGCTGTTAGGACATGGTTTTGTACACTGTGTGTAAGATTCAGCTCAGCCATCTGAAGCTGGGTTGAACATATCACATGGGGCAATTATTCTAACTTATTTTAGGCATTTAAGAAAAATTGACTGCTAGAGTTACCTGATTCTGTCTGCTGATTATAAGTAGAGTCTAGAGGGACCAATATAGAGTCATAGTTTAGCATTCATGTTCTTAAAAGAAAACATGATAATCTTGTATTATATATCAGTACATTATAAGATATGATACAATCCAATGAGTTAATGCAACTAATACACTTTTAGAAACTATGAGAGAATGAACAAATGTAGATAATTTTTTCTAAAAGACATACATTTTTGAAATCTGAACATCTGAAATGTTTGCATTTCTGATTGTTTCTGTCATTGGTCTTTTCTGAAGTAATATATCCTTTATCTGAGATATTACTACTGTTTCCCTGGGAAAAACCCAAACCAACACAGAGGCTTAATTTATTAGGTCTAGGTCAGATATAACTCAATTTAAACTAGCACATCAATATCAGTGAGATTAAATAGCCACACTCATGACCATCTTTACATTCTTTCTGAAAGTCTGCATCATAGTTCACCAATACCAACAGTATCTGCATTCTTTATGTAAAGTTCAAAATAACCATGATTTCTCTGTCCACACAGTATTCTTGGAAAAATCTTTGAAGGCTGCCTAAATGAAAAGCTCATGATTATAACTACATCACTGATGCAAGTTTTGAGAAAAAAGTGTTCAAATCAAATTGTTTCTTTGAAAGCTTGTTGAAAGCTTGATTTTGTAGAGTGTCCAAGCTTCCTTCATTTACAAAATTCATTTGCTGAAGTTCATTTAAAAATTTATATTATTTATGCAGATATTTACTGTGGAGGGGTGTATTAGGAAGCAGAATAAATATAATTAGAATTGATTTGGTTGTTGAGAAATGGTAGGACTTTAGGAAAAAATATTTAATTTTAGATAAAGCAACATTTTAATACCACTTCTTGTGCAGTAGAAGCCAGCTGAGTTAATAAATTTTCTGAGAAAGAATAAGAGAGTTAGAGTTAGACTTTAGATATCAGTATTGCTAAATTCATCACTATGGGAAAGACCACACAAAAGGTCACATCCGAAACCACTTTAAAAATTCCTGGCATGTTACAAAACTATACATGATAATCTTATTTTAGAAGCAAACTAGACATTTTTCTAATTGAAAACCAGTGTACTTCAGCTCAAGTAAGATATATACTGTCCTGCTCTCATGTGTTTCATGTTTTTATGGAAGATAAACTGCAGGAGTTTTACTAATGATTCAGAAATAAATACATCTAAGTAGCTACTCAGTTACTTAAAAGGGAAATATGTTCTGACATGCCCATCAGTCTAGACCATGAAGTGGCGACAGTGTTTCCACATTCACAGGTGTAGATTTTTTGAGGCACTGGTCAGTCATAAATAGTGCTGATCAACTTTTAAATTCCAGCACCAGGACAGCTGACAGAAGCTCTCATGCAGAATAAAATTCACAATTGAAAATCAGTTCTGAAACGGATGAAAACTGCAGTGGGGTGCTGCAGGAGTATTGGAGAGAGATGTATATTTCTTCAGAAATATATCTATCTGAATGCTGTCATTTGCAATAATTTCAGGATCTGTGTGTACAATTTCATGGAGTGGTAGAGCTCTTAGGCAGAATGTACAGACAAGCTTATAAAACATTATTTGCAAAGAAAAGCACATAAATATTAAGAAATCTAAAGGTTGCCTGTGCAGTATTAATTAATTTGATTTGTATATTTGTTTTATTCCCTCATGCTGTGAATCAGTGCTTGCTCATAAAATCATGATATCTTCTCTGCAGGGATCAAGAATAAATCAGCAAACCACATCTACTGAAAATATGAGAATGTGGTGTTTCTTGGTTTTGCTCTCTGTGAAGAATGCATGGTTCTGTTTGTTCTGAATGGGTATACTGTGAGTCTTGTTTAAAGCCACTTAATTAATGTGTCCAGAGAGATAGTAAAGCCTTCTCTGGTAATCCTTTCTGATCTGAAATGCCCTGTCAATCATATTTTTTCCCAGGATGAACCATCCTAGTTGAGCTAGTCAGTCCCAATGTGGAAGGTGTACCAAGTATTTCACACTCATCTGAGTTCCTCTTTGAGTTTTGCTCTTTGCCTTTTGAGACAGAGGCACTGCCACTGTGCCTAAACTTACAAAAACAGGGGTACATTATTTGAAAATTGAAGTAGACTGTATTAGCAGGACTTGTCTAATGCACATGACTTTTAACTCCTTCGAAGAATGCCACTGGATTTGTGTGTAAAGTCATAAAGTGCCCATACAGATTCTTTCCCAGTCAAGATAATTTATCCACACCACCATCAATTTTATTCTTTTGGATGGTTTCCACCAACTTGTCCTGTGAAGAATTCAGGTTTACTGCTCTTTAGTTCCTCTTCTGCAGCTCTTTTGGAAGCCTTTTAAAATCAGTGTCATATTGACCATTTTGCAATTGAGCAAAGAGAAAAAATATTAGAAAAGTCTTTGAAATCTAAGGAAGTAATGGAGCCAAATCTTGCAGAACTTGATAGTCCAAGCAAAATTGCATGCTAGTGAATCTCTGTTAAGCATGATTGTATTACATACTTATTTGGTAGTGCAATAGGATAGAATTAACAAGTACATATTCCAAGTCCGTTTGAAAAACTCAAATGTGACAATGTCAAACCACTGAATTTAAATATTTGTAACTTTTAGAGGGCTCAAACTACTTTGATAAATGTAATTTAATATTTACATCACAGTTTAATTTTCTAAGTAATTGTAATCTTAGATTTCTGTACCTGGTCAGTTTTAGTTACCTGAATAATATTTTATCCAATATATCTTTCTGAAGTTTTTGGTGAAGTTAAATAAAACCACCTTCTGACGATGATGAAGCATGTTTATTTGGAGGTGCAGAAGATAACATATAGATTTTTATGCAAGTACAGAAAGAGAGAGAACTGAATAAACTGAGATCTAACTATAATACTGGAATTGTTATGTACAAGTGAAGGAAAAACTGTATTTAATGTCTATGATTATAGCTTAAAATCCCTATGAGAAGTAGCTCCAAAACATTGACATGTATGCCTGTATGTCTGTGTGTCCAGGTTGTCCACAAACTTCAAACTGCAGGGCAAACAGTGTCCCTTAAGTGAAGATTTTGAATATGAAAAACAGATAGAAACCAAGAGACTGTTCAAAGAGAGGTAACCTAAGCAAGAGAATTTGCTTCTTCTACCTGAGTGGCTGATTATTATTGTACTTGATATTTTTTAGTTGGTAAGAGCATTATAAAACCAGCATAGGAGCTAAACTCAAAGTCGTCAGGAGCTTAACTATATATGGGGATCTTGGCAGATGCAAAACACAAGTTGATTGACTTGATTTTTGTTATTGACATGAATGCATAACAGGAAGATTCCAGTCTAAGGAAAATTTATCAAGATAAATTAACATAATTAGCATTTGGAGGAAAAATCAAATATGGGATGCAGCACCATGCACTTTCAAACTTATTTTTAGAGCCTGAGTTTAATTACCTCTGGCACTGTCACAGCTGCTACATGATTCTTAAATACTTTAGCTGAGCATTTGCATCCTAATAGAGAGGCTGTCTCCTGTACATGTTCTGTCCACATTTGGATGCAGTTTCATGAAATAATCTAACTGCAGGGCTATAAATATGAAAAAAAAAAAAACAAAAACCAAAAAAAGGGCATGCTTCGCTTCTTACACAGTTCATTAGATGGCGATCATAAGAAAGGGCAGAATAGTGCAGGAAGCCAATTTTACCCTTCTTCTTACCTGTAACTCTGTAGCTATTATGGGTTACTTAAATAAATAACCAGAATAGATTATCCATTACGTATTTGAACTGTGCCTTCAACTCTGACATAAGCGAAACCTCATCTTGTAACGTAATTTAACAGTTATTAAGAAATTGGCATGTAGCAATTTGGGAACTCACATTTAATGTTTTATACATTCAGAATCCCCAATTTATATAATTTATGATTTAGATATTCAATCAAGCCTAATATGATTATGTTAGACATTCTGCCAGTTTCTGAAATTAATCTATTATCATATATTATTCAAAATATAACACACAACTTCATCAAAAAGCAGTCTAAACTCCTGTTTTGTCAACAAAGGATATTAAATTAAAGAAATTTAAAAACAATTAGAGACAGATTATGATAAATAGAAGTAGGCCTGAAAGAAGACCTTATTTTGAGAACATGAAAACATATGACTGCAGGCTTACTTTTTACAAATCGAGTTGATTCATGCATAACTGTTCAATATCTACAGCTTTATGTTTTCATGATATTAAAGAATAAATATTTACACCATTTACTTTGACTAAAAGTTGTGTGGTCTTAAAGTAGTTCTTGTAGTCTAAAGACCTATATATTGCTACTATCTCCACTGTCTTCTTTTCTCCTCTAAGTTATTTCCTGATGTCTTTCTGATTTTCTCTGTTCACCTTGTTTACAGAAATCTGCTCTGCTAAGCTGCTATGATAGGAAGCTGCTATGCCAGGAAGGAGAGAGACAAGAAAGAGAACAGAGATACTTTAGCTCAACTATCAAATATGTGGGATTGAAAGAAATTCAGGCATCAGTCATGGAAGTATTTGATATTTTACTTAAATGTATTTCATAGGAGGAATAGTGCTGTGAAAGATTATGGGTTTATGCAGGCGTTTCCATGATTACAGCCGATGGATAATGGATTAGAATTTTTCTTGGTGGAGTCATATAATTCATTTATTTAATTCTTCTGAGGTCTGAACTTGAAACTATTGCTGAAGATGGAAAATATGTATAAAGTTACCTATAGAAACAAGAATTTAAAAAGGTCAAATGCAGAGGATAAGCTTTACAAGCAAACCTGTCTTCATGTCATGTACCTGCCTGTTCTGTACTGTGGGTGGAAGATAAGAGTTGAAGTGAGGGAGAGGTGATGCAGGGCTTTTTCTGGATCAGTAAAAAAGGCTTTGACAACAAATGGCTTAATAAGATAACTCTGTTAATTAGACAAACTAAGAAGAGTAATTTAGATAGGAGTGAAACCTGATGTTCCATGAGTGGATGGGACACCCTGAGTTTGTGCACCACGAGATGTAACCTGGATGGATTTTCCCACTGTGCAGAGCAGATCCTGTCTGTGCAGAGGAGCTCTCCCTTTCAATACTGGGAGATATTCCATTGTTTCATTACAAGAAAGCAGTGCTATTCCTAAGGGATTATAATGGGCACTCCTTGCTGCCCTTGTAGGTAGAGGTGAGGCCAAGCACGTGGTGAAATCACTGGTACACAGTGGGACTGCCCATGGGCTCCTCTGTTCGAGTGAACTTGCTGTGTTTATCTTGCAGCCAAGAACTTTGTGCAGCAGCACAGAACAGCCCTGAATGCCACCCTGGATATTCAGCACAGCTCTCAGGTGAGGTGTTGTATGGATCACTACCTCCTAAGCATGGAACGCTGTCCTGATCTGGACCAATACACTACCTAGGAGGACCAGGCATTATTTCTTTGAGAGCTCTCTGTTGATGCCTTCTGAAGGCTGACCTAGATCAGAGGCTAGACAGAGTTAAAGAATGAAGTAGGTATTTATTAAAAGGTTTCAGTGGATACACCTTGGGCAGTACAAGAGCTCACCCACGGCTACAGCAAAGATGGACCCAAAATGGTTGGAAAATGGATGACCAGTCATGTGGTCTCACACTTTATTAAAGTTTTGGTCCATTTGCATATTGGAGTTAAGTGTCCAGCTATAGATTTAGGTTATGCAGTTCTATCCTCCTTGTTTTTCTCTCTTCAATTCACCATTGTTTATACTTTTTGGACTTGGAGCTTGTAACAGTTCTCCTTGGACAAGCTGGAAAAGGATTGTTTTGTCTACCTACCCTGTGAAGAGAGCTTGCTAACACCTACCATGAAGCTCAGAGTTACTAAAGCAGCACAGAATCTGAAAAATATAGAATCTAAAACTTAAGCAAATCCTCATTCCTTCATGTATACTCTGATGGGTAAATTTATGTTTTTAAGGCTGTAAAAGTACTCTTCCTTCTAATGAGGGGCTGTTGTACTAAACAGTGTTGTCTAAGGAAAAAGAGGAGGAATAGATAGATTGTCTAAAATAAATAAAAATTCTCAAATTTAATCTTATCATCTAATATCTTGTAAAGTAATTTCAGATCAATAAACTAACCATCTAGCAAATAACCAAAAATAATTTTCAGAGTATAATACAGGTGCTTCTGTGTGTGCATTCTAATGAGGATGTTTTCTGTTTGAGGAATGAAATTTCTGTTTCAGCCAGAAATGAACCACTGCTTAGAAGAAAGTAATCTTTCTCCTACCTGCTAAGGGGTATAGTAGATGCACCCTTCTTTAGCTCCTCCTGGTTTGGATAACATGGTATATATTTCACTGCACATCCTATCACAAGACCCTAGGTGTTTTGCCATTGTGTGACCAAGTATGGTACTTCCTTGTTGATTAATGGGGAAAAAAGGAAGCAAAATAGAATCTATTCTCATGTGTTTTTCTTGAAAAATTAGTGGGATACCACAGTAATGAGACTTCAGTTGCCCTGGTTGACACCAGCTCAGGAATTTGTGAAGATTTCTAACTCCAAGCTTGTGTGTGTGATTACATTTTTTTTTTTTTTTTGCCTTATGAAAATTTTTCTATTTAAGATTAACTTTTTCTGTCTCCCTATGATATCAACTCGCTCTACTTTTTACAGATTAGTAATGCATATCTGTATATTAATGGTATTTTTACAGCAGAGGCTTGGCTAACACACAGACTTCTGTTTCAAGTGCAGTCTTACTGTCATGTCAGCATGATTTGTGGTGGATCTAATAAAAGGTGACCACTGTAAAACAGGTATCTCTGTTTCCAGGCGTAAAAATTTACACCTTTGAAAGCAATCCCTTGGTTGTATCTCTCCACTGCTTACACACTAACATTGCACCTTAATTTCTGGAAGTTAAGTTAATATAGTAAGTATTTTAGCAATAAACACATCAGAAATCTTTTCTTGCATTTTTAAAATAGAACCAACAAACCCTAAAAGTCTTTCTGTACAGGAAGAGAATGGTAATGTAAGTTAAAATAATAAAAGCTAATCAAGCTTAAATATGAAAACATAAGGCTGTTTTTCACATATGAGTAGGTTCAATTTGGGCCCATCTGACATCTAAAAATATTTTGAAACTAATTATTTTGTTTATTTGTCTTAAAATAATTGGTAAGGCATATGGGATAATGAGTACAATATTTTTCTTTCTTTCCTGCCATTTTAAATTTTTCAATGCTAAATGGACAGGACAGGGTACAACATCTCTGTTTCTATGTATTCTCTATTTATCTTCTCTCTAAATATCCATTCTTAAGTCCTACTGTGCAATAAACAATGCTCCTAAATAATGTGAAACAGAATAAAAAATTGAAGGAATAGTGCAGGCTGCCCTGAGAGGTGATAGGTGCTCCATCCCTGAAAACATTGGAGGTCAGATGGGAGGGGGTTCTGGGCAATCCTTCCAGTTGAAGATGTCCCTGCTCATTCCAGCGGTGTTGGACTAGGTGACCTTTAAAAGGTCCCTTTTAGCCCAAACCATTCTGTGATTCCATGAAAAATTAGAGCTGTTGCATTGTTACTGGTTTATTTTAAGCTTCTAGGCAGCAATTAGATCCTCATCAAGCTACTCTCAAGCTGTTTCATCCACATTCTAACCAGTAAATGCTACACTGAATTTACCACGTCAGGATAGCACTATTGTCATGGAGTTACAGCTGGAGATCATAAGGAAGTGTGGATTTTGGACACAGACAGGGGTGCAGACAGACCTAAGCTAAACCAAGAGGACCATGGAGGCTGTGCAACTTAGAGATTTGTGCTTGTGCTGTATTCCTGTTATGGTATCAAGCTCTCTTTACTTCCCAAATACCAGTGGGGTTTAAGCGACACAATATGCAAATAATGAAGGGGGGCATGCCTGGGTAAGTGACATTTCCTCTGAAAAACAGGTTATATTTTTCTAACAGAGGGGACTGGTGTTTTAATTTCCCATGATGGTCACGTAGGTTTCATCAATCCTGTTTTCCAGTGTGTTGCATTGCCTCAGGCAACTTGATTGGTTTTAGGAGAGTCACTGTCAACAGAGTGACACTCTCTGTGGTGTTCTTGGTTGCTGGGCCCATACACCACGGACACATGCGTATCTCCTGATAGCTTTTCTTCAAGTACACACCTCCTGCTTATTCTAGGTTGCCATCCCGTCCTATTGTAATGGCTCCTCATCTGTATACATTTTACAAATAAAACATCCCCTTATGCATTGCCCTTTCAGTTTCTAAATACCTCCTAGTAAACATGAATACAAAATAATAGCATTCAAAATAATGTAACTAATATCACAACTGTATTGAGAGTGATTGTATAGGAACATTTGTGGTCAGACTTTGCATCAGTAAGCAGAATATTGAACATGGAATTGCCTGACATAAAATCTTTATCCTGGACACTTTGTAAATAAAAATATGCAGCACCACTGCAGTCTAAGGAATTTATTTGCTCTTTTGTGGGGCCAAAAAAGTACAGCAGAGCAACTTTTGCTTATTAAGGAAATAGAAATGAAAAAAACCCCGCAAAGTGAAAGCGGACTGAAGCCCTCTGGTTTAGTTAGTCCAGCCTGTCCTGCTTTTTCTACTGTCTCCCTCTTCCAAAGAAAAGGCACTGAGATAAAGTTTTAGGAAATGTATTCAGACCTGCTTGCTTTACATATCTTCTTTGCAATATTTGGTGCTCAGGATCCCTCTCTTGACTGAGGGAGTGTGGGGAAATAAGTAGCCAAGGTAGGGAGCACCAGTAACCCAGTCCTAATGCTTCCTTCTTGTCCATGTGTCTTTCAGTCTGCTTCGTTCACTGCAACCAGCCATCTCTGTGGACTGGTGTGGAGGGCTGTGAAAGGAAAAAGGCCACAGCTCTGCCAAATGAATGCTTCCTCCTGCACGTACATGTTCACAGCAGAGCGGCTGGACAAGGGGCTGAACCACCCTCAGAGCCACATTTCTGATTCAGGCAGCCTCAGTGCACTCACTTGGAGCAAGAGGCACTTTCCCCCATTGTTTGTTTGTGTCAGAGTATTAGTGAAAATCTGTCCCTTGTGGTGAATCATTTCCCAAAGGAAGTATAGGGAATTTTTTTGTTTGTTTTTGGTATATCCTCCTTGTGGAGCTGACGAGAAAAACCAGAAGCCAGAGTGTTATTTTCAATGGGAACACAATAGGAGGGAAGTTAGGTAAATGAAAAGGAGGAAGGATGGACTGAGGAAAGGGAAAACACAACACAAGCAAGAGGAGAAAGAAATAAAAGTAAGGAAATCTGTATCTAAAACAACTCCAAAACACCAAGGGAGCATTTAATTATCTTGTATTTATCAGTCTCTCCATATTGGCACAATCACTGTATTTCCCTTCTCTCATTGATACTCTACAGCCTATAGGTGAACTCAGCTATTTTCTACATGAGAAAAGTAAAATCGGAAACAGAGCTGCATTATGAAGGAAATTATTTTATTCAGTGAATGAATGAAGGGAAAGAGGGAAAAGAGCTTCACTGCTCTAATTTATGCCTTCTGAGCTATACCCATCTGGAGCTTTGCCTCAACAGAGAGCTTCAAGGTGGTGAAAAAGGGAAATGTTGCTGCTCTCCATAGTACAGAAATCATAGATCTGTTTCTTTTGATGGGATGTTGAAATACATTTTAGAAATAATATTCAAATTAAAAAATACTAATTTTTGTATATACTTCAGATTTCTAAAAGTTAAACATTACATAGAGACCATTGTCATAATTTTGTTCACTTGTCTAATTCAGTGTCAGGTACTCCTGTAGTTTCAAATCTGACCTGAACAGTTAAGAAAACTGGAGAAAAAAAATTCAAGTTTTATTTACTTACGGAGTCCCTGGGGGAAAAAAATAATTTGTCTATATTTTCAAGGTTAAAAAATGTAATGCATACATTGCTTACAGCAGTATTTCACCCCCAGTTTTTGGCTGGGTTGATTTGTCAGAGAGGCAACTGTTAAATGGAAAAATAATAAGGTCAAGAATGAAGCTATTTTATTTGTAGCATGAGGGCATTTGAAATTTTTGAAAGTTGCTAAAATATGATTCTAACCAGAAATGGCATTTGCTAATAGCCCAAAGGATTTTGGCCAGTATCTTGTTGTGTTTCATAGACATCTGAAGTGGTCACAGTCAAGGAAGAGGCTCAACCCTGAGGCTGTTTATTTTCATCTCTGGCAGAGCATTGGTCAGGGATTCAGTTCTTTGTAAGAGCATCCCTTTTAGAGACATATTTCAGTGTGTTGCTGTGGATGTATAAACTTGTAGCTGGAGTGGCTGGATTGCGGTGATAATCACTGGTCATTGTGATTATCTGTTCTGGACCTCTTCAGGGCTTATTTCTGTTTTATGCTGAGTGTTTATCATAAAACACATAAATGGTCTTGGGAGGACAAGGTAAGGGTACAAATCACTGGGCTTTGGAGAATACATCCATATGATGTGCAGCACAAACACAAGCCCTTTTCAGCTGTTTGACCAGCATCCAGCCACTATGAGTCCTGCAAAGCTACACTGATGTGCAGTTAACTTGAAAAAACACCAAACCTCATTCTTTAAAAACAAATATTTAGCTGTTTGTCTTCTTTTTTCACATCTTAATCTCCAAGGCTCTTATTTTTGGAGTCCTATCTACTAATAACTCATTCTAATCCATATTGTGGTTTTTGCTTTGGATACAATTGTTTTTCTCCCACAGGCCAATGTTGATTGACAGCTTTCTCATCTTTAAATACTCCAAGTGCTATAACCATTTTTGCTTTGTACAGTCACATACCGTGCTGTAAATACATCATGCACAAAATGTTAATTTATGTAACTGCTTTATCAGATATTTCTTTGCTCTGCATAAGTGACTTCAGCAAAATTCGTGATATTAAGTATTAAATTTATATTAATATTTTGTCAGTGCACTTTGGAATTTACTGCATTTTTAGAGATATCTGTCTTTAAAAAGAGAAAATTCTACCCCTGTATTAAAACACTTGGTGTTTCAAGACTGGCTGCAAAAGCATGAATTATGCATCATATCTTTCCTGTGCCAGATTAGGAAATAATGGTTTCCCTCTTATTTGAGTGGCTATAACTGGAGAACTAAATGAATGCAAAATTTAACTTTTAATTTTGTTTCAAAAATTCAGCCATTACTTTTCAAGGCTGAAGGAAGTACACAGGGGTATTTCTCCTCATTTATTACTCCATATTGAAACAGTTGTGACTACAGGATTTCCTGAGCCTTTTAACTACAGGTCAGATTTTTTCTTCCATGAATTTGTTCAGCTGATCTTTATGCATTTATGGTTTTGATATTCAGAATATATTGTATTAAGAAATTCTGTGATTTAACATTTGCAGTATGCAAGTTTACCTCTTATTTTTTAAAAATTCTTTGAGTAGTAACACAACTTGATACTCCCTCAAATAAACTAATAAAACAAGATTTTGGGGAAAGAAAAATAGTCACAGAAACATTAAAAGGCATGTATTTTATTTAGGTGCTATTAGTGAAGAATTGTCACTGAGACAGCTTTTGTCAAAGCAGTGTCCAACTTTTAAATCCTGTATAGTGAGCTGCCTGGATAATAGATTGAAGACTGCTTTGAGCATATTATAGCAAGAGTATTTCCTGTATACATGACATGCCTCATAACCATTCCTCAATCTCTGCTTTTTCTCCTCTTGAGAAAATTAAATAAAAAGGTTCTTTTTAAATTATTTATCTCTGTATTGTGAGAGAAATGTGGTCAGATGTGGTTGTCAAAAATTCCATAGAGAACCATTACTTTATGGTAATCTTCATCAGGCCCTATTGATTTCAATTCCTTACACATTTAAAAACTTTTAAATACTTGCATTTAAATATCCTTTAGCCTTCATTTCCTCTTCTGAAAGATGTGTTCCTTCTACCTTGTAATTAGACTTTTTATTTATGAAAAATTACATCAGGATACTTTTTATTTTAAATGGAATAGTGAAAATAGCCATTGAATATTTCTGCTTTGTATCTACTTACTTCAACTATTATTTTGTACCATACTGCAGCAATATGTCAATACTTACAGTGGTCTTTTTTGATTTTCAAAGCATGAAAAAGAGTCTGATATAATAATTTATTATATACTTCCCGGTTTTGTGTATTGGAATAATTGTTACATTAAAACATAATTGTTTTTATGTTATCTTTTTAAACTGCTAGTTTGATGCACCATTTCTTCCCTTTTAGATTTTTTTTAATGCAAAAAATTACAGAGAGAATGTAGGTCACATGTCACAACAGCTGCTTGTTTCCATGTCCTTGTTTACACCTGAATCTGCAAAGGAGGAAAAACATACTGTCTGCTCTGAAAACACCAGTTTAAAAACTGAAATGAGAACAGACAGAAACCAATGTTTTTCAACATTTCTGTAATTATTGTAACTCATGGACATAGCACTAATAGCGACAACATTTATTGGTAGGCTCAATATTTGCAACAACTGTGAATGTTATATGCCTGCCATGTTTCTGTGTCTCTGAAAATTGTGGCCCATATGTATTCTTTTAACTAAGGAATCAATACAACTGTCCTGACCGTATTACTAGTTTTACAGAAAAAAAATGGGGGGATACCTTCAACCTATAAATTGATATAAATTTCATGACCCACTTTTTCAGGCTTTCTTAATATTCCTACAGATCCACCTCCTCCTAAATCTAGTTAGTGCTTTTTGACTGGTAGTCTTTATTTTGCTATGTGATCCTACCTGGAAATCGCATACTAAGAATGTACTTTGGATTTATTGTGTGTGGATGACATCCTTGTGGTGAAACTCTTATCAAAAATCAGTAAAAATAAAACTCCGTAACAGCAATGTAGCATTACAAACAGGTGTTCTTCAATTGGCCAGATGCATGAGGGCATCTCCCTTTCCCCTGAAAGTTGTGCATACTGATCTTAGAAAAAGCTCTTGTTTATATACTATATTTTACATATGTATCCATTGATTTTCCTGGAATAAACATATGTATAATAAACATTTTCTCCAAATCATTAACATGTATTTTCTCCCCTCTGCTCATGTTATTCTGTCCCAGGCATCTCTCTGGTGGTCACCAAGTCACACCTGATCACCTGGTGAACTGGTAAAAGTTGGCACAACTGAGCTGGTTGTTTTCCTGTTCTCCTTCCTAAGCATTCTGTGGTTCCACAGGCCAGTGACTTTCAAAGAATAAGCATTGTGTTAGCCCACCAGGTGCAAACGATTTTTCATCAACAAAACTCTTCTAAGACAGGCATGTGATTATCTCAGATGAGGCTGAAATGAGACTATATTCAATAAAAATGAGTCACAGTCTTGCAAAATGGGTTGCTGTTCAATAGGTAATGTAATATAGTTTCAGTAATGTTGCCCACTTTTAAAGCATAGTTCTGTATGTTAATATCCTTCAGAGGACAAAAATATTTCTTGTTATTCACCTGACACTGTCGTCAGCCTTTGACTTCTAAGCAGTTCTGAAGAAAGGAAGGAGGAACAAGCTAAGTAGCTTAACATTTTAAACATCATTTACCTTATGATAATAACGACATTTATTTCCAAAACAAAATTACCTAGCATAGAGGGGCAAAGGGGATTACAGTTCTGCTGAGGTGTTAGCATAAATCCCAAAGTGTGATAACTAAATGCATTTATATTTCTACTTCCTGTCTATTCAAAGACTGCTGATATCATGACAGACAGCAGTAAAATAGCAAACCCTCTGGGCTAAGGTTTAAATCTGGGATATTTCTCCTTGAAAAAGTAATACCCAGTTAAGTGTGTTCCGCTCCAGGTAAGGACGGTAAATTCTTAAACGTCACTCAAGCAGTCAGACACTAAGAGATCAAACATACCCAAAAAAGGTTTTAATTCCTATGCAGAGGAGCTTCAGTACTATTTTTTGGCTTAGAACATAGTGATAGTATGAAGAGCTGGGTAAAAGATTTCATACCCTTCCCATTAAGCTTTATATGTCAGAGCTTATGTTTTCCCAGAGCTTTTCTGTTCCCTCAAGGGAAAGTTTTTTCTAATGTTTTTTAAATTTTTCTTTACTGTGAATGCAAAGGGATCCTTATTGCTTTTCTAGAACCTATCTGATCCAAAAATATTACATGCATAAAAAGTTAGGCTTAAAAGAAAACTATTTAACTATAGAAAGAATTGGCATCTCTGAAAGAACTCTCTGCACTTATGATCAGAAAACATACAGTGTTCAGATAAAACAGGCTTCATCTTAAAAGGTCTGCTCCAAGTGCATATTTTGAGTTTTGGTGAGTTCAAAGCCTGCTGGGCTAGCTTTCTGAATTATAGGGAGATTAAAAGCTTCATCACAGGGTGATGATTCTGCTTCTCTGCTTCCACAGAGTTCAGCAAATCAGCAGAACTGTGCATGAACTCCAGTCCAGCAGAGCCCCTGATCACTCAAAATGCAGTGTTCAGCTTCCCATCATGACTCTGCTTGCTGCAGTGTTGCCACACTCCCTGATTTTTCAGGGTTGGAGTGCTAGAGAATTAGATCCTTTCAGTGTGATTAGCTCTTTGGTCAGTCTTAGCAATGACACATTTTGCTTAAAAATTTCTAGGCAATGGAAGAATGGATATTTATGTTTTGGTTGGATTGTGACAGAAGTGTGGCCTGTTTTTATTTCCTGCACAATACACCAATCCTAGCTTTAAAATAAGATATGTAAATATAAGAAATTATCTACATAACAAGATTGATCAATATCATCAGTAAAGTATGGATTTTTAATGTCTTTTGTGATTCAGGAATGAGAAATTATATTGCCGCTGCTAGGACCCATGAAAGTTTTACTTCTTTGTATTTGGTTTTGTTCTGTTTATTGGAAAGAGAAAATATGTTTTGAGAAAAAATTATAAAAGGAAAACTGCTTCTTTTTACTTAAATATAGAATTGAAGATATAGGGGAGATAAATGGCTCCAAATACTTTAAAAATCTTTTCATTGCTAACCATTGGTGTGAATCAAAGGCTGCAGGGTCATACTGACACTCAACCTAACTTGGGATGCCTGATGGGACGCTCCATTTCTCCTTGCTCTGCAGACAGCTCAGTTTCTCAACAGTCAGACCTTAAATCACCAATGCTCAAAGCACAGCATTGAAAAGGAACCACAATCAGCCCCACAGTTTAGAAGGTGCAGCTGTCAGGTCTTTGTGCCACAGGTAAAGATGGGCAGATGACAGGAGTACATTTTTAAACAGCCTTAACCTGGAGAACTCCCTGGTTACAAGTCAGGATCCAGAGTATGGAGTTTATACAGTGGTTGTTCAGTAGCATAGAAGAGTATTTTTCTTGTCAATTGTAACTGTGACACCCGATGTGCTACTAGGAGCCCTACACCAATAGAAAGCTGTAGGGAAGGAAGGTAGGTTTAGAAAGAGGAGAGCCTAAATGCACAACACTTTTATGACTGATCTGCCATGTATGGTCTCTTGAGAAAACTAAAACACAAGCCAGGAGTTAATCAAATGCATGCATAATGCTTCTAATACTGTAGCATTTATAAAGTTTTTGGCAGACCTGAAGCTGTTAGCGAATTGTGGGAATGTCCCTTAAGATGGAAAGATATGGTTCATTCGTTCATCACTTATGCAGTCTGGGAACTCTGGGTTTTTGTGGGTTGAATGAGATGCCATATGTTATTAAGTCTTTTATTTGATGTCATAATTATTTTCTTGGTAGGAAGTGTAATAGTTCAGCAAAATTACTGCTGTGGATGGAAAGAACAAAATTATAACATTCTAATCTGCATCTCTTTAATGCCAGTAAGATAGTTTAAACTTGTAATGACTTTCAATTTGCCATTAAGTATAATGGCAAAAATCATAATAAAAACTGATACCCTTTACAAAGATGATCTGATAGGATTGCTTAGGTAAATGACTACAGACAAAAATGTGAAGGCATGCAAGCCTTTCGCCAGGCCCTTAAATAGGCCCTGGCAACACAGCCAGAAACATGCAATGCCACCTATTCATGGACTCATTGAATCATAGAAGGGACCCCAAAGCTCATCCAATTCCATGGACAGGGACACCTTCCACTACCCCAGGTTGCTCAGAGCACCATCCAGCCAGGTCTTGAATGCCTCCAGGGATGGGCAGCCACAGCTTCTCTGGGCAAGCTGTGCCACTGTCTCACCATGCTCAAAGGAAAGAACTTCTTCCTAGTATCCAAGACCAACTTCCTCTTATAGCAAACAGAATTTAAAGCTCATTGAAGTGATTTTGTTCACTGAAATATAATGAGAAGCAAAACTGTAAGGACAGTTATTTAGAGATTTATGTTTTGATAGGTGAATACTCTTGCTATTTTAATGCTTTGCTAAATTATGCTTGAGAAATTCATGACTAAGGAATTCACCAATAGCATTCTAGTAAAGTTTTCAGTTAGCCCACCATATTATAATGTTTAAGACCTACAAATTCACATTTTTAATTCTGTCACAAAACTGGGTTAGCAATTTGAGAAAGAAATATAACTTGTCTTTTAAATATATGTCTTACAAAAATTAAAAATGCTTACAAATGGGCAATCTAATCAACTCATATTTTTAAAAATCTGTAGAACATATTAAGATCTTTCTAGGAACAAGTGATTTGTGGGATATGCCTAATCATATGTGCCAAGGCTTAAAAATTTAAATATGATATATATACTCAAGATTCTCAAATTCTTTGATGCTTGAGGAAAATACATCACAAACCCCTCAAAATCAGGTTACACTTACCTATACTACTATACTTTAATATATTTTTCAAAATGTGAACTGGGTAATAAATGGGAAGCAAAAGTTCAAAGTTAATTTTCATTTTACCTAACTATGTAATGGAATGGTTGCCAAACTCAACACAAGTACTGCCATTTGTAAATGGTACTTAGTATTAACAATCAAACCACTTGGTTTCAGTCCCCTTTCCAATGATTGGTCTTCCTAGACCATTTTTGCTTCTCCCATGAAAATAACAGAGCAGGGCTTGGGGTATTTATTTTTCCATTGTAAAAGTAGCAAATTACTTTTTGGAATAAATTTATTGTTTTCATAGCTCAGATCACCAGAGATCACATGCAAATATCCATTCCTTCTGTTCAAGTCAGTAATTGGTTCCACTGTTTTGTCAGCTGAAATAGGAACTAGTATTTTGATGTCAATTCTTAAATATGTGTTCTATTCTGCCAAGATACAGGAGATTGGAAAACACCACTACTTTATCTGAGGTGACAGTCAAGGGATTTTCATGGAGACTGTTCAATGCCAGTGGCAGAAAGGAAGATGAAAACAAAACACTGGACTCGACTCATGTAGTCAGTGGGATACCATTTGTCACTGGAATTCACAGGTCTATCTTACCTCTTCAGTTTATCCTCATAGAAAACTTCACAAGGAGTGTATTTCCCTGTTGCTGACTGGGAGAAGACATACATTGTGTCTACAAAAAGGCACGTTGATGAAGAAGATTGCTGCCCACCAGTCTCTCCCCATTTGCTTGGGTCCCACATGTCAGAGTCGCTGAGGAACTACTCGTGTGCTCATCACATGAGTGTTTGGGAAGAGGTGACACAGGGCTGAGGGCAAGGCACTGTTTGAGTTCTGGGAAAAACAGTTCCACTGCAGCCTTCATGTTACAACCATTGGTGGGGACATCCTCAGCTTAGGTCTTTTCTTACACACAGAAAAGGCAGGGATTAAGTTCAGCTTAAGCTGAATTCTTTCTGGAAAGATGATGTGCCTGAATTACACTGTTATTAAAAAGCTATGACTAAGTGGCACATGAACTTAAAGGATTAACCTGAGCATGTAATTGTAAATTAAAAAAAAAACCAAAACACCAAAACTAAGGCACAAAATGAGGCAGAGTGTGTTGCAGAGGCTGAAAAAAAAGTGAAAATTATTGTAAACTCATGTGTGGGGCTTACAAAGAAATTTATAATTCAGCAATTTAACTAAGGGGAAAGGAAATAAAGGAAAAACAGAAAAGGGTGCAGCATTCATCTCTTTCTTTTGCTTCTTTCTTCACAGAAAGGCAATTTGAGCTTTATTTATGATTGTTGCCTGAATAAAACATAGCTTCTAGGAGTCAAATAACTGGCAAGAAAATGGGAGAAAGAGCCTTGAAAGAATACCAAACGAGTTATGTGTATTCCAGTCTGCACTCTGAAAACCCCAGCAATTACTTCCAAGATCTCTTCAAAGAGAAAGGAAGAGTGGAAGAAAGTCCATTGTGTTATTTATCTCTAAAAAAGGCATGTGGAAGGGACAACCTGAAGAGTTGCAGAGCAGTCCCACTTGAAGCTGATTCCTGGGAGGAGACAGGAAAAAATTGTATGTGACTGTTTCAAAGATTTGGATAATAAAGCAGTAAGACAGAGCCAGCATGGATTTATCTAGAAAAAATCACGCTAAATCAATTGAATTTCATTCCTGACAGAGGGACAGTCATAGTAGACTAAATAAGAAACAGCTGTTTTATCCGTGGCCTTTTATGAATACTTTACTGCTACTGCGTTTCCTAGTTTGTAAAACAAACTAGTGAAACATGTTCTAAATAAAATTACTGGTACATTCGTGTACTGCTGGCTGAAAGGCTGCTCTAAGAAACCAGCAATTAGTGAAGTGCTCGGAGAGAGAGAGAATTTCAGGCTGAGTTGACACGTTACTGTCCTAAACCCTTTGTGTAACTCTATTTCCATTCCATACATAGCTGAATATGTACTGGTGCAGTATCCAGGTAACACCATGATAGGAGAGTTTGCAGTCACTCTGAGGGGCAGTGTTAGAATTTAGACTTGAAACATGCTTTTGCACAGAAAAGTGAATGTCATTTTTTATTATTGACTTCAAAGATCAGACTGAAATCCACCAAAACTCTCTGCCAGTAATAGGGATTGGAAAACTCTGATTTAAATAAATTAACAACTATTATTGTCATTTGCATGAATGCCTATTTTATAAGCAGAGACAGTAAATTGCTTCCTGACACTGGGATGCATAAATGCTCATCCTTTCCTTTCAAAATATAAAATGATGGCAATATGGATGTAGATCAGATTTGACTCTGATCTACAGAGAAGGACCAAGTTAGAAGGCTGTAAGTTGCATGCAGTTGGTGTTTTTTTCAGTATTTCTCATTGCTGTTATCACCTATAGTGCTGTAAGTGAAAGCACAAGCAGAAAATCAGATAAAAAGGGTAAGTTTAAAAGATCTAGCTCATATTGAGACTGTTTTCTTAGTGCTGATGTTGATCCCTTTGTTTTTATCTCACCTTTTTAGTTTTTATTTTGTCTCAAAACAAAACCAGCAAAATTAATCCAAATCTTCCCATGTAGCATCCAGCATTCATTAAAAGAATAGTATGAAAAAAATCCATGGTATTTTCTCCCAGGAATTTATGTTCTGGGGTATCAGAAGAACCTGCAATGTAAAGCAGGAAGTTTTTTCATATGGAAGGTAACACATCCGGCACTTCTGTCTTCAACACTTTACACATCTGATGCATTTACTTTAAATCCAAAAGTAAAAGACAAGGAGTAAGATACATTGGATTTTTTGACACGAACAAGCCCAGTCAAAAGCTCAAAGGTTAGTAATACTCTTTCAAAATCACTCAGTTTCAATATATGAACTCAATGGGATGTGGAGAAAACTGTTAGATAATGGTTCAAGCAACCTAAGAAAAAAGTGATTTTATTACTTTTCTACCTGGAGGGAATAAATGGAAAAGAATGGCAGCCCTGTATAGAGGAAAATCACAGTCCTCACAAGGTGGTTTCATAAGGAGCAGAGTCAGGACCACATAGTCTTGATTTGCTGCTGTTAAAATATCCAAGGATTTTGCAACATTTGATTTGCTTTTCCCAATGAGAGTTTTATGATCGGTCAAATATTTTTTTCTAGGCTACTACAGCTTTTGCAGAAATATGCATAGAACTTGTAGGTAGTCCAGAAATATGACAGAAATGTAAAAGATCTGATATTAAGTTCTATGGAGTTTTTTGGGGTTTTTTTGGGGGGGGGTTGTTTTGGTTTTTGCTTCTTGTTCTTTCCTTTTTAGGTTTCTTCTCCAGTTCTTGGGTTGCACTGTTGGCATATTAGCATGCCTTTAAACTCACATCTTGCCTTCTCAGTGTACTGCTTTGATGGCGGTTTTTTTTTCAGTCTTCTCATCTTTTCTTTTCCTTTGACCCATTTCTATTTTATTTAAATATATAGTATTTTATAACTCTTTGCAACTGAGTCAGAAGACAGCATTCAAAAAAATATAAAAACTGACTGAACTATCCTATCTACACTGAAAGGTGTCATGGGGACACAGGTCCCAGATATTCTGAGAAAGAAGACATAGAGTGTTTATTTACTGCTTATAGTCCCAAGACTCACACTCCATGTGAGCAGACCTGAGAATTGTAGTAGCCCTGGGAGGACTGAGCAGGACTGCTGTGCAATCAACAGAAAGAAAACTAAACCCAGGTCTGCAGGAAGATCCCCTTTTTCAGTATGACTACCCTGTCTTGTATTCCAATGAGAAAGCACTCCTCTCTGGAGCCAGACATCACAGAACTTCCTCATGTGACCAACATAAAAGAAAATCTCAGTTTATTTGTGTCTCTTAACGAGGCTGGTTTGTCTGGGTGGAAGAAGGAGCTACACAGCTTGCATCAGGCCCTGAGGCAAAGAGCTGCCGCGCATGGTCCCGGTGGGCCCACACCAGCACCGAGCAGAATCACACTCCTGCAGAAACACAGGAATCTGGATCAGAGCAGGCCTCTTGAGTCGAACTTTTTTTCCAGCTCTTCCCTTCCTCACTCTCTGCCCCAAAAATGCCATTCAAAATAAAATAAAAGAGCTGTTGCCAGGCAACGTCTCACCATATCTTGAAGTCAATTTTTTATGTGGATGCTAGATGCTGAAGTCTGTATGGATATATTAGGCACAAGATAATTATTGAATTGCTAACGAGAAAAGAATAATCACACCTTTCTTAATTATATATGCACTAGATAGAGATCAAGCTTGTTAATTATTAACTACCTTTCCAATCAGCTTTTTCATTAATTTTCACAGAATGTGAGTTTAAAGTGCAACAAATCCCCCTAAATTTATGGGGCCTGATGGGATTAATCTGAGGATACTCAAAAAGCTGGCTGATGATATCGTGAGGCCTCTTGATTTTTGAATGGTCTTGGGAATCTTGAGATTCGAAAATTCCCAATTCTCTGTTGCCTAGAAGCTGGAAAACAATGTCCCAATTTTCAGCAAGGGCAAGAAGGATGACCTGGAGAATACAGGCCTGTCAGTCTCACTTTGGTGACTGGTAAAATTATGGAGAATATTATTCTGAGATGTAGTGGAAAACACCTGTAGGACAATGTAACCATTGGTCACAGCCAGCGGAGCTTTCTGAGGGGGAAGTCTTGCTTGTCAAATCTAATTCCTTCTGCAACAAGGTAAGCCATCTAGATGATATGCCAACTGATGTAGTATTCTGGATTTCAGTAAAATTTATGATCCTGTCTCTCATAGGATCCTTCTGGACAAAATGTCCAGCCCACAACTGGGTAAACACATCATGTGATGAGTGAGCAACTGGCTCACCAGTCAGGCACAAAGGGTTACAGTGACTGAGGTGACATCAAACTGGTGACCTGTCACTAGCAGGGTTCTGCAGGGCTCCATCCTTGGCCCTGCGCTCTTCAACATCTCCACAAACAACCTGCACACAGGACGGGAAGGGAGACTCAGCAAATCTGCAGATGAGACAAGACAGGGAAGAGCTGTTGACTCCCTCAGAGGCAGGGAGGCCCTGCAGAGACCTCGATGAATCAAAGGGCTGGGCAATCACCAGCTGTGTGCAATTCAACAAGGAAACATGCTGGACTCTGCACCTGGGATGGGGCAGCCCTGGATGGATGGAAAGATTGGGGAATGAGAGGCTGGAGAGCAGCAATGTGGAAAGGGACCTGTAGATCCTGGCCCATGGCAAGCTGAACATGAGCCACAGTGCTCTGGCAGCCAGGAGGGACATCCCTGTCCTGGGGGCATCAGGCCCAGCATCCCCAGCTGGGCAAGGAAGGGGATTGTCCTGCTCTGCTCTGGGCTGGGGTGGCCTCACCTCAAGAGTCCTCGGTGCAGTTTGGGTCACTACAGTGTCACAAAGACATTCAACTATTAGAGGATGTCCAAAGGAGGCCATGAAGATGGTGAAGGCCTTGAGGAGAAGCCTCGTGAGGAGTGGCTGAAGGCACTTGGTCTCTTCGGCCTGGAGAAAAGGAGACCTGAGGGGAGACCTCACTGGAGTCTGAAACTTCCTTGTGAGGGGAAGAGGAGGGGCAGACACTGATCTCTTCTTTGTCATGACCAGTGATAGGACCTGAAGGAATGCTTGGAAGTTGTATTGGGGAGATTTATGTTGGATATCAGAAAAATGTTTTTCACCCAGGGGGTGTTTGGGCACTGGAACAGGCTCCCCAGGGAAGTGGTCACAGCCCCTGAGCTCAAAAATTTAGACAATGCTCTGGGGCCCATGGTGTGATTCTTGGGACTCTCCTGTGCAGGACCAGAGAAGGCACTTGATGATCCTGGGTCTCTACAAACTCTCGATATTCTATGATTCTATAAATGAAATAAATTGTGCACCGGTCCTCAAGTCAAAGAAGGTCTACCCATCAATACTGGTCAACTGGTGACAATGGATTTTTAAAAAGGCTGAGAAGGCTTTTTTGCCTCAGTCTCCACTGGCAATCTCTACTCCCACACCTCTCAAGTGGATGGACAGAAGGATCAGGTATGGGGGAACCTGAATGTATTTAACGGTATGGGACCCAATAGGATTCATCCCAGAGTCCCAAGAGAATTAGGTTATGTAGCTGCCAAGCCACTCTCCATGATATTTGAAAAGTCATGGCAATCAAATGGAATCCCAGGACACTGAAAAGGGAAAACATTGTACCCAGCTTGAAAAGGGTAGATAGGAGAACCCTGGGAACTCTGAACTGTCAGCCTCTGTGCCTGGGAAGATCATGGATGGATCCTTCTAGAAACTCTGCTAAGGCTCCTGGAGGACAGGGAGGTGATTCCAGACACCCAGCACAGCTGTGCTAAGGGCAAGCCCTGCCTGACCAACCTTGTGGTCTTGTGTGATGGATGGCTCCATCAGTGGACAAGGGAAGGGTTACAGATGTCCCTTATCTGAAATGAAATAAAGCCTTTGACACACTTCCCCACAACCTCCTTCTCTCTAAACTGGAGAGAGATAAACTGGACATCAGTGACAAGTGGTGCCTTTCAGGGGTCTGTGCTGGGACCAGCTCTATTTAATATCTTCATTAATGATACAGACAAAAGGATTGAGTGCACCTTCAGCAAATCTGCAGATGACACCAAGCTGAGTGGTGCAGCTGACACTCCTGAGGGACAGATGCCATCCAGAGGGACCTGGACAAGCTCGAGCAGTGGCCCCTGGGAATCCCATGAGGCTCAACAAGGCCAAGCTCAGGTGCTGCCCCTGGGTCAGGGCAATCCCTGGTGCCAGCCCAGGCTGGGCATGAACAGATGGAGAGCGGCCCTGCCCAGAAGGGCTGGGGGTGCTGTGGGTGAGAGCTGGGCATGAGCCAGCCACGGGCACCCCCAGCCAGAGAGCCAAGTGTGTCCTGGGCTGCAGCCAGAGCCCTGGGCAGCAGGGCAGGGAGGGGATTCTGCCCCTCTGCCCCGCTCTGCTGAGACCCCACCTGCAGAGCTGCCTCCAGCCCTGGGCTGCCAGCACAGGAAGGACACGGAGCTGCTGGAGAGAGCCCAGAGGAGGCACCAAGGTGAGCAGGGGGATGGAGCACCTCTGCTGTGAGGGAAGGCTGAGAGAATGGGGATTGTTCAGCCTGGAGAAGAGAAGGTTCTTAGGGTTACCCAATTGTGGCCTTCCAGTACCTGAAGGGACTCCACAAGAAAGATGGAGAGGGACTTCTTACAAGAGCTTGGAGTGATAGGACAAGGGGGAATGTCTTCAAATGTCTCTTGAGAGAGAGTAGGTTTAGATTGGATATTCTGTGAGGGTGGTGAGGACCAGGTTGCCCACTGGAGTTGTGGATGCCCCATCCCTGGCAGTGTTCAAGGCCAGGTTGGATGGGGCTTTAAGCAATCTGCATAGTGAAATATATGCATAAGTGAAATATATGTCCTTCCATGGCAGAGGGTTTTCATCAGGAAACCAGACAAGCTTTAAGGCCCCTTCCAACCCAACCATTCCTATGATTTTGTTAGATCAGGTAACCATTCTCCTGAATAATTCGAAAAGGAGGACAATAATTGAGATTCTTCACTGCAATATTCAGTCCTCTGATGGTTACTGCCTAACCATTAATTCATCAGTACTTAAATAAGTATAAAAATATTTTCCTTGAAATGCATGTTTTAAATCAAATAGTTACTACATTACTCTGTTTTTATTTCTCAGTCAAAATTTTGCATTTTAGCTAATAGTCTGTTGTAACAAAGCTCCCTGCTTTCAGATGGAAATAGCAACTAAACCAGGTACTTTTATTTTAATCTTAATAATGAGGAGAGGAAAGAAATAAGAATAGGAAAGTCTAATTGTCACCTAGGGAGAAGAAGACCTCTTAATTTCTTTTTTCCTAATTAAATAATGTAATAATGAATTAGTTAAACAGGTATATGGTGGAGATGGCCCTATCATCAGCACAATGTCAGTATAAAATGATTGCTTTCCTTCAGTTTTAATTGCAAATTGTAATGAGAACAGGAAGAATTTATTAAAACCTTACTAAATTAATCAGATTTGAAACAGCATGTCTGCAGGTAGTCTTTCCTTTTGCATTTAATTTTTTTTTGAAAACTGATAATGTATATTATGAAAAATGAATCATTCAAGCATTTCTTCAAATAAAAGGTACAATATATATGGAGTGTTATTCTAAAAATGCCCCAGTGATTAGATGCAAGGATATCTAATATATCTTCTATTAATATTCCTATTTTGGAAGCAGAAATGGGAAAAATAACCCACATCAGAAATACCACTGCATGGCCATAAACACCTGCTGTTGTCACAGGTAATTGTTGGCTACACCAGAAGCAGCGTTCTGCTGCTGAGTGCCACATTGTCATGGTTTGAGAGGAAGTAGATTGTTCTGGGATATGCTGTGGTCAAGACAATAGGTGTTCAGATTTTAATATTGGCACCTGGTGCGGCCACTGGGGACATGGATACGCCTCTGAGAACACAGGGGTTAAAAGCAGAGCACTCCGCGAAGAAGCTCTCTTGGGTTCGGTGGGGAAAGAGTTGGGATCTCTCCTCCATCCAGCTGCCCTGCTGGGCGGGGTGGGGCAGCCATGCCGCCGGGTGAGGTAGGCCCGGGGCCTTGGACAGAGAGGGGAGGTGAAGAGGCCCCGGCATGGAAGGGTGGGAGAAGCACCAGGAGGCATCAGGCAGCCCCCACCCCCCCAGGAGAGAGAGAGAGAGAGTACAGCCTGTGCCTGTGACTGTGCTACCTTGAAACTTAATAACATGTGCCGGCAGCACAGCCGACAAGGAAAAGGGGAGGGGGGGTGCAGTGAGAAGGTGTCCGGTTGCTGTGGGAATCTCCGGGCAGGCAGAGCCCAAGATTTTAACCCTTTTTGGACAATGAAAACTTTGCAGAACATTAACCTTTCCTAGAACAGAGATAGAGATGAAATGGAAGAAGAAAGGGGCAAGTGTGATGAAGGTTCGTGCAAATGAGAGATGTCGGAAGAGTAGAGAAGAATCTTGGGTGGGAAGAGATGATGGAGTGGCCTTTGGCTGTACTTTTCTTGTATAGCCATGGACAGAATCATGTTTCCTGTGACACAGAGACTGCATCCAGGGGGAGGCAATGGCTCAGAGCCAAGAGGGTTCAGTGTTGAGACCCCTCGGCCCCAGGGGGTGAAATTTGGGGGGCAGAGGTGTCCCAAAGGTGAGACTGTGCTCTTTTGAGATCTGGACAAAGCACCTTAAAAGGAAAACCCTGGAAGCAGCTCTGGTCCATGTGCAGTGGTGAGAGCACTGGACATGGAAGGAAGATGTCACGATGGCAGATGTTCTCTGCGTGGTGCCATGTGTGACATGGAAACACAGGAGGTCTCAACTGTGTTTCCAGGGGAAGCCTATGGCACAAGAAGGACTCCTCCTCTTGATGAGCTGAGAATTGATCATCTAAAGGGTGGTGATGGACCAAGAGTTGGTGACCTGAGGGATGGATGTATTGGAAATTTGGTGGGGGGAGGAGGAAATGTTTTTGGAAGGTTTTCATTTTTCCTGTGTGTCTCTTTTTACATGTAGTAGTAGTTTAGTTAATAAAGTTTTCTTTATTTCTAAGTGGAGGCCTGCTTTGCTTATTCCTGGTCACATCTCACAGCAGACACCAGGGAGAGTGTATTTTCATGGGGGCACTGGCATTGCACCAGCATCGAACCATGACATTCTGGCCCCTACACTAATTAGACTTCCTTAAACGGATTTAATTCACTGGTGTGTCAGAAACCACCAGAGCAAAATGAGGGTGGTTGGTTGTTTCATCTTTTGGTGTTGCTGTGTTGCATCATAAGGGTCTGGCAAGTGCCAGAGGAGCTAAAAGGACATGGGTGAGACCATTTGGCCGGTGGGCAGAAAAGGAAGGAAGATGGGTGTCAGAAGAACTTTCACCTGAAGGTGGCATCAGAACTTGTATAAAATGAGAAAAGAAAACTGACAAAAAATCCCAAACCAACAAAGCAAGTAAAAAACCCAAACCAACCCAACCCAACCCAAACCAAACCAAACCAAGCTAAACCAAACTAAACTAAACCAATAAAGTAAAAATAAAATAAAATAAAATAAAATAAAATAAAATAAAATAAAATAAAATAAAATAAAATAAAATAAAATAAAATAAAATCCCTCCAAAAAAGCACAGAGATGTTTTGACTCCCCTTGTGCTCTGGGGTGTTACAAAGGTTCCTGCTTCCTTCACAGCTCCTTTGGCAATTAGTCTGCCGTATAAAAGGTGACTTTGCCTACCTCTCCTCTGGCTCTGCACACAGATGGTGCTGGGATTCAGGCGTGCCAAGCAGCTCAGCCCCTGCAGGGGACCTAGCTGTGGTGATACCCACCCACAGGGTGAAACCTGGCCCCACCTAGGGAACTGGATGATTAGGTGAGGCAGAGGTACTCAGAGTCCTATCCAAAAATCTGAAAAATTTAAATGCATATAGGGTTTGGAGTATTTTTTTTTTTTTTGCCAAGAAAAATAAATTCAGAGAGGATACTGAAGACACTGAGCCATCTCCCAGTGCCTGCAGGAGCATTACGAATGCCTTCTTACAAAATGGATCACAGTGCATTCAACAAGAATATTATTAAGCAGTACTGTTTAAGTCATAACTAAATTATAAAGTTGAATTTGTGCTTTTCAGCTCATTTCTCATCTCAGTAATTCCTGTAGTCAATCAAATGTGAAGCACTGGGCACTGTGATATTTATGCATTTTTGTGTTGCATACATGGTGTTTAATTGTTTAGGGAAAAGAAAAGTAAAACAAATATATGTTGCATGCTAAATTAGCAATTACATTTAGTTAGAATTAGGGAACATTCATCACTTTAAAATCCCTGTTACCATGTATTGTCAGCAGCTGGAATGACACCATGTTCCAGTGTGGCCAGTAACATGATCTTAAAGCATGAAACTTCATCTCCAGCAAGTATTATGAAACTTAAAAATAGCTTAAGCAGCTGCTTCTGTTGCACATCCACGTAGGTTGCACCACTGGAAATAAACAAGAAATATTTGTAAGAGTTCCTTTTGTTGACTGTCTCTCTCCACATCTTCTCCAGCTGGTACAGAAGACAAGTTCATATTTTAAATGCTGTATATTTGCAAGTGGTTTTATTCACCTTTAATCTTCATCCATTTTCTGATTTGACCTTCAGTTCTCTTGATATCCAGTGAACTGGAGAGCACACGCACACACACACACACACACACACAAAAACAAACACACTCTTTGCACAGTTTCTAAATTATTTCCTTCATCAGCAGAACATTCAGCATCTAAATGTCAGAGAAGATGCAGTAGGAGCCAGCTTCAGCTGGCACTAACAATGAATTTCTTCCTCTTTCTGCAATTGATCCAAGGACGCAGGCCTTTTTTCCTGATTTTGGGTAGCAGTGGTGAAGTAGGCATGTAGAAAGATTTGAAAACTACATAGTGAAATGCTTCAGTTCTGAAGCTGAGTACCCCTAAAATCCATGTCTAAGACACCAAACTCTGAGATATCTTAATCTGCTTTGCTGCGCTCACCCAACCTATTTCTCCCAAGGCTGATTAAAGCTGTAAAAAGTGTGAGTTACATGGATGGCTAACACAGGTCTGATGAGAATTTACACCACATCATTTTTGTGAAGAGGACTATATTCATATGCCCTCAATCCCACCAAATGCCAGGACGTAGTGGCCAGCTGCCCTCCAAACTAGTAATAACGATTCAAAGGAAAACAACGGACAGATGAAACACAAGTAAAATTTTGACCCACAATATGATGTTAGTAATCGAAAGATCATGGTTGAATAATATTTTGCATCAAGTATTATGGGGGTGAGTATCTGGATCAAAACAGATCCTATAAGCATTTTCTGTGGATATTCCAATCTCTTGAATAAACCACACTTTTTTTCCCCCCCTCAGGTTAACTTCTGAGGAGTTTAGCAGTTTCCTGGGCGTTGGTTTACCAGCCAGTTGTGTTGTGGTGCTCTTATTTTATGTGATGCAATTCTCAGAAATTCCTCCACAGAAGTTCTGCTTCGAAAATGCAGATGTGTGAAAGAAAGCAAACACATTTGTGTGTGCTTAATAGTTTTCTCTAATCTTCTAAGAACCAGCCTAGAAAGATACAGGGAGGAATTAAAAATGTTCTATACATCTGTTTGCTTTTTATGTGTGTAAAACTGTCTAAACATCCCATTCAAAGGTTTTATTTTAAGCAATGGGATTTGTAGAAGAAGGGTTAGCAGCCAAAAGGATAGAACAAAGTCTCTTCAAGTGGACTGGCAGTAGAAAACACAATATCGAAAAGCTGGCTCAGCTAGGCATAGCTTCACAGATGAGATGCACACACACATCTGCTGCTGGATTTATTGGTGATTCAGTACAGCATATTGCACTGGAGATACGGGATGCTATAAACCAGAATGTGATGGTCTTACAATAAGCTCAGAAGCTCCAGATGTTAGTGACACAAGCAACAGAAGCTCAGCAGAAGAAGAATACTTTCAGGAGCTGCCCTGTCTTTTCTCCTGCAACCTTGCAGTGGCGGAGACTGATGCAGAGTCTCTTCAGGAACTCTCCCTTGTACTCTGCCACAGAATTCTTCATGCTGAGAAGGAGCCATCCTTCCTCTCACACTAAAAGAACAGAGATATCCTCTCCTGTGCCTTTTTAGTTGTTCCCTTTGCCTCTGGTGATCTGGGATCCATGGGGTATCTTGGCAGTGCAGTATACCCCCACAAAACCAGCATTTTTCAGGATGGAAGAGTATTTCAGTGTTTTTCTGGTGAAACAGGTGTTTTGGTGTTTTTTAACGTTACACACCGTGCTAAAAAACCCAAATATTTAGAATTAAATAGATAGACAACAATAAATAAAGAAATTGAATATTTAGGAGGGCCCTCCCCTAGTCAGCAAGGTATATTGAATATTTCCCCTTTAAGGAAAGAAAATGCCGTTTCCATTCTGCCCCTGCCTATTTCTTGTTCAAAGTGCTTTAGCTTCTTCCCTCTTATAATTCAATTTAATTCACCATCTGTTCACCCAGGACTTAGTATTTTCAGCTGAGATTTCAAAAGGACCACATTAATCAAACATTAGTACTTTTGAAACAAGTAGGATCGAGAAGAAACAGATGTATAAATCATGACACCTAATTACTGATCACATTTTTCTTTAACTTGGCCTGTAGGAATGCATGTGCTTCACAGGTTGCTACATTATCCAGAGGTTTAATGACTCAGGATGCAGAGGCAGGAGAATTAGATTTTCTTGGTGACATTAAGAGGACTCAGGGGTAACTCCTGCTTACAGCTAACAAGCTGAAACCAAAATTAGTGCTGTGTCAGCATGTTCACAACAAATCAAAGTAAGGTTAATAAATACACCCAGGGAATACAAAAAAAAAAAGGTCAGAAAAGACATCATTAGAAGTCAAGCTGTCAAGAAAAAATTGGCTATTTTTGAAAGGGTTGAGACAATAGAGACAATCGATGAAAAATGGCATTTTGAGATAAAATAGGTCAGAAGAGGTAAAGAGCGCGAAATAGTAAACCAGCTAAAAGGGAGAGATGGTTTCCTCATGAGCAATTATTTTCCACTCCAATTAACACAAATATGTTTTTCTGACCTTTTTTTTGCTTTCACCAATCAGTTCAGAACCTTTTTCTATAAACTGTCCAGCTTTTAAATGGCCCTTTAAAAACTAATTTTTCTCAAAATTTCTGATTGAAAAATCTGGAATAATTTAATGATCATCTGATATGCATTTTACAGTTAAGTTAGAGAAAGGTGTTGTTTAAATATATATAATTCAAGAGACTATTACAGTCATTTATAAAATACAAGACTTATGAAAATTATTTAGATTACTTCTGTAGGAAAGTCCAGCTGTTTTCAAAGTTACATTATCCTGGGATAGTGAGGAGCAGTTGAGCTACCTGTATAGTAGCTGATTTAAAAATTTTATTATACAGTTTTTCCTGTAGCAGCTTTCTATAACCAGTTTCTGAATGTTTTATCTTGTTTTCATTGGAATTTAATATAGTTGCTTTTGCCTGCATATTGTCTTAAATAAGATCTTCCTCCTTTCTTGGGACACTTTGAACTTTTCCTCCTGAAGGTGTTGTCTCTGATTTTGGAGCTAGATGGGTGTTCACATTGCAGAGCAGAAATCACCTCTCCAAAGGACTTCTCCAAGGACCACAAAACCACCAAAAAAAAAAAAAAGAGCCTCATAATATATGAGGATTGCGGTGTTGAAAAATTGCCATGTTACATGCAAGTGTTTTTGCTGTGTAGCAAGAGGATGTAGAAAGAAAATACCATCTGCAGTCCAAGCTGCCTGTATTTACACAGGAAAATATTTGAAATTTCTTGAAAAAATGCAGTTTCACTTAGCTTTACATGGATTTCAAGTTCTGCCAGACCTGGCCATGTGAGGAGCTGCCTTTCCTGTTCACCACATCCTGAGTGCTCCTCATGCCCTGAAACTGATCTAATTCCTTTTGAATTTTGCTGCAACCTCCGTTAAGCTCTGTATGAGTTTATGAGGCATTCTCAGCTCCCACTGGATCAGGTGCAGAAGTCAAGACAGAATAAAGTGGTTTAGATAGTGTGTTTCTATATTTACTTACTATATCTCTTTAAGTATAAACCTTGAAAATGGGGAGTTTTCTTTTGCTTTGTTAAAAACTGACATCTGGGATCTCACTCTGATTTTATGTGTACCACAGTTCAGCTGTGGTACACATAAAATCAGTGGATTTCCCCAAATTTATGTTGCTCTAGGAAAAGGGTTGGTTTTAATGTCTGTCATCAGGACTGACTTTAGGAATTCCATCCACTGTAAATACAGTTCTAGGAAACCAATTCAGTGAGTCAGACTTGTTGATGGGTTGTTCCAGTCTCCTGGCATTTAGGCACTAGATGCCATTTGAGAGTTCATTTCAGATAATAAACCATTTAGTTTCTAGGACTTAATTGGAGTTCATGACTCACTGGATGCGTTGGCTGCCCAAAAATCTGCCTTTTATAAATTTCTATTATCAGAAACTCATAGCTATTTCTCATCCATGCCAAGCAACATCTTCAAACTGTGTGTTGTTAGAACAAATTGGAAGCTGTATCATGAACCCAGCATCTTCAAGGATGCCTTGTGGCACCACATTTAAATTTTTGCACTGGATAATCTGGGAAAAAGTGTAAAAGATATACCATAGTTTTTCCCTGTCTTGGACCTTTGGACTTCGCAGCAAAAGCTGGGCTGTGTAGAAACCTCAGTCACACAGAGGTCTCCTCTGGGTTGAGACAGTTTGCAACATGAGGCAATGTAATGTGACGTATTCATCTTGAGGGGAGTTGTTAGTTATGAAGAGACCTGTGCAGCAATTTTGTGTCTTCAGAGGCAAAGAACAGGCTGCGTCCAATGGCAAAAATAAAAAATGGTCTTCATTCTGATGTGGTCAGAAACAGCCTTAGAACAGCAAGGAAGCTGTGAATCCCAGAGACCACTTATGTATTTCACACTCATCAAGGAGTTAATTTATTTAAAAAAGCTACTGTCACTAGTTGCAATGTAACAGTGTAGTTCCATCAGGCTTGTGATCAGCAAATGTATTTTTCTGATGATACAATATTGGTAACTCTTGGTGTTGGAGACAGAAGAAAGGAGGACTTTCTGAAACTTCTCACAATGCAATTAGTTTTATTTGTCTGGTTTACTAATATAATTTTATTTGACCCTAATGTAATTTGCAGTGTTAATAAAAAGCTCATTTTCATAACTTGCTCTGCATGAAAATACAGCGTTCCACTATTGCATCTGAGAATAACCACATGCAGTTTTAAATTGTAAGTGCAGCAACAGTTGAATCCTTAAATTTTTTGCTATCTCTACATGTTATATTTATATGTAAAATTGTGTCATATATATTCCCCAGTTGGCTTTCTAGACAAAGGAAGTAAAGAAAATGAAGAAGTAGGGAAGTAAATTGAGGCAAGATAAAGAGAAAGGATACAAGGAAAACTGAGTGGCAAAGAAAGCACAACTATTGTTTAATGGATTTTAATTTTCTTTACTGTAGACATTGCACCAGGGCACAAGCCTGAAGGCTTCATTATAGAGCCCCTTTCCTTAAAAAGTTGTAGATAGATTTCCACCACTGCTAAAGGGTGGTGCACTGGACCATTCCCATTGACTTCTTGAGGGATGCAAGCCATGCAGCAGAAAACAAAGTACATATTTTCTTACTGTATGGAATTTTAAATATTTAATCCTATTGTTATTTACCACATCCTTCCTATGTTCTCATTCTTGTAATAGCTGAAATTGTCCATTAATTGTGTGAGAGGAAATAATGTCTAAATGTTGGCCCCAGCCATAAATGTTCACATTTTCTCTCTGCTTACACTGAGGAGACCTTCCTGCCTTCTTTATGTTGCATTATGCAGTGTAATGCAAATTAGTGAGTTCCTATAGCATCACTGGATTAATTTGTCGTGGAGGGAAAAAAACCAACTGGCATGAAATACTAAAAACAGTTTCATTGCAAGTTGACACTTTGTGGATGACTTCAAATTTTTTGTATTATTGGCATAAACTGGTGCTTCACAGGGGAAAAAATGAGCCTGTCAGTTTTGTTTGCATGCAAGTTATTGCCTCCCTTGCAAAAGCAATCTCATTCTCTGTGAAAAGCTGCTGTCAAGTCAAACAAAACGTTTTTCTGTGAACAGACAAGGTTTGTGGAACAGGAGGTTACCCCATTACTGTCAGTGACAGCGAGGAGCAGTTGTGGCAGCAGCGTGAGGCTGTGGCACTGCCAGAGGTCTCCCTTCTGATGGGAGGCTGAGCTGCCCCAGCAGGGTGTGAGGGCTCCCTGGCCGTGCTCCTGTGAGGTTGGTATCCAATTACAGCATGCATCAAGGTGACATACGTGCTATGTGTTAGGGCTGCAAATAGGATTTTGCTGAAATTAGAGGTTCAATTAAAGGATTGTCTGCAGCTACCTTATCTCGTGATATGCATCAGTCTGGGTGTGATTGTAATGGAGTAATTAATCTATAAAATCATTGCATTCAACAAAGGGGAAAAATTAACAAGCAAGAGGGTGTATTCAGATATCTTTTATTGATATGTTACTTGAAGACACCTAATGCATTTATCCCACAACTGTATACATGAAGGAAGGAAAAATAACCCCAAGCTATTGAATAGTAACGCCAGTAAAAAAGCTTTTAAATGAAAGGTTGTAGTAGATGAATCTTGCTGTAACTAGCAACTAGGTCACACTGAAAGAATTTTTCTACCAACAAAAGGTTTTTCCATTTGAGGTTGAACTGGCAAGAAAGCTCAGTAGGTCAGTAGAATATCCTGAGGGGGAATGCTGACCAGACAAAATCTTAATAATCAACCTGATTTCCTAGAACTATTTCCTAGAATAAATATCAAGGGCTGCTGCTTAAGAAAATCTGAAGGCTAGAGGTGACCAGAAGGATGATTTCTAAGTATATTTTTAACTAATTGAAAATACTAATTTATTGTCAGGGTTTGGTGGCAGAGGAACTTCATTCCTCCAACGCTTAGATAAACAAGCTGGAAAATTTTCAAATGAAAATGAAGAAGCCTTTTTCAGAAGCTGATTGTAAACAGTAATTTCTGTTCTGTGAGAATTCCAACATCTGAAAATTTAGTTTCCTCTCAATGGAATGAAGTCCAGGTTTTTAATTTCCTACTAAGACCTCATTTTTATACAAATACTTAAAGAAACTCCAAACCAAAAAAACATAAAACCCCAAAACCACAGAACATTCTGTTTTGACAGAAACAAAACATTTCTTTCAGCTTTTGGCTTTTTCTTTTCAGAGCAACAACAGTATTTGTGGATGTCGATAGATTAATGTTTTCTGTGGAGAAATATGAATCATTGCAAACATGTTGACTTTTGAAGCAATTTACTCTCTAATAAACTACGTTTGCATAACCTATAAAATACACTTGGACAGCTGCTCTTCTGACTCTTTCAAGCAAAGGAGGAAAGACTGGATCATAAGGAAGAAACCAAGGACCTGGCAGATGTTCAATACCTTTGACCTTTTCTTTATGAAATTCCTTATCATAATTTCTTGTCATGATAGATTACACAAGGCACACAGTTATTCCAGTTTAAAAACTCTGCCATTACCATCAAGAACTGTTATTAAAGATATTTATCTGCATAATATTTCGACCTTACTTGTTTATCTTTCCCTAATCATGACCTCTTAATCTTTCTGTTTCTTTACCTGCTCATGTTGCTTACAATTTGGGTTTTTTGGTAAAGGAAAAAAATTATTTGAAACAAAAAAATTAAAACATAGGACGAAACACATGAGTAAAAGTTGTGAGGAGATTAGAGTATGATAAGATTCATGATCTGTAGCCTTTTAATAGTTGATCAACATGTGCCAGAGATTACTCCTGTGAGCAGCGTGAGAAGTAATAGATTAGTAAGAAGTGTGGTGACTTTCTTCTGCAGAGCTCTGTAATGTGATGTAGCCTCAAGACGCATGTCTTTCTGTATAAAAATAAGCTTCCTCTTTGCTTTTATCTTTTAATGGGAAAAGTTCTCTTTTTTTTCCTGTTTTCCAATGGCATTGCAATTTGAACCTTTGCCTTTGACAGTTTTCCCTTTATTTTCTTACCAAATTGGTGGCATACATTTCCTAATGCAAAGAATGGCACTACTTGCATCCAAAATTAGAGTAAAGCTTGCTACCGTTGCAAAAATATGAAAACAAAAGCATTGGCTGAGTCAGGGAATTCACTGATGGTTATGAGGGCTGACCACATGAGCTCTGCTCAGAGTTTGATCCTGGCTGGGTAACAGCATCTGGTGTCTGCACATTGCCTGTGCAAAATTAATTAGAAATCTCAGTTGCAGTCACACCAGACTTCAGCTTCCTGCTTTTTTCTTTAATAAATGGTGATCCTTAAAACTGGCAGTGTTGTGCCATTGATGGCTTGAGTCCACAAACTCGTAGGAATGCAGGGGATGCTCCTTGTTGTTCCCAAAGACATCCTTGTGCCAGAAATCACTTGTATCTCATTGATATCATGAGGGCTGGCTCTGTGTCAGTTCTGGCCCTAGACCCAGCATATTTTAATGCATACTGCACAAAAACACAGGGCCATAGTCACAACTGGGTCAAAACAAAGACCATCCAGTAACCCATCTCAGACAGAAACTTAGGAAATTATATAATAATACCCAAAGTATGTAGCACTGAAGTAAGGAGTATCTGGCAATCTGTGACTAAGGAACTTCCTGAACTAGAGGTTGAATTGTGTCTGTCGTGTTCAATAGCCGCCTCTGAATTTGTCAGCTGTCAGTTTTTCTAATCCCACTCCCACTCTGACTACTCGATATTTGAGGATGATTAATTCCCCGGCTTAGCTGTGCGCTATGTCCCTTTTACTTGTTTTAAGCTTGCTGCCTGATAACTTCATTATGTGCCCCCCATGCTTGAGCTAAGAGGAAAAGTAATCAACTGTCTACTCTTCAGCTTTCCCTTGCCTTCTCTTCCACTTTTCCAGACAACAGAGTCCAATCTACTTGGATTAACCTGATACCAGAAACTTAAAATGGTTGCACACTTTTGATCATCACTGTTACTGAGTCCTCCACCTTCTGTTTTTCTACTACACTCTTTCTGTGTACAAAATGCAGGAGTGATGGAGTTAATAGAGGGATATATTTTTCAGTTTATCCTCTACTTATCACTTGGTGTTTATAATTTTTTTTTCCCCCCAGGAGACTGGCACTGAATTTCATGTAACATTTTACTATCCAGTCACCCATCTCTAGATGAGACTCTCCTGAAGTTTACTATAATTGCCAAAGTTCCTTGCAATTGTATTTAGCCTCCTTTTAAAATATTTTTTTGGATTTATTTGGCAGTATAATCATCCTTGATCGGTACTGGGGACCCTGCTAATAATTTGCTTTTCTCATGGATCTTTTCCTCTTGTAATGAGAGTAATAATGAAATAAAATGCAGGAAAAGCAATTAATCTAATCTTTCTTATGTTATTTGAATTACTTCTGCTTGAGCCACTCCTTCGTTACTTGGAAAAAGGAGTTTACCTCTCTACTGTTGTTGGTTTAGTGTTTTTAGAACATTCTCAATCCATGCATGTGGAGACAAAAATAGCTTTGAATATTTCCTCTCTGCTTATTATCTAGAATAAAAATAAGGAGCAAGGAAGAAGGTAAAAAGGAGATGCCTGCAGCCTGTTTACAATGAATGAGATTGCAGCAATGCTACACTACAGCATATCACACTTATTTACAGATTTGAAGCTATTTTCCATGTTAGAGGAGAATCAGTTCAGTACAGGGAATTTGTTATTAACTTTCTAAGTCAGGTGCAAATGAATGCAACTCAGCCCAAAGATTTTTTTTTACAAAAATCCTTTTGATTTTCTCTCATTTTCAATGGAAAAGCACTATCATGACCACAATTTACTTACAACAACACTGGCATTTACTGTACCATCTGATTGTTTATGGAATATTGAAAGGTTTTTAGTCGAAAACTCAGCCATAATAAACTTTGATATGGTAAGATCCCTTACAGCACTTTAAAGGCAGAAACAGCAATCTTTCAAATTAATTTCTTAATGAAGTTGAAAAAGGTAGCCTAGTTAGACTGGTTAGCAATAATTGAGCTTTAGTTTATGCAAGTAAAGTGGAGAGAAACAGAAATGAATTAGATTTTTCAAAAAAAGTACACCTTTCTGAATCTAGTGAGCCTATTAATGAAAACAATAAAGGAAGAGACTTTTATAATGAAAATCACTTTGAATTTTCAAAATCCGGTGAAAGGTAATGCAACTCAACAGCATTTTCCAAGAGAATGGAGAAATGAAAAGTAATGTCAGTTCGAGAAAATCAAGTGTTACATTTTTAGAAAGGAAGTGTTCTGAAAAAGTTGAGCAAAGATGATGTAAATTGGTTTTGCCTGTGGACTTGAAACTTTCGTTGCATGGATCTGACCAACAGGAAATATTTTGCTACTGCTCTTTCTAAGTTCATCAGTATTTTTTCAAGTTTGAGCTAGTGAAGGAAATGTCCTTCAGTGTGCCCCGATCTTTAAAGGTGTTGAGAACTTGTAACTCTCTGTGAGTCAGCAGTGGATTGCAGAGGTTCTTTGCCACATTAATCCTAATGCCTAGTCAATTCAACAAAACCACTCACAATACAGTGTCTATAGGAGTATTTTACCTGTGTCTAAATACAGCATTTTCTGAAAAGGTAGGGAGATGAGCTGACCAACTGGTCTAGAGAGGACTAGATAGTGTTTCTTGTTCTAAAAGTGCTAGTAAATAAAGTCAGGTAATGAAATCAGCTATTCCTTATACTCACATATGCTGAACATGACACATTTCCATCCTGTCAAATTCCAAAAGAGAATTAAGTTTTTAAGATCCCTGTTTTAACACCCACTTCAAATTGCACTATTTCTTTTACAGCACAGGATGTATCTGAATGCCTTGCTTAATTAGGAACACCTAAGACAGGATTCAGAAATGGAGGTAAAGGAACTTCATGTGGCCTAATGTTCACATTCCTCCTAGCTGAGGAGTGGTTTTTTATCAGCAAAATTTTAAAAGGTATTGGCATTATTTGGGACCTGCATTCCTTTTATAGATATATTTTTTTAGATAAAAAATATCTAGCCATTTGGATTAGAATTATCAGAAGTTGTTTAGAAATGTAAACTATTGTAAAAATTGAGCAGGGGCAAAAATTTAAATATTGCTGTTACAAAGTTGTCTTTCTCAGCCTTAGCTTCTGGAGGAAACAAAACAAGACCTAAAGCAACAAGGAATAAAGCTGGTCTGTAATACTGAAGTTCCAAACTCTGGCACTAAAGAAAGAAAATTAGTAAGTTGCATAGACAGTCAGAAGCTCATTTAATCTGCACTGAAATGAAGATGGAAAGGACAGTGAGTATACTGGAGGGTGGTTTTGGAAATCAAAATGACTTTGACAAATAAACTAATTAGGATGGCAGTCAGAATGAGCAAAGGCAATGTAAGTAATCGTCATCACTATTAAAAAAATGAGAAAAAGTTTTGAGGCAGCAAACCTTCAGAAAGGAAATGGAAGATCACTAGACTACAAGATAAACTTCAGATAAAAAAAACAAAAATCAGTGCTGTTGTGAGGCAAACAGTGTTCAAAGCTGTGTACAGGTGGGAATAGTGAAGGGTGAAAAATATGGGCAGTTGGGCAGATGTCCCTAGGGCAGCTCCCCCCCCCCCAGATGTTATGCTCACAGATGTGAATGTGCATCACAAAGTTGTTGGCCACACTGCCTGGAGCCCCGGAAACCTGGAGAAGGATCTGTCCACATGTGCAGCCTCCTATAAGCTAAGCAATCTGCAAAAGGTTCACATTTTATTTGCACAGCCACTTTGCAGTTTTCCAGTTCTTCATTTGCACGTGGTATTGCCTTCACTTACCTCAGTTGCTCATTCATCTGGACTCAATTGGTGCTTTTTGTTTCCTGTATCCACTTTCCACAACCCTCCTTATCTCTTTCAATTCTGCTTAGATGGCAAATACTCTTCTCACTAATGGGAGGGGGCTCAGCCACTAGTTATTCCTTTTTGCTGTTGCCCATGGCAACAACAGGATACTTGGGATATAACAGAGCATTAATCTCTCTGCTCAATACAGCTCTGGTAAGGCTCAGCTGAAGTCTGTCCCAGGCTTGGGTATTGCCCTTAGGAAAGATGTAATTTAAAAGAGTCCGGAGAATTTAATACGGTCAAATATGACCAGTAAGGAAAGACCAGAGAATCTTGCATTCTATGGCCCAAAGGGGACTCAAAGGGCACATGATAATAATCTGAAACTAAATAAATGGTTGTTATACATCCAAACATGTTCCTACCTGTGCAAAAGGGGGATGATAAAAGTTAATGGGCTTCAATCCAAACAAGAGAAATTTTAGCTGTATATGTTCTAATGGGAATAGAAGTACTGGGAGAGGGACTGCCAAAAGAGACAGGAGCAGTCTTGGACAGGTATTTGTTGCAAGAATTACTAAGGATGAGATAATCTCTCAAAAGTCCTCCCAGTTGTGATTACTATGATTCTGTAACTACTGTTTCCGTTTCTCTTCTTATTCTATTTTCTTTTGAAATACTAACATATATTCTACTGCCTTAAAGCTTTGGAAGATGAGTTTTTAACAGCACATTTATGAATGTTTATGAAGATCCAAAGAAAAGTTTCTTTCTTGTGGTCACTGTGACACATTTTCTTAAGGGAGGCACTACCCTCAATGAGCCTTTCCTGTAGGAAAGGAAGATGGGTGATGTTTTATACATACATTACCATGATAAAAACATAAAAATATGTATGTAAGCTGCAGTTAAACCTTTATTTAAGCAAAGAGAATGATGTTGGCCTGAAGCCATCTGGATCAAACAGAGGCAAGAATCACACCTGGTGTTGAAAACTTCTTAAATAACTTCTTGTTTGGGACAGGGAGCAGCAATCTGAGTAGGGAAGATGCTGAGATACTGAGAATGGCACAGGAGCAAGACAAAGAGAAAATGGCATTTTAGGGACACAGCTGGGATAGACACAGTGGAAAAAGCAGAGAAGAAGGTGTAGAACCTGAGGGATGGAGAGCAGAAAAATATGTGTGTTCAAGTCCATGTCCCTGCCTGGTGCTGCACAGTTCCACCTCAGACACCCAAGAGCTTTGACAGGTGCCAGTGAGTTGTCATGGACCTCTCAGCAGAACAGTAGCTTGGATCCCAGAAGAGTAGCCACCTCGGCGTGGTGCTGCTCCTGGGCTGCAAAGTCCTGCATTGGTGCAGCTACACCTGGAACTGGTTCACACAGAGCTTGTGTACCAGGCTGGACAGCATGTACCCTGAATTTCACTATAACTTTACAGACAAAAATATCTGTGAAATTCAAAGGCAAAGTATCTTGTTCATTCCATAATCATATCCTTCCTCACCTTCTGCAGAAAGCAAAGCACCCTAATATAGAATCAGTTTCTCAGCTTGGTCCAGGGGCAGCAGTTTGTGCAGTGGACTAAGAGCTCAGACTGAGCTCTGAGTATTACAAGCAGGACACCACTTACCTTGCAAGTGCTTCATGAATTTATTGGTCTTGTAAGAAGTCTAGATACTGTTTCAAAAAAACCTCCTAGAACACCCCATAATAACTCCTCTGAATGAAGGAAGGACTTGAAAATTTGCAGAAACACCACCCTAAGGCCTATTACCTAAATTCTGACAGTGAGTCGAAAAAATAGCGGTTTATTGAATGTCACCACTTCTAAACAGTTGACTCAGGAATGGACTCCAGATACAAGGCAGATGTAACTAAAGGCTGTCTCAGACTTGTGTCTCAGACACAAAATTACCTTAATTCTGACATTTTCTTGACACTCAAAAATTTGCAGCCTCAGTAGTACAGAGACAGGGCTAACTTGACACATCCATCAAGGACCACAGGCTGCTGGGGGAAATAAAACTGCCTTACCTTTTTGGCCTTTGCTGCAGGCCAGGAAAGCCAAATACTCCATGTCCTGCTGCTGAGTGGCAATACCTACCCAGGTCAAAGCACCCACAGCACCTATCCTTGGCAGTGGGGGAACTGCAAGCCTGGCCTGACAAACAGGCAAAACCCAGTCACATTCAGTGTCAGGGCACAATAATACCTGGAAGGTGTTGAGGCTGAGGAGAGCAAACTCTTTGGCCCTCACTACACCCAAGCTGCAGAAGCACCAGCCTGCAACCTCTGCCATGGCTCAGGGCTCATTTGTGCAGCTGCTTGTGCAGCCTTTCCCCCACCCCCACCAATTACAGGGGATTTGGCTGTTCTGGCTTGTTTGATCCCTGGCAAAAAGTCTTCTGGAAGAGTCAGGGAATGTGGGAATGCAGAGAGAGAGAGTACTTAAAGGGGCAGCAGGAAAGGGTAGAGAAAGGGAAACTCTCAGAGAAAAGAAGAAAGCTGAATAGAGAGAAGTTAAGCTTGGAGGGGGGCACAGGAACGGAGACAGAAAAACACAGCTACTGAGTTGTGGAGTAAAAATTAATCTCATAAATATACATATTCAGCAGCCTCCTCTGATCAGTTAACTCATTAACTCAGCCAGAGTAGGAACAGCTCTGGGCTTCTTTATGCAATACAGCTTGAATGGCAACACCTCTGCCACTTGGATGCAGTGCACACTGCACCTCAGAACCCGCTCTGTGGATTGTGTCTGACACACTTGGTTGTAAATAGAGCGAGAGTTAGTCAAGACTGAGGGGTTTCAGGGGTTATTTTAGATCACACAAAGAGCATGGAAGCTGTTGCTGTTCCATCAACTTTGGGCAGCTTTATAGGATCACTTAATAATTAAAACAGAAAAAAATCTGGACTAACCTAATCTAAACTTCTTTTATTCTCTTCACTTTTCAATCTATAATATGATTCCTCATGAATGGGTTAAAATAAACTAGGCATGTCCTCCCAGATCTATTCTAGGTAACTAATCCACCCTCACACTTGAAATCTACTTGTAAGGAAACAATAAATATTTTAAATTTAATTTTAAAAAAAGACACAGGGTAAGGTTTCCCTGTATGGTACTTACATAAAATAACCATTATGAATTTTCCTTTACTGCAGCATGGTTTCCTAGATGTGTTCTACTCCTTCTAATCTAGTTGAAGTGAAAACATGTCATAATCTACTGCTTGTATTCATTTTATTGAAGTAAATGCAACAATCCAATATAATTTCATGTGCCCCTGAAGCTAATGAAGAAAGGTAATATAAATGGTGTTTTACAAAGACCACTGTGCTACACTGATCTGTATTGAATGTTTCATCTTTTCTTTTTCAACAATACATTATTTCAAAAGGTGTTTGAAGGTTTCCATACTGAGGAAGTGTCAATGCAGTTCAATGGGGAATCCACTCATCCATATATGCCTGTAGCATTTCTAAAAATATTAGCATAATGAATTTTTGGTCGTGCTTTGCTCAGAGAGTCAGCTGCACATGAAGTACCTGAATTATTTGCATATTTTGGCCTCTATGTGTTTCAATGTAACAAAATTTTTGCAGTCTTTTAAGTAAAATATAAAATATAAATTGTGAATGCTGATTTGTGTGGAAAGGTTTACATATCACAGTGAAGTCAGACTTACATAAGAAAACACAGAGAGCTCACTGTCCTTGAAAACATTTGCTGCCTACTTAATTTACTGGTAAAGGAATTTAAACCTTTGAAAAATCAAACCAGAAATTCTGGCTTCCGTATTGACCATTTCCTTACTTACCCTGGTCTCTGTTTTTCTCTGTACTCCAGAGGGCAATATGTTCCACCGACCTAGAACTTCATCCTTTTCTCTTCAGCTCCTAACCATCTGGCTTTTGCTCCATGATGAATCTAGACCACTGGAAAAAACTGGACATAATGACCACTGCCATGTCTTCATCCTCCTTCAGAAACATATGCTCATGCCCTTATTTGTGCCCTGTCTTGTTTGTCTTTCTGAGGTACTATTCTATTCATGTTCTTGGATAATAGACTAGATTCTCTATTTTGATTACAGATGCTTTTAATAGTTTATTGGTCAGTGATTTCCCTATTAACACAAGGGCTGTAACTGATTGAATACAAAGCCTAATAACTAATCTTCATAGGCTCTATAAGAGTTTACATAAAACTATTTTTCCATGTTCTCTTGGCACAGATTGAATTGAGAATACTCTTGGGAAGACAGAATCAGGAGTGGTGTTCCTCCCAGTTTTCCCAGTAGTCCTGCTAAGTCCTTTAAAGAAATAAATGTACTAAGGTAGCTTAAACTACATCTGAACATGCCTACCTGGCTGCATCTTACATATATATTTGTGGTGGTGTGCTTTTTCTGTTATAAGTTAAAAATGGTTTGTTCCAGGGGCCGCCCATGCATGTTTGGTTCACCCCAGAGTTGTACCCTCCCATTTCCCCGTCCTCTCCCCAAAGACCAACACTTTATTCTGGATCCTTCCCTGCCAGTCAGTGAAACCCTGCCCTCCTCCCTTGTCCATCACTGTAGCCCCAACTTTATTCCTAGGATCTTCTATGTCTATTCTGTATCCCTTGAAACCCCATTGGTATGTTTAAACTATTCTCCTCCCCTATTGCCTCCTATTGGCTGTCACAATGTATTCCTGGCCCTGTGCTCCTCCCCCGGTATCCTGCAATTGTTTGAAGTTTGTATCTGCCCCTTGTACCCTCCCCTGTATTTAAGTTGTTGCAAGGCTGTGGTTTTTTGTTTTTTGGGTTTTTTTTTTTTTTTTTTTTTTTTTTTTTTTTTTTTTTTTTTTTTTTTTTGCCGCTTGCTCTTGGTTCTTCTCAAGAATTAAATCTCCTGAGAACCTATACAAGTGTCCCCTCTTATTCCTCAGTTTCTTGACTGGGATTAAAAACAGCAGCCACTGAGAGTAGCCTTGCTGCTTCAGGGTACCAAGCAGCCCTGCTCCCACCGCTACCTAGACTTGCCCTAGGGGCAGATAGGAAGTGGCTACTCTTGGCACACGCTAGGAGATAGGGCTAGCCAGAGGTATCTCTTGATGGCCGCGGTGCCATATATTCTCTTTGAAACGCTGGGTACGTTTATTTTATTGTGTGAGCCTGAAGAGGAGAAGGAAATTCTGAGAAGACAGACAAAGCAGAAACTTGAGGGTGTTTTTGTGCATTGTACTGTAATTAGGACCTTATTCTTCCTGTTTTTAAACTATGGACCCTCTAGTTTCAAATAAAAAATATTTTCTGTATGAATCAACAATAGTTTCAGATAGAATAAAAAATTTGAGCTCACAACGTCCATCCAGGCTTGGTTTTGTTTGGAATCCAGGCTTTTTGTTCTTGGCCCTGTCAAGAGGCATAGGTGTAGGAATGAAATACATGTACTTGCTACGAATGTGTACACCGAGTGTACTTTTGTAGCTTGCATCTCCACAGATTTCTACTTTTACCCCCATTTTCATTGTTTATTTTTTTCACTGGGACGTGTCTGGGTTATTTGCTATTTTATTTCGTCCACAATTCTGGCTTTTCACAGCTCCATAGGGAGAGAAATGGCTTTAGCCAGGTAACTTTCGTTTCAAGATTCCCTTGAGGCATCATTATCATTATTTAAGCATTCAAAGAATAAAACACAATGGTCTTTGGGAACAAAATTCCTTCCCTTAACTCATAACTAATGAGGTCAAGGAAATCCTAGCAAGTCTTCAGTGAAATTTATGGATCATGCTTTGAATGCCATCTAGTGGTATATAGTGTGCGCAGAAGTGGAAGAGGGAAACTTCTTGTCTTCCTGTTCTTGAGCTTAAAGAACATCTCTTGAGCATGTCATTGCGGACTGAGAGCTGAAAATACAGCTAAGTCCAACCCAGTTTTCAGTCAAAGGTGGAGAAGCTATATATTTTGTTTGGTTCAAGCACCAACACAAACAATTTGTTTAGATTCTGTCCGGACTGAGGCCCTGTTCCCACCACAGCTTTTCCACTGTCTTGAGCTGTCTCTGTATGTGTCCTGGCAGTGCTTGCATGCCTTGATCCAAGGGGCTCTTTTTAAATCCCCAAGGGCAAATGGGGCAAAAAAATTTCCTTGTGTTGTGACCTGACTCCTTTGTGGCCTCTTTAGTGTGTTGAAGAAAAGTGACCTAGATAGGAGAAGGCAATGGAAAGGATTCCAGTTAATTAGAGGCATCCCCAGTCAAAGGCTGGTTTGTTGAGCTCAAGTCACTTCTGCTTGAGAATTCCACAAAAGGGAGAGGTGTCCAGTTCTGGAAGTCCTCCAAAGGGCAGTGTTGTGTGTGCCACCGGTGCAGAGTGCAGCCTCCAACCGCCTTTAGAGCAATACAGAAGAGATCCTGAATTTTGGCAGGACTTTGAATGAATGGATGTCAGGGAGAGTCAGAAAAAGCTTGTAAGTGGCTGGGAAGGCCAAAGGAAGACGTGAACTCCAGAGGCAGGAGTGTGTGGAGGAACTCATCTATAGTCGTGACATCATACACTGGCTGAGGATTTCTTGCTTCCCAAAGAAAACATATTAAGCTGCTTCTGGAAGATAAGGAGTGTCTGTTGGACAAACATGGGATTAAAAAAAGATATCTCCTTCCCCTTCACCCTTTCTCATAGTTCTGGACTTGGGTCCTTCCTGCTGAGCCAAGAGGTAGCAAAGTAGAAAAGGAAAAAGTACAGAAGCTGTATGTTTCATCTCTGCTTGCTCATGTATCGTTTAAATCTTCATTGTCTTTCTTAAGACCACATTAGGGAACAGAAAGGCCAAACTGGGGCATGGCTGTGTGTGACAGTGGCCCTGTGTGATGCGGTGGTCATAATAAGCAGAGGCCATTGTGATGCAGGGCCTTGCCCTGACAGGGAGGGTATTTAAGGGGCAGAGAGGCCCAGGGTGCCCAGTCCTCGGAGGGCAGCTCTCTTGTGAGGCAGAGTTCATCAGGGTGACAGTGACAGGTCTGCGGCACAGGACGCCCCAGGCCAGCATGCAGGAGGAGCGGCCAGCAGCAGAGCCGGCCCAGGCAGGCCCCGTGTCTGTATCAGCTTCCCCGAGCAGGGATGCAGATGCAGGGACAGGCCAGCAGCAGCAGGAAGCATCACAGAAGAAGCAGGCAGGGCTGTCTGTGCTCCTTGAATGCCAGCAAAGCCCTTGGAGGCACGGGCCTGTTTTGAAGGAGGTCATCGTGTCCTTCACGAGGAGGCCTTCACAGGAGCCGGGTAGGAGTTCCCAGGCCCATGGCTGGCCGCAGCAGCAAGATGGCATGGAGGACAGAGAGCCACAGAGGCAAGGACAGGGTTCCTCCTGTAGGCGCCCCGGGGCCCTTGATGACACACCTGGGCAGGTAAGTGCCAACTACAGGATAGGACAGGCTGAGACTGGACGGGACAGGAGCACAAGCCTGCCCTGGACGATGGGCTACACCACACCACAGCAGCCACAGGTGACATGTAGGAGGTTCACTGAGGGCACCACAAACCGTCAGGTGCTATGGGAGCAGCTGGGAGCCCAGGCTGCAAGCAGTGAGCAGGTGTGCTGGACCAAGGAGCAGGAGTGTGAATGGGCCCTTGATCGAGAGCTGTCTGAGGAAGAGGAGTGGGAGGACGCCCTTGATCAAGAGCTGTTTGAGGAAGAGAAGTGGGAAGACGACCTTGATGTTGAGGTGACTGAGGGAGAGGGGTGGGAAGACACAAAAAGCAGACAGCTGTGCCAAGGGATAGATGGCACGGGGTCATGTTCTGTCCATCACCTTGTCAAGTCCTTGGGACTGCAGGACAAGAAGGGCTCCCACCCTGGTGCCAAGGAAGGGACTGCCTTCCCCACAGATGAGGCAACAGTACCAAGTGGCACATGGGAAGGACTTCAGGACAAGGAATGCCCCCCAGCTGAAGAGCGTGAAGAAGATGGTAGCACAGCCATTGCCACCCCATCAGCTCAGGAAAAGCCCTCTCTGGTGGGGGAGCAGGCAGCAGCTGTCCCAGACCGTGGGCAGGCCATCACCTACACCATCCCTTTGTCTAACCTCCTGGACACCCTGGCTCAAGAGACCCAGATGTCACGCAGGAAGGCACTGAGCGTTCTGCAGAAGGCCTTAACTGCTGCCCAAGGCAAAGGAGAGCAAAGGAGGCAGCAGCCCACAGGCAGCCAAGAGGTTGTGCCAGAGCCACTGCAGTCCATCAGGGCTGAGGGCCTGGATAAGGAGCCCCCTATGAAACAGGGTCCTGGCCAGCAGCTGCTTGAAGCAGAGCCAGACCTGCAAGTGAGCATGAAGGAAGCAACAGAAGCAGGACCACCTGCAGGACCTGCCTTCAGATCTCCTTCACCCACAGTCATTGATGCCCTGGCTCGAGAGAGACGGACGTCCACCTTCAAGAGTGCCGCAAGGGCTCTGCCCCAGGCCTTCACTGCAATGCACAGGAGAGGAGGGCAGGAAGAGCAGCAGCCCACAGCCCGTGCACGGCATCTGCTGGACACAGGCCAGAATATCAGCAGTGAGCTCCTGAGTGAGGCTACCATTGTGATCCAGGGACTCAATCAGAGAGAAGGGCAGGAGTTCATGGAACACAGCACGGATGCAATGCTGGCAGTAAGAGCTGGAGCAGCAGGGGCAGTGAGCCTGGCACATGCCCCGCACAGCCCCACAGCTGATGGCCTGGCTCTGCTGGACACAGCCCCGTACATGACAGACGAGCTCCTGAGCAAAGTTGTAATTGTGATCCATGGATCCGAGGAGCACATGGAAGAACAGGGGGACCTGGAACAAGGCATTGGTGAGGGGATGAGGGTAACAGCCCCAGCAGAAGGGACAGTGGGGCCCAGACACAGCGTGCACAGTCAAAGAGCTGATGCTCCGGTATTCCTGGACTACAATGACAATGGATGGATGGAGGTGGGTAAGAAGCCTGTGCTTATGGTCCAGGAACCATTTGAATACCCAGAGGAGCAGCAGGGGCAGGAACTCCACCCAGAGGATTCAACAGGAGCAGAAGGACATGCAGACCATGCTGCAGGACATGCAGTTGCAGCCATGGACACAGAGACTCGCCTGAGATGGTTGAAGCTTGTCTCAGAAGCATTGCGGGTCCGGAATGAACTGAGGGCGATGTACCCAGGCTCTGCCACTATGACTACCTTTGCCACAGGAGAGGAGAATCAGCTGGATGTACTAGACACTGCTGAGCATATCAAGAGAAATGTCCAGGATATGGCTGCACTTGGGATGCAGGCATCCAGCCAGTGGAATGGGGAGCAGCAGGGCATGGAACACAGTCGGGATTTGTTGTCAGAAGTGACAGCCTGTCCAGTAGGGGTAGAGAGTCGATCACATGACACCCATAGCCCCAGAACTGATGATCTGGAATTCCTGGACTACTATGACTACATCCAGAAAGAAGTGGTTAAGAAGGCTGTGCTTGTGGTCCAGAGACCCTATGACAAACCAGAAGAACCATGGGAGCAGGAGCAAAGTGTAGATGAAGAGATGGGTGCAAAAGCCACAGCAGCAGAGGAAGAGAGACCAGCCTATGTTCCTCAGAGCCCCAGAGCCAATGGCTTGGTTCTCCTGGACACAGCCCCGTACCAGCCAGCCCCAGCAGAGGGGACAGAGAGACCTGGACACAGCGTGCACAGTCAAAGAGCTGATGCTCTGGTATTCCTGGACTGCAATGACTATGGATGGATGGAGGCGGTTAAGAAGCCTGTGCTCATAGTCCAGGAACCATTTGAATACCCAGAGGAGCAGCAGGGGCAGGAACTCCACGCAGAAGATTCAACAGGAGCAGAAGGACATGCAGACCATGCCCAAAGCCTTCCTGCACTTGCAGTCATGGACACAGAGACTCACCTGAGATGGCTGAAGCTTGTCTCAGAAGCATTGCGGGTCCGGAATGTACTGAGGGCGATGTACCCAGAGTCCTACAGCTGGGCGTTTCTAAACCCTGCCGAAACCACTCCTGAATCTGCAGACTTCCAAAGCGCCGCTCGACAGAGATGGCAGAGGGCGATCTCTAGAGTACGTCAGGTTGTGCACTCAGCCTTCACAGGCACCTCCAGTACAGAAGGGATGCAGCCAAGAGCTGATGCCACGAGTGTGCAGGACACAGCCAACCGTATCCCAAGAGATGTCCAGTGGAGGGCTACTCTTGAGATGCGTTCCTCCAGCCAGCAGAGTGGGGAACAGCAGGATGTGGAACACAGTGAGGATGTGGCATCAGCAGTGATACCCAGTGCAGCTGGGGCAGAGAGGCCAGCACGTGAGACCCACAGTCCCAGAGTGATGCTCTGGAATTCCTAGATTACAGTGACTCCACTGGGGACGGATGTGGTGAAGAAGGCCGTTGTGACACAGAGAGCCTTTGAAGAGCCAGAATAACAGCAGGAGTAGGAAGGAACCACAGACTAGGTCCATGCTTCCATGTGGAAGGCCAGCTGGAGCCCAATCAGCAGAGATGGAGAGCCCTGAGCATGCCCTGGACAGCCCCACAGTGCATGACTCACCGTCCATGACATAAGTGGCTTTCCCTTCTCTTCTGTATCTTCTTCTTCTTTAGGTTTTCAATGCATAAAACCCCATATATATGGATACACCTCTCTATATATTTATATATACACACTTCTATTTATATATACACACATATGTACACATACATACATATTTATACAGACACACATGTATACCTATATATACGTCCACATATAAAGCACCTCTAGAAGTTATTTCTCACAGCACATAGATGATTTAAGGATCATTTGTGAATATGTTAGTGGTATGCCAAGTTTGTGTACACTGTGTACAAACGTGTCTTGTCTTTTAGGGCTGCAATCCAGGTATAAATAAATTAAATATTAAAATAAATATTAAAATAATATAGGTGTATGTTATATATATACATAAATTTATGTGTTTATATGCATAAGTATACATACATATATACACTGATAGAATATATATTGGTAATATATACATATACATTTACACGTATATGCATAGACATATATATACACATATATATACACACACACATATATATGTATATATAACTTTTACATTCATTAAGTATATACTGATAATGACCTAAATATATAGACACACGAGTAGGGCTATAGTGGCCTGTGTATATCTGTCTAACTATAGCTATGTCTATTTTGATATCTATGCATTATACACACTGATATTGACCTATATCTTTACACACACTTGTATATATACACCTATATATGCCTATATATATGTGTACCTATGTTCATATATACCTACATATGTACAGATACATACATAACTCTATGTGCATGTACATGTATGTATATATTTATACACATGTATATAGCACCCCTAGGAGTTAGTCTCAGCACTTAGATTATTAAAGGATCATTTTTCACTATGGTAGTAGTATGTAAAACTTGTCTACACTGTGCACACATGTGTCTTCTTCTGTAGAGCTGTAATGGACCATATATATATATATACATGATAAAAATATATGTTATGTAAACAGATAAATTTATATATATATATATATATACACACACATACACCTGTCAGGCTGTGATAGTGGCATCTCTATCTATCTCTATCTATCTCTATCTATCTCTATCTCTATCTATCTCTATCTCTATCTCTATCTCTATCTCTATCTCTATCTCTATCTCTATCTCTATCTCTATCTCTATCTATCTCTATCTCTATCTCTATCTCTATCTCTATCTCTATCTCTCTATCTATCTCTGTCTATCTCTCTCTATCTGCCTCGCTGGCAGTTTATATACAGTCACAGACAGGACGGAATACCTGAGATCAGTGCCTCGAGCTTTATTTCTCAGCACCAGCCTCATTACATTGTTACTACAATGCAGCAAAAGATGCTGACAGCTCACTGATAACAGAGTGCCAAAGGAACTTAACATTACAGCATAACAAAAGACAATCTCGGTCCGAGTTTCATCCAATCACAGAAAGCAAGAGCATATTGACAGTAGTTCTATCCAATCACCTGAAGCACACGTAGTTTTGGTTAAAACAATAGTGGCTTATTCTCTCATACAAAAGCTCGTTTATAAGAAACAAAGCACAGAGGTCCATTCATATTCAACCTTCTAAAATATACACTGAATAAACTTGTTGCAACTTAGAAGGCTCCACTACATAGCTTTTATTGTTCTATTTCCCATATCTTCGCTACAGCTTAAACAACTTTGCTAGCCTTAGCACTACCATTCCCACCGTCTCTGAAGCCTGTCTTTTCCACCACCTTCCTAAAACCCTCTAATCCTATAAATCCCAACATCTATCTCTCTCTATCTCCATCTCTATCTCTATCTTTGTCTCTATCATATATATATGCACACCTATATATACCTATATATATATATAAATATTATACCTTCATATGTATCTATAAACACAAATATATACATATATACATATATACATATATATAGCACCCCTACCAGTGAGTCTCAGCACATAGATTATTTAAGGATCATTTGTGAATATGGTGCTGCTGTTTCAGGTTTGTCTACACTGTCTACAAATTTCTCTAGTGCAAAACCAGTATTCTGATGTAGGGAAAACTCACTTCCTCACCTCCACTCAGCTTCAGGAATGTCCCACACAGCAGAAACACAGCAATAAAGGTGTGCTTTCTGAATGTTCTGAAGTCTGCAGGAACTTTCTTCATCCCAATGTACAAGAACCTGGGTATTTGCTTCGATGACACAGAGGAGAGTATTTGTAGTGTCACTGTAAATTTCCTTGAGGAGGAAGCCTGGCTGCTGTTCCAGTGCCTTTTCTCAATCGAGCCTCCTCAGTGTTCAATGCAATTTGTATCTATAGCAAAGTAAAGATTTTTCTGGTAAATTTGTAGGGCCAGGATAACAAACCAAGAGACTACCACCTCGCATAATCGCATAGATTTCAACAGAAGAAATAACTGGTTTTACAATGCTGAATGAATTATTAAACACCAAGAGATAAACCTCTACTTCAACTGATTCTTGACTTTGTTTTCCAAGCCTTTGCAGCAATTTACAATACTTAACCTTCATGCAGAAATGTGTTTCTTCATGCTCCCTAACGTGGCAAATGAAGTTTCAATCTCCCTCCCACTCCAGTGTGCTTTTGTTTTATATTCTACACAAAACCCGGAAGAGAATGGAAACATGAACATCACAAAAGCAGTCTTTTAAAATAATGGAGATGGTTCCTTTCATTCATAAATACCATAATCTTATTGCTCTTGGATTGTGTTGGGTCTGTTACTCTGCTAGTTTAGTTGGTTGGTTGTTTGGTGGTGTGGGTTTCTTTTTCCTCTGTTGTGGCTTAGCACCAAACCGGAGATTTCCTGCATTCAGGCCACCTCTGGAATAACCCCATCCTGACTGTTTCACTGCCTGTGAGCTTGGACACTGATTTTAGAAACAATTTCAACCTGCAAAAATTTCCATCTGGAATCACCACGGCATTAAACTAGGAATCTATTGAAATAATGAATTCAACCTTGCTGTTACAATCTTTGAGGTCGGGGAAGGAAGCTTAAGCAAAGAGATTACAGATTTTAGGGCAAATTATCATCAAAATTTATAGTTTGATGAGGCAGAAGAAACAGATTTGCACTGACCGAGAAGGAAAAATTCTAAACATGTTAGGCTTTAGTATTGAAATTCATCATTTTATTGGGGTTTTTTTCTTATTTAGAGAAGAGAGAATTGAATTTTTAACTGAACTGTTTGAGAGAAATCTAACCCTTAGGTAGGTTTTTTTTTCAAGTCCAAAGATTTAAAATGAAATATGAATGTTAGAAGCCACGAGCATAGTTAAATCTAGGAATTTCAGTTTTCAAGTTTTGGTGTGTATGTAATCAAACTTGCTAATTTGGGTCATGAGTCCTTTTTTCAAAGCTACAGTTTTATTTACAGTTTTACTGTGCAGCAGAATTCACTAGTGGTATTAAAGCAAAGGCTGTTTTGAGTATACTCATTCTTCCAAACTTTTCCCCACAATTTTTATATCTTAAACTTAGTTCTGCTTATGGAATCCTTAGACTTCACAATGATCTAAATAGTGCTTTAGTCTGGATGTGATTGGCAATGTTTTCATTCTAAACTGCATTTTACATCTCAGGGGGAAGAACTAATAGGAACAGTAAATGCAACTCAAATAAACTTGATTACTTTTACAAGCCAATCCTATAATTAAAGGAGCAACACAAAGAATTTAAAAAAAAAGTACAGATACTATTGCTTGCTTTTAGGACTGCATTAGAAATCTTCAGAAGTGTTATGTTTAATGTTGATCTATTTTGACTAAGAATCACCTTTTAATATGGAATCTGTTATGCTGGACAATTACATGGTTTCCTTTCAGGAAGATTATGTATGGTGAAGGAAGGCTCTGTTTATCAAGAAAAGAGACCTCCGAACATTCTTGTTCTGTTGTTTGTGGGGTAGTCATTACTCAGAAATGCTGACTAAAGGCAAGCCCAAGGTGGTTAATGTGTTCAATATAGAGATGAAAGTTTTTATCGAGTAGATATGCTCCAGGTAGATTCTAGGTGGAAGAAGAGATATGGAGAAATATTTTATCTTTTGTTCCTCTGTGTGGGACATGCGCTTAAAATAAAGCACTGGTGAAAACCAACCTACTGAATTACGCTGACAACTGCGTCATCAGCAAGATTTTCCAATTAAGACAAAGTTTATCAGTGAGAGACTCTCTTGCAATTTAGGATTCTCGAGATCTTTCGGAAGCTCCATGAATCTGGTTTCTCCTTCGTTACAAAGAGTATCCAGAATGAGAGACCGATTAATTTTCAAATAAGAATGCCTCAACACTGTTTAGATTTTGATTCCGTCGCGAATGGTTGGTTAGAAATCGTTTTTACCGACGTTAGCGGCAAGTACTAGAGAAGCTGCACAGATGTTGGCAGTGACGGCAGGTGACGCCGGGGCACAGAGAGGCTCTGCTGCTGGGCAGCTCCCTCGGGGGAAGAGAAAGGCTCTGGCTCTGGGGGGATTGCTCCAGCCAGCCAGTCGGGGGTGAAGAGAGCCTCTATCACGGAAAGTTCCCTCCAGGCTACCCCGCCGAGCTGCTGCTGGGGAGGAACTTCTCCAGAGGACCCGATGGTTTTCCTCGGACGATGGTACCATAGCAGGGGCTATGCAGAACGGAAGGAAATCCGAATCACATCGCCCAGCCCGGCCTGGAGCCCTCGAAACTACCTCAACTCGAAGCTGCTCTCCGTGGCCCCGAGCCTAGCTGGAGCCTGCGGCAGCTTTGCGGAGCCCCGAGCCGCAGCACCGCACCGCAGACAGCCACGGCCTCCCAGAGCGGCCCCGACCCCCGGCCCCGGCCGCGCTTTGCCGCCCCGCCTTGCCCAGCCCGACGGCCAATCAGGGCACAGAAAGCTGCCGCAAGCGGGCTGGGAGCGGCCCCGCACTCGGCGCTGGGGAAGTGCCCGGATGCCCGCGAGAATCCGCCGGGGAAGTCGGGCGGTGGGCGGAGTGTCGGCGCCTCTCGGCCGCGGCGTGCGCCACCAGGCCGGCGGCATTTCCCTTAGGGCTTCCTGGAGGGATCAGGGGCTCGCCCGCAGGGTCAGCTTGGCTCTCCGTCGTGCCCTCCCCGGCTCGCCTTTCGCTCCCTGCGTCATTCTTCCCAGTCCGCATCTCCCCAGTCCGCATCTCCCCTCCTCATTTGCCTGGCCTGCTTCGCCGTTTCCCCCTCGACAGCCTCGTGCTCCCGTGTTCCCCCGGCAGAGCCGCTGCTGCCTGCACCCGGCCCGCGGCCGCCGCTGTGTTTCCTGCAGCACCAGCCGGCAGTAACCAGCCTGCTGCACAGTGTGACTGCCATTACTTTTCTGGGTAGCCTACTCACCATTGCAATGCTGAGGGATTTCAGTCTCTAGGGAGACAGGCCAGCTGAAAAAAAAAAAAAGCGTTGAATCCAGGTGGAGGCCATTCATCTCTTTGAGAATCTTTCCTAGTTTTCTGGGGTTTATGCTCTGGGTTTGTCTGAGCCACACATTCACTCCTCCTGTGCTGGGCTGGCTAATGAGGGAGATACACGCATTTAATGAACTCAGTGAGAATAATTTACATCACGGATCCACTTAAATGTAGTAGAGAGTTGATGTTACGCTCAGGAAATCTGGCTGAGTGGACCCATACAAAAAAAGGAACTGCATAAGACCACACAGATCTAAGATGAAATCCTTTATATATGAAGTAAAGGTCAGTTTTTCATCCCTTTTGTTTTGAGACCAAACGAGAGATTCTTTTTTATTTGCAACAGCTGAGTTGCCACTCCTTCTGTATTTCACAGGGCTTAAAGAGCATCTCTTGAGCATGTCACTTGTAGGAGCCTAGCACATGGACTGAGAGCTGAAAATACAGCTAAGTCCAACCCAGTTTTCAGTCAAAGGTGGAGAAGCTATATATTTTGTTAAGTTCAAGCACCAACACAAACAATTTGTTCAGCTTCATTGGAAATGAGGCCATGTTCCCACCACGGATTTTCCAATATCTTGAACTGTCTCTGTAATGTGTCCTGGCAGTGCTTGCAGGCCTTGATCCAAGGGGCTCTTTTTAAATTCTCAAGAACAAAAAAAAAAAAAAAAAAAAAAAAAAAATTCCTTGTGTTGGGACCTGACTTCTTTGTGTGCCCTCTTTAGTGTGTTGAAGAAAAGTGTCTTAGATAGGAGAAGGCAATGGAAAGGATTCCAGTTAATTAGAGGCATCCCCAGTCAAAGGCTGGTTTGTTGAGCTCAAGTCACTTCTGCTTGAGAATTCCACAAAAGGGAGAGGTGTCCAGTTCTGGAAGTCCTCCGAGAGGACAGTAGGAGTGGGAAGATGCCCTTGACATTGAGGTGTCTGAGGGAGAGGGGTGTGTGGGATTCACATTCTCTGAACCTGAGAGAAGTAGTGAGAGAAGCAGAGAAAAGAATGATCAAAACAGTTTTTATCTCATTCGCTACGCCTGTATTGAGCTGAAGTAGAATGCAATATGGAGATTTTTTACTTAAAGTGATGGTGTTTTGTTTCCTTGGCCTATTGGGGACAAGCATGTGTGTGGGGACTATGGACTGAGAGTCATGAGACTCTGGGCAGTGCAGTTGAGTTAAGTGCTTGGCAGATTCCGTTTAGATGTAGTGTAATATAGTATAGAATAATATAGTATAATAAAGTAATTAATTAGCCTTCTTATAAGATGGAGTAAGATGCATCATTACTTCCCCCTCGTCTGAATAGCCTGCTTTTACTGTAGGGGTGGGAAGACACAAAAAGCAGACAGCTGTGCCAAGGGACAGATGGCATTGGGTCATGTTCTGTCCATCACCTTGTCAAGTCCTTGGGACTGCGGGACAAGAAGGGCTCCCACCCTGGTGCCAAGGAAGGGACTGCCTTCCCCACAGATGAGGCAACAGTACCAAGTGGCACATGGGAAGGACTTCAGGACAAGGAATGCCCCCCAGCTGAAGAGCGTGAAGAAGATGGTAGCACAGCCATTGCCACCCCATCAGCTCAGGAAAAGCCCTCTCTGGTGGGGGAGCAGGCAGCAGCTGTCCCAGACCGTGGGCAGGCCATCACCTACACCATCCCTTTGTCTAACCTCCTGGACACCCTGGCTCAAGAGACCCAGATGTCACGCAGGAAGGCACTGAGCGTTCTGCAGAAGGCCTTAACTGCTGCCCAAGGCAAAGGAGAGCAAAGGAGGCAGCAGCCCACAGGCAGCCAAGAGGTTGTGCCAGAGCCACTGCAGTCCATCAGGGCTGAGGGCCTGGATAAGGAGCCCCCTATGAAACAGGGTCCTGGCCAGCAGCTGCTTGAAGCAGAGCCAGACCTGCAAGTGAGCATGAAGGAAGCAACAGAAGCAGGACCACCTGCAGGACCTGCCTTCAGATCTCCTTCACCCACAGTCATTGATGCCCTGGCTCGAGAGAGACGGACGTCCACCTTCAAGAGTGCCGCAAGGGCTCTGCCCCAGGCCTTCACTGCAATGCACAGGAGAGGAGGGCAGGAAGAGCAGCAGCCCACAGCCCGTGCACGGCATCTGCTGGACACAGGCCAGAATATCAGCAGTGAGCTCCTGAGTGAGGCTACCATTGTGATCCAGGGACTCAATCAGAGAGAAGGGCAGGAGTTCATGGAACACAGCACGGATGCAATGCTGGCAGTAAGAGCTGGAGCAGCAGGGGCAGTGAGCCTGGCACATGCCCCGCACAGCCCCACAGCTGATGGCCTGGCTCTGCTGGACACAGCCCCGTACATGACAGACGAGCTCCTGAGCAAAGTTGTAATTGTGATCCATGGATCCGAGGAGCACATGGAAGAACAGGGGGACCTGGAACAAGGCATTGGTGAGGGGATGAGGGTAACAGCCCCAGCAGAAGGGACAGTGGGGCCTGGACACAGCGTGCACAGTCAAAGAGCTGATGCTCCGGTATTCCTGGACTGTATTGACATCGGATGGGTGGAGGTGGTTAAGGCCGTGCTTATGGTTCTGGGAGGATTTGAATACCCAGAGGACCAGCAGGAGCTGGATGAAAGCATGGAAAAGGATGTGCAGCCAGATACAGAGAGACCTACACGTGCCCCGCACAGGCCCACAGTCATGACATAAGTGGCTTTCCCCTCTTTTTTGTATCTTCTTCTTCTGTAAGGTTTCAGTTGATAAAAAGATATATATTTAAATGTGAATATATATATACACACCTCTCTATATATTTATATATGCATACTTCTCTTTATGTATACACATATGTACATGTACATACATATTTATATTTACATCCATATGTACACCTATATATAGATCCACATATATAGTCCCACTAGAAGTTAGTGTCTCACAGCAGATGGATGATTTAAGGCTCATTTGTGATTATGTTAGTGGTATGCCAAGTTTGTGTACACTATGTACAAACGTGTCTTGTTTTTTAGGGCTGTAATGTAGATATAAATACATGTGTATATACATAAAAGATGTATACCTATATATAAATATATATGTGTACATAAATATATATGTGTACATATATATATGTATACATACACATATACACTGATAAAATATGTTCTGATAATAGATACCTATATATATATATTACATTTGCATCCATTAAGTATATACTGATAATGACCTAAATATATAGACACATGTGTAGGCCTGTAATGGCCTATGTATATCTGTCTATCTATAGGTATGTCTATATTGATATCTATGCATTATACACACAGATATTGACCTATATATATACACCTATACATACATATACGTATATTTATATATACCCACCCTAGGAGTTAGTTAGTCTCAGCACTTAGATTATTTAAGGATCATTTTTCAATATGGTTGTGGTATGTCAAATTTGTCTACAGTGTGTACAAATTACAGTGTGTCTCCTTTTTGTAGGGCTGTAATGGCATATGTGTATGTATATATATATATATATATTATATATATATAAATACATATAATGTTTATCTATACATGCAGCTGCATGGCAGATGTTACCAAGGCAGCCACCTTCCCAAGAACTTCCTCCTCCAGGCAAGCAAGCACCAGACGCTCATACTGCCAGTTGTTAAATGCAGGTCAATGGAGAAGCAGGAGAGGCTCTTTGTATGAGATTCCAATGGCAGTTTAATAACAAGGACACTGAAGGGACTCAGGGACAGAAGAGCCCTGACAGAGGAGGGTTCAGGGGTTAAAAACAGTCTGGATACCTGGGTGAGGTATCACAGTCTGAGAGCCAGTGGGTAAGGGGATCAGGGGTGGAGCTAGGGCGAGGTCAGGGGGAAACAATCAATGGGGATACAGTGGAGGAGTGTCTATAAAGATAAGCCAATGGGGAAATCAGAAGCAATGAACTTTCCAGAACTGGGGAGGAGAAGAGGGATGATGTCACTGAGGTCCTTAACATACAGAACCAGGGAACTGTGGGGAAGAGTCTCAGTGTGTCACTCAAACAAGGGTGTCCTCCCATGGCCTCCTGGTTTCCCCCTCACCCACCTGGAATGCTACATCTCCCTCTTTTTTAGTTATTAAAAATGCTTCCTCTACAGTTTTCTTAATAAGCCTAACAAAACATGAAACTATGATTAAGGAGATGATAATAATCACTAAAACCCATAGTAATCCCCTCACAACTGGGGTTGCGCAAACTGGGATGCCCCAGTGTCCGAACAAGTTGTCCAACCAGTTGGCAGTTTTCTTCTCCGTTTTGATGTAATTTATTTGGTCTTGGATCTTCTTGATGTTTGCCTGGATCGATTGTGTACTGTCAGGTTAAAACAGCAAAGTCCTTTGAATTCTTCACATCCATGGCCATGGGCTAGCCAGAGAAAGTCTATTGCTGGTCTATTTTGTAGTGTGGCCTGCCTGGCAGTTTCTTCATCTGCCAGGAGATTGCTGAGGGCTGTGGACGTGGTGTTAGCCTGCTTACTAAGCCAACACTCCAGGTGAGAAAGCTCACTGAAGGCCTTAGCTGCAGTAACCCGAGGTAAGAAGGTAGAAACTGCGACCCTCTTGCATTTACGCCAATTGTAAATTTGACTATCACAATTTTCATCAAATTCTGAATATGATCTCTTGTGGTGGGCCAATTTGCTTGTTTCCAATCCTGAATCAAAGTAATATTTGGGGTGAGGGTAGTGAGCTGGCCAAGGCTGCAGGGACCTCCTTGAAGTTGTGAGAGCATCCCTGCCCACACTCGATCCCCACAGATAAGAAACACTCCCCTGGGGAGGACTCTGGGGATATGGATAGGATGCAGACAATATGGGGCTGGTGTAATTGCACCAATTGGCTGTATTATATTCCTTTAGAATTGGTGTCATATCTTTTCTACTAATTAATTGGGCCTGTGTGTCTCAAGGCCATGGCTGCTTAGATTGCTTATAGTGAAATTGAACACAGAAGGCCTTTGAAGATCCCAGTAGATCCAGCTCTTGGGGTTCTTGTGGTGCATGTGGTAAGATCTTTGTCCATTCATCCCAGGTGTCCACAAGGTTGGGCCTCTTACCTGTATAGGGATAATGCTTAGATGTCAAAGGGATTCCTACCAGGCAGGTGGATAAAAGGTCCTCCATGCTGCCCACGGCCATGCAGAAACAGTCCTGTTGTAAAGACTTCGCAAGAGTGACCCATATATTTTGCTTGGGCTGTTGGACGATCCAAGCAGTGATGGTAATGACAATGATCCAGGGCAGCCACACAATCATGTTGGAGAACATCTTGATGTTTCTCCAGTTGCTGGGATGTAGCCTAAAAGTCATTATAATGAATAAAGGGATTGTTACGATGAATAAGGCACTTTATATTGATCTTTCTCTCACTCCTCCATTTCATTTTCATCTGGTCCCCCTTCCTTTGCTCCACTTCCCCCATTTTATTAGTCTAACAAAGAAGGAGGAGGTTAGGGGCTGAAATATATGGTAGGGTAACATTAGTTAAAGTGGGAGAAAAGAGGCAAAGAGGTTAGGTGAGATAAGGTATCATCATGAATCTAAGTAAAATTAATGAAAATATCTTCTGGTTATTAATACACAGGCAACGATGTTTGGTAGTTTTTCCTTTTTCCTTCTGCGTTGCCATGTAGGTGCAGTTTCTAGATCTTTGTTGCCTTGGTTATTACCAGGGTAGTGTTGATCAAGATCTGACAAGGTGGCTGAATCTAGATAAGGTTCAACACATCTTCCAGGTATCCATTTGGGGCTGGTACCTGTTGAGACACAAGCATTAGTCTCTTCCACACGTAATTAATGGAAAAGGTCCTTGGATTTGTTTGGTTTCTGGGTCTTTTATGAGAACAGGGGCTTTTTCATTGAGGCAGGCTTTAGTGTTATTTGTGAAATGTCTTACGATGGGTGGGTTCAGTTCTTGGAAGGAGTTATTGAGAAAGTTGATAACATACAAGGCTTTGCAAAGCCTCTCAATAGGTGATCTTGTTTTTACACCTCCTCGCTGTTGGTCAAGCACCTGCTAGATGATACGATGTGCTCTTTCTACTATTGATTGTCCAGTGGGTTATGAGGAATGCCTGTATGATGTTTGCTGCCCCATTGGTCTGGGAAGTCTTTAAACCTTTTAGAAATACATGCTGGACCATTGTCTATTTTTATGACTTGTGGTACCCCTAATTTGGCAAATGCTAGATGGAAGTGTTTGATGACTTCCTTAGTTTTTTCGCCTGCATGAACAGAGGCAAAATGACACCAGAAAAGGTATCAATCGATATGTGTAGATATTTGATGTTTCTGAATGGCACATGATGTGTAACATTGGTTTGCCATAGTTCAAGGCTTCCCAAGGCTCAGGGATTGACCCCATAGAAGGTTAGGCATAGGTTTGGTAATTGGGGCATGAGGCTACTGTGACTCTAGCTTGGTGTCTGGTAATTTTAAACATCCATACTAACTTAGGTACATTTTGATGATAAAAGTGATGACTTAATTTTGCTTAGTTAAAAATATTGGGTAAGGTATTAGTATTAGTTACAGCCATGGCCAGAAGGTCTGCTTTCCGATTTCCCTCTGCTATAGGTCCGGGAAGGTCTGTGTGTGACCTCGTATACATAGTATGACAAGGTTGCTCTCGGTGGGAGATAAATTAATTTTGAAAGCACTGAATAAGCTTTGATTCAACAATTCCTTCAGTAAAGCGTGTTCAGCTTTTTCATTGATCCCCGCAATGTATGCCAAATCAGTGACCAAATTGAACGGTTGTTGGAATCCCTCAAAGGTCCTAACAACGGCTGCTAATTCAGTGATCTGTGGAGATCCTTCAACATTTTGCACGTCAGATGCCCACTTCTGAGTGTTTGGGTCCTTCCAGGTTATCACTGACCTATGTGATTTCCCTGAACCATCAGTAAAGACTGTTAGGGCATTGCAAGGAGTTTTACTTTTTAAAGAATTTGGGGCCAAATGAAAGGTTTATCTGCATAGCTTATGCTGTGGATAGTGTATTGAAATTTGGCCGGGATAACTGTCAAGAGAGAACTGAAGGTTTTTGTCCATTTGGAGTAAAGCTTCTAATTCGTTAAGTTTTAATGGTAAGTATATGCATAAGAGGTCACACCCAGTGAGCGTTTGGAGGTGAGCCCTGGCCTGGTGATAAGTTGAGCCATTATTTCTTGTAGAGTAGTAAGTCTTTTGTGCCTGGTATGATAGGAACAAACACTCAATTATTAAAAGTTGGTCTGTGAGTGATGTGTCTCATTGAAAAAGAAGACCGTGAAAGTGAGGTGACTTACCAAGAACTGCAAATCTGAAAGGTAAGGTTGGATCGATAAGGTGAGCTTTAGAGAAGAAATAGCACGAGCTACTTCCTGCAGTGCCTCTGGCCTCTGGGGTGATGGCCCTGGTGAGTCCAAGCCATCATTGCCTTGTAAAAGATTGAAGAGAGGGGCAGGTTTTTCAGTTGTCAATCCCAACAGCAGACGTACCCAGCTGTTGGAGCCACATAGTTGTTGTAGATCCCATAGTGTCTGGGGGTTGTCTTTGACAGTTAGATGTTGGGGCATGATGGTTCATGCACCGATCAAGAATCCAAGATACTTCCAGGGGAAGGTGTATTGAATCTTGTCTGAAGTGATCTCAAACCCTGCCTCCTTGATGGCACAGACAGTTAGTTTTTAGTACTGAGTCTAAGTAAGTCTTTTTCTCTGCGCAAATCAGAATGTCATCCACATAATCGAAGATGATCGCCTCTGGAAAGATTTTCCTTATGGGTGATAGAATCTTGGCAATAAACTTTTGGCACAAAACCAGAGAGTTTTTCATTCCCTGTGGAAGAGTACACCATTGATATCTTTTTAGAGGGGCTTGGCAATTCACTGACGGGACTGAGAATGTGAATCTGGGTGTGTCTCTGGGATGGAGGGGGATGTTAAAAAAACAGTCCTTGATGTCCAGAACTGCAAGCTGCCAATCCCTAGGGAGCAATGAGGGTGAAGGAAGACCTGGTTGTAGGGGGCCCATATCTTCTAGAATGTCATTAATTTTACAAAGGTCTTGTAAAAGCCTCTACCTGTCTTTTCCTGTTTTTTTTTTTTATTACAAAGACAGCAGTGTTCCAAGGGCTGGTAGGCTGTGGCAGTTTAAATGCTGCTAGTAAAGTGCAGGGTAAAGAAGCAAAGAGGCTTTTGCACAATGTCCATAAATGTTTAATTCAGCCGTGCGGCAGGATGTTCTCCCCTCCGACCCCCATCCTCCTCCCAAGGTCCCAGTCCCTCCCCCCCGGGGCCTCCCAGCAGTCCTTGGTCTCCAGACATTATCAAGGTGAGGCCCAATCAGGGAAAAGGGCCTGAGGGCCCCAGGAGCACCCATGTTTAGGCATAGGAACAGGGGAAGGAGCCGATGGGGTGTAGGAGAAGGCCTCCAGGGCCTCCACAACTCCCCGTTTTTTATATTATTAAGAAAGCTTTTCCCTCTTAATCACGCTCCCTCTGGTATTATGAAGGAACTCTGGGGAAAGGGATTAGTGGAGGCAGACAATGGGAGAGGGGAAAGGGTGGTAGGAGTTTGTGGGAACATAAAAAAGGGGTAATAGGACAATGGAAAGGAAAAGGGGAAAATGGGATGGGGGCAGGAAGGCCATAGGAATTGGGGAGGGGTATTAGAAGAAGTGGGACTTATCAGACTGGAAAGTTCTTTCATTATTGACATGGGCTTTCGAATGCAGGACAGCTCGCCCATGTTCTGTGCTCTTCTTGCTTTTAGGCTGTTGCTGGGGCTTGATGGTTGTTGGTTTTGGGTTCTATTTCCTTGGTAGGTGTGTGGAGGACTTCTATGATGTAGATAATATTTTGCAGGTTTCTAGTCTGGTGCATGTTTGCTACCTTGCACTGGAACTCCACCAGGTCCTGTCATGTCGGCTGCTTGGGGGCCTTTTCTTCCTTGTATTATATTAAATTCTACAATTTCTCCATCTCCTAGACTGTGGAGGTATTTCCTGGGGTTATTCTTTTTTATGGCAGTCTGATGAACAAACACATCTTCTTTGTTATTATTCCAGGTTATGAAACCGTATTTGTTTTTTACATTGAACCATTTTACTGTCCCCAAAATGTTCATGGCAAGAACTTTTTTACCTTTGCCAGGGGGTTTGTGTTGGTGTTGCTGGATGCGTTGCGGGTGCGCTGCTGCGTGAAGTTTGTCCCGCTCCCGGCGCTGGGCGGCCATGCTGGGCAGACCTTCCCAGGTGTCTGTCTCAGCTGGCGTCTGCGGGCGCCGCCAGTGCGGGGCTCTCGGAGCAGTGACGGTGGGCGGGGGGCGGCGGTTTCTCTGCCAGGACTGCGGTTCTGAGCCATCCCCCAGCAGGGCTGTCCGCCTGCCCCGCGACAGCGGCATCCCGGGCCCACCAGTCTCACTCACCCGCCCTTGGCCCAGAGGAGGAGCACTGAAGCATGGGCCGGCTCGCTCTGGCCTTGCTGGGTGCCGGCGGGGGTGGCAGCGGGCTTTCTGCGGTGGGGGGAGCCACAGCGGGGCACGGAGCAGCGGCAGCCCTGTGTGAGGGGATGCCACTCCTGCCACGTCTTGCGGTGCTACAGCAACCCAGGTGAACACGTCCATTGGAGGAGGCGTGGGGAGCAGAGGGCAGAAGGGGAGATCCCGCGGCCCCTGCCATGCGGTCTCCGCCATCTTGGGCAGCGGGAGTACAGACAGGAGAACCCGGGGGAGCGGTTTTCAGCTGATGTTCCTCCCCAAGACTCACAGCGCATTTTAACAGCATACCAAATAAAGAACTCAGTTCTGTGTTAGCTCTTGACTTTTCATGAAGCGCTTGTAAAAATTCATCGGTCAAGACTAAGTTCTGTGAAATATGAGGAAAATGCTTAAATAATAACTGTAAAAAATACTTCAACTCTTCATCTGAAGACCAAAAATTTTCTTGAGGAAAAGACTCTTTAAGGTAGAGGTAAATTTCTTGTTGTGTGTGGGTGAGCGTTGTCTCCATCTTAGCCCAGTCTCTTCCTAACACCCAAAGGTACAAGGAGGAAGGAACTAAAATCTCAAACTCACCACACTGGGGTAGGAAAATTCTTGGGGTGGTCTGGTGCAGATGTTTTCCAGGAGAAGAGGTCTCAGACTGATCTGGAGGCCCCACGTTCAGGCGCCATTTGTTGCAGTTTAAATGCTGCTAGTAAAGTGCAGGGTAAAGAAGCAAAGAGGCTTTTGCACAATGTCCATAAATGTTTAATTCAGCCGCGCGGCGAGATGTTCTCCCCTCTGACCCCCATCCTCCTCCCCAGGTCGAAAAGTCCCTCCTCCCCGGGGCCTCCCGGCAGTCCTTGGTCTCCAGACAGTATCAAGGTGAGGCCCAATCAGGGAAAAGGGCCTGAGGGCCCCAGGAGCACCCATGTTTAGGCATAGGAACAGGGGAAGGAGCCGATGGGGTGTAAGAGAAGGCCTCCAGGGCCTCCACAGTAGATGATGTTATATGACCTTTAGATAACTACTCTTGCAACGAGGGCTCGACTGCCTTTAGTTTGTCTTGTGGAAGGGGCCACTGGTCCACCCACACTGGGTTGTCTGTTTTCCAGGTGAGGGGTGGGATGGTGCGCTTCACAGTGGCCCCAGCTAAAAATGCCAGGAGGGTTGAGGGATTTCTAGTCTTCCTCCCAGTTGAGACAAAAGATCCCTGCCTAGTAAATTTATGCAGAACTTTGTGGGGATAATCCTTGGGCAGGTGCTGTCGAGAGCGGTTCCCTCTTGGTCTGAGAGACCAGCTCCCCCAGCCCACCTTGCTCTCAGGATGTTGTAATGTGCGCTCGACCGGCAGCCGAAGGAGGGCTCTTGACACCGTGTCTGATCCAACAGGGTTTACTGACAGCAGGTCGGAGGGCCCAGGTTGGCTGAGGGTGAGAAGAGGGACAGGAACAGGCAGGAGCACAACCACCGTAACACGACACATAAGGCACTTGCAACCTGCTGGGGAAGCCTCAAGTCTGCTCAGTGAGCCGCGTGTACCCTCAGCATTGGGACACCCACCTTTCCCTCAGTGACCCTCACATCCCGTCAGCAAATCAAGAGGCACCAGCCACCCTGTAGGTGACTCAGAGTGAGTGCAGTGGGTAATGGTGGCGAGGGGCCCTCAGCAGGCAGAAAGCCATCAGGGCTGGGGAAAAGGCTCTGCTCTGCTTGCAGCGTGGGCTGAGAGCCAGGAAAGCTCCATTTCCCCCTTGAGCTGTTGGAGATGGGGCCTTTCACTCTCCTTATAGGGCTCCCCCTCGCTGCAGGCAGCCAAAGTATGACGACGACAAAAGGCTGAGAACAGCAAAGCAAACAGCCAGCCCTGCACAGCACAGGGAGGTGGCCCAATGCAAAGCCAGTGTGACACCCTGAAGGTGCCTGCTGCACTCTAATGTGTCCCTGCCCTGGGAATGACAGGAATCCCTTTGTCCAGAGGGCCTTTCTGTGGCCCCTCTGGGCTCACAGCTGCTGCTCTTCTGGCTCAATGGGGCCTAAAGCCACAGAGCTCGGCCTCCCCTACGGCAACAGGAACAAGACTCAGCAAGCAGGCAGTGGAGCTCAATGCCTAAGGCTGAGGGGCCAGGGGCTCCAGTCTGGAGCACAGGGCAGGCACACACCCAGCCCCCCAACTCCTGCCCACGCAGCCCTGCAAGGCCAGGACCAGGGTTCCAAGCCTGATTCCAGGGGGTCCCTCCAGCTGCCCACCGAGGAAGTGCCGGAGCAGCCGGCTGTCAGGATCAAGGCAGATGCCAGGGGGCTGCTTATGGCCTCTGGCAGCCAATTGCTCAGGGCTCACCAGTGCCTCAGCCCCTCAGGGTCTCCCCCAGCCCGGCCAAGCTTCCCGGCACCAGCGCCGCAGCCCCACAGCAGCTCCAGAGGAGCCCCATGCAGAGGCACCTGGGAGCCCTCAGCAATGCAGCCAGCAGCACGCGGGCAGGAGGACACGGATGGCACTTCCTGCCCAGCACAGGCCTTGTGGCCGTCTCCAGGCACCGCTCTCGCAGGGATCCCCGCAGCTCTGGCCCCTGCCCAGCCGCTCTGTCAGCAGCACAAAGGCTTCAGCAGAACCACAAAGGCCAAGGGGCTTCTGGCCATTTTCCCTGCAACGCTGCACGCCTGGGCAGCTGGCTGAGCACAAGCACCCTTTCCCCCTCTTCCCCCTTGCCCTACGGACTCTGTGCAGGAAAAGAGAGATCCTGGGTCTCTGCATATGGTAAGATATTCTATATTTACATACTAAACCAAAACGAAAATACAAGCACAAAAATCTTGAAGAAGGAAAAGAAAATCCCTGCTGGCTCAAGTGGCCCCAGCAGACCGAGTCTTTCAGATCATCTCTCCGGGGAGCTCCAGCAGAACAGCAAGGCAGTGCTGCACAGACGAGGCCGTTTCTTCCATGCACTGCGGAATTGATCTCGCAGCTTACGCCACGTGGAGTAGGGAGCTGTCTATACGGCCCGGAGGACTAAACAAGATTCAATTACAGCATTTCTGATCGTGGGACTGCTGTCATGCCATTTTCTTCAAGGGCTGCAAGAGAGAGGAACAGAGCCGAGGTCAGATCCCGGATGTGCAGGGAGCCGAGGAGAGCCCCCTGCCAGGGCCATCCCAGCCGGCTCTTGCCATGGCCCGGAGGGAGCAGGGACCAAGGGGATCACTCCGAAGCTGCTGGCCACGAATGCCACACGTGGCCCTGAAATGTCTGTGTGCTCTGCCCACGGGAGCAGAGCCCTCCGCAGCCGGGGCAGGGCTCGCAGCTGCCCCCGGCAGCCCTCGCGGTCAGCCCGCTGCCCTCCCTCACTCACCGCTGCAGATCAGCTGGAGCTCTTGCTGCTGCACCCTCAGGTGCCGCCCGGCCATCCCCTGTGACCACAGAGTCTGTCACGGCCCCAGCGGCACAGCTCCCTGCCAGCGGCGCTGCCGGGGCAGCAGGCGGGGCTGGGGCCGAGCTGCGGCGGGCCCGGGAGGGAGCCCGGGCTCGTGGCTCACCCATGAACCTGACGGCCGCCTCTCGCAGGGGCTCCTGTGGGCTCTGCAGGTAGCGCAGGGCCCGGCGCAGGTGCTCGGCCGCTCGGCTCCTGTCCTCTGCCAGCTGCAGAGAGCGGCAGGGGGGAAGGGTTGGCGCGGGCTCAGCCCCTGGGCCAGGCGCTGCCTGCGCCCAGCGCCGGCCTCCCCTGGCCGCACAGCCTGGCCAGCAGCCGCTGGCCAAGGGCTCCTGAGGGCAGGGGGCAGCGGGCCGGCTGCTGCCCGGGGAGCCGCGGTGCCGGCCCGCAGCCCCGCCGGGCCGGGGCTGCATGGGCACCGGGCTCGGGCCCACGGGAGCCTGGAGAAGAGCCCGCGCGGCCTCTGGCTGCAGCAGCAGGCATCGGCACAGCTGCCAGCCCCGCACACTGAGCACCGCCCTCAGAGACCTTCTCCAGGCTGAGGCCGGGGGTTTTCGGCCGCTCTTACCAGGCACTCGCCAAACCTCTGACCACCTGTAGCATTTGTTCGATATCCCTCCTCCTCAGGAATCTGGCTGAAGAATGCAGAGTTTCCCGGGAGGCCTGGAGAGCAGCAGAGACGCACACATGGCCCCCCAGTCCAGGGCACAGGAGCATCCCAGTGCCACAGGCTGGAGGAGGCTGCAGCCCGCAAGGTGCCAGGGCAGGAGGCAGCCCAACCCTCTGCCCGGGGGATAGCAGCTGGCCACAAGTCCTCACCTCAGCAACAATCTGATTCTCATCATGGCAATGGAAGCAGAGTGGGAGCAGGCTCTGGTGCACGTGGGACTTCAGGGCCTTTCTTCCCTCTTCTGTTAATAAGTCCAGCATCTCTTGAAAGACAGACATGGAGCTCAGCTGCACCTGGGTATCATCCTGTATGAAAGGAAAGGGCAAAAGACCTGAGCATCAGCTGCTTCAGGCCCCCCCAGGGCACAGGCCTGCATCTGCGCAGGGCACCAAGTGTCTGGGCAGCAGCCAGTGGCCGTGGCAGTGGGCACAGAGCCTTACGCGGTCAAAGAGTGGCAGGAGCACCTCAGCCAGCTGCAGGGCGATGGGGGTGGGTATTGGGGCACCATTATCTTGGAGCAAATATCTGAGTAGCAGAATGGTCATCCTGATTATGTCTCTATCATTTTCCTCCAGGAGCTCCGCAAGACTTTCAGTCAGGCTCCGCATTTTTTCAGCCTGTGTGGAACACATCTTTGTGAAAGGTTGCCCTGCTGCCGCAGGGCCCAGAGGCCAAAGGCCTGTCCCAAAGCACAGGGGCAGCTGAAGTGGGAGGCGGCAGAGCTGGGAGCAGCTGCCCCAGTGCCCGAAGCCCAGGCAAGGCCAAGCGACTGCGTTGCCCAGCCCCACGCTGCCTGCACGGCTCCAGCCGCTGCCCCCCGTCTCACCATCCAGGGATGCTTGCCCAGCACTACGAGGCCTTTGAGTGCCAAGTAACGCCTCGCCATGTGCTCGCTCTGCAGGTTCTGTGCCATGATCTCCAGAACACGGTCACTGCATTCCCTCAAGTCCAGGCACTCGAGGACCTGAAAGGCACAGGGCAGTGACAGGGGAGCCATCCGTCAGGAGCCCCGAACCGCACAGGGCTGGGCCCAGGCAGCAGCACAGGGCACGGGCACTGTGCTGGCAGCTGTGGCTACGAGAGGGCAGAGAGCTGGGAGGCAGCTCAGCGAGGCAGCGCCAGCCTTGAGGCTCACCTCCACAAGGAATGCCAGGGCAGGGAAATCCCAGTATGGCATCTCTTTGCCGAGCAGGGTGAGCAGGTAGGACGCAACCGCGGAACAAAAGGGTATGGCTAGATGGCGAATTTCTCTGAAGAGGGAAAAAGGAAACAAGACCCTGAGCCAGTGGGGCAAACCTCTCCCAGGAGTGACTCACCCAGTTCTCATCTTTCCCCAGCACCCTTCCAGGAGGGGAACCTGGGCCATTTGGGAGTTGGTTGCTCATGGCCACCCTCCTCTCCCAGGCTTTTCCAGTCGGCCTGGCCGTCCCTCAGTGACGAGGCCCTCTGGCCCCTGACAACGGGGACTTTGTGGGGCACCTGGGCACAGAGCACCAATGTCAGAGGCAGTGGGGAGAAGGGGGGTCTCACCTGGCAAGCAGAGCCACGGCAAAGTGGTGGGTGTCAACAGAGAGCAGTGTGTCCCAGGCACACCCGCGTTCCATTGCCACCACCACATCCTTGCACCGGAGAAGGCAGAGCAGGGACTTCAGGGTCTGCACTGCAAACCTGTGTGCAGAGCAAAGCCCAGGTCACACTGGCAGCACTGGCTCCTTGGCAGGCCACGTGGCAGGGACAGGAGGACTGGCATGGAGCACCTGTTGGGGCTGGTGGCAAGGCCGTGCTCTTCCTGGTATCCCTTCCAGAAGGTATCGACCTCCTCTGGCATATCCAGAGTGCTGAAGAACACTTGGAAGAGCAGATGCACAAATAGGCAGGGGAAATACACCTTCAATATACGTGGGAGACAGGGCACCTGGAGGACCTTCCACATCACCACAGTTGCCTGCAAAGGACAAAGCCCCTGAGACAGCGCTCAGTGCCAAGGTGTCCGTGTGGCAGGGCCTGAGCTTGGCAGGGAGAGGCCAGGAGAGACGCAGGGGGAGCACGGGGCCTGGTGGCCCTGAAGCTGCCCCTGGGCCAGGTTTCAGGCCAGCGCCTGAGGCAGGGAGATGCAGTGGGGGAAGGAGGAAGGAGAGCTGCTGGAGAGGCAGCCTTGGGGCCAGCAAAGGCCAGTTGCAGAAACTCACGGCCAGGGCAAAGACACCCGTTTCGTCCCCATCGGAGGTGCTCTGACCAGCTCCCCAGCACATCCAGGAGTATCAGCTGTGCCAGCTCCGCAGTCCTGGCTGAGCCCATGATAGTCTTCCACATGGCTATGGCAGCTCTGCGGGATTAGAGCTGTGTCTCAGGGGGGTCTCAGACACAGCAGCGGGGGGAGCTGAGCTGCCAGTTCTGCCTCTGACCACTGTCCCCCTGCCAGCAGCACCCCGACAGCCCATCCCTGTGGGGACAGAGCCCTGAGAGGCAGCAAGGGAGCATGGCAGCAGGCTCAGGGGCTGACCGTGCCGGGGCTGGGAAGAGAGCAGCCAGAGGGCCCTGGAACTCTCTGTTGGTCAGACACCTGGAGCAGGCTGTACAGGCTGATGGGCTGGGGAGCCCTGAGCCCTCTGGGCTGGGCAGGTGGGCCCTATACCTGTCACAGGACGGGGCCACACGCAGGAGCATCATGACTGCGTCATTTGGCGTGCTTCGGTGAGATCCAGCAGGGTCTTGTCCAGCCTGTGCTCAGCAGAATCATTGGCCATGAGCCACTGGTGGATGTAGCTCACCATGGCAGGCACCTGGAGAAGGCATGGGGAGACTTGGAAAGCTGCCAGAGGGAGCAATGTTCCCAGCTTCCCCAGAGAAGTGCTTCCCTTCCCACCACACTGCCATGTGGCCTGAAAGGCTCGCAGCAACCAGCATGCGTGGCTTGGGAGGCCAAGAAATTCCTGGCCACAGGCTGGCCACAGGCTGCTTACTTGCTTTGGATTGTAAAAATCTTCCTCTACAAGCATACACAGCAGGGCAGCACTGATCTTTCTTTGGAAGATGGGCGAGTATGGTCTGAGGCCTGCACCCATGGCGATGGTCGCTTCCTCCTCAATTCTCTTGATGAAGTTGCAAACAAACTGTAGGAGAAGGGCAAGAAGCCGGGGATGTTGCATGGAGTGCTCCACACATGGTGCTCGGCTGAGCAGGGACAGCAGGCCCAGCCCACGTGGGGGTGGCTGCAGGTACCTGCGCTGTTCTGTGGAAGCGGCCACGGCTGGACTCCTGCTCTTGTGTGCGCTCCAGGGCTGCATCTGGCAAAGAGTGAGCGCAGCCAGAGCTGAGGGGCTGCGGGAGAGGGGCAGAGAACACAGCCCAGCCCTGCGCTGCCCAGGCGGGGAGAGCCCCGGGATGCCCCAGGGGATGGAGCACGGCCACTGCAGGGCATCTGCCTGGCCCTTCTCCTGTCCTGTTCATGCCATGTCCCCAAGGGATTGCATGGCACGGCACAGCACGGCATGGGGCCAGGCTGGCTGCAGGCACCAGTCCTGTGGCCCAGCTCTGCCACTCACCCTCCTGCGGTGGCTGGAATGGCACCACCTCTTCAATCTCCTGTGCCGGGGCAGCTCCAGGGCCTTCTTCCTCCTCCTCCTCCTCCTCCACCCAGGAGCGCACTGGTTTATTCTGAGGGAAGGATTCAGCAGCAAAGAGCCGCCAGCACTTCCGTGCACGAGATTTTATAGGGCTACAACTCAGGGGGTGGATACAAATGATTGACCAGTAAGGAATCTGCAGGGGAGGAGCGAGGGGCAACATCAGTTGCTTGGGACTAATTAGGACAGATGGGAGGAGAGCGTAGGTCACCTGGGCCAGTGGGGCTTCCAGCAACGGGGGAATTCCAAAGGTGTGGTGCAGTCAGGGATGGTCCAAGGCAAAGCTGACAGGGAAGGTTCAGGAATAAAGAGCTGGATTATCTTGAAAGGCAGGGAAGGAGCTGGAACAAAGAGTGGGGAATGGCATGAGGGACAGCTTTGAGGGAGGGCAAAACCTAGGGCTAAAAACAACGGGGTACATGAAAACAAGCCATTATACGATAACTGATAAATAAACACGAACCGGAACACCCCAGGGAAATGGGCAGAGCACCAAGCCCGTCCAAGTTTGAGAAGTGTTGGGCAACATGGAGCAGTCACCCAAGCTTTTAGACACTACATCAAAAGTCAAGGGTTGTGAACTGTAGGTTTACATGAGTATATACTCCTGAGTGTGACTTTAGGCAGTGTTTTAAGAAACTCGTTTTATGTCTGATCATACCCCAATTCCTTGTAGATTGTGTGGAATGTGGAATCCTTTTGTTTTCATTGCTTCTGATTGAAGTATTTATTGTCTACTAATTAGCATTATTTTAATAGTTTTGAATCAATTATGGTTTGCCATCCCTAGTTGTGTTGGAGAAACCAGCACAAGGGTTGTATTACAGTTGTATAATCATTTAGGCATTAAACATTGACTAAGTGTAGGGCTAAGATTAATTTGAGATGCACCTTGATCCCTCTCCGAGGAGGAATTTAGGTAGGAAAGGGATTCTTTTCCACCTTGTGTCTCAATGAAATGGCTTCTCTTACAAACTTTGACTGATGCTCCCAATCTGCGTGCACCACAGAGGTGTCCAGGTGTGACACTATTTCTGTCTACTGTGTTACTAAATTTATTTGTCTCAAAGCATTGCAGGATCCTAATTCCAAAGCAGTCAAGTCAGTCAGCTGGAGAGTCTTCCATTGCCTCAGTAGCCCAGAGAAAAGTTCTCACATTTAATTGCAGGTCAGTAATACAGGAGTCACCCCGGACAAGCGTCAACAGTTTGACTTTCTCCCTGATTACAAGGAAAGCCTTTCAGATTTTTTGGCAAAATCCTAAAGGAGTAAAAGCCAGCACCTGGTACAGGCAGGTCACTTCCATAAGCAAAAACTTCCTTCTCGCCAGTATGGATAACATTCATATCACACACCTCTTTGCACTGTTGTCATCCTGCCTAGACTGCCCACAGAAAATAAAGCCATACAAGGACCTGAGCCTTCTCTAACACAATGTCATGCAGTGCACTTAAATGACCTGTTCATATAGTAAAAGATGTGAGATTTGAAGTCTCACTCGCTCTTTGTAAGGAGGATTATAAATATATAATAAGACACAAGAAATTATGGTTAAAAAATATAGTGGTTAAAAATAGTTCTCCACATAGTAGTTATACTTACAAATATTTGTACGTTATCAAGATTTTGGGAGAAAAAGCTTGCAGGAACAGATAACTCCAGTAAGTCTTACTTTCCAAAAGAGAAAAAGATGTTAGTTCTGTCCTTAAACCAGAGAAGAATTTTAGATAGCGTTAAAGGGTTCTTTATACCACTGATCATTGAAACTTGTTATATGTATAGTGATGTCATATGTTGCATACAGAATTATTGGGGAGGTGCTGAGTAGACCACAAAATCAGAGGAGTGCATGTCCTGTCTCTAGTAAGAACATGACTTGCACCTACCTTCAGAATGTATGTCATCATTTGAATATTTGCAAGAAAAGGAATCTCAAATCTTAACCATAGAAATACTACTCTCCTTAAAGTAAAAGCAGATAAGCCTGGCACACAGTGTTCTCAGTGGTGGGCAGCTACTCTTACTAGGCAAAATGCAAGATTTTTTAAAAGTGCCTTTTTCCCCTGATACTTGTTAGTCACAATTTTCCTTTGACTTGATAGTCACAATTTTACAACTACTTCTGTCTGCAGGTGTTAGAAATAAATTTGTAAGTATAAAAGTGTTACAGCTTATGTTTCTTTTGAAGATGATCCATCTGTATGATTTCTAACAGTGCTAGACCTGGCTTATCACCACACATAGAGATATCCTTGCTTTGCACAGAAAAAGGCCAGTTATGCTGAAACAGAAAGGGGAATATGGGATGACAACTTCCTTTGTCCATAGCATTAAGACAGATAGTTTGGCAGACCAGAAGCTATTCCTGCATCTCAGGCAGCTGCACCAGCAACGGGGCTACCTTGAGCTAGTTCTCAAAGCCAACACCATATTTGCATCATAGATTACTTTTCATGTCTAGTGGGTACCATGCCAAAACATTCCCTCATTTGCTGTCTCCTTCTACACCTCCTGTTCCAAAAGAATTCTAGTGCCCCAGGAAACTTGTGCCACTCTTGCTGCCAGCTGATTGACTTAGCTCTTGTCCCTCTAGGTGCTTCTCCTATGCCAGTTGCATATACACTTTCCACTTGCTTGAGGGCAGGCTTCCAAATCAAAAAGTGTGCATTGTGTTAGGGCATGGGGTTCACATCAGGGCACTGCCTCTGGTACTATGAACAGCCCTTTCTCTTGTTAACTGCAAGGGGCAGCGGGGAGCAGTCAGCTTGAGTGGGCTTCTTCTCCCATGCCAGCTCATGCCACCTCCCTCCAGCCTCTCTGTGGACAGCTGTAGTGTGTGAGAGGGGCTGATGAAAAGCAGGGTCTTCTCTGTGCAGCTAACGGGGCAATTTGGCAATTGCTCCCTTCCTCATCCAGCCTGTCTCTTGCCACCTCTCATCTCCAGAATTTCTGCTTTAGGTGCCTCCAGCTTTGCCTCCAAGCAAGAAGAGCGAGAGCTCCATGGAGGCCCTGGCTGAGGCCGAAGCCCCGATGAGCCTTCCTGACTCATGCAGGTGAAAGGTGGTTGTATTGACTGCAACAAGAAGGGACTTGGCTTGTGCCTCTGGGCTTTGCCCATCTAATCCAACCAAGCATGTCAAGGCAGTGGAGGAATCCAGCAGGAAACGACAGCGGGAAGGCCTGGGCCAGAGATGGAGAATAGCAGTCCAAGAGGAAGAGGGATGGCAGGAGATGCCGACAAGCTGGGAGGCTGCAGCAGGCCAGGAAGCCCATGTATGAATGCCCCAGGCTCTGCTGCCTTTCCCTCCACAGTGCCCTGAGTCAGCCCAAGGTGCTGGCAAGACCCACCAAGGGCTGCTGATGGCCAGGGCTTGGCAAGAGTTCCTCTGCAGCCCTTGGCTTCTGGCATGGCCACATGCTGTACCTCTGCAGGAGGACTGCTTTGTGCAGGAGAAAGCGGCCGAGGGAGAGGCTGTGAAGAAGGGGCAGCTGCAATGTCTCTCCCGCCACTTCTGGGTGTAGCTGTCTTTTGAGCTGCACTTTTGAGATAAGGTTTTAATCAATTTCAATTTCAAAAGTCCTAGCTCCATGGCTAAGGAGGTAGGTCTTTTTCTGTTGGGACAGGGAGATGCTGGCTTCTGCCCTCTTCCCCCACTCTGCTGCCCCTGTGCCCTGTTGCCTTGCACGTCCTGCTACCCCGTCCCCTCTGGCCGTGCTGGGGTGCGGACTGGCAGCGAGGCCGAGCCGAGCAGCGCTTTCAGCCCCAGCTCCCGGCTGCGCGCATCTGACGGGAGCGGCGGGAAGTGCCGGGGGCACCAGGCACCGTCCCCTTCAGGGGCCGTGAGGCTCAAGACACTGGGGAGCCGCTGCAGGGCCGGTAAGGCTGAGGGCACCGGGGCTGCCACAGCGGGGACAGCGCTTCTGAAGGCACCCTGCGGCTGCTGAGGAGTTGCTGCGGGTGCCCACGGCACAGAGGGGACAGTGAGGTGGTGGGGGCTGAGGGCAAGCAGCGGCTCTGGGGGCTGAGGGCGATGGTGGTGGAGGCGATGGTGATGATGGGTGAGCAGGGAAGAGGCACAGGCTGAGAGGGCTGAGGGGGCTCGGGGCACTGAGGACGCTCAGGGGCATGGCAGCACTGTGGGGGCTGATGGGCTAGGAGGCTTTGAAGGGACTGGGGAGCTTGCGGGTGTCCTGAGGCTATGGTGGGCTGAGGGCACACCGCAAGTGACTCAGCACTCCCTTTGCTTCCTGGAGATCTCCGCCTGCTCGACATTTCCAGAAGGGCTGCTCTGCACAGGACCAAGGGATCGAGGGGGAGCAGGGAGAGATGGGCCAGCTGTGTTCCCTCTGTATCTTGTCCTAGCCCTATTTGTACCGGGTTAGCATTGTGCCTCTATATAGTTATGTATTGTAAATGCACGGCGAGTCCTGTGGCAGGGAAGAACGATGCGTCTGACTCCATCTTTTCAGAAGGCTAATTTATTACTTTATTATACTATATTATATTAAAGAATGCTATACTATGCTCTACTAAAGAATACAGAAAAGATACTGAATGCTAAAAAGATGATAATGAAAACTCGTGACTCTTTCCAGAATCCTGACACAGCTTGGCCCTAATTGGCCAATGAGTCAAAACAAGTCACACCGGAGTCCAATCAAACAATCGCCTTGGGTGAACAATCTCCAAACACATTCCACATGAACACAACACAGGAGAAGCAAATGAGATAAGAATTGTTTTTCTTTTCTCTGGGACCTCTTGCTGCCTTTCAGCTTCCCAGGAGAAAAGCTCTGGGTGAAGGTATCAGGTGAAGGTATCATGTTCAGAGAATGTGAATGCCACAGTTATGTCCCTGTCTGTCTCCAGTTCTACCTCAGTATGCATGGAATGGTAGAGCCATACACAGTACTGTGTTTTTAGTTACAGGGTCATGGAAGTGTAGCTGGGTCATTGTATAGCTCTGCACAGGTTCATGTTGTGAAGAGCCATTTGTATACAGAAGTCAATATATTTGCACAATGCAGATCCTTTCTCTCTGCATCAATTCCTACATAAACCTGCATTGCACTGGGCAGTTTCCTTCTGGCTCTGTGGGTATTTAGAGAGGGCCAGGGATGTTTGTCACTCTCCCTCCATACATGGATCTGTAGAGGCACTGGTTTCAGTGATGAGATGGTGTGAACTGGTAGTGATCACTGTTGCTTACCATGGAATCAGCAGATGTGTAATTATGTGCAGTAAGCTTGTAACAGAACTTGTAATTGCATGTAAGAAGCACGGGTACGACAAGTGTAGCACATTTCCTTTTTCAACTCAAGTTGCCTTTGGTGTATTTCTACCTGGATAGTGCTGCTGGAGCAAGGCGCAGTCAGTGAAACTGGAACTGAAATGAGACTTGGTTGGTGTCATTGGGAGCAATTAGTAGATGCCTGCCTTAGGACCCAGGAAGGTTTTGGCGAAGAGGGCTGCTAGTGGGTGGGGGGGGGAAAGAAGCAGGCCTGCCCAGCTGATCCCCCAGTTGTGCAAAGATGGGCCAAGAAACCGTAAAAGGGTCTGGGCAGGCAGTGGAGCCACATGTTTGGGGAGAAGGTGCTGCAAGGGCCTGCTAAGGAAAGCTCCATTTGCCATTGGGAAAGTGGGAAAAGGAAAGAAAGCCCCAAGGCTAGAGGGCATCTCCCTTCTTTTGGGATAGCCCATCCTGAACTCACCTGTGCTACTGTGGAAGGGGGATGCACCAAGGAAGGCTCTGTGCAAGGATGCCAGCGAGGCCACCTGCCCCTCCCTGCCTACCTCTGCTCTCTGCAGCCGGGGCTCTGCCTGGCCCTGGGCCAGCCGTGGCTGCTGAGCGCCGGGAAGGAGGCGGTGCTGCAGACACAACAAGAGCAGCAGCAGGAAGGCAGTAATGAGGATGCCACCTCCATCATCCTCATCTGGCCCAGTGGCTCCTGCTTTGCCACTTTTGGGTGAGTCATGGTACCATGTGCCATGGCAGGGCAGGAGAACTTGCCAGCTATGGAAGCAGGAGGCCTTCAGCAGCCTTGCCTTTGGCCTATGTGCAGAGCAGGACTAGAGAATGGCCTGTGTGGCCTGGTCAGCATTGGCTTGCCAGAAGGTAAGGGCAAAAGCCACTTCTCTGGCAGCTGACAGGGAGTCAGGGCTTGGGCAGCACCTCTGTCCTGCCCCCGCAACATGGGGCTTCAGGTCTCTGGGCAGGCCTGTGCCTCTCTGCACCCCAGGGGCTGGGGGCAGTGGGGCCTCGTGCTGGCTCGCCTCCCCTCTCCCTCTCCCTCTCCCTCTCCCTCTCCCTCTCCCTCTCCCTCTCCCTCTCCCTCTCCCTCTCCCTCTCCCTCTCCCTCTCCCTCTCCCTCTCCCTCTCCCTCTCCTCTCTTCCTGCAGGAGGAGGATGCTCCCGCAGTGGCCGCACCAGGAAACACAGCTTCTCAGCTGGGGAGAGCTGACCCTGAGGCTGCAGGCAGCTGACGGCACAGATGCCTGATGAGGCACCTCAAGTGGCTTGGGGCTCACCCAACTCTCTGCCCATCCCTTTTGCCACTGCCCAGGACCCAGGGAACCTGAGTCAGCCTCCTGCCAAGCATCAAAGCCCTGGCTGTGCAGTTGAACAGCCACCATGCAGCGAATGTTTCTGTGCTGCGGGCTCTGTGCCTGAGCACTGCTTGGTGCACTGTTCTGGGCTGCCAGGGAGCCTTGACTAGTGCACTGACCTTGTGTGCAGGGAAGCAAGGGGTCCTGCTGCCACTGGGCAAGCAGAGCCTTTGGGGGCCAGCAGCAGCACTGGCTTGTCTTTGCTGCTGTTGCTGGCAGGAGCGCTGTTGCACAGGACGGAGAGGCCAGCGGGCCAGAGGCTGCCATCTGTGTGCCACACTCAGGCTGCTGGGGCTGGGTGGCAGCTGGCTAGTGGCCCTTTGTGCTGTGGAGCTGCTCTGTGAGTGCCGCTGGCTTCTTGCAGGCTGACCCCAAGCAAGGGCCTGCCATGGCCCCATCCAAAGAGGGAGGACAACCAGGCTGCTCACTTTGCAGATGAGTTTGGGAAGCAAAGGCAACCTCCTGTTCTGGTCCAGCTGCCCTCTCTTGTGCCTCGAGTGTGGCCATGCAGGTGTAGCTGCCCGTAGCTTGGAAAAAGGCAGGGCCCAGGCTAGGGCAGCTTGTCCCAGCACCCCTCCAGCTCTCAGGAGCCCCCACAGCCACACCTGCAGCTGCAGGCTGCCTGCCTGGGGTGCCACAAGGTTCCACATGGCACTGAAGGCTGGGCAGGGCAGGCTGCGACAGCACTGGCCTGGCAGTCTCTACTGACAGGCTTTGGTTCTCTTTTCCTTTGCAGCAGGACACACCGGTGGCAGCAGCAGCAAAATGATGAGGAGGTGGCTGCCCTGACCCTTTGCTCTGTGGCAGGCTCCAGCTGGGGCTGCCCAGGCCCCAGGCCAGGAGGGCTCTGGCTGCAGCAGGATGCTCTTCGGGCAGCCCCTGGCAGCTGTCTGCACAGAGGGTGGCATGCTGCCCTAGCCCATGCAAGTAAGGCAGCCTGCAGAGGGGCTGCCCATCCCTGTGTCCCGCAGCTGCCCAGTCAGGGTCCCACGTGTGTCCCCCAGCGAAGGACATCTGGGCTCTTCAGCCATGACTCAGCCTTCTGCTGCCAGCCCTTGGCAGGGAGCCCAGGCTGGCGAAGAGCAGAGCTCTGGCCCTGGCCACTGCTCTTGCACCAGGCAGCTTCCCACACACGTCCCTGCCCTCCTGCCTCTCCTGCAGGAACTGCTGGCTGTCCTGCACAGCAGGGGCTCACGACAGAAGGCATCTTTGCAAAGCCGAGAGCGCCACTTGGAGAGAGAGGTAATACTTGTTCAATTTAAACTTCACACTATACGTTGTAGAAGGCAGAGAACAGAACCCCTTTCAGCATACCTGTGGTTATGTTTGAGAGAGGAGGGGAAGGGCGAGCTTATAAAAATTCTCAGGACAGATAAATTGACAGTGTTTGAAAAAAAATAATGAAGTGTAGAGGCAACAGAAAAGCGCATAGTTTGCACAAGCTTTTGGAACACTTTGGTGTTTCTTATCCTCTTGAGTTACTTCTTTGTCTCTTCAATTTTTGATCTCTCAGGGCACAAGCTGATATGCTGTAAACCATGAGAGTCTAAAAAGCACCAGTTGCTTTTTGCACTGTTTTGTTTGACATCACTGAGAAAAGGAGAACTATGTGAAATGTTGGTATAAACAACTGGAGACAATGCAGTTTAAGCAACAATTTTCAGTCTCTTTGGATAATATAGCCCGTGGATAATAAGTTATGACAATATGGATTTAACACCAATGTCAATGAGCAAACTCATGTTTCCCATGTTTTGGCAGGGGAAGCAACAGTACAGCTGAAGAAAAGGGTTTGGAGTTGATATAAATATAAATATTTTTTTAAAAATCTCTGTGAAACACAACAAGAGAAACTTAAATTAGTACATATATTTATATATATATATTTACAGCACAGAGAGAGTGGAACAGATATGTAAACTTTAAAAGACTGTGGTGTATACAGATTTGAAAAATAGGTATTAAAGCAAATTAAGGAACTCAAGCTTACTTGAATGATGTGTTGTTTTTCTATCCTGCATAATTTAAAAACTATGTATGTGTACATGCTTTTGTAATAAGAAGTGTTCATTTACTTTACTTTAAATACTGTCATGTATTCTTAATTTTTTTCTCAATACATTTATGCACTTTTGGGTCCAAATAAATCCTATTAAAATACAATCTTTTAAATATATTTTTAAGCAAATGTCAAAGAGCAAAATTAATATGGCATCTCAGTAACTACGGAAAACAAGATGCTATAAGGATAGAACAGAGGTTGTATTGCCATTTATTGGTATGGAAAGAGTAGAAAAAATATTTGGAAGTCTCTTGTACTTTTTTTTTGCCTTGTGATGAAATCTTCAAATTTACATGAAAAATATAAGGCATTTAACTTTATGTGTTAGGTATTAGGTATGTTTAGGTATTATGTAATGGTAATTTTCGTATCTAAAAACAAAATAAAAAAGTATAAGACTTCACCTATTTTATTTTAAAATTCACAAAAGTTTGAAGTAGCAACATTCTGTAGTGCATACTATATTAAAAATTTAATTTTAATTCCAGACAAAAAACAACGGGGCATCCAATTTATCAATGTGAAGGGGACTTCACACTTTTTAGTCAAACAGCTGATTAAGTTGTTAGTAAATTATTCAACAGTGCAAATGAAGGAAACAGATGTTTAAAAGAAGAATAATGTTTAGGACACCACCTACTCTTAGCACACTATATTAGCAGAAGATTAAAGAAACATTACGTACCTACAAGTAAATAGCATTGATTGTCATAAGGAATGTGGATTGATTGCACTAAGAAAACATATGGAAAAATCTTTCTCTTAACATGTCACAAGGTAGATAAGGAATAGGCTCTGAAGAAGATCAAAATAGGTGGGTTTGAAAGCAGTAAAATTTTAATACTTAGTGGAATAAGAATATCCAAAGCAAACAAAGAAAAATAATAATGAAAGGGAACCTGAAAAAAATAGAAGAATATTGTATGACTCAGAAAAAGCAATGAGACAAAGAATTTCAGATTTTATCTAGCCGACTAAAAAGAAATACATTGACATAATCCAGTGTAAATACTGGTAAATCACCTGTAATATGTAGGAAGTATACCCAAGAAAGAAATTAAAACTATAAAAAACAAACAGAGCGTCATGTCTCAACTCTTCAATCAATGCAGCATTATCTTTCTGATTGCTGAAAGCCAGATACTTTTGGTTGAATTAAACTTTCTAATGGGCAGTCCCAAATCAGTAGAAATAGTGGAGTAATTCCAGGAGCCTTTAGAATGCCTTCAGCTACTGAAATAGACAATATTTAAGAATCTGATTTACAAAATCTTGAAACCATAAGTTCTGGTCACTTTAGATAAATTTTGAATTGCACATGTTACTTAGAAAATATAGGATTTAAATTCTGCATTGTTAAATACAATATTTTATTCAAATTGGGAACAGTTGGTGAATAAACAGAGGCATTTCTAAAATGAAGATAGTGATCACCATTTTCAGTTTACATATAGTCACTTTGACCAATTTCATATATAAATAGTCCTAATGGTGAACTGAAATAAAAATTCACTATGAGATGATACAATTACTTCGTATCTTAAACCATACTTCTAAAAGTAACATTTTGTTTCCTCAGTATAACTATAGATCACACATTGTTACATTTTAACAACCAGTTCTTTCAGAGTCAGTGAGGTGCTCTGACCTTGCTCACTGTGCCGCTGAAGATATTTCTTAAATTGTCAGTGACTTTCAGCGATCTCTGTTCCCATTCAATGCTACCAGACTTCCTAGGGATGACCCATGTAGCTCTTGTATTCACTCCAGTTATTGTCAAGAAATGTCATTATTCCCCAGATAAAGAATCGCCATCTTCTCTGGCCACCAATTTAAGCCCGAAGCTCAGTATGCCTAGGTTTGAGTGGCTATTGGCTTATTTACACTCAGACTTCACAGGTTGGATTCTGGCTGCCTTCAGGGATTGTGTCTTCTGGCTATGTCTCCTGTAGAGAATAGTGCCAATGCAGTCCCTTTTGATGAAGAGCAAGACCAAATGATTCTTCATTAAAGCAAGCTGTTCTGAGCAAATGAAACTAAGAGGGACATCCTGGAAATAGCTTACATGGGGGAACTTTTCTAAGTGTTGTCCCCAAAAAGCTGGACATCCCAACAACTAGCAATCAAATTCTTGACAGGATTAGTAATTTCATTATAACTGAATAGCCTTTCAGTATTCTTTAACTAGGTATGTCTCTGCCTATGAAGAAATACACAGGATGATCCCACAAATGGAGATATTGTCTTGTTCTGTAGGTATTTGAATAATCTCAGAACCCAGCCACTGTTCAGTTACTCAGATTTTCTTTGTGAACTTAAAGGTCATGTTCTTGTATAAGCCCAAATAAACATCAAAGTGTTAATGAGTTTCCTCTGTGACTATGGTCAAGCTATTAATCTTGTATAAGTCTGGTGTAAAGGGCATAAGGAATACCCTGTGTTAAGGAAGATCATGAAATTATGTGTTAAAGAATGTTCTGTGGTTGGAGAACCCTGGTATGTTCAAAACCTCATTCAGACTAACGTGGTGTCTGATTTGTTGGCTGTCTTGTGCATATTCATATAGATGCATACAATATTCTGCTGCACTGGCTTTCATTTACCTGTGTGAGACTATAAAGCTGTGTAGTCTCCAACATCTAAGGTTTTAAAAGCAGGACTGAATAATGTCCTGAGGAAACTTTGTCTAGCCTCACAGCTGATTAAGCTGGAGTTTGACCTAGAGACATCTTGAAATCCTTTCCAAGCTTATCTTTTGCTACCATCATCCTAAGATATTTGTTGATATCAGGTGAATTATCATCAGTTCTCTGGTGAGTCAACCTTGACTGAGTGCCAGGTGTCCACCCATTCTTTTTCACTCACGCTTCTCAACTAGGATAGGGGCAGAAAATATGACAGAAATCGAATAGGTCAAGGTAAGAACAGGGGCCTCTTTTACTAATTAGTGTCATGGGCAAAACAGACTTGACTTGGAGCATATTGGTTTAATTATTTGCCAATTAAAAATAGAGTAGCATGATGAGAAACAAAGATAAAACCTGAAAGCCCTCCCCAGCTTCTTCCCAGGCGCAACTGCTCTCCTTCAGTGTCAACACTTCTACTTCCTTCTGCCTCCAGCAAGGGACATGAGAAATAGGGGCTGGGGTCAGTCCATAGCAGTTCTTTCGTGCTTCTCCTTCCTCCTCACTTTGCTGCTGCTGCAGCATGTCCCTCCTGTGGGATACAGACCTCCATGAACTGCTCCAGTGTGGGTCCTTGCCACAGGATGCAGATCTTCACTACTGCTCCAGCAGTTCCCTTTCCACAGGGTCAGACCTTCCAGAACAGCTTGCTACAGTGTGGGTCCTCCACAGGTCACAGTCCTGCCACCAAACCTGCTCCAGTGTGGAGTACTCTCCACTGGCAACAGCCCCGCTGGAGTGGGCTCTCCATGAGCTGCAGTTTTCTTCCTGGGACCTTCTGCACAATCTGGGTGGGTTCCTCCATGGGTACAGCGCTGATCTCTGTCCCCTGTGCCTTCTGTGGGCTGCAAGGGCGCAGCTGCCCCACCACAGTCTTGTCCAAGGTGAGCAGGGGAGTCTCTGCTCTGGGACTGGAGCACCTCCTGCCCCTCCTTCTGCACTGACCTTGGGGTCTGCAGGGCTGTTCTTCAGATTTTTCTCAGTCTTCCCTCACAGTTATTGTGCAGCGTTTTTCCATGTTGTTAAATGTGTTGCTACAGAGCCACCACCATCTTGGCTGAGGAATTGGCTGTGCCCCACAATGGGTCTTCTGTGGGTCCATGTGTGGGGCTGACCCATCCTCCCTCTCCAGTGGCCATTCCTGCAACATGTCCTGCCCAGACCTGGACACTTGTACCTGGTACAAGTTCTGCTCAACAGCATTCTAAACTTGGTTTCTCTGAGTGCAGAAGGATTACACAGAAAGGAGCAAGAAGTGGGTGATTTTTTTACAATATTTCCCAAAATGGGATCCTTGTCCTGAAATGTCATGCTTATTCTAAGCTGAGCATGCTTTCTTTGAAAGCTTCAAAGTAGTAGATGAAACAATCAATTTAAAAGACCCAAGTGTTTTTCTGAAAAGGTCAATATTGTTTCAGTCAGCTGTCTGCCTCTTCTGCCAGTCCTTACACCTTTTACAAAAGAACTTGGATCACTAGTAATGATTACTCAGTCAATATTATTATATTATTCTTTATAATATAATAATACAAATTATACTGTCAATATTGCCTTCTTGGTTTTCTTCATACCTCTATTGGGAGAGCAGTATAAATAAAATACTTTTTTTTTGATGGTACAGACATCAGCAAATAGAAATATGACATTTATTTTTAACTGGTAAAAAAATTGGTACCATTATAGTCTGTACAAACACGCATTTATAAATATGCAAGAATGGTGCAGAACTTGGTTACAAGCATTAGTTGTGTTAATAGATGTCAAAGTATAAATACACCACCATTCAAAATGGTATTTCAGGTATGCTGTTCTGGCAATGAATTAAGATCCTAGGAATGCAGACCCTATCAAAACAGCATGAACATGATGTAAATACATGTACAAGCAAATTAAAAATTCATCATGATCCTTCAGTGCTAGCAGCAATGGAAAGTATCGGTGAACTTGGTATTATGAATATGGAACACTATCAGTTTGTAAAGAAAAAGCATTTCTGTAGATATATTAATAGAGAAGGAATGGCTTAATCTCATTAATCTTCTCTTCACAGATGCTGTGTACAGAGCCCTTATATCCTTGGAGCACTGCTGTATCAGTCCCTGGCAATCTGTGCTTTTCTGTAATGTGGTGGGTTTGAGAATATGCATGTATTAGAATAGTATTGCATTTTACATGTAAGCTGGAGCAGTCCTACTTTCATGTCCTAGAAAATAAATTAATGTCCATAGTGTAATCAATTTGTACATAATATTTAGCATGCTAAAAAGGGGTGTACACTTTGATTTATTCACGATCATCACTGAACATCTAATGTGGGACACATAGTTCTCCAAGGCTGACAAAATCCCATTTTTATTTTCAAGGTATAGAAATGTACTTGGCTTCATGAGCAATTGCTTCATTTTTTATGCTCAGGTGCAGGAGAAAAGAACCTCCAAACATTGAAAAACCCAAAAACCATATTATATGAGCAACCTAGAGCATACCTTGCTTTTTAATAACCCATGTGCGTAGGAGGAGTTACAGCGAGACAGGTTACCAGTTCCCTGGTGGAAGCACCAGAAGAACACCTTTAAAAATTGTATTTTACTGTGCATCAAGGTAGGAAGCCAGGCCAGGAACACAGCTAGGGTTTTTGAGGAGCACAAGAGGTCTGTGGAAGCAGATGAAGGGGAGGAACACCCAGGGTGCTTAGACCACATTCCTGTTGCCTTCAAGGCAAAATGTTACATTGGAGGATAAGACCTGTGCAAGCAGCATTTGCACTTCAATTCCATCAAAGCTGTTTACATTTTCATGACCTCATCTGATACTCTCTTTCTGTCCCAGCTTGGCAGGCCCAGCTCCTACAGAAGCAATTCCTGCTCAGAGCATTTTTATAATACTTTCATCCTCTTTCTCTTTTTCAGTTTATATGCTCTTTGCCTCCACTTTTCCTTTTATTTCTGTCTTCTCTGATGTACCTTGCATAGTTGCTTTTATTTTCCTAGCTTTCACCTCTGTGTGGTATACTTTTCAGTTCTTTTCATCCCAGCAACAAACAGATGTTCTTTCTCCTCCTCCTCCTCCTCCTCTTTCTCCTGCACTTTTCTTGTATACTCCCTTCTCCTCTCCTATGCTGGAAATTGAGTTTTTCCTTTTTTTGTTTCAGCCAGCTGAATGTTAGCATAGCCAAATAATTTGAACTTAGAAGTGGGGTGGCAGTAAATTAGACTGTTACACAGACTGATGAGGAGCAGAAGGTATATTTGTGCTGTTAAAGCCTATGTCAGACACACACTATGAGAATATGAAAGGCAGCAGTACCAGGGCTTTAAAAATGCTCTGAACCTCTTATTCACCTCATCCATTTCTTTGAAAAACACTGGATGTTGATAATTTTTATTCTGAATGCAAGATGAGTTTGTAATTTCCTTGCTTTATTAAAGGACTTGCTGTCCCATGGAGGTCCCATTTACATTTTTTTCCATATGTCCTAAGGAGAAAATCAAATGTTAAAAAAGATACACACAGAAATATGTCAGTCAGGTGTAACCATGCTTAGAAACTCCCAGAAAAGGGGAAAACTTTCCAGATTGTACTGTTGTTCAGCCTGACTTAATAATTCCAGAAAATACGCTATATCAGAGTGAGTTTCTGTCTTCTGCAGCAAGAAACATCCCCCATATTGAAGAGAATGTGATAAACACGAAATCAATTAGACAATTTAGTGCCCCTGACTGACTTTGAGCTGGAGCAATCCTTCTGCAGGCTCAGCATCACTCAGAATCAGAGGCTGATGTAGGAGCTTGAGGGAATCCTTCTCATCCATCTGCTACCAAAAGGAAATTTGAAAGGAAAACACAGCAGGCTACATGTGGCATGCTTTAGTCTGTATCTTCTCATATTAATTATCTGAGTCTACAAGATATATGACAACCTGCTTATTTCCTTAATCAGTTGCAGGAGCTATTTAAATCTCTTTGCTTTTGAAATCAACATAGATAAGTGTGGTCACTGAAGAAAATATTTCTTTCTCCCAATTTCCTCCATCCAATATTACCACTCCATCTCATCATAGCTCACAATAGATGATGTTGTCCAGACAATAACTGCATTTTCTGCTTTCAAGGTTCAGCTAAAGAGCACTGCTTATCCAGAAAGGACAATTCTTCCCACAAATTGTATTAGAAAATCTCTAAATTGTCAGGTTGTCCAAAACTTGAAGTGTTGCTGCATACTACAGCTGATACTATTTTAGAATACATCTCACAATAGTAGAAATTTATATTAGCTACATGAGAATGACATGTTTAATTTAGAAACTGTGTTTAGGATTAGCATTGAAGTTCTCAATTGAGAATGTGGCTGTAATATCCAAACATCAGAAGAGAGAATAAATGTAGATCTAATACCTGTAAAAAAGAGATTGGACCTGAATTTTTAAAGATTAAGGTTCACAGTAATGAGTTTATTAAACATAAAAGTGGTCAGCTGTTTTCTCCATTAGAACTTCCTACTGATGGCTTGTATATATAAATATTTTCTTTTATGCATGGAAAATGCTTGTCCTGATGGACATCTATGTCACTCTTGACCAGTTGCCTCCCTGACCTGGCTTGGAGTTCTGGCTGGCGAGAGTCCTCTCAGCCTGTGTTTGCCTTGCCTAGATCATTGCTTAGGTTTATTGTGTCCCTGGGTTTATTGCCGTGGCATTTGTAGACCACTGTCTAATTAATCTCAGTGGAACAGAATTGAGGATCTCCAAAACTTGCATCCAGATAGTGGCAGAGTGGAAAAAAAGAGGTGATGGTTACAAACAAACATGGTTTCTGTTGTGTTTGAGCAATGTGGGGCACAAAAGGCAGCAGACTGGTTACCTAAGCCCTCTGTCATTTGCCAGCCAGCACAGCCAGCCTGTCCTTGGGATAAAAAATGCTTTACTAAGTGTATTAAAAGCAGCTGCCTTCTACAAGAATGCCAGAGTATATCGGATGCCTTGGAACAGGCCTAGCACCAGCTCCCTGAGATGCAGGTTTTGGCTTACTATTGTTCATTGTCTTACCCCAAAGATGCATGTCTGGAGCTATTCTAATGGGATAGGAAAAAGTAGTGTGGAGACAATATTCTCCTTTTTGTGCTTAAGCATGGATCTAGTCTGTTGTGCTTTATTAAGAAAAGCAACAGTTTATCCACTAGGCAGTATTCCTTGAAAAACTGCAAGAAGATTACTTCCCAAATATCCACAGTCCTTCACAGCCTCTGTTTTTCTCTGCGGACTGGGGCTACAAGGTAATACTGGTTTAAATTGTGAGAGCATGGCTTGAAGTCATGCAGAGATTTCTTGGTTTTGTTTCCTCTTGGTGAGTTAGATTGTTACATCTTGCTACCCAATTACCTTTACTATTAAAACTTATTAAGTTCTGCCGAGGAAGCCAAGCATAAGCAAAATAAAACAGGATCATCTGGTTCTTCTTTGCATAGGGGTAGCTTGTCAAAGTCTTGGCAGAAACTTTGTAAAACCACATCAAACACAAAATTAGGTTCAATAAATAGTAGCTAAAACCAGATTTTTTTTTTCTTGCCTTGATAAAAGTGTACAGATCTTTCAGTTTCTAATTTTAGCTCTATGGTTTACAATAAATACCCCGAAAGCTTTATTTTAAATTTTTCTTGGGTGGAGGAGGCATAGTTAGAGTCATGAGTTCTTATTAAAAAATCAGCAAGTGAGAGATGCTTATTATTTCTTTGACTGTTAAGTGTGTGTTTGCAGTGTTGCAATCTTCTGGGGTCTTGTTAAATGTGTGAAGAAAATCAGGAATTGATTGTCACTTAGTCCCATGTCAGTTCAGAGGATCTCAAGGCATTTATTGCTATAGAATGACAAATAAATGTAATCTGTTCAAGTTTACTTTGTGGCATCCTAAGATTTTTAAAAATGTTTTGTTTTGTTTGCCTGTGTGGGTTTTTTTATGTTATCCTTGCACTGTATATCTGAACATAGGCCTTTATGTAACATGTTTTGTAATTAAGTGGTCTTAACTGGCATGTCTTACAATAAGGACTCTAAATGTATTGTGTAGAGCATAATGTCAACATTTTTGCAGCAAATATAAAACTGATGAATATCGGAATAAATTTATTTTCACAGTGTTTTTGATCATAGATTCTAATGGTGCAATGGGTGCATACATGTCTGATGTGTAGTAGTATGACAGAATCCAGATAAATCAGTATTTGGTAGCATCCTTGAATGTGTTTTAAGTAAAGCCTTTCATTATAGAAATGAGAAATGTCAATTCATGCACCATTGCAACAAACTTTTTCCTCTGAATACTGTAAAATGCTATGTGGAAAGTATTCTTTTTCCACTGCCTGCTTTGCTCCTCTTTTTGGATCCAAGAACCACAAATAGAGTTCTTAACAGCATGTTGAAGCCCTGGAGAACCCCTGTGGCAGGCCTGAGGACAGGTGTGTCTGGGCATGTGGGCAGTGCCAAACCAGAGCAGTGCAGTGCTGCTGGGGGAGTTGTACCTTATTTTCCCTGTAAAGACCAGAGACCTACTGGACAATAACTGTTGAACACTTGTCTAGTAAGATATTTTTCTTTAATAGAAGATACATTCAGGCTTGTACATGTAGCCCAGAGAGTATATGCTGTTTCTACGTTTTCATTTTAATTTTCTTGCATTAGGCCTCAGTGCTTTGCCTCTGCTCATTGTTTGAGCAGGGAACTGAGTCCAGGAGACTTGTTTTTACATGTAAAGAAGAATGAAGAACTTGCTCTGTGCCTCTGAAACTTTTCACTCAGTCACTGGAAACCCACATGGATAAGATGCAGGAATTGCATGCCTACATATCAATGGGTAATAGTGATAGGAAAATGATACTAATAACAGCTAAAACAAGTCATCGTAACTCCTACTACGTTATCAACTTCCTGACAGCAAATGTTTTTGAGCAAAACTGTGTAAAATGAGGGAGAAACCAGATATGCCACCCTGTGTCCTTTGGACAGTCAAATTGCTGTATGTTAGAATATGGATATAGGTCACTTGATGTATAGGAGTCCTTGTGGTGCCATTGTGGTGCCTTGCTTATACGACCTCATTGAAAATACTGCATTACAGCTAAAATGGAACATTTTAATGAGGGTGTACTGCATCACAGAGGCTGCAGTGAGTTCTGCTGGCTACTTCATCAAACAGGCAATAGACAAAAATGCCTTTATGCTCTGGTCCTGTACTTACATGCCTGAGTTAAACATGTCCATAAGTGTTTGCGTGATGAGAGCTTACATCAACAAGTTTCCCTCTGCAGTGCTTGACCTGTGTTTTTTTATTGTAGAGAGAAGTTAAAAGGAGCTCAGTTTCCTAATGGATTTGGAAAACAGATGACTATCTCAGGATCTTCTTGAGTTGTGAGCTGGCCCTGATACTTGAAGCTGGGCCCTGTGCTTTTGCCTGCTGTTTGTTTTGATTTCCTGAGCTTCTCAGGGCTCATACTGGTTCACAGTCTAGATCCCATCTATTTCATCCTCTCTTCCTCTGCTCCCCTGGCTGATTTTCTCACTTCTGAATTTCAGAATGTCCTCACAGGATTTCACCTCAAGTACCAGGTTCTGGTACTGCTTCTTTATCGAGTGCTTGGCTGTTGGCAATAGCTGGCGAGGAGACAAATTCATGAGTTAACTTCTCTGTGCTCTAAACAGAGCTGGCACCAGCTCAACATCACAGTGTAGTTTGTATTTTTCCCATGGACCAATCAGCTAATGTGCAGCAGCCCAAAATGGATCTTCAAAAAGAGAAGATACGAAATAGTTCTCTTGGACAGCTTATACACAACATATAACCCAGAGTAGTATTGATAAAACTGCTCAGATTTGGGATTGTGATTGTAGCTATATGAGCACTTAAAATTATCAATAAAGATTTTGAAGCAGTTTTGAGTTCACTGAACTCTCCCTCTCACTTGATTAACCAGTGATTTACACATATATAATGACTTTAACTGACTTAGAGGGTAATTTATATCACAATGTGCATGATATATGGATCTAAATAGACTAAAGAGAGGGGAAAAGGAACCATCTGATCTCTAGAAAATTGTCTGCTGTCAGAGGGACTCAACTGTTTGAAAAATGTGTTTAGAAAGCCATGAGTAAATTTCCTAAATTTTTGGTGCTTTCTGCATGGCATTCTCACTGGGTACATATTGCCCATGAAAAAAGGTTAGGAAGTCAAAATTTTTAACTTTGGCTAATCTTTTTAAGTCTTTCTAGGTCTTTCAAAAGGCTTTATTTTTATGAACCTCTATAGTGGGTTTTGTCTCAGTGCTCATGGAATATTGGTTTTTTGCAGCTACAGGATGGATATGGAGATCCCAACACCCCAAGATCCAAATTCAAACATGAAAATGAGAGTGTCATTACTTGGGAGCAGCAGGGTTATATTTAGGATAGGTGTTTAAAAGCAGACTTACCTATACACCCAGTACGTTTTGAAAACATAATTTCCTTGTCCCCCTCTCTTATGCTACATGAACAAGTTATTGACCATAAGAAAAATACTTCTGCATATTCTTAAATTTCTACGTGTGAACTTTTTCAATAGGATGACTCATGCACACAGATTTACATAAAAGCACTGACACTTGTAGGATCACAGCTTAACTTGTAGGATCCCTCTTCTACCTGAGAGGGAAAAATCCTGGAGGTGAGGTATGTGCAGCACAGAAAGTGGATTGCTGTGTGCTCCAGAAACTATAGACAACAACTGCAAAGGCAGTTGGAGGATCTCTCGTGTTCCTCCTTTTCTTTGTTGGTTGGGTTTTGGTTTCAATTTTTTAAACCGATTTTTAAAAATGTATCTATTTATTTGTTTTAATACCGTTGCTTTGTAAATTAAATTTACCTGTAGCAAGCTCAGTATTTAACAGCATGATGGAGAATAGACTTCCGATCTAGAGCACTTAGCACTTTCAAAAATTCAACCTCTGCTGGATCCTTCACTCGTGGTGTCTCCTGAAGCGCTTCTTTGTCAAGTGCAGAGACAAAACTCGCTCCCGATCTGACTCCCGCCGGAGCGGAGCCGGCGCAGCCCGCAGGGGTCAGTACTGCCACGGAGACCGGGGCCGCGGCCGCCGGGACGGGCAGCCGTGCCCAGCGGCGACGGGGACAACCGAGAGGCGCGGGCCGGGGCAGGGATCATCGTCCCCGCCTCACGGCAGAGGGCAAGGAGCGCCCGGCCCCAGACCGGGCACGCCGGTGCGGTCCCATGCCATGATGCGGCGCGGTGCCGGGGCCGGGCAGGTGCCGCCCGCCGCTCTCCGCCCCAAAGGCGCCCCGGGGGAGTCCTGCCCGGCGGCCGGCAGGAGGCGGCCGGCGCTGCCCGACCGCTGGGTCTCTCTTCTCTCCATCCCTCCGCCCCCGACGGGGAGGAGGCGAGCGCTGCCGGCGCCCCCCCGCACGGCCGCGGGCAGCCGGGGAGCAGCGCAGCGCCGGCCGGGCACCGTCACCGCCACCGCCCCGCTCCGCCCGCAGGCTCCGCGGCCGCAGGGAACGCGCTGGCCGGGCGGGGACCACCCCCACGCCCCGGCTGCGGCGGCCGAGAGCGCTTCCCGGCCCCGCTCCTGCACACAAAGGGGAGGCGCGGAATCGTGCGCGGACGGGGCGGAGGACGAGGCGGGTGGGCGGCTCGGTACCTCCCCGGGGCGGCAGCTGCGGGGGAGCCGCCGTGACAGCCGGGCGCGGGCGAGGGCTATGTCCTAGGATCCTTCCGAAAAAAGCCGCCGATCTTTTTCCCCCCTTTCCCGGAGAGAGAGCCGGGCAGCCCCGTCCAGGCTGTTGGGCGGGATGGCGGCGGGCCGCCCCGCGGGGCTGGGCGCTGCGCCCTAGCAGCCGCCGGGCTCCATCCGCGCAGCCGGGGTGCGGAGCCGGGTGCGGCCCAGACCCGGCTGCGCCTCAGCCCCTCTCCGCCGCCGCCCGGGGCTCTTCTCGCCTCCCCGCCCCGTCTTCGGCCATCGCAGCCGGCATGGGCTGTTTCTGCGCGGTCCCGGAGGAATTTTACTGCGAAGTTTTGCTCCTGGACGAGTCCAAGCTGACCCTGACCACACAGCAGCAGGGCATCAAGGTAAGGACGCCGGCAGGGCTGCGGAGTCACGATGCGGGAGAGCCCGCGGGGCTGCCCGGTGGCGGCTGCCTCCCGACTGCGCCGCGATAGCCGGGAAGGGAGCGGCGGCGGAAAAAGGGGGTTTCGGGAAGAATAACGTCGTAACTTTGCTTACGGTCGCACAAAGGACAGATGGATCAGGGTGACGCGCGCCGGTGGGGCAGACGGTGCTCTGGAAGGCTTCACCTCGAGATAGTGACTTAAAGCGAGCAGGTGCCGACCACCCCGCGGCACTCGGGACGCTCGGCGCAGAGGTATTGTTCTCTACCTGCCAGAGCAAGAAAAGAGAAGGCGGCTGTGTGCACGGTGTGTTGCGCACCCGTGTTGAGTCATTCCCAGCTCCCTCTGCCTTGGGCCGTGCCCGCCCTGGGACGCGCTCTCCCGGGAAAGGCCGGGGGCAGCGGAGCGGGGCGGGGGCGCAGGGCGAAGGTCCAGCCGCCTCCCCCAGCCCGGTGTCCCGTCGCCCGGCCGCTGGGAACAGCTCCTGCGCCGCAGCACTCTCGGCGTGGATGAACTCTTCAAAGTAGTCATCTGCCAAGCGCTAATGAGCCCTGACAGAGCTTGTGAAAACTGAGATTTTTCTAAAGGCCCTTAACTTGGTCCTGTTTGGTTAAGCCTAATGACAACTGATAGCATGTCGCAGACACTTGAAGTCCTTGTTCGAAGAGCCAGGGACATGAATTTATTAGCAACGTAAGAACGTGGTTTCAGTGTTGGATTGTTGGATCAGGGGAAAAAAAAAACAACCAAAAAACTGAAACAAACAAACAAACAAACAAAACCGAAAGAGAAAACACAATCAAAGAAAGAAATTAGTTCTTCTAAAATTTATTGTTGGAAAGGGCTGAACAATTTTGCCTAAGACATCCCAAGAATAAAATTATTCATGCCTTTGTGCTTTAGCTTGAATGATTGAAGCTTGGTGAAGCAACTGGGGAAAGGAGAACCTGAAGGAAGGTAGCGGGGAGAGGGAGTTTATACTTAACAATATATTTTCAACCGTAATCAGTGGTATTACCAGGTCTACATGCATTCAGCATTATCAAGCTTTGCTGAATCAACTGCCTGCAGATAAGCCCATAAATCCATACTTAGCACAGAGGAGTAAGCAAATCATTCTGGAATGACGCTAGAATTCAGTATCTGTGCAGGGTCTTTGAAGTCTAAATTTAGACACTTCTGAAAAGTCTTACCTTTCTATGTGCAGATGTGGGTGTGTATATCATGCATGCTTATGTGCAGTCACAGAAGTATGTTAAAAGCATAATCTGCAAAGATGGTTAGTCTAATGAAGTTAGACCCTGAAAGTGAAGGGTTTGTGCAGTGTCTAACAAAAATTAATGTCCCATGGGAAAGAAAGAGTCTGAAGATGTAACTTCTTTCCAAAAATGCATGACTTGCAGTGTTGGGAACTGTCTAGTTTAACATGAGGATGTGTTTTCCTGCCATTCTTAGTGTGATCTGAATGTAGTGTAATGCTAAATATTTCATCCCTTCTACCTGCTCCTTCTCTGTCTGAAACCCAGCCACAGAGCAGTCATGGAATTGGTTGGAACACTGTGTGGATCTGACAAGAAAAGTAGTAGTTCATTAGCATTTTGGCATAGGCACTCACACTGTGCAGCGGAAAACCTTAGGGAAGGGAGACTCTCCCTTTTTGTAGCAGCCTGTTTTCTGTGTATTCTTTTTCTTTCCTTTGTTTTAAGATACAGTTTGTACACAGTGAAGCCACATCCCCCTGCTGTAGCTCCATGAGCCTTTGAAAACCCAAGGTGAGGAACTGCAGAGGTCTCTCCCAGGCAGTGGCTTCCACCATGGAGTCCTCCCTTGCCTATGTACCTGTAGGAGTGTTTGTGCAGCTGTGCATGAAGAGCAGCTCCTGTCCAGCTGAAGGGTGGCCACTGTTCTGCCTTTCGCTGGGTGAGCCTTCAGCTGGACCTTTGTTCCCTGCTCCACTTCACAGCTGGAGGATAGCAGAAATGGCTTTTTGAACTCAGTCCTGGCTTCTGTCATTTTCAACTGCTCAGGGGACATTCCTGTTGCTATTATTCTACAGCTTTCCAGGGATGTTATATTATCAATTCTTAGTGAAACAGAATATAAAATCATATTATGTCAAGCTTTGTCATTTTGCACTTTACCCTTGAAATACAAATTTTTTATTTTAAATCTTTTAAAACGCACTCATGTAAATGCAGAGACTTTTATTTTTAATTTTTAATTTTTTTTTTTAATTGGCATTTCAGCTTTGGCACCTATGTATAGTTTGTAAAAGTTCACTTGTGGGTTTCATTTTAAACTAACATTAAAAAAAAATTCCTTAGAACTACAGATTCTGTATGGGGTCTTCCTTTTGTCACCTTCACTTTTAATTTGGTTCAGAGATACATGAGAAACAAGGTTTTGGTACTCTTTCACATATCTTAAATTATTACAGGAGCAGGGTTTTTAAATGGTTATACAAGCAACTTTGTTCTCTTATTTTCCCCCAAGCAGATGCATGTCTGTTAGAAATAAAAACCACAGCTCAACAGCTTTTGGCAATCTCTCTACTTGCTTGATATTAGTGTATATAAACCTACTTGTTTTGAAGGGTAGAAGGCAGTGCCCTGTAGGAGTCCGAGGCAAGTTTGTTTCTTCAGGGAACTGGATATAAAGTAGATACTTGTGTCCAGAGACTTTTGAGGATGGATTGCTTAGTTTCTATAGTGGTTGTTTCTGACTTGTTGGCAGCAATTCTACTCATCAAAACACGACATTTTAAAATTACAATTTCATTGGTGTATTCTTTATTCTACATTGGGCTTCAAATTATACTTCACATTGAAACAATGAGCAGAGGTGACAAGACTGAGACTTTGAGTGCAGTTTAGGGGTACTTTTCTCTGTGGACTTCAAAGAGCTTGTAGGGAAAGGAAAAGATTAGTTTTCTTCTGGCTCCCAAGTGGGGAAGTCGAGATGGAAAGAGGTCAAGTGGCTTTTTCAAGGTCGTATGACAAGGAAACAACTTCCCTTTGCTGTTAGGGTGATAGCAACTGACCATTCTGCCATGGGCCATACTGTCTGGAGGGGTTTGTGAGGAACTCTTCCTCAAAGCCATTTTTGCTTCTCAGGTTTTTTTTTTGTGGTGGTTTGTTGTTGTTGTTGTTGGTTTTGTTTTGTTTTTGGGTTTGTTTTTTTTTTTGTTCTGTTTTGTTGTTTTTGTTGTTGTTGTTGTTGTTGTTTGTTTGTTTTTTGTTTTTTGTTTTTTTTTTTTTTTTATTGTTATCTGTGCTGCATTGCTGTTCTCCCTTTCTGTCTTTGTGGTGTAAGGTTAGAGCACTGCTCTATGAAAATGTGTAATCTGGGTCTCCAGCACCGAGGCTTACAGGAGGCTGATAAGAGTTAGGTAATCAGGAAAGGCCATCAGGTGTCTCATAATCTTAATTTTTCTGTTTCCTTATAGTACATTAATAGAGATATTGTGGAGTGTACATGTGTTGAGATAAAAAAGTGATGGCAGTTGTTAGTCCCAACAATTTTGGGATGAAAGAGGCTATTCACCACATTCTCATACAGTTTGTCTAGTGCATGGCCTCAAATGGGGACAGCTTTTCCTCTTAAAAGGATGTTCAAGTTTTCAGTTAGGAAATGGGTATCTGCTAAAGATATGGGAAGAATGAGCTGCCAGCTGAAAATAATCACTTTTACAGGACTGCTACTTTGTCTTCTCTTCACACAGACTAAACAATAATTTAGGCATTTTTATGGTACAGCACCAGTTGTAGCTCATCTGTTGATGTTGCAAGACATGTTAGTGGTCTTTTGACATGATACCTGATTGAGGGGTTGTGGGCATTACGTATTTTGGCTCTGTTGAGAACTGGGCTAATCGTCCTTGTAAAGAGTGGTGAGCCTTATTGCACAAATATGTTTCTGGAGGTTAAGGAAAATCTCTGTGGGCCCTTAAAAATAATGCCTTGAAACCTATTGGTGATCAGCTGTTTCATAAAAAGTGCTTATCTTTAAATGTGTGTGTTACAGGAACCTAAGAACCCTTCCCCCTGCCACCCCGCCCTTGAAAATAGTATTTAAGGGAGATATTTGTTTTGTTTTTTCTCCTGAAGAAGCTAAAAATGATATGAAGCATCCGTGTCTCATGTTTGCATCTCTTTGGTTGGAACAAAGATCTCAAAAAAAATATTAGCTACTTCTGCAGTGAAGAAGCTCTCTAATTAGTCTTAAGCCATCTGGTCATTGCACTTTTGAAGTGCTCCTTGAAATTCCTCTCTGAGCACAGTTTTTGTGTTCTGTTTAGATTGACATGTGTGATGGGCCATCAGCAGTATTTCATTAGAAGAGAAGTGATGAACAGGAAAGATACACAAGGTCTTCCTGGGAGAAGTATATGTTCTGTAATATTATTTTATTAGGTGGTATCATTTATCACTGGTGGCCAGTGGTAGTCTGGCCATCATACCATTTACTTGATGATTTACTGAGAATTTAGCAAAAGGATGGTTAAAAAAATCCCGGAAACCTCACCTCAAAAAACCAAACCAAAACAACAACAACAACATCAACAACAAAAAAACCAAAACCAAAACAAAACAAAAACAACAACAACAACAACAACAACAAACCAAAAAAACCCCCAAAAAACCCCAAACCAAAACCCCAAAAAAGGAACAAAGCAAAAAAGCAAACCTGAAATAGAGTGACTGATATTAGGAACTGTGTTAAATAACTGGATATGTAAAAAGCATGAGTGGGTTCATCAGAATATAATACATATTGTGAAGATACTTACGGAATAATTGACAAAAGGATTCAGTATGATCTACAGAGGTAGTTAAACACATAATTTCTTAGAAAGTGTTCTGTGGACTATTCTGGTATTTTTCCATTTTTTTATGTGTGTGTGTGTTTTTTTTTTTTTATTTGTTTTTTTTAGTTTGGTTTTCTTGTTATTTGTTTGCATTTTTCCTTTGTTTTTGTTTTGACTTTTTTTTTCCCAGTCCCTAGTGAAGCTAAACAGTTCCAAACTTCATGTTCACTTTAAAATACGGTGTATACAGAAAATATGCACTTTTACAAGTGCACTTTTACATCAAGCTGTATTAGCTGTAGGTACCCCAAGGAGTCAACCTGGGAATGATAGGGATCAATTTTTTTTCCCAGTGAAAATACTTAATGGATGCGTTTGATAGCAGGAAATAGAATCCTATGAATAGAAAGAACTTATATTGGGTTAATTATTTTAATTGAGAGTTAGCATTAAAATCAAATCGGTAGTAATTTGCTGTGAATGTGGAATGTATTCTTCATGAAAGTGATTTCTTCTGGTTTATTTTTCTAAATTTTACTAGGTAAGGAAATGTCTTTTTTGTGAGAAATTTCTAAAATTTTCTAGTTACACTACTTCAGAAATCTAAAAAATCTTTTTAAAGGTCGATTGCTGTTGTTTTCTACCTATGGTATTTTTACCACCTACAGGAATTACTAAACTGAAATATCAGAGTTCAGGCATATTTAATCATATTTTCCTCTGCCCTCTTTGGTATTTATTAATAAAGAAATAATTAATTGATAAATATTTCAAGGCAGATTCTTCTTGATATTCTGCATATTGATTTAAAAAGAATAGTTAATAAAAAGTGAGTTGATTAAAAGAACACAATCTCAGTCTCATTTCAACCTTGTAATATATTTTCTTTATAAAACAACAGTTCTGCTATGTGTACATATTTTACATAGCAGCAGGAAAACTACACAGACAATATCATCAAGTTCCAAGTGTGAATAATTTTCTTCTTTAATGCTGTTGACACCCTGCATCTAAGGATTGTCTATAGCAAAAGCAACAAAAAAATGTTAACAAAAAAGTACATAACTGATAATCCCTTCCATATCAGAAAGGCGCTGGTGCTTCTTAAATTTCCTTTGTGGGTGTAAAATGGTCATCTGATTGCACACTGAGGACCAGATGGTTTATATGAAATTTTGAACTATTTCAGTCCGCTACAAATGGATGAAACAGTGCACAATTCTAATTTACAGAGAGTGAAAGGAACAAAATGGCTCATGAGCATTGCTATTAACTCCTCCGCAAAAATTTGTGTCACAAATTTGAAATAGATTACTAATTTCTTACAATATCTTTACTGATGAGGCCAGCGATCTTGAATACCCCATGGAATAACCCTAAAATAAATGAGCAATGAGACACTTTATTTTCCCTAGGTTCACTTAACTAAATAAATGAAACCAGCGTGACAACAAGAAGTAAATCTATTAACTTCTAAATGGAGTTATGTCTTAGTCAACCTGAGGTTTGAGCAATAATATTATCAGAGGTGTCTGTTTTTCTGTTTTCACTGAGCAGTAACTTAGTAATAGGACCAGGGTAAATGTAAACTGTGAGGCTGCTTTTTTTGGTACAGTTTTGGGTTTATGTAACTTGGATCAAGCATTTCTTATATTAAAGTATTTTAATATAGCTAAATATCATCTCTTGATATGTTATTCATTTTAGTTCCTGAGAATTCTGAACTAAAATTCAGCTGCAGATCTGTTTTAAGGATGATATTGAACACATATGAGGAAAAAGAAATTATGTATTGATCATGTTGCATCATTATTAATATCTGTATTTTTGCTGGAAAGATGAGAGATGACTTGCCAGTCTTTTAAATTTTTTCTAAATTTATTGTCCTAAAGAGGATTTAATTTTGTAATGATAGATCAGCTAGATATTACCTTCATTTTTTCACAACTGATATATTTGCAAGGGAATAATCACATTTCAGTATCTGGGTATAATTTTGCAAACTGCACTTTTAAATGCACATTTTAGATGCTGCCTTCTGATCAGATCTTGTGCTTGCTGCATACTGATTTAATTGCAGAGTTTAAAATGAAGGTTGTCATTTCAGTATTGATTGAACTTTTGTTCCCAGTTCTTCCTTTGCATCCTGAGTTGTGGATGGCTGAACACTGCAGGCACTAAGGTCAAAAGGACGTGCTTGAGGTCAACCCGTGCTATTATTCAGAAGTGGAAAACCAATAGAAACATTGCAAAATAAGAGCTCTGCTCCTTTGGTTTTGCTGCAGCATGAAGAGGGGAACCTGCCTGTTTTGCCAAGTGGGAAACATGCTTTATCTGCTCTCCTCGGCTTGTGACCACAAACATTGATTTCTTTGAAGGGAAGAGACCTTTTGTGAATGGTAATTCTAGCAGTACCTTTCCAGAGGCAGGAAAAAGACATCTCAGAAGTTCCTTTGAATTGATATACAAATTGTCTTTATTGAAAGTAACAACCAAAATTTAATATACCCGCACAGGCATTTTTGATCATTCTAGATGGAAATCCCTATGGGGCTGAATGTACCATTAACCTACAGTACTGGGTAGTTATGTTAAAGTTTGGTTGTTAGAGGTCTCAGAGGTCTGTAAAGATTCCTTTTTGAGAAGCCTTTCTTTCCTCTTGTCCCTCATGATTTCTTTTTAATTCTGTCTTGGTGTGAAGGAAATGCATACAAACGGCAAACTCTCACTCCTATCAGGAGCTTGCATTAGTTATGCTTGGTAAAAGCAAGCATAGGACTTTATATTCAGTGAAATCCAACTGCTTCTGCTTACATTTAAAGTAAATAATGAAGTCATTACAGTAATGGGTAGTTACTAATGTGAAGGAAAAGTGGATCTAATTTGTATGGGCAATGTGCTTATGTATTTGTCAATATTTACATTTTAAACTCTGCAGGATTACAACTGGCTGTCCATAAAGCAGAGAAGAAGACAATCTATCTTCCTGTAGTTCTTGAAATTTTGGGTATGTGGGTAAAATCTCTTTGTGGTTCAGTGAGCCAGTTTGATGATAAATCACTCAGCACTTCAATGCTTTTCCTGTGTTCTCAGGAAAGTAAGAACTGAGTGCGCGGAAGAAAAAATTCTCTTGTTTGTGTGAGAGACAGAATGCCTTTTAGGAATGGATAGGAAGAATCTTCAGCATCTCAATTACATGAAAAGAATTTGGAAGGCAGAAAATGGCAGTTTCCATATATAATTAGTGGTAAAATTTGGCATGACTAGTAATGTAGGCAAGCACATGATTTAACACTTTGTAGAACTAAAGGCACTTGATTGTCTTGTAGAATTGATCCAGAAGAAAGTTTAACCAAACAAAGCCCACTAGATCTGGTTTTTGTTTTCCACATACTCTATATTTCACTGAAAGTTCTCATTTATGTCTGAGAAGAGGTTATTTGTAGTGTTTTGGAAAATATTTTCTATCTATAATAATACTCATTTGTGTGTTATATAGAATATAGAATATATAGAATATCTAGTAATATAGAATATATAGAATATCTAGTTTATTTTACTATTAATCTTTTAAATACATTTGATATGGGGAAAAATTACAGTTCTTGTTTTGGTTCCACAGTTTTATTCAGATCACAATGTAAAAGATTTGTGACAAACTTTTTTCCAGTTTGGTGGATGAATGTTAGCTGGAAGGAATGTAATGGGGTTTTGTTCTTTTCCCCCTTTAGAATACCAGAGCAAGAATTCACTTTATAAGAGACTGCATTGAGAACCATAAGGGAAAGTAAATTTTCTTTTTATGCTGTTTGTGAGTACCACAGAAAACTGGTGGAACTAGCAGTTCAGAATTACAAAAATGAGGAGGAATGCATAGGAGACTAATGAGGAATGAGTTCAGCACTGGCTGAAGCAAATGATTCAACAGCCCTTGTGAGAAGAGGTAATCCCACAGTGCTGGTGTGACAGGTAACATGGAAGCAGATTCTCCACATCTGTCTTGGGGGTGCCTCAAACTGCCTGCAAAACTTGCTGGTTTGAAATGAGTTTTGCTTTGTTTGGCCAGCACTAGATACAGAAGAATGCTGCACTGGGCCCTGCCTCTGCCCTGGTTCTCTGCTGGTGGAGTTTGCTGTGGTGTAGAAGGTGGCTGTAATTTATAAAGTGGTGTAATCTCGTCATGGCCATCGAAAGGAACACAAGTCACGTTTCAGAACCAAGTGGGACTGGAAGGCCATGACTGCCAGCATTTCTTTCATGTTTGTTCCCACGGAGGAAGCCTCAGATCCTTGTTCCCTGTGGTTCCTGTGGCTGTGGGAAGTGAGAAGGAGTGCAAAGGAGCTTGTTGCAGCCTGACGCTTCCACGCTATGTCACACAGAGCCTGGACCTCCTACGCAGGAGTCTTTTCAAGTGTGCTTCAGGCTGACAGCAATCTTTTGTCTGTGTGGTTGGTTTGTTTATCTAATATGCCAGAATGAAAGAAAGCTGAGTGTCAGACTCTCATAATTCTTATTGTCATACCATGACAGTAAGGGATGGGTGATATGTATCAGGGTGCCTCGGAGGGGACAAGAGAGCAAATAATCCTGAAAGCTGTGCCTGGATCTCCCTTCAGAGCAAATTAGGACACCTCAGGAGGGACCATGGGAGAGAGGTAGCTTCAGTTCAGTAGAGGTGATCAGGAGAAGAAATTCCTGGGCAAATGAAGGAGAGTTGCAAAGGGACAGAATGGTCTTGCAACAAACAAAAATTTTTGTATTGCCATTTTCTTTGTGAAAGAAGGGGAGAAAGCCACAAGACTTTGTAGAGGAACCTTTTGATGAGGTGTGTGAATGTCCTAACTTGACCTGCCCTTTTAGGTTTAATTTCCATTGGCTGCTTTGGGTAGGGGAGGAGGAACTGGGGAGGGGAGGAAAAGTGGAGGGGGGGAGGAAAAACATTAATAATGTTTTTCAATAATATTTTCAGGATGGAATAAAGCCCTTATGTTCAAAAGATCAAATATTTTCCACTTGCTTTGAAGTGATGTCAGATTCTTCAGCTGTATTCTTCTCTTTATTATTTTTTACTTTCTAAAAGTCCCATATTTTCTTTTTGTGTACAGCACGTAAGTTGGCTGAACACTTCAGTTCTCTTTTCAGTGTGTGCGTCCCTCCTCTGGAACACAGCAAACTCTAAAGCTGTGGGAAACAAAGGCTTCTGGTATCCTTCAAAGGGTATCTACCACATCTATTCTGGGTTATTTTGAGAAGACTTTTGTTCTTAACAAATGCATTTCTGTAGACAAATTATAATGCCTTTAAAATCACCTCTGACTGAACCATCTTTCTTCAAAAACGGGGAGTGTTCTGGAGCTCTGTCAGTGCTCCAGGTTAGGATGGATGAGTTTTACTAAGAAAATATTCTTGGCCTTGGGGTTCCTTTATCTGTGTCTTAATTGTCTCAAAGCAGTTCCTGCAAAAGCAAATTCTCTTTCTTGGACCACCATTTAGTAATAATGTTTCTTTTTCTTTTACTGTAAATGCGATAGTGAGTTACAATGGTCTTTCCTGGATTGGAGAATACTTGAAATTTTGTACCTGGTATTATTTCCAATGTTGATGACGTGTTTTGGAGTGCTTTGGCACCAACTTCAACAGGAGCCAAATGAACTCAATTTTTCTGTGAGCAGGTTCAATTAATAAATGAAAATTTAATTGAAAGAAAGAGTGCAATTTCTTGGATGAAGGTGACAGATGTTATTAATGTAAAATAACCATTAAAAATTTCTACCTTTTTAACAGAAGTCAAATCTTTTTCTTAAACATCCTTGGCCTTTCATCAGTATTCAGCTCTTGTATCTGTTTAGAGCATGAAAGCTGTGTTTTTTGTTTCCATGTCTGAAACTTTATTATTTTGTTTCTTTTTTCCTATCTTTCTGGAAAAATTCTTCTACAGAACCAGGTTTCATGAACTGTTTCCTGGAATCTTTGTTTAAAGGAAAACTGCAGTGCTGACCATGTTTGTTTATGATGTCTGCTGCTTTGGGAACAGGTGAACAGATGTCAGAACAAATGATCAGAAAAAATAATAGGTTTAGTTTTGGTATTTCGTGTGTGTTTGTCTCCAACAGAAATTGGAGGGGCCTTGGCAAAATGAAGTTGTTTGGAGAGAGGAATCTATAAAATGTCAAAAGCAAGGTAGTTCCAAGTACTGTTGTTGTTTTAAATCTTTCTTTGTAGTGTTTGTAGTTTTGTGAAAGCTGAAATTTTTCCCTGTGGCATGGAAAAGCTCCAGAAGTAGATAGAAATCTTGCAGGAGAGCTTGACTCCAGCTTGATGTATTTTGTTGAGAGGAAGGTTTGATTTGGAGGGAGTTAAACCACTTCCACTGAGTTGGCTGAAAATGAATCAAACCCAGTTTTTTGTTTTAGATACATTTTCTTTTTCCGGATGCTTAGTCTGTATCTCAGATCATGACACTTTCAATTATCTTGATATTAATTAATTAATTTATTAATTTATTTATTTATTTATGCTAATTTTTGGTTTTGTTCATGAGTTTTAGAAAGATCAGGGTAGAAGATTTGCAGTAGATTTGCAGGGCAGCTCACAGAAATATTTTTGCTGCTGTGTGTGACATACACACATAGTGTGCTTATAGAATTCTCCCTTTGAGAATATTTACTTGGAACTTTTCACAGACAAATAGTGCCCCCAACGAAACTTCAAAATTGAAAGGGGGATTTTTTTTTCTTCAGTATTAGTTAATCCTACTATGTGTCTTACCTTGAAGAGAATTCAAACCAGACAGATTTTTATGTGCCTGCTGTACCAAGGTATAAGCATTCACTTGAAAAGTTAAAAAAGTACAAGCCAGTGTTCATTACAGCATTCACTTCTCTGAAAGTTACATAAATGTGTGTGCTGCCCATCTCCATGCCCAGCTTGAGGTGATTATATTCTGTATCTAATCCACCAGTGGATTCACACAATTCTATTGAAAGTGGCAGAGTTTCTTTGCCTACAGTGGATTAAAGGCTCTTCATCTTAATATGCATTTTTTCCTGCCTAATCTAACCACACAGAGCAGATGGACTTGGTATTATTATCTATAAGATGAAGAGCATCTTACACGATGCTGCTTATTATCTTGTTTTTCAAGCTTGCTGTGATTCACATTCCTTTTCTTGCATACAGAAGGAATATGGGATAAGAAAAATCACTTGAACTGAAGAAATTGCAGTGTAATTGAATTTTGAACATTGATTTCTGAGTGTACAGAAAATGAAGCGAAATAATGTACTTGAGCAGCAAATTACAGGAGGTAGGAGAGTGTACAGTGCCTTTAAGAAGCAGGTGTTTGCTGGGGAGTTCACTGTGCATACAAATGTGCTCACATTTTGAAGTTGGTTAGGAATATTTACAGGGAAGAGGAAACCTGACTGGCCTAATACAGGCTTTTCTATTCCGTACAGGCTTGAAAAAAGGGGGGAAATATAATAATGTAGGGAAAAGCTGGGTTTTGATTGCTCTTTAAAGTCTGAAGCAGGGGAGAACCAGAAGTATTATTTAAAGGAAATTGCAGTAGTGGTTGTTGTAAGTACACAGAGAGGAAGCCTTACATAATTTTCAGTCTGGAAGGACAAACTGAACATTTAATTAAACAATGCCTTTGATTCAATTAGTTTATACTCCAGTATTTTTAGTGCATATGGTTTTAGGTTATTTTTCAAGTGTACAGCTGTTTCCTCCTGCATAACATCTGGGAGGGAGGTACACTGTGATTCCAGGAGCAGAGGGAATGGAAGAAGGTTTCTAGGCCCAAAACTTTTAAGCATCTCTAACTCAAAGCTGCAAAGGTAGCGCATCTGAGAAAAGCTTAACAGGTAACTTCACAGTGAGTATTGACCTTATCAAAGTCTACCCAAAATCTGTTGAACCCCTTTGATCATCCCATCATCCCTGCCAGACTGCTGAGCCCCAAAACCTCAAGAGTTTCTCTGCATGCAGAAATGGTATTTGACTAACTGGATCTGCTTTCATGGGGAAAATAAAATACAGTCCACCTGTAGTCTGTTTGAGTATGCATTGTGACAGCGTTCATGTAACATAGGTTACTCCCTTGTGTGCAAAGGAATATGTTGGACAAGGTTAAAACACCTTGAAACATATTTATATATATAATTACACTAAAAATTAGCAGAAACAGTGTTTGGGTGAAATAACAGACTTATTGAACCGTGTCATAACAGATGATTGTTGTGATTTTTTTTCCCTTGATCTACCTCATTTAGATAGAAGGCTGGATCTGCTTAAAAGAACACATTATTTTAAACAGGGATTTGTTCTGGATTTTGGCTCTTGTTTCAGGGGAGAATTACATCCTTTAATGACACTTGTTTAAGCCAAAATAAGTTAAGTCAGTTGTTGGAGTTTAGTCATCTCACACATGTTCTACCACAAAAAGAGGAAAGAATACTCTCCTCTGTTGAGTTATCTCAAATTTCATTTAAGCAATAGTTTATCAATGCAAATAAAGTGCATATCAAACAGAAGAAAATGATGCATAATAAAATGAAGAAATTGGAAGGATCTGACCTTGGTGAGGAAGAGCCTGCAAGTTTCAGTGGGAATTATCATGGGTCACATAATCACAGGCAGGATTGCAATTGTGCACAGAGGACACAGGCATCGGAACTTATTTTCAGAACTATTTCGGTGCTTGCATAGGAGTCTTTCAAAAGTCTTTTTTAAAGATTGTATTGGGCACTCAGGCAACTCTGAAAATCTGTCAGGACTGAATTAATGGTTACAGAGTAAATATCAGGAGAACAGTGTCACTTAGATCGAGGTACCTGCTATATGAGAGCTTGACCCAGAAGCTGAGACTGGGGAGCAGCATCTCAGCTGTGTGAGCTGGCATTTTCGTACTCAATACTAGAATCAGAAGATAGAGAATTTTATGCTGTTGAGGCTATGGACTTAACAGATTTAAGGAACAGCTGCTGCTGAGACAAAGAAATGTTTGCCCCATTTGTTCACACAGAGGAACTGCCTCAAAAGGAAGGTTTGGCTGTCATAGAGTTGTTTAGGTGGTGACATTGAGCTGAAAGTTCTGTGATTCAGGTCAGTGTGTTACTCTATCTGAAATTCAGTTCTCCAGAGGGATTACAGTATCTTAATATTTTACTTGTGTGTAGTATTTGCAGGCCCTGATGATTCTTACAAGTTTCTATGGAAAGGTTTGGACATGTGATCAAACCAGTAAGTGTTCAGTCTGGTATCTGTCCATATGCATGAATAGCAAATATTTAGTAATTCAGTTTATTTTTGATTGCACTAAGAGGATTTAGTTGCATTACCTTTTATTTGCTGTTGGCTAAGAGCCTTCACTCGTGGTGGTGGTGGTGGTTCAGCTTTCATATCTTGAAGGGCTGTGATTTCTCTGGGAGGTTCAAATCTGCAACTCTTCAGTCTGTTTTTACAATAGATTTCACTTTGGTGTTTTTGTCAATGCAAAGTCTTGAATTTTTTTCTTGCTTTCATTTGAAATAAAGTTTCTGTTGTCATGGTTGCAGAGAGGAGCTCAAAAGCATGAAACCTGCTGACTCCTAAAACCAGTAACCCTGCATATTTCTGTGAGGAAGCTTGGAGCTAAAGCAAGTGCTATGATTTTTTTTCCCCCTTGAAGTAAAGTCATCATTTCTCAATGGCCAGGATTGCCTCTGTTGAACAGCAGGGACTGGAGGGAATCAGATGAGAAGGATATATAGTCAATGTATAGTAAATTACATTACATGAGGGCATGGTCACAATTATGTGGCTCATTCTTTACAGGTTCTTTTAGTGCGATCTGTTTTTGAAAGTCACAACTAAAGGAGCCTCCCAGGAGCTCAGCTGCAGTCCTTTGTTACTCTTGTAGTAGAAAGCTTTCCCTGACATCTTGTCAGGGTCACGTTTGTTTTCAGTTAATCTACTTTCATGTTTCTCTGACTTCTGCGGGTCTGTGCACAGAGTACATTTGATCCTTAACCTTTTTCCACATGCTTTTTTATAGAACATTAGGAGACTTGATGCTAGGAGATGTTGGAAGCTTTGACTTTGAGCAGAGGCAGACACCCAGGCAATTGTCTGACAGCCAGGGTGGAGGAGGTTACCTGAATATAGAGCAATAAATTGTGTGCCAACCTCTTCCACCACCATCTCTCCTACTCATGTACCTAAGGAAAATATCAGAATTTGGGTTTGTTTTACATTAGCTGCTTCTCTCACGCTCAGTGTTTCTGAGTACCCCCAGGAACCTTAATATTTGTTCCTGCAGTATGTCCTCACTGTTTTGCAGTTTCCTCTTGCCTTTCCTGAATAGTTCTTCTTTTTCTATTGTTTCCTTGCTGGTAGCATTGGTCTGCTGGCCAAAGACTTGAGATGGCATGTGAATGAGCAGAGTGCAGTTCTTTTTCTACCAGCACTTAGGCACTCTGGGCTTCATATCCCTGCACTTAAAAAAGTGGGAATGGGGAAATGGTTTTTTTGTTTGTTTGGCTGGCTCACCGTTTTGACTTTATGTTTTGGGAGTCAGAAATTAGTAATTGTATCTTTTACAATCCATGCCACAGGGAACGACAGTATTTTAGCTTCCTTTTTGTGTCTCATGTCTAAATCATGGTGACAGTAATAAAGCAGGAGGGGCAAGTGGCATGAGGGGAAATAAGCACTGCAGTATAAAACATATATTTTAATTAAAATTGATCTTATCAGTTATAGGTCCTTCAACCACATACAAGTTCTCATACAGTTCTTTGTTAGAAGATCTGAGAGGACCCTGAAGACTGTAAATGTGTTGAAGCAATTTTATCTGGCATTTTATTTAGACAAAAAGAGAAAGAGTTGACTTAAAACTGAATAGGCTTATCATCCATCACAAAACAAAAGCAGAGCAAAAAATATGCAAACAAACCTCACCCCCCAGCTCTGCCAACTTCCTGGCCCCCTCTCCCTTTAAAAAAATGCCTACAGCTATGGACAGATTTGTCTCTCCAGAATTAATTTTGAAATTAAGTTTGCTGGTTTATGCATCCAATATTTATAATTTCTACTACACTGTTGCATCAGTGTCCCTTCCCATTTTAAAATGCTTATGCTTTTGCTATCCCACGATTTTAGAAAGTTCATGGTTTTTAGAAAACTCATGGTTTTCAGAAGATCCCTGTGCTTCCAGGCATCTAGCAACAGTTCAAAAGACATAGCCTCAAGCTGTGCCAGGGTTGGTCATCAGGAAGAATTTCTTCATGGAAACATTGTTCAAGCATTGGAGTGGGCTGCCCAGGGAGTCACCATCCCTGGAGGTGTTCAAGAAATGACTGGACAGGGCACTACATGGTACGATCTAGACTGGTCAGAGTTTGGACTTGATAATCTTGGAGATCTTTTGCAACCTAAAAGATGCTGTGATTTCAGGGAGTTCGTTCAAGTGAACTCATTGCTATTTGCATTCTGGTCTCAGGCTTTGAAGAAGCCATTTGTAATGGCTTCCTATTGGATCAGTTCTGACCTTTCATGTTTGGGAAGTGGCCCGGGGTCTTTGTGCTCATGCTGTCATTCTGACAGTGAAGCATTAGACTGAATCTGTAAATGACATTAACCACCTTTCTTGCCAACTGCTATGCAGGCAGCAAAATATATTCTGCTGTTGCTGGGTTCAGTTCTACTGAAGGCCTGTAGAACTTTACTGTAGCAGCTGATGTTTGTCTCCAGTTTGGCACTTGGCTTGCTGAGATTCATGGAGTCAGGAACAGCCTGTTTTGAGTTACACACCTGATGCACTTTCTGGGCTGGGGGAGTGGGATAGCAGCACTGGTATTGCACTTGAATTTTTAACTCTGGCATCTTTTTTAAGATCCAGGAATCCTGAGTGCAGTAGAAATAGGAATGACACAGCAGAGGTGATGTCCCTTTCCATTCATGCTTCTTCCAGCCAAGAATTGTTGGTATTTGTAAGACAGGTAGGATGGGGATAAGCTAAGCAGACCTTTGTAAAACTCTTATTGCTCAACGAAATTAAGAGGAAACATGTCTTTGATTAAGAGAGTGCTTCTTGAAGTTTATCCTCTGATTACTGCTGTGGGTTTCTCCTCTCTTGACTTGTCCCAGCCCTGTGTAAGGTAGCCTGAGGTGTACTTTAATTTACTCCAGTTGGCAGTGGTCCCTGAGGAACTGTGCCACCTGGCCATGGCTAGAACAGGGCTTGTCCCAGCCACTCCCTTTCCCCACCCTGCCAAGGTGCTGTGGGCAGGAGGGTGTGGGTGCTGGATGTCTTGGATCAAAGCCCACCAGGTTCCCTCCAAGTGAGGAGCGCCAGTGGGGAACTTGCTGAGACTTTCCTGTTGAGGCTGTGTGGTGTGCAGAGGAGGAATGAACCTGCTGTCTTCCTTCAAATACTCCCTCATGCCCACAGTGAGGAGTTTGAATGCTGCAATGCCATGCCCTGTAATTTGAAAGGCAAGCACAAGGACTTGTGGCTGAAGTCGGTGGGTTTTATCAAGGACCTTCTCTAAAGGCCCTCTCAGAACAACTCAGCAGTTTGTTAGTCAGAGATACTAATGTCTCCGCATCTTTTGCAAAAATGTTACTTGGATGAGCAAAATAGGAATATTTAAAAAAAATTTAGTTGCCTTAATTAATTTACAAAAGATAAGTTTATTTTTCATCTTGCTGGAAAGAGTTTTATCATCCTGTTTCACTTAACAGTGTATATGAATAGTAAATGCAAAAAATAATTACAGAATACAGTGTAACATGATAAATTGAGGTCATATTTCATTCAAACTGTTAATTTTTTCTTTTCTCACTCCTCTGCAGCAGAAATACTTTAATAATTGCTTTTAAATCTACACTTCTTGCCTCACTCTCTTAATATATGCCATGTTTGGGGGGTTGTTATTAAAAATGTTTATGCTGAAGTGTAGGAATTGATTCCTTGTCCACAGTAGAGGTGCTGTTTCTTTAAATAAAAAGAAAAAGGCACACCATGGATTATATGCTAACACCAATACATTTTTAGTGTTACTTGCCTGCTTCATGCATTTATTTAACTTTGTGATTTATAGCCAGGCTCAGTATTGACTTTCACCTCCCTTGACAGCAGATTTAATGCAACCATACATGCATAAGGAATTGGGATGTCATTGCAAGAATTTACAAATCAAAAGTGTTGCTGCCATGCATTGTACCTGTACTAAGAGCACTGTTTTTTATTGCATGGGGAATTATTCTCTGCAGCCTTCTGAATAGGCTTATCATCCGTCATAGAAAATGCATCCTGAAATGTGTTATATTGTTTTGTCATAATGTTGTCAGATAACAGAAAAAATACGTTTTTTTCATTTTCCCATATTAACCTTTAACTTCACCTTCATGTTGCAGTAGGCTGTTATCAGCCAGACCAAGTTTCACTTTAAAGTTCAGCAGAATAATTAGTTACAAAAAAAATTTCATTATCTCTCTGGTTAATAGAACCTGGGTGCGTTTGAGATAATAGTGAACAAGATTAAATTGCATAGCTGAAAATCTAACACCTTGAGTAAATATTGACTGTGAAAATGAATTTTCAAGATTTTTAAGAATCTGGAAATGTTCAGTGCAAATCACCTGCATAGTTTTGTAACTATTTAATTTTACTGAGTAGTTGCTGAAAAGATTGGCCTTAAATAGACTAAAAAAAAAAGAAAACACACAGTGTAAAAATGTCTTTCAAAAAATTATATCCTTTATATAGAAGAGTATACAGTACATAAAAGCATAAATGTAATTTATGCTGGGATCTCTTTATCTATCTGTCTACCTAAAAAAAGTAATTGAAAGACTGACCAGACCCCTCAGGAGAGTGGTGGCTGAAAAGTGCAAGTGTGCTAAAGGACTGCTGAGCTGCCTTTGCTAAAAGTCTGCAAGAGGGCTTTGAGTCTCATGTGAAAGAGCAGAAAATGTTCAGAATTTTTCTGAGTTGGTTGCAATGGGAAGAAATTTAAAGATGTGTTGTCCATGTGATGTACACTATCAGTCACCGTTGCTGACTGAGATGATGTAAATTTAAGGAATTGTAATTGGATCTTTATACAGACAGCTTAGTTAAATCTCACGTTTTCCACTGATTTTAAAAGACTAAAGGTCAACTTTTATCACTTTCTCCTCTGTTGAAAAAGATCTTGACAAGGGCCTGGAAAAAATGTGTGTGTGTGCAATTTTCGCAAGATATTAAGACGATTTAAAAAACAACATAAAAGTTCTAATAGAACAGGAATTGGTGGTAAAAGTTTCAAAACATTGGTGTTCAGTGGAATATTTTCATTTTTAGAGGAGATGTTGCACACACACATCCTATAATGTTTGCTTTATACCTCAATAATTTTTGTCAAGAAAACTAATTTAACATGTAAACACAGTATTAACATAAGCCCCCACAATTTATTATATTATCTGATCATGTGAACGCACATTTTTAGCCTACCTTTTAAAATCCTAAAAGTAGTGTATCTTTCAGATTTCTGGGTATATTTTCCTGAAAATGTAAGGGCAGGACTTTCAGGTATGGTTTCCTGGTGGCATATTTCCTATTTTACATGGCTTCATAGATTTCCATTGGCTCTGCATTAAACTTATGTAGTTTGAAAATGTTCCAGGAAGTTTTGCCTGAACATGAGGAAGAACTTCACTGTGCAGTGACCGAGCACTGAACAGACTGCCCAGAGTGGCTGCAGGTTCTCCCTCACTGGGGATATTCCAGAACCTGGGCACAATCCTGGGATGACCCTGCTTGAATGGGGCAGCTCGACCAGATGACCCTGTGGTGGCTCCTTCCAACCTCACCCTTCTGTGATTCCGTGATTCCAGCTGTGCATTGTTAATGCTGACCTGCATGTCCAGGGGTTTCTGCCTGTGGTATGGGACAGAAAATGTATCAGGGAAATCAGGTCAGTGGAGACAGAGTTGACTGTCCCAGTGACACAATAGCAGGGAGTAGCAAATCTGTGAGTGAAGGGCTGGTTTTGTTTTGGTTTCCTGAAGGATGTTTGCAGTGCATTGTCTGAGTAGGGCAGGTGTGTTTTGGTGCTTTGTTTGTCTCGGATGCTATGTTCTGAGCTAAATGAGGCCAGACTAGGAATCCTTTGGATACGACCTGAATATTCCCAAAGTTTTCACTAGTACAGTGTTTAGAAGTGGGTTTATAGCTGTTGTCCGGACTTATAAGTAGTTTGTGGGCTTGTGAAGAAAATAGCAGAATTACAGTTCTGGTTCATGACAGGTTTTGTGGAGAATCACTGTGGAAATAATCTGTCTTGACGCGACTGTGGGGTGCCAGTCATGGTTTCATAAAGCCAGGTATGCTTCTCACAGTGCCACAAACTAACACGGAATTAGCCAATTTTTAGAAGTGAATAAACAACAAATCTCAACAGCATGTCTGGGTCTGTTTCAAAGAATTTTGGAGATTATGTGTGGTTACCAGCATGTTAGTAACTTTCTGGCAGAGCAATTAAATGTTTTCCTGTATCCCTACTTGGGCCAACTGGGGCTGCTGAAAAGCCTCTGTTTCTAGTTCATTTCTCACAAATTCCTCTGCCCTGTATTCTGTTTGTGAAATACTGAGACATCTTATCCTTTCACCTGTGTAACAGCAGAAAGCCTTGAAGTAGGCAGGGACTGCAGAAGGCATGGGATTTTTTGCCTTATAGGTGATAAATAGTATGATGGAAATATAAAGCAAATCTAGGTTGTATTCTGTATACTTCACCTGCCTGGGAGAGTTCTGTAATTAGCCCTAAATGCAGTACCCAAGGAGAGGTAAAAATCACTTTTTAAAACCAGATATGGATAAACCTGCACAATAAATTGATGCCTGACAGGCAATTCTTTGAGCATTTTAGCAGCACACTTTGATTGCCTTTTGGTTCCTATTTCATCCTTGCTCTCTTTTTACCTTTTCCCTTTTATTCTGTTTATATGAGGTGGTTTGAGTGTAGGGCTTTTTTTTTGTCCTCTCTCTGTAGTTGCTTGTACAGGCTTGTTAGGCAGGCTCTTTCTCACCTTGTTGTGTGTGATCAGGTGATGGTTCTGCAGAACCAGCAGCTCATAACTGGAGTCTCAGAAGGGGGTGAGAGTGGGTGGATGGGGCATGGGGACGTGCTGCTCCTCCCTGAAGGCAGATGTTTGTGCTGCCCTCCCTGCTAGGCAGGAGAAGGTGTTTGTTACTTTCACAGAGGGCACAGTGTTGGGAGTGCGAGAAAGAAAGGAGCTGTGCTCTCTCTCGTTCTAGCTGTTTCTGCTCTCTTGCTCTGCCTCTATTTAATGCATTTTTGGCTGTCTGCTTCCTGGCTGGAGCTCCTGGAACATCATTCCAGTTGCTACCTATCTTCTTTCTGTTTTGCAGAAAAAAAGAGCTTATTTTAAGAAAACAGACTGTAGGGTTGATTTTTTTTTTCTTTTTGTTGCTCTACTGTGTTGAAAGCAGATATTTACTGACATATCTTATGCTGCTTATCAGTACATGAAGCCTAATGCACAACTGCTTTCAGTACAGCTTAGGGATGTTTTGGTCTCAGGCACATGGCTTTGAAGTAAGAGCTCATTTTCTCTCTCACTCAGTCAGAGAGATAGAGAAGAAGGGTATTCTTCATCTGAGTCCTTTCTAAATTTGAAAGCAAATTTAGAGCTGATGGCTGTTGACGAAGCCACCCCCACTTATGAATCAAAATAGTATTTGTACCTTTGGTTTCCATCCAGTTTTAAACAAAATCCATTCTCTTCCTGGGAGTTCTTCCTTCTCTTCACTTCTTCGTGAAAGGAAGAACTGAAACGCAGTTTTTAAATTACCCATTATCTATTTTTGGTGTAGATCACATCAGTTGTGAGAAGTTAGGTTGCATGTGTGGCTTGCATATGGAAGTCAGAGTGTGACAAAGTAGATCTCAGAGTGCTTTGTGTATGGCTTACAAAAATTACCACAAACAAGGAATTTTTGGTTTCAGGTAGGACACAGGTAAATAAATGTGATGGAATACAGACACTAAAACTTGTCAGAGAGGATAAAGTATGAGAATATCAGCTCAGAAATTGAGCCTGTTTATTTCATCTAAGTAATTCGGTAATTCTTTTCATTCTTTAAAAAGCAGCATCCATAAGAAGAAAAGGCAGTGCCTTTTTTGGCAGATTGTGCCAATTGAAGTAAAACCCACCTATCATCTGTGAAGGAAAAGGATTTTGTTTCTGCTTTAAATGCTAATTTCAATGCAGTTTCAAATTTGGAGCAATCATTATGTAAAACTGCCCATTCTTTAGCTCATTTTTACTGGCTTATACAGTTTCATAAACCTGCAGAGACAGATATGACAGAGCAGCCTGTTCTGGCAAAAGCACAGCAAGAAAGCTAAGTGCTTAAAAATTGGCATTCATCTTCTTTTAGACAAAATACATTAGAATATTCCTTTCTACCTGAAATGAAATTACTGCTTTCTTGAGCTGCTGTCATGTTTGTGCTATTATTTTGCCCTTCACTTAATGAATCCCAGAGCTTCAGGATTGTTATGAACACAGCAAATACAGTTGAATATAGAAGTAATTTTTCCAACCCTTTCACATTGAACTTGCATTTTGAGAGCACTTTTTATCCATCAGTGTTTGAATACAGAACTGTTTTCTTGCTGTATACAAAAAGACTAATGAAGGGATGTATCTTCTTGGAAATAGGGAATGGTATCTGGTATTGAAGTGGCAGAGGGGGAAAAAGGGTCCTATTGTATTTACTGAGTAATCACCCCTACTTTGTCTGATATTGTGCAATATACCTGTAAGATAAAGCCTAACAGATATTTTATGTTTCATGTAAAATTTAGCTTAAGCTTTCTCATGAGAGAACCATGGATGTTTCTATAGGTTTTGCTGCTGCCTGATACAGTGAGAAAATCTGAGTACCACCAGAGACAGTACTTTAATTTATGGGGAGTCAAGTTTTACCAGCCAGTAGTGTCTTTTCACCCCTCTGGACAGAAAAAGAAAAACAACAAAAAAAGAAATTAACTCCTCCACCACAGGAGTCTTAGGCTTCAGAATTGCACTGCCCTGAGCCATCCCCCTCCAACAAGATAATTTAGATCCTTAGCATGGCTGTTCCTAAAGGAGGATTATGGAGAACTCCAATGGCAGTGAGCCCTTCTGCTGGCAGTGCCCTGAACTGGAAACATGAACATGTTAGTCAAGTGTCTGGGCTTTGAAATATACATTCTTCTGACATGTTTGGAGATAGCCACATATCCTCCACTGCAGCTGTGATTGATCACTACAGTGGATGTTTAATTTTGGTGATATCCTGTTAACAGTGCTGACCCAGAAATCATTCTTTCTTCCTTAGCTGGTGAAAATTTAGATATATGCAGTATTGCCTCTCCAGAAATTTGTGCTCAATTTTTAAAAAAGCAGTGATGAGAACGTAAAGTTTAAAATAAAGTGTTACTGTATCACCTGTTAGGATGTTTGACGTGTTATTTTTGTTATTGTCACTGTTAATTTTTTTAATATTTACTGCAAATTCGTGTAGATATCTTTTATCCATTTCAGCTTTCTCTGCCTTTTGCTCTTAAAGTTTTGCCTTTTGCCTTCTATCAGAGGCCTTCCTTGTGTTGAAACTGAGAGGCCCAGACCAAATCACCTTTAGTCTCTTTCTGATACACTGAATATTTCAACATTCTTTGACACCTCCCAAATGGCAAGATTTCCAGAGTTTATTTGTTTGTTTTTCAAAAATCCCCATCTGAATGAATTTTAACTTTTGAAGTACAGAACCAGAGGAGAACTAGTTACATTTCTTCAATTAAAGTATTGTCACCTTCCTACAGGAATAGGAACTGAGGTTCATGGGGTTGTTGTATTCTCTCCCACCCTTGCTTAATAACTGCATCATTGTGATCTCAGGTTCGCTTGCTTATTCCCAGTGAAGCCCAAATTCCATTCAGAGCTGCAGCTTGTCAGTACACAAACCTTACTTCATAAAATTGGTATTGTCTTTTCTTGCCATAGATGATCTTGCCCTTTGCAGTTGTTAGTATGCATGTTTTCAGAGAACTTGTCTTACCAAGAGGCTCAGGTGATTTTCACCAATAACTGGCTTTTCTCATTACTTGTCACTTTAGTGATTTTTGGAATGTCTACAAATTGGAATGTCTACAAATGTCTACAAATTTCTAGGGGGGGTCTTATACTGCAGATCATAGAAAAGCTGTTGCAAAGCCCTCCTTTGAACTTGGAAGACAGTACTCTAGTAAAAATTATACTTTAAAGATGTATAATTCACAACATTTATTTAATTTAATTAATAGTTCATTGGTATTTTTATAGTATAATTTTTAAACATTATTTAGGGTAAATTTACTTATGACTGTCAGACATCTCTAGTAAAGTGTTGCTGTTATAGCAGGCTCCAAAATTTGAGAGTGTGTGTGGGAAAAACAGACCCCTGCCATAATACACATTTATTTTACACAAAGAAAATTGTTGATTTTTTTTTTTTCCTGACTGTGGTTAATTATTTTGGGGAAGGAAATTTTACATATGATATTTCTGGTACTGGAGCTGAAATGTTATTAAACCTATAAACAGAGCTTTCCCCCCTCCCACTCTCCAGAATAACATAATTATGGAACACTATAATCAGGCTCTCAAAGGCTTATTCTGTAGTCTATTTACACAATCACATTGTGTTTACATGGTGAGGCTTTTGTGGTGGGGTCTGCAGGGGTGGCCACTGTGAGGGGAACAGGGGAGAAGAGGAAACGATGGAGCAGCAGCGAGGGGCAGTTGTGGATTGAGCACAACCCCTGCTCCCATCCCTCTGCACTGCTTGGGGATGAGACACAGGACTCAGAAATGAAGTGAAATTGAGCCTGGCAAGAGGAAATGGAAAGCATTTTAAGTTTTGCTGCTGTTTCTCAGCGTCGTTGTAATTGTCAGTAAATTAAATCACCTTTTCCCAAGCTGAGTCTCTTTTGCCTGTGACAGTAACTGATGAAGCAATTTCTTTGTCTGTATCTTGACCCATGAGCTTTTAATCTTGTTTTCTGCCTTTGTCCAGCTGAGGTGGGGAAGTGAGGGAGTAACTGGGTGGGCATCTGGAAGCCAGCCAAGTCTACTCACTATAACAATAAAGATTTAGGATCCAAAATGTTAGCAGCCTGGTTTCCCTGAATTAGAACAAGAAGATATTATTGTAAAGGGTTATGATAATGCTGCTCATATTAATGAAGAAAGCTATTGGATAAATTGAAATACTAAGAAAACACTAAGTTATACTTGTGCTTGGCAATAGTCATGGTGGATAATTGCTCTCCCACTCCTGTTGTAGCACTGAGTTGATACATTCAGTTTTATTCTACACTTACTGTATTCAAAAATATTTAGCTGTATTTTAAAAGGTATTGGTTAGAAAAGCTATTTATGCTTGTTTTAGTCATCCTTTGCTTTGTTTTGAGGCTTTTAATGCTTATTCAAATACAATTCCTTTTTTGGCTGTAGAAGGAGTAGATTTTTGACACTATTCATAATTTAATTGTCTTTGGTTTTATAAGGCATTTTAGCCTTGGTGTAAAACACCTACTCTTTACTACTGGTGCATATTAATATTATTCTTCCCATAATGAAAAAGGAGAAAAAAAAGAAGAGGGGAGGAAAAAGTGCCAGTATGAATGGAAGATCTTTGTAATTGTTTCTTACTGCAAGCTTGACTTTTGAAACAGTATATGAGAAAGTAATGTTGATCATGAATTTCTGATAGTTTATTTTGGTATGTGATCAACCTGAAAGTTCCACAATTAAATTGCATATGTTGAGATATGTTCTCCTGCAAAAATTATAGTAATAATTTATAGTGAAAAAGACCACTTTTATTATTATTGTGTGGATAGAGAGGAGCAGGAGGAAAACATCCCCAGGTCTCTCCAAGGGGTTTGAGAAACATGCAGCTGTGAATTTGTTTCTTGCCCCACAGGACAGTATGTTTTATTTTTGTATTCTCTTTAATATCATGTATGTTATGTCTCAAGTTGGAGATTTTCTGTTTAAGTGCCCTCCTTGTGTGGGTTAGCAGAAGGAGGTGTGGTATTGTGGCTTTGTTTTCATTCACTGTGGAGACTTTCTTTCTGTTTAAAGTATTGTTGTGCAGTTTGAAGGCCAGCAAATTAGGAATCAAACTGGCTTTTACATAATGTTTACTTATTTCTCTAAGAAGCTGAAAGTTTTTAATTGAAAAACACATTACTGGATCCTGGAAACTCCAGTGGTGGTTTTTTAGGCTTTTTTTTTTCTTTCTTTTTTTTTTTTCTTTGTTTGTTTGGGGTTTTTTGTTTTTTTGTTTTTTTTTTTTTTTTTTTAATTTTTTTAAATTTTATTTCAAATAAATAAAATGGCCTAGGATCAATTCACCTGTCCTTCTGGGTGGATAATGTGAGTGCTGGCTGAAGTTAATTCAGATGTTGCATACTAGTAGTGAGAATTTATTTTTCTCTGCTTGCAACAAACTTGTCTGTTCAGATGCCTCAGAACTTCCCATGCCAGGGGCTACTGGCAGGCACGCAGGCATGGCCATGGCCTTCTCAAGCTGGCAGCAGGTTTGCTGCAAATTCCTCAACCTCAGGGTAGCTCTGTGGTACTGGAGGATCTGGATGTGAGGACAAAGGGGACTGGCTGGAATGAGACAGCAGCATTGTGTCACCACATGGATGGATAAGCCAACAATGTTAATAATCTTTGTTAATGACAGTCTTCTGTATCTTCAGCTGGGTTGGTTTGAAACACTTGGAAATAAGTAAATTCTTGAGTTTAAAATGCGTTGCTCTTGTGGAACCTGCCCGTGGAAAATGGTGTAACCAACAGGTGGCCTTTGCATCCACAGCATAATTTCTTGATTGAGACCTGATTTGGTTCTCCTGTTTTATAGATGAATTGGACCAATGCCTAAGGCAACAGCTTTAAGTCAAGATTTTCTGGCATAGCTGTGTGGGGTCCAATTATCACAATATTCCTTTCCTAAACAGAGCCTGGGGCTGCAGTACCACAGACTGGGCAGAAATTTTGAGTTAATTTATTTTCTTTCCAACAGCTTTATAAAGATAAGAAAATGAAGGGCCAGTAGGATAAGTATCTTCCCTTTTGCATTATTAACACAAATGTCTTACATGCTAATTGGTTGTACTTATTTAAACCAGGGTACAGCTGTAATCTGAAGAAGGCATCAGTTATCTAGCTGCCTATATAGTGGAGGTTATGAAATAGTATTTTGCCCTGGGAGACTATCTTAGTGTCTTGAGTCATGAAATTACCTAAGGTCAGAATGTTTTATTTCATTTTTCTGTATAAAACAGCAAAAGAAGTGTTATAAAAGTTCCCTGAAAGGTATTTAAGTGTAAAGTTTTAAGGAGTATGCTGGCAGGAAAGGAACTTTTCTTTTAAATGCTAAATTTACGCAGTTCTGATGGTGCCTAGCCCATGATGAGCTAGGGCTTTGCTTGTTACAACTAAGAAACATTCTTGCTTCTTGACTTTGAAACAATCAGCTTTTAAAGAATTTGTGCTTGAAAATTTTAATATTAATTAAATTACTTGCAACTATTGTATTGGAGACTACTTTTGAACTGTGAGATGCTATATAATCTGCCTGAGCTTTATAGGCAGGTAGCACTTGTTTCTCCTGTGCTGGAAGAAAAGGAAAGGGAAAAAGAAAAAAAATCAGATAAAGATGCTTGGAATTTGGTATTCAATGCTGCATTTTTTCAGACACTGTCTTTCTCATTTCTATATATGAATGAAGAATGAAGTTTAATCTTTAAGAGAAACAAATTGTAGCTGCAGATTTTACTGTGAACTGCTTGAGTTGTGAAGCTCCAGTCAGAAATTGTCTATGTATTTTGATTATAAGTTATGCATAAGAAATGTTTTCCTCTATCAACATAATGTTTCAAAAACATAGCAGATTTGACTTTGTGACATAGATGGCAGAAATTACATCCATAAGTTCAGTGCTAAGTTCTGGGATATCTGCTCTATGTAATGGCAGGGCTCTGTTTTAATTTTTGCCAGTTTGTAAGCAGTAATTACTAGAGAGTGAAAGATCGATTCTTCTTTCCTCACCTATCTGGTAAATGTAAGCAAATTCAGTTTGGTGTTTCCCAGAGGAAAGTCAAAGCATTGTCCCGTTACAATAGAGATGGTTATAGCTGACCCTGTTTAAGCTGTCCAAATTTTTCTCTTTTCAACAGTAATAATTCATAGTAGTACATAGGGTTAAGCTGGTTGAATAAAATCATGAAAGACAAAAGTAAATGTAAGAATTGCAGAGTCAGTCATCTTATAATTAATGCTAAGCTATCAGATCATGCTGTGACTGAAATGGCTTTGAGTGGGTCACTGAGATGCTTGTGCCATTGTTTCAAAGTGGCCCTGTTGGCAGTGCAGTAATTTTTTGAAAATAGTCTGCTTGAACTAAGAGTCTTCTGTTAATAATTACTGAAAAGAACTCATGACAAGTGCTGCTGGCCTCAAGTTTCTAACTATTCTCTTTAGAAACTCCTCAGAGGCAGCATTTCTGGAAATTTTGCGATAGGTAAACAGGGCTGAGTTGTGTAATTGACTTTATGCACAACCTGTCTTCTGGCATGTTTACTTTTAATGTTAAGCTGACTTGATGGTTAACACTAGAATATCTCATTGCAGTTAAGAGTTGTGGTTAATATCTAAGAGACTTGTGTAACTTCTTTTAACTCCTGCTTTCCTTTTATATAAATACAAGCAGCATAAAAATGAACATAAAGTATTTTTGTGGGAACAGTCATTATGAGCATGTCCACTATGAATTATTCATATGCTGTCACAATTGCATAAAAATATTTTTCAGTATGTGTATTTATACCTTCAAAATATTTTTGAAGTTAAAGTTAGTAGCACTTGGATAAACAACACACTATTGTCTTGGAACAGTAAGTGTACTATTTATAACCATTTCAGTAAAAAATACTGATAATGCTTGTTGACTAGATGTCTATACAAGTTCTGTTAGGATTTAGGAGTTTTACAGACTACCTCCCATTTCCCCCCCTGTTTTTATAGTTGTATCAATTATATACATTTATTTTAATAATTTCTGTATGACAAAGGTTTCTTACAACATCCTTGGGAGCTGAGGATATGTGCATATTTATGCCAAACTACTATTTCCACTTACTCACATTCAAACCTAATTTCAAACAAATGCAGATAAAGTGATGCAGCACTAATTAGCTCTCTTCTGTGGGCTGTGTTAAGTTGTGTGATAGGATCATTAAAGCTGGAAGGACCCTCTGGGGGTCATGTAGTTTATCTTCCTTTCAAGTTAGAGCAGAAGCTTTCCCAGGTGAGTTTTGAGTCTCTCTAATGGTGGAAGCTCCATAAACTGTGGCTGTGGGCCGCCTGTTTCTGCACTTACTCCCTCTCTAGTGGGGGATTTCCTTTGCTGCATCTTGTGATCCTTTCATTTTCTTACTGTGCATCCGTGATGAGAGTCTGGCTCTGTTGTTGCTTGCTGTAACTACACCCTCCCTTGAGTTCTCTGCAATGTGGATAATGTGTTCTCATGGATACTTGGATGTCCATGTGCTGCACCCCACTAGCAACCTTTGCAGCTCTCTGCAGAACTTTATCCTGCTTTATCTTTGTGTGGGACCTGGATAAACTCACTTTTTTTACAGAAAGGAGGCTTAATCAATGTCATGTAACTCAGGCAACCAGGGGAGAGTGAGGAATAAACATGAATTTTCTCATGTCTGTTCGTAACTAATATAAAAAAGTTGTACTTCATCCCTGTTTAGATATGGTGACTATAAATTAACAAGGCTTTTGATGTGAAATTTCTGGTCCTAATCAGAACTTTCTCAGGTGTTAAGAGTGTGAATATACCAGATTAACTGCAACTGATCTTACCTTCTTTGGGTCTGGCTCCTTAAAGCAGGCAAAAATAGCTATTATAATGGCTATAAAATGACTTAGAAGGAAATACTTGCCCTCTTCGTAGTCCTAGTTGCAATGTATTCTGCTTGCTCTTTTATGAGCATCTGTTTCTCAAGTAAGCTATTGAAATAATTGGATTCCAAAAATTGCCTTTCCCATTAAATAGAAATCTTAAACTTCCCAGTCTCTTTGTTAGGTCTTAAATTTGTGCTTATTTTTGTAAATGTTATGTATATAAGCCCTTCTGTGAAAGGCAGTTTTTCTGAATAGTATCTTGCTTGTGCAGTTAATGCAAGATTAGGACACAATGAGTTGAGTGCTGTCAAAACAGCCATGTCACCAGCTGACTTGTCAAACAGCGAAGTATTTGGTGCCCGCTTGTGCCACTTGGTTTTGACAGTGGAGTAGCACACCTTTTCTCCTTTGTGACAGATTTGAGAGCAAACATTTTATAGGGGAACATAGTAAGATCTACAATATTCTGGTGTTTGGTAAGCCAACTATGTCTTTGACTTTGACTTTCAACAGCTGTACATCTAACTCATTCAAACATTTTCTTGATTTTGTCACCTGGAACAGTGCAGCCAAGAGTTTGTAAGAGTTGTTTGAACACCAGGTCTTGTGAACTGCCCTCTGAATGCAGCTGAGGCTCTTCTGCTGGTATCAGCTGAAGATCCTGAAAAGTCTTGATGCTCTGAGACTTGTTGCACTCATAAAATTAATCAGATAGAGATTTAAAAATTTTTTGACATTGTCAAATGTGTAATGCATTTATGTTCTCCACGGGAAAAACTTAAAACTGGGTTTCAGGGCCAGGATTATATATTTTTTTCCTTCTAATTTGAAAGAAGGACCTGCACAATGAATGTAAAGTTCACTGGTGTATGTTTGAAATGTAGGCTTTTTCAGTAGGATTTTGTTAATTAACCTGACTTAGCCATTTGGATCTTGGTATTGTGTGATGATATTTACTAGGTTTAGGAATGGAATGCTGAAGTTTCCTTGGGCGTATCTCAGTTGTATTGATTTTAGTGGATTTGCGCAAAAAAGTAAGAAGTAGTAGATACATACACAAATAAGCATTTTAGTAACAGAAATGATGCATGATCATGCTTGCAAACGTGGAGGTGAAAAACAGAAAAAAATTGATTCTTACTGTGGAAATAAGTACAGAGAAGACTTTCCTATCAGAACAGGAAGAACTTAATTAGTACTAAAAATACTTGTGGACAAAATGAAGTCAATACGAATTTGCAAACATTTCAATTCTTGAATATTAACCTACTTTTGCCTTCTTACATTTAGTGCTAGGTGTACTCTTGTTTCTGTAAAAACATGCGATGAGTTTGTTCTTGCTAGTTGCTAGGGCTTTATTTGAACCAAGATTTAGACCCCTAATTATGGACCAAAGTAGAATGATATAGAAGAAATATATGAAGCATTACCTCAGTGCTACAGTAATGAGAAACTACTCTTCTCCTATCCAAAAATTATTCACCAAAATAATTTGGCCTAAGTGGTAACTGTCCCCCTACCCAAGATGGGAGCTCCAGCATTGTTTGGATTATTGCAGCTCTGAAGGGGATAACAGATGGGTTCCCCTCATCTAGCAAAACAGTGATGTTATTTCTGCTTCAAACAACTCTGAATCAAGCAAAATGTGTTTCTTGGCAGCCTCTATGTACCATTCTCAATCTAGCTGTGCAAATGGGGGTGGTGGTTTCTCTTATTTCACTTGCTTTCAATTGCCTGCCCTTGATTTTCATACTGTTCTGCTTCTGTGTCAAAATGTGACATCCCCAAATCCATCAACTGCCTTTCTTGAGGAAACATCAGCAGCATATTTCAGACTAGTATAATATTCAATTCCTGTGTTTAGCTTTGAGTCCCTCACATCAAGAAAGTCAGTGAGGTGCTGGAGCATGTCTAAAGAAAGGAAACTTCTCTGGGAGCTGGGAAAGGGTCTGGAGCACAAGTCTGATGAGAGGGGTTGTTCAGTCTGGAGAAAAGGAGGCTCAGGAAAGACCTTATTGCTCTACAACCACAACCACCTGGAAGGAGAGAGCATTGGTTGCTTGTCCCATGAACAAGTTATAGAACAGGAAGACATGGCCTCAAGTAGTGCTGGGGAGTTTTATATTGGATAATAGGGAAAATTTCTTTATGGAGGGGTTGTCAAACAGAGGAACATGCTGCCCGGGGAAGTGGTTAAGTCATCACCCTGGAATCATCTAAAAAATGTGGACATGTGGCACTTAGGGATGTGGTTTAGTGTTACGGATTTGGCAGTGCTGGGTCTGTGGTTGGTCTCAATGATCTTAAAGGTCTTTTCCAACTTTGACTTTTCTATGATTCTCTCATGGAGTCAGTGTCACCTTTCTTCTCAGTGCTGCCAAGAGAAGTTTGTGCTCTTGCAGCAGGGAGCGACAGCTAGGTAATACCCGAGTTTATAGAAGCTGTCAGACAACTGTAAAGGAGATAACAGTTTGAATGTAAAGAAACGAGAACTACTTCATTCTGGGAGGAAGTGAAGGTGCATAGCAGCAGGCAAACCTTCAGCATCCATCTTGAGTATTTTCCATATTTTCTTAAGTAGCTTGGATAATCTTTGATCATCCTTCTTTCAGTGCGGGTTTATTGCCTGTTCTGTGGCTTTGCTTTTTGTTAAAATGTGTATTAGAATACAGGGAAGATACTAGGGTAGTGCTGTCCACTCATCTGTGAATGACCTCAGCACTGACTTTGGTGGCGTGTTGTGTGGCAGCAGGTCCAGGCTGGGCCTTGCAAATGTCAAAGCCACTGGCATTACTCCTCCTTAATTAACTGGATGAATGCCATGTACATCACTGGCATAGTGTTCTAGTCTTCTCAGGCCCAATCTAGATGTAAGTTGTGTATTTTAACAGCATAACTGTGCCTGAGAAATGGCCAATTTGCAGTTAAAATCTCATACGTTTTGCGTAACTGGATATACCAAACGCCCTTTATCTCTGTGCTGTGGCTGGGATAACTGATCACTACTCCAGCTCAACTCCTGCAACCTGGGGGACTTGTTAATTTTCATACTGATTGGATACCTGCCTAAAATTCCTAGCAGGTTTCTGACTGAGACATCAGCAGGCTATGGCAAGTCAAAATCCATTAGATTTCTTAAGTTTTCCTGAGAGATCTGCGCTGTCCTGGTTCATTTTCATTGAACTCAGATGGGTTGTACTCCCAGGAGCAGCTGTGTAGGCTGGCATCTCTCTTCAGCCGGGGGATGGGGATGTCAACCACCTTTGGCATCATGGTGAGAGCTGCTGGGTTTGTTACAACTGGGAAGTTGGATGAGACTGTCCTTGAGAGCATTTGTTAAGTGGGTATTTCATTATATATTCATATAATAGGGCAAATAAATGAAAGCCTTGATCCTTAGTCATGGCTGAGACATTGTATGTAGTACAACCTGGTGGCTGAGAATCAGGGCCTGGGAGAAATAGTGGTGAGATGAATCTTTAACATGGTGGATTCTGGACCAACCTGTTAGGTTTAGACTTTTATGGTGGAAAAGATTTGCTGAAACATACCTTGACTCACAAGAACTGCACCTTTCAGTAGAAAGAGACAATGTCTGTCTCTTCTCTTTTAGTGTCTGTCTATCTTTTATTGGCTACCTGGGATGAAATTTCAAATCACTTTGGCTGGGAAGCATCAGTATTTTGGGGGATACCCTAAATAATAACCCAACCTCCTCCACTTATAAACAAACACAGTTATTTAAAAATCATTTTACATACATGTTGTAACATGTATGTAAATAGCAAGAGATACATATTCTAATATGCTTTTGGGTGTTGTCTCACGTAGCAGCCCTGGTGTGGTTATTGTCAGCAGAGAAGTTTTGTGAGCAGGAGTTAATATCTCCAGAAAAAAAAAAAAGGATGCAAAAGTTAAAACCTTATATTTTACAAGGAAGGGTGCTTAGTCACAATTAATTCTGGAAAATGAGTCACTGACTTTGCAACAGAACTTCAAGAATCATTACTTTGATATATCTCATTTAGCAGCCCATTGACAAAGGGATGAGTATGGGCATGGTTGAGGTCCACATGAAGTGGCAGACCTTAAAAATTTACAGAAATGGTGTCTCTTAAATGAAATGCCAGGGAAAGCCTAGGGGCTATTACTTTATTAAGTTCGGCTGAATATGCTGCTGGTTTTACTCTAAGCAAGCAAACCACATTATTTTATCCTCAAGCAATCAGATCAAAACTGAAGGGTGTGAACCTCCTGTCTTTAAGGAAAAGGTTGAGGGTTTTTCTGGTTTTTTCTTTTTAATTTTGGATTTCAGTGTGAATAGGATTTTGTCCAAATCATCCAGTATGCTAAATTTACTGTAAACAAAATAATAACTGCCGAAAGTCTTGTGTTCAACACAGATCAGAGACGGGTAATTTTGCCTTAGAGATTTGGATATAATCAAGTGCATTTTGAGCAAGTTAAAAATGAAAAGTAATGATCTATTTGAAATGAAATGGTCTAGTCTGCAGAATATGTCATGACTTGACTGTAGTGAAAAAATTGTGTTGGGCATATGCAGTATTTAAAAAAATTCCTTTAAAACATGATCATTTAAGGTTCATCCAGAGCTCTGTGGCAGGGTACAGCTGTAACAGAAATGGAGATTCTCTGCTGCAGACTCCTGACAATACACCAGTGGCTTGTCTGCAAGCTCGGGATTTTAAACATAAGAGTTTTTACAATCAGCCTTCAGTTCATAGTTTATTTTCCTTTTCTTGCAGTCATTGGTTTTCTACTCTGATTTTTGGGAGGTAGCTGGGACCTGTGTGCTGTTTGTGTCCAAAGAAAGCACTGTGAGCACAGCTCCACTGCATGCAAATTTTAGGCTAAAGGCTTAAAATCTTATTTCTAACATTAATCTAAAATTCTCTGCCTTAAAAGTCAGTAATAAATTTCACATTTACATAAATCTGAATGTGTTATTTTCACATCACCAGTGAAAAATTTAAACAGATTTTTGTTGTCTGCTGGTAATAATCAACTCCTTTTTTTCCCCTAATGAGAAATACGTTTGTGATTTCATGTCCATAGTCAGCAAGCTGTTTTAAAAACTGTTTTCCTTCTTGCTTGAGATGTGTAAGTGGACTCATAGAGTATAGCAGATAGGAAAGGATGGTATGCCTTGGGCATTTAGTTGACTAACCTCGTTTGTCTGATAATGGAGATGCTGCAAGGATGCCTTTTTCTAGTGGAGTCACAATACTGAGACTATGAGCATTAAGGAGTTAACTGCTTACATCTCTGCAACTTTTGTTAATGCACAGACATATTTGTTGGTTTTGTACTAAATGTAAAGAAAGAAGGATCTGGTTCTTCAAAATTACATGCACCATGTTTGTGTATAGATCTTTACACTATACTTATCACTATCTGCCTATCAGCTGGCAGTAAAGAAATTTATCCAGATTTGCACATTAATCGCTTTATATTCTCCTTCATTGAGATGTATTGTAGAGACGCTAATTAAGGTGAGTGTTTTTTTCTTTTTTCTTTTTTTTCATGATATGGAATATTCTTGTTAACTTACATAGGTAAGCTGCCACCATGTATAAAAATATAACTGTCATATATGTAAGTATGTATCATACATATCATATTACACCATGCATAAAATTCTTTGTTTCATGAATGTTCCATATCAAAGAATAAAAATCTTCTGCAGGAATAGGTTTCAAGTCAAGGCATAGCAGTTAATTGGTTTGTAGCCTTATGTTAAAAGCATCTTTCCCCAGCAACCTTGGTATATTAAACATCTCTTAAAAATAAAGAGATTGTGGTCATTTTATTGATGACTATGTGAACATGCAAATTGTGTTCTCTGGTTTGCGCAGTTGCCATATCATATAAAGGCACTTCAAAATATACTACCCATTTTAGGGATCCAGTGAAGACTAAGCAATGAGAAAGTAGTGTCCTTGCTTGAATCACTGTGATTAACATCAGGTCACTACTTGAGAGGTTTAATTGCTGAAAGGGAAAAAGAATGGAGGTCAGGGAAAGAAAATCTTACTAAAATATGCCACAGATTCCCTTGAAACCACACAGAATGTTTTGTGCATTACCTTTTCATAGGGAGATAGATGTGTTATCACTACAGTTCCTTGCCCAAGAGCTTATTCAGAGTAATATGGACTTTTAAAAGAAATCTCTGAGGAAACAGCTGTAAATTTAGTGTGAGAAGCTTGTGGGACCTTCCTGAAGGGAAAGTGCAAGGGAGAGGGTTGTTAGCCCTACTGGAGTTGGTTGTTCTCTTTGTAGGTTTTCTACTAATCAGTTTTCAAACTCTGAAATGAATTATATTACAAAGTTTTGTTCAAATCAGTTTACCTATTTCCAAGAAAAAGAAAACCAGACAACTTTTGTCTAAGAAACTCTTGGAGCAAGGAGATTACAATTGCTGTCAGCATGGTCACCATGCCAGAGATGTGTTGTTCTCCATTTTTTTTTAAAAGATATGCGTAAAATAAGCCCACTTAAGATGCTGGAATCTCTCTCTCAGGAGGGATTGCCTCAGACTTTCTCAGTGAAGTCCTGTTAGGATGCCATCTCACACTGGCTCTATGAGGTCCTAGTGTTCCTGATGCTTGAGTTTGGGTACCAAAACTGAAAAACATTTTCTTGCATTTGGAGCCATCAAATGTGTCTCTGTGTTACCTGTCCCGCAGCATGGGAGTGTGGAGAAATTTCCTCTCTTGATTCACATAGGGACAAGGGCAAAGTCGGTGGGGAGAGTGAAGAAACAGATTGGAGGTGGGTCGGAGCAGTGGAGGGAGGATTCAGTGCAATCCACAGGAACCGGTGAGGATGTCTGGCTGGGGAAGCAGCAGTGTCTGTGCAAGGAGGGTGAGCATGGAGGATGCTGTTAGTGCTCCGTGGAATCAGGCAGCATGTGGGAAAGGGCAAGGAACTGGGGAGTGGTTCGGGAAAGCACACAAAACCCCCTGGGTTACACCACGGGTAGATCTAATTAAGGAGCAGAGCACTGGCAGGCAGGGATGAGCGATGATGCCGGGGAGGAGACAGTGGTGGTCCTGTGTGAGTTGCAGGGGGAGGGGAAACAACTGGTGGTGACACTGCCACATTCACACAAAAGAATGAATTAATCGTTGGCAGGTTCTGTCGATGCTTTAAGTTTAAATTATGTGTGCTGCTGTTTTAACTTAACACTTGCAGTTTGTGTTTATTTATGTGCAGGGGTATCATTCTACCAGGAAGAAAAAAAAAAAAAAAAAAAGGCTGGCTTGGATTCTGTTTTATCTGAATATGCAGCGCTGGAACCTGCAGCGATTCGGGGACTGATTGACAGCTGAATGATTCGGGAGTTGATTGACAGCTGAATGAGGCACTCTGGCTGTGAGTGTGGGTGTGAGGGGCCAGGGAGCACTAGCAGAGGGTGACAAGAGCTGGGAGCTGTGATGGATACCGCCTTTTCATCCCCCACTGCTGCCGCGGCTCCGTGAGCGTCCTTCCTTTCCCATGCACGGGCTTTTATGTTGGTTTTTTTTTTCCAGTCAAGCCTGTTAAAGTTGAATGCAGCCCAGCACCAGTAAAATGGTAATATGAGCCCATGCAGTGTGTGGCACTGGATAGCATCTCTTCAGGACGGCCAGAAATTCTAGAAGGAGAAGGAGAGAATGCAGGTGTATAGAGTTCCCCATTAGCAGCCATTATGGCCTGCTAATGGGTAACTTATTCTTGTCCCGGTGTAAACGTGTTGACTGTCTCTTTTTTTTAAAAATTTTTATTTTATTTTATTTATTTTTTTTTAATGTGTGTGGGTGGCATTTGTTAATGAGAATATCTGGAAAACCAAAATACTTGCTGTGTATCCTCCATTGCTCTAATGGGAAATATCTATTGAACAAAAAATGAAGACTTTAAACAAAAAAGTCAATCTTCAATTTTTTTAAAATATGAAATTCCAGATGCTAATTTTGAGAAATTAGGAATTAAGTTTCCAGTACAATGAATCAGTTTTCTGGGAAGCACCATGGCAACCAAATTATCAAAGATGTACAGAAATTGCTTGTACATTTTTCACAGTAATATATGTATTCCTTTGCCTTACGTCTGTCACCACTGCAGAAGTAAGTAACTTGGTGGTGTCAGCCCAAAAGAGAATTTGAACTTCATCAAACAGGAAATAGCACTTTTAAATATTAAAAACCATAAAGTGTTTGGGAAAAGCTTTTTGGGATGTGAGTGGCTCTGTGGTGGGGCACGACTCCCTCGGGTTTGTGGTGGAAGAGGAAAGATCCAAGGATCTATGTGCTTTGAAAGGCTTGTTGAATGGAGAGAGCTACTATTTTTGTTTTGCATTTCCCCCTCTCTTTCTTCCCCGAGTCACCTATGCCAGAGCTAGGGAGAAAAGGTGGGTCTGTCCAGTCAAGAAATATACCTTCTCTTTGTCCATTCTGTTAGTTTTGCATCTGAGAAGGTTCCACTGTTTTTCTTGTAATTTTTTCTCGTGTAATATCTCTTGACTGATAATGAGAAAGTTCAATTAACAGAAGCAGCTGATAAACAAAATCATGTTAGCACCATTGCTTTTGAAGAAGGAAAATATAAGAACTTATTTAAAAAAAAATTAACTGAGCTTGATAGAGGTTTCTAAGGTGTGAATTGACTTGAAGATGAAGATTTAAGTCTCTATGTTCTATATTTCTAGCCCTTACCCTTGAACATGGGGATTTAGAAAGAAAGGGTTAAAAAATAAATTGAGAATCTACTTGGAAATTGCCATCATAAGTTGCTGACTTCATGGCCAGAACGCTGATGAGATTTTGAGAAATGGAGACTAAAGGAGGGGGAAGAAAAAAGTGGGATGACAAAGGTAAAAGTCAGAGAGCAGCAGGTAATAATTATCTTAAGAAAAGAAGGAGCAACTTGAAGGCAAACATGTTAATGAGGCTGAGAGCAGGTGGTAAGCAGGGCATCAAATTTGGACTTTGCTGAGGGACAGAGAGCATGAGAAGGTGGTTTGTTTTTTGCTCAGTCTAGTGGAGCTCTCTACAAACAAGCTTCTGCAGGTATGCTCAGCTCTGACAGTACAGCTTTCATTCTGAATGAAAAAAATGGCAAAATAAAGGATTGGCAAGATGTTCACTGACCTTTTCTCCTTCCCATTCTTTTTGCTCCTGAAAGCTTCCCAAACAATCTAACACAGAAAACCTTCCAACCATTTTGCCAGCTAATAGTTTGAGCCAACTTCTTATAATGAGAATATAACTTCATTACTTCTTTAACAGCTGAAACAATAGTAAAATCCCTGAGCAGTTTGACAGAGTGAGTGTCTAGTCTTTAATTTTTAACATTCTCTTTCTGAAAGCCTTTTAGAGTTCAGCTCTTTACTGACACTCTCCCTTGTCAGTCTTGCACTTAAAGCAGTTAAGCAAAGCAAGTGACATATTTAAATTTTAAGTCCCTGTGCTCTAAAACTGCTATACATTATCAGTTTAGTATGCTCCATGAAAATGCATGCAATGCCTAATTTAAAAGAGGTATTTAAGTGGATGACCATAGGAAAAGATAGGGTATTAGAACTGAGGCTTTAGTACCTCAAGTGCCTCCCTTTGGCACAAAGGCAGCAATCACAAAATTACAAATAGGAGGAATAGAACCAAATATACCAGGACTAGATGACTGATACAAAAAAGATTATACCTATGTATTTATTTCTCAATTGATATTTTGTAAGTAAGTTGACAAAACTAACATGAATTGCTGTAATAAAACATAACAAATAAAGGAAGAAAAATAAATAAGGCAAAAATAACTAAAAAGGGGACAAAACAGTAACCAAGAATGCCAAAATAAGCAGCAGCAAAAAATAGACTTTTAAAATGGCAAGAAATTTATATGAGAAAGGTTTCAAGAAAAATTACAATGACTGCAAAAAGAATTGCAGAAACTGTGTCATGAAAATCACCTAGAAAATGGGATGCTTACTTTATTTAGAATGAATGTGCCAAAAGTAAGAACAGCATCCTTTCTCTGCCAGGATAACTCTTCCACCAAGTGCTCTATCATGGAGCTGCTCACCTCACAGAGTAAAGGGCTCTTTCCTGACCAGAAGGTACACCAGGTCACACAGCTGTGAGTGAAGAGTAGTTTCAAAAAGTAGAAAAACAATAGCAATCTACATCTTCACTCTTCCCAATGAGTGGTTGTGGTTGTATTCTGTATTTTTTATTTCATTATTACATTATTCATATTTCCTTTCTTAGGTGTAGATTTATTCAAAGTACATTAGAATGATGGAAATGTTCATTGGTATTCAGTTCTTCAGAAAAGATCTTTTCTGTGAAAACTTGGAATGCATTATTGTTGGTAGCTTAACTCATCTGTCGTACAGTGAATGTAGTGCTAATGAACTGGATAATGTTAATATCAGGGGATAGATTAGTAGATAGATTTTAACAAAAAATTTATATGGCTAGAATTCCTCTAAACAGAACCAGTTGCTGCCATTTTGTAAAATATCATTCGTTGCAGAGAAGAGATCAGTTTTAAAGCACTAGTAAGTAATTATGTTTCCAAAATGTATTTGTCTTCCCATTACTTATTTGCTTGCTCTACTTGCCCTTTGTTTTCTTCATTGGGCTTTGATTCCTGCTTAGAGCATTCCTTTTAATATGTGTTCATGTCCAAATTGCATTGCTGTACCATGGAAATATAAATACACTTGCTTAAATCTTCTCCCCAAAAAGGACCCCACTGAATTGATTTCCCATCATTTTTCCCAATTTTCCATAATTTCCCAACATTCAAAAAAACCCCAAACATTTTTAAAGCATAATTTCTTTAATTTATTTTCTTCTGTGTTTCGGAATCAATTAAATTCGTTTACATCTATCTGTGACAGTGCCTCAAAGTGCACTCCAGCCAGTAGTTACAAGGGGAGATGTTTAACTGTCTGGAGCCCATGCTTCTAAGAATGTATCCCTCTCTCAAGGAGGTTACCCCTGCGTAGATGAATTTGTGACAGATACAATAATTGCAAAACCAGAAAAATATGGTGCATCTTCAGACATTTTTTCTAGAACAGCGTTTTCTGACTGAAATGCAATGGATTGACCACTAGTGAAAGCTAAACTGATTTACAGGTATCTTAATGTACAGCACTTAGAATTCTGTGTCATCTCTTACATCCAGGCAGGTCAGACACTGTGTCAAGTTCTTGGGAACAGTGATAGGGAGGTCTGCCTGTGCCCATAAATCCAAGGAGTTCTCACACAAAAACCTCTGAAAACATGTTGGCATGTCTACTGCCAGTGAAACACAAGCAGAGAGGAAGGGATGGATTAGTACATTTTGGATGGTACATTTTAATGATGTATACTTAGGGCAACTTGTGTTGTTTCGTTTGTATTTGTTAAATTCTCAGTTCCTCAAAGTATTTACTTCTGTTACATGATTGTGCTGGGGAATGCCTTGCACGTATAAAATAACACTAATGTAAATTCTTCTCTGTTTGGACATGCATTCTGGAAATTAGGGTTAAGCTGTTTTGTCTGGGTGAATATTTGTAAATGTTTAGCATTTTTAATTTAAAGACTTTTCTGTGCTTGAACATGTGGTATGCAAATTGAGGCCTGGGTGGCACACTGCCTTGGGGAAAAGGGGTCCTTAGTCTTCATTGTTAAAAACCAAGAACTTTGATTTCAGAGTGTCATGCCTTGCTGCTTTTGTCAGGAGCAGGTGATGAAAAATTGCAGGGTGTCTAGTCTTGAAGTAAGGAGGAAGAATAGGCCAAAAAGAAAAGTGAGAAAATGCTGTTTCGTAACACCTATTTCTGCTCTGTGTCTGCTCACTCTCATGCACGACTGTGTGCTGCCTTTGTGCATAATTTTATTTCTCCTTAGTAACCTTTACCTAGGGCAAATACTGCAATTTGGTCTCCAAGTATGCTGCATCAGGGGGACTCTCTGCTGGGCATCTCAAAAGGCAAAGGTTATGTTCACCTAAGTTCTAAGCCCTTTTTCTGAGCAAAGGCTCATGAGTTCTGCATCTTTCTTAGCTTTTTTTAGTGGGGTTGTAAGAGGTAGAGTGTGTGGATTGAATTATTTTCAATCCAAGGAGAAAAGCCCCATGATGTCTGCTTGATCTAAAAGAGGCAATAACAGGAGGCTTCACTACCTATAGCACTTTTCATTCAATAGAAGGACTAGCATCCTACTGGGGCAGAGATTTCGTCTTTAAATTCAGTTAATGTCAGTCTGATGTGGCCTCCACTGCTCTGTAGAAAGCAAGAGAGAAAATTAAGAACTACCCAACAAGAAAAACCTCACTGGAGCTAAAAAGCAGTGAGCTCTGTTAAAGGTAAGAATTTCTGGTGTCTAAATATAGAGTAACATGAATATATTAAAACACAGAACTCTATGTACTGCTTCTAAAAGAATAATTTCAATTTGGTTACGAAAATTACAGTTAAACCAGCCTTCTCCTGAATGTTCTGGCCGTCATTTTCTTTAGCCAGTATAAACCTGCCTTTCTGGTTTATGAAGCCACAGTGCTAACATGTAAAGCAAGATGTTATGACTCATTGAAACAATTCTTTGTTCTCTCTTGAAAGCATTGCTGATGGTATTTTCAAATGTACTTGGGTTTACCCCTAAGAATGCAAACCTTTTGCAAGTCCGAGCTTAATGCAAGGCAGATCATGTAATTTTTGCAGTGCCATATGATGTGAATGTAATCCTGTTAATGTCTTTGATAGTTTTGGTTTCCAGCTTTGCTGAATTTTGCTGTAATTTTATCAGGGGAAATAAGATGGCTTCTCTTAGTTTGCAAAACTTTGAGCAAATGCAGTAAAAATGTGTTTCAGGACTGAGAAGTAGTTACTAAGGGGTTCATCAGCAAAACTTCTTTCTTGATTTGACTTGAAGATCCAAATTACTTGCATGAAACCCTGAAATCATGAGGCTAAAACTGAGAACTTAAACTGAAAATGAGTCTGCAGTGGTTTCACCAAGGGTCAGTGTTTTATGTGGACCGTGCTCTCCAGTGCTGGCAAAACAGGAGGTTAAGGAAGGCGAGGTTTAAGGGTGTGAGGATAGGTCCTGGCTCACATCCTGGCTGTTCCCTTGCAAAGCACTTCTTTGTGTTCAGCAGGCTGCTGAAAGATGTGAAAAGGATTGGCAGAGCGGGCTGTGGAGACTACAACAAGCAGTCTGTGTTTGCTGTGAGTAACCAAAGCACTGAGCACCTTGCTCCCGTAGAGGTGGAGAGCCCCCAGCCACTGTAAGCTGCGTAGGTTTGCTCAGCCTTTCTTCATCAGCCAGATCACCTCTTTCTGCAGGACCTGCAATTATTGAAGTGTTAACTGAGCTGCGTCAAAAGAGAATAAATTAACAGGCATTTATGTTTTCTATCTGCCTAGCAGTATAAGTAAAAAGCAGTTTAAAGCCTTTTATCTCTGAAAGGAACAAAAGGAAGCTTTTAGTTTTAACCCAACCAGGTCTGATATATGCATCTTTCTTGGTGATAACACACCAGCTTAAGGGTCCATAGGAGGAAAGCTGTCCCAAAAATTCCTTGAGCAGTCGTCAACTGAATGAAGCAGAAGACTTCCAGCCAAGAAGGGTAGTTGCATTCTAAACTGGTGCAGAGTCATGTAAGTTGAACTCCTGTAAGACTTAAGCTTCTTTGATTACTCCCAGGATTGTGTACTCTTATTGTAAGTAAAATAATACTTACATTATTGAAATTGACAGCTTCATCTTGGTGGCTCAATCACTGTTTCTCAGTGCTGTTAATAAAACCAAATGACACCGTGAATAATGGTATTGGTCAGACAAGGAGTGGAAAGCTCATTGAAAGAAAACAGATTTGAACTTCCCACAGTCACAGAAGCTGAGCAAGGCTTGGGTGGGCACCACTCGATGTGTCCTGTGAGCCATGGTGCAGGCACCCCTTTTTCTACCTTCTGCAAGGGTTTGCTGACCTCACTGTGTTTAACTGTGTCAAAACCCATCAACTCTGAGTGGCTGATGCTGGAGATCCTTTAGTCTAAAATGTTCTCTGAATGTTTGGTGCACAGCTGGAAGCGTTGCCATCATTTATCTGCATGGGTCATTTGGAGTCAGGGCTGCTTGCTTATTTTGAACTTTTCTTGTCTGTTTCTAAAAATGCCTGTCCAGCCCTAGGTTCCCAAGACATTGCTGTACTGTTTAAATGATGATGGAAATAGTTAACAAGGCTGAAGGTAATTTACCTTATGACACAGAATCATAGAACATGCCAACTGGAAGGGGCCCACCAGGATCATCAAGTCCAATACATGAATGATGAGATAACAATGTACTTTTTAGTAGGATATCTCCTATGCTTCTTTTGAATGACAACTAATTTAAAAATAAAATGAGCAAGGACAATTACTACTTCAGTCTTAAATCCCTACTGTCTAGTAATCAAACCTGTATTTTGGAGGTGTATTTTGTTTTGTTCCAACTTTTTTTCTGCAGTGCTCCTGATAGTCACTCTACAGCTTGTCTTGCCTTGTTCTCACAACCTGACTTCAGCTTCTTGTTGATGAAACTGGTGATAAAAATCACTGTTTTTCTCTGCTTTATCCAACTAAATAAATTGAGATGTAGTGAATTTCTGCTTACCTTAATCATGTTTCCCCCAGATTGCCCTCTGTTTTGTGGCTGATCATTAAGGCTCACTGTACACACTGAGGGAACATGTAATTGCAGATGCCTGATGTAAACAACCAGTCTGATGGATTCAGACAAAGAGAATCTTTCAAGTACATCTCCTAATTTAAGCAAATGTATAGTAAATCTGGTGAATAGCATGGATGTGCTATTTCTAGCCTACCAGAGATGTTAACCTTGTCATGGCTTGCTTAGTGTGTGAGTAACCACCTGAAATTGTTGTATTGTCCCTGCTCGTGGGATTAGATATGAATCCTGACCAAATGCACCTGCTGAAAAAAACCCAGACCTTCACTATTGTGATGTAATTAATACTTCACCAGCAGAACTAAATTAAATCATTTTTAATCAGTATTATTTGCCATTTTAATTTTGAAATTATCTGTTCGTAGGTTAGAAAGTGAAACTGCACAAAGAGTATCTCACAGCTTCCACTTTCTGTTTCTTTTCTCTGTGGTGATTTTACTATAGTCTAGTAGTCTATAAAATATGAAGCAGTTAAGCAAAACCTTATTATGAGTTATGTCCATATTTTCTTGTGCAATTTAGGACTGTAATCATCAAAGGCTCTAATTGGTTCTGAGAGGGGATCATTCTGTGTAATTATTCTCCATATTTCTCATCTGTTTGTTGTTGGCTGCCAGGCGAACCAACAAATATGAGGCATTCAGGTGGAAGTGAGCTTTTTATGGAGCATATTGTCCCTGACATTGTTTGCAAATACTGTCGTAGACACTTAATGAAGTGCTATTCAAGAAAACAGTGGGATTATTTCAATTCAGGATGTTGGACTGTTCTCCCTTCTACTATCAAAAATATTTTACAATAAAACAAATAAAACTAACCTTCTTTACAAAGATTAGTAACAGAGAAGTTAATGATGTGTAATTTAGGTCTTAAGGGCAGTTTTGCCTCCTATTCTCCATTGTCAGAGTTTGAGTGACAGGTCTGCACTGGGAGGGTGAGTGGGATTTGAAAAATGCTGTGTTCTCTAGAACCGTGGGGTTTTTGTTTGTTTGTTTGTTTTTCTTTTGGTATTGTGTAACCACTACCTTGCCAGCTTCCTCATAGTATTTTACAAATTATTTTTCAAACATGCAAAATATTTTCATCTGTACTGCTGAAATTTTTGTTAAATGCACTGGGAACTGCCTCATTTTTTTTTTTCTAGGCAAAGCTAATTGAATGCATGAATGCCACTGCACATAGCTGACAAAGGCAGAGCATCTTTGTGAATAGGCTGTGTAAATTCTTTCCCACAGAAGTCAACGAAGGGGTCGGTTGTCCTGGGCTACGTATTTCGTCACTTAAACCTGGTGGAAATAGATTACTTTGGGCTGCGCTACTGTGACCGAAGTCATCAAACGGTGAGTGAGAGACACAGCAGATTGGATTTGCCATGCATAAAATTCACCCTGTTGTGCTGGTTGCCGGTATAGCATTAGATTGCCACACTTTCCCTAACTTTCACTGTTTCCTGGCTCAGGTTTCCAGTAATAATTTATTTTGTTTATTTCCAGTAAAGTCTTGGAATAGCCATTAACATCTTAGATAGGAATGGAATCAAATGTTAAATCTTGTTTGAAAACTAAATTTAGAAAGTACAAATAAAAAATTATTATATGAACTTAGGATTGATATTTTTTCCTCTTTAATACTGTGCCCTGAAGCCAGTGCCTGGTGCTCTGTGCTGCTCAGCCTCACTTGGCCCTGCAGTGCCTGGGAAGGAGCATCCCTGAGTGCATCATAGCCTGCTTCACTTGCTGCAATGCCAGCCAAACACCTGTTTCAGGGTGTGTCAGGCAATACCATTTTCACTCTGCCTACACCATCTCTGTGTCCCTGAGCCCGTGTTCTCTAGAGCCTCCTTGGCAGGGACTCACCCCGTATCTGAGGCTTTTTCCATTGGGACATTTCCATCCTAAACAGACAAGGAGATGTTTCAGCCAGTCTGAGATGTTTTGGCCAAAGCAGGCAGTGTTTTGGAGCAGTGCTGTCTGCCCCACCAAAGGCTTGTGCAGGATTGCTGCAGGCAGAGGTGAGGAGCAGGGCGTGCTCAGCAAGAGGAACCAGTGGTGTATTCATAGGATGGTCTTCATACTACCTTAAAATTATGAAAGGAATAGTGCCTGACCTATGGTTAAGTCAAGCCATTTTGAAGCCAGTGTTTTGTGATGATAGCATGGCACAAGATCCTGTTTCACCTATATATAGTAATAAGTTATTGAACTGGCTTAATATTTGCTGATGTCTTCTGTTAACCAGAAGTTGATAATGTAAAGCCTGAATTTAGAACAGTATTAAGCAGATTGCTGATTTCTACTGAGAGCTACAGACTGCCCCACTCCCTGTGTTTTAACTTCAGTGCCATAGTCCAGAAATGTATGAATTCAGTTCCTTGATGAGCTTCTAATAATTTTATTTCATGAAGATGAAAGCCAGGTTCAGCTGTGAATTAAAGATAGGCTGTTAAAAATTATGGTTTTCATTTCCTGAGGAATTTGAGGTGTGAATGAGAGCAGGTAGGTATTTTTTGCTCTCAGAAGTGTTTTCCTTTTAGCTATGGTTGCAAATAAAATAGAAATTGCTGTTCCTGGGAATATTTCCAGAAGCATACATGGGGTATATTTAGTGGTGTATATGAAAATATGTGTATAAAAATGGATTGCACCTCTGTTATGAAAGGGACACATAAAAGCACATTTTAGGTCACATCCTTTTGTTCTACTTTTTCTCTCATATGGTACTCCAGTGGTGTAAATTTAATGTTAGCTTTAGGCTTAATCCTCTGGCCAGCCCAGTGTCAGGAAGCTACTGTGACGCTTGATTTTCCCATGGATTAGGAAGGTGTTTATTCCACTTCTGTCATTTACTTGCTCTTACACAAGCATTGGCCTTGTCATGTGGATACGGGACCTCAGCTGTGTGCAAGGTTATGGAGTGCTCCTGCCCAGCCATGGAGATGCTGCCACAGGGACTGCCAAGTGTGTGCTGCTGCCTTTGCACCTGGGCTGTTCTGTAACACACCTTTGTGAAAAGGCCTGTTTGTGTTCTTTGTCTGTGTAAGGATAACAAAAAGCTGATGCTCCCTAATCTGAAAAGTTCATAAATGAGCCAAAAAGTGCTACTGTGTGTAGTTTTATGTGTTTTATGATGTGTGGTTTTATGCTGCTAGCTTGCTATTTTTAGTGAACTCCTGTAAGCTCTTAAGAATGGGCAGTATAATGGAAAGTTTTCACACAACAAACAACACCTTGTGCTTTAGCTGTAAACATATATTTACTTGCATGCTGACTGTGGCTAAAACTCTCTGGGCTGTTGTGGGAATTAGTTCAGTAATGGCTGGCAAGAAGCCTAGGTCTGCATTTTGGATTGGATATTTTTTGGATCAACCACAGTAGACTTCCTAAGGGAAGAGGAAAAAGGTTACCTTGCTAATTAGCTTTAAAACCATAGTCCTGAGTTAGTCTCAGAGGGAGAAAAGTGTTTGGGGGTTGGGCTACCTATTAATACATTGCTTGTGGTGGGGAAAGTTTTATTATTTGTACTGTCAGGTTTTTTTGTCACACTATAGATTTAACTGAATGATGAACAAAGCAGCATAGGCAAAACAAGGTATTTTAAAGAACACAAATCAGTCACAAAAGAAACATTTTTGTTATTAAGGGTTTGAAAGGGATTGTTTGGTTATTTTCCCCATTACTCTTGCATGCTTCAGCACTTCCAGGTGGTCTTTTAAGTGCTGTGTTGGTGAGCTACCTCTTATGTGGGTGGTATAATTATTTTAGTACTACCAGTAGGACTTTAATGAGTGAACAAGGTTTCACTGTGCTATGTAGTGTATATGAATGTGTAGCATTAAAATGGTCTCTTCTTGAACACCAACAAACTAATTAGCCCGTGAGAACAGCTAGATGCAGCAGATTGACAGAACTGGGTGGCACTGGCAGGGGCACGAACAGTAGGATAAAGCATAAATTGGATGACCCTGTCTATAGGGTAGTAATTTGGTCATATTGCACAAATTTCACTTTATTGACATTCCAGGTTTTGCCAAACTCTCCACAGTAAAAGGACAGTATTCAAATGGAAAGATCAAGCTCTGGAAGATTACAAGTTGACGTCAGAATAATGTTACGTATAAATACTGAGTGCACTGAACAAAGGAACAACAAAATATATCTTCTAATAATTGGTTAAAATGCAACATTTAATAATGAATTAAAAATTCCATGATTTAAAACTACACCCCAGTGAACAGATGGGTTCAGCTAATGCTGTGTTGTCAGTAGTGTTTCCTAATAGTGCCCCTGTTGACAAACTACATGGTGCTTCTTCTCATGTGGTATTTGAGTACCTTTCTTTGTGCTGCAAGTTCTTTAAAAAAAGATCAATTTTCTTTGAGCGCCACAGGATCCCTAACAGTGCTCCATCATCTAACCCTCACCTGAGCCTTTTGCATTACTGCAGAGAGTACTGGCACCCAAATTAATGTGAGTTGACACCAGATACTGTCCTCATGGCTCTCAATGTGGATATGGTTCTCAGCTGGGTCTTCCTGGAGAGGACATTTGTGTCTTCTGCCTCGTCTCCCAGGACTTTGTGCCCCATCTGCTATTTCTAGGTGAGACACAATCACCAGAATATGTGTAGCAGAAGCTGAGGGTGGCTGAGGAAACTCTGTCCAGAATCATGGACTCATTATGTTGGAAGTGACCTCTGGAGATCACCCAGTCCAACCTCCTGATAAAAAGAAGAGTCAGCTGGAACAGGTGACACAGGAGCACACCCAGGTTGGTTTAGGATGTCTCCAGAGGGGGAGACTCGACCCCCTCCCTGGACAACTCTTCCAGCGCTCTGCCACCCTCAATGGAAGGAAATTCTTCCTTGTATTGAGGTGGAAATTTCTGTGTTTTAGTTTATGTCCATCGCCCCTCGTCCTGTCACTTTGCACTATTAAAAAGAATCTGGTACCTTCCTCCTGGCACCTGCCTTGGAGATACTTGCATTAGTGAGATCTCTTTTCCAGACTAAAAAGGCCCAGATCCCACCTCTCCTCATAAAAGACATGCTCCAAAGCCTCACCGTCTCTGTGACCCTTCACTGGACCCTATCCTTTAGCTCCTTGTCTCTCTTGCACTAGGGAGGCCAGAACTGGACAGTTTTCCAGATGTGCCTCATTAGGACTGAGGAGAGGAGCAGGATCACCTCCCTCGACTTGCTGGCCACACTCTTCCCACTACAGTCTCTCACTGCTGTAGTATTTGGGGAAAACAGCGTCCCAGGAGTGTACTTCTCCAGGGGCTGGGTGAACTGCTGCTGGGAGGGCTGTCCTGCCACTCTCACTGCTGCTTCCTGCTGTGCTGCAGCTCCCAGGTGCTCTCCCCCCAGTCCCTTTGCTACTGCCTTTGTGGCTTTGCCAGGGTGTGTAGGATAGCCAAGCTGGTATGGAAGAGGCCAGTGTTTTATTGAGGTACACAAAAGGCAGAGATTGCAGTACTACAATGATCTGTCAGGAAAAGCTGAACAGAATTTGATGAGGGAAGGGGTCCTCCTGAAGCCCAAAGGCGTTCTCTTTTGTGATATGCCAAAAGAATCATGCTATATACACAAAATTGTACAGCAGTAAGAATATTTACAACAGTAAATATTCTTATTTTTTGACCTGGTTGTGCTAATCTGAGCTATTATAATCAGAATGTGCCACATACTGATACCTTTCTAGGGCTCTAAGAGGAGAAATACAAACACAGATGGACAAATAATGATATTCATTCATATTCATTCATATTGCACCATGCCCCCACCCTCCAATGTAGATGTGGTTTTCTCCCCTACTCGGAGGAAGCTCTGTTTGAGCGCACAACCCTCAGAGCACAGCAGGTAGGAGGTAACCCATGGCAATACAGGGAATTAATGCCAGACAATGTAGAGCATATTTTGTCTTCAAGATCTTAGAAAAAAAGTCAAATGGTACCTAGCTTGTGTTTTGTTGAATGAAATTTTTAAAATGGATTTTTTTACTCATCCCCAGGCACAATACACTAAATTATCTAGGAGGAAAGAGAATTGTTTGTGTGTGTTGAATTAGATGTCATAACCAGTGGAAAGAAAATGGAGACTGATAATGTTGAGTAGAAACAAGAAATTTTAGAAGAATATTATTGGATTAAAACAACAGACACAAAGCTAGCTGATGGTCAGGGGAGTTACAGGTAGTAAGAATAAACTTTTAGAATGCGGCAGGATCAGTTCACTGATGATATCACAGTAAATGTAATCTATATAACTGCGGATTCTAAAAACAAAGATAGTAGCATTAAATACACATTTATATGCAAGAATTTCCTGAAAGTTTTTACATTTCTTATATAAAAAGGACATCCTGAACTCAGCAGATTGAGGTTCTTTGTACTGGATATTTGCAGGAAAAATCTGATACAGCAATTCCAATTCTTAGTGTTGTCTTAGGCTATGGGAAGCCTCAATAATTTCAGATTATAATTGAAAAATGACACATTTTGTCTCCAAAACTGTGCTTCTTCCTGTTGTAAATGTGATCGAAAACTAACACCTTGGTTGTGAGAATCTAATTAAGACAGTCCAACATTTAGTTTGAATTTGGTAGATCTTTCTGCACCAGACACCTCATTGACTGATACTACAGCAAACATTTCTACCTAGTTAATATTTTGTTTCAAGCAGGTTCATGGAATTTGACCCAAGTTTAACCCTATGCAGATGCAAAAAATTAAGATTCCAGATTTGTGGTAAAGTTCTTGCAGGCACTTAAAAAGGCTAATTATGAAATACTGCATGGAGCTTGGGTGCATGCTGCTTGCATGCCTGGCTTGTATGGGAGCCAGGTTTGTAAAAGTATAAAGGACAAAAGAGTCCATTTATTCTTTATGCTGTACTTTAAAACATTTTTTTAAATGTAGTTTCTCCTAAGTTTAAAAGGGAGCTATTTTCCTTAATAACATTGTACCTTTAAAAACAGTCTTAGTAAATAAAAAATTATTAAAGTAATACTGTATGCATTTGCAAAGAACAATTAGCAAACTAGTCCCTTTCGTAACTGGGTAGTTGCATTGGTTAGGACTATTGCAAAATGATTATATGTTTTTCCCACTTCTTCTGTAAATGTTAAATACTTTTAGATTCTCAGCGCTGGTCCCTTGCAGCTGGTTGAGGAGATGCTGTGTCCTCCAGCCCTCTGCAGCAGGGGTGAGCTGTTTGCAGGCCCTGCTCGCAGGGGCACAGGTGGGAGAGCACTGGGGGCGTCCCAGGGGCTGCCAGGAGATGGGAAGGGCGGAGGCAGCAGTCGGAGCTGCCTTGGCATTCACCACGCCGGGGTTTGTTGTCAGCAACTGCTGTGCAAGTGCGCTGGGTTAATGGGACACTGCTTTTTTGTTGCATTTCTCTTGGCACTTCAGCCTGTCAGCTTGGTGGTGTAACTATAGCTGACACTGTTTATCCATCTGTACAAGCTTTTAACAAGTATCTAGCACACAGTACTGCGTAGGTGCGCCCAGGTGTGCTTGCAGGGCCCTGGTGTTGGGGTTCTTCATCTCTAAATGTTCTCATCTTTACTGTCTGACTTTGGCTTGAAAAATGCCTTTGCATTATCTGTGAAATTCCATTCATCTTTGGCTTGCAAATAAAGTGCTAGAAATCTCCTGCTCCTCCCCCCACCTCTTGCATTCTTCAGGAAAATTTTGGCATCCTTTGAAATAATAAATAGCTGCGTGGTGATTTTAAGCGCGGGTTTGTGCCATGGCCACAGAGCTAAGTACTCACTGGAGAAATGAAAAGGCAGATGAGATTCTTGTCTCCACCATACTGAAGCATTTAAGCTCACCTGTGCTGATCTCAAGACCTGAGACACTCACAGAAAAACATATTTTCTCATGACAGCTGATACTTATTTTTACTAGCACAAGCAGCAGCACTCTCTCTTCCAGGGATGACAGTGCAGCTCCTCCTATCAGCTCAGTATGAAGGAAGAAGAAAATGTTAAGTGATATGAATAACCAATTGTTCTGTGTTAATTTTCAAAGTTAAGTAACTAATTTCCATAATTATCTGTCTTGCAGTACTGGCTGGATCCTGCAAAGACCCTCGCTGAACATAAAGAATTGATAAACAGTATGTATTTAATTTGAATTTAAAGGACAGAGATGAAGTAACAATGTTCCATCTTCACAGTCGGCACAATATTCTAGTCACAACAGATTTATAGTTCTTAACAAGTTTGTTAGTGCAGTTCTTTGCTGTATCAAAATTTCACACATGGATTGCACATGGTATCATTTAGTAGTGTCATTATTGTCCAAAGACTGCTGTGTGCTTAAATTTTGTTTTAGGCTAATAAGTGGTGTTATTCTTAATCAGTATAATTTTATAGTGGCTGAGGTGCCTCTATCATGCTTAGCATACCATAACCATTTGCTGTGTGAATGTAATATTTTTTCTGAAAATTTTAAGTTTCATAAAATGTTAAGATAGGCTTTTTAGTAGCTGTTTTGTTGTCAGCTAGTAACAATTAATACCAATGAGCCATTCATGACAACTCACTTTTACACCAATTTTTTTTTTCATGCAGCTGGACCACCATACACTCTGTATTTTGGCATTAAATTTTATGCAGAAGATCCATGTAAACTTAAGGAAGAAATAACAAGGTACAGTATTTAATGAAAGCATAGTTTGTAGATCTCAGCCTAGCAATACATTTCAACCAGGTGCATATTGTTGTGGTGTGCCTGGGTTGTTTTTTTTTCTTGAACATCTGAATGTTTTTGCTTGAACATTGGTGTGTAGAAAGAAAATTGTGATTAACTTCACAGTTAATCACAATTAGTGATTAGTTGATAGTGAGGACTGTTAGGAAGCCCAAGAAGAAAAGATGTTCTCTGGTGCATCAAAAATCAAAGGGCCTTGATGTGCATTTTTAAGAGTGGGGTTTGGATTTTTTTTTCTGTATTTTCAGTTATGCAGTATTACAGCTGCATTTATACTATGCTATAGCCAAGTTTAGAGTTTTTTGGATATCAGATATAAATACAGGGAATTTTCTTCTTTATTGGCCATAGCTTAAATTCCAGAACTGTTTTTCAAGGGGATTTCTTTTGGACTTACTAAAAATATGTGAAGGAAATTTAAGAGTTGCATGCCTCTGATTCTTTTACCTAAGCTTGTGCTCTGCAAGGTATGAGGATGTACACAGTAACACATGCACATGCTTGCACACAGACACACACACAAGGTTACTGAACTGTCTCACAGTTTTAGGGTTATCTGTCTGTTTTATTTATTAAATGTCTCAGACAATTAACTTTAGGTTCAAAAGGAAATTTGAGAATTTGGGTAGGTAGGTGGACAAAATTAGCGTGCTGGCTTGCATTAACAAATGCCAAAATACTTCTTTTGATGTCCTAAGAATGCGGCACATGAGGATTCATTAGAATGCATGCAAGGCTTTTAATTTTTCTAAATCAAAGGTTGCAGCACAGGCAGAATATTTTTCTCACTCCAGAGTGAGAAAATTCTTTTTTTTCCAACTGGCACAACAGGAATGGAAGTCTCCGATGTAACAAGACTCAGGCTGGCCTGGTAAAAATAAAAAATGCTGTGACTTGCTAGGTAAAAGAACATAAGCTGGCAGCAATGGGATGCCCCTGTACTATGGAAATTTGGTGCCATTTTCTTGTACTTTCCCAGAAGAGCTTTAAATCCTCCTCACAGGGAAAGACAGGTGTCCCTGGGAGAGGGAGCTTTGGCCACAGAACCTGTTGTGATTGCCTCCCAGGAGGCAGGGTGGAGCCAGGGGGCTAAATTTTCACAAGTTCTTTTTTTTGCCCTGTGATAAGGCCAGCCAGTGATCTACACTGCTGATTAGTGTGCAAATCCAGCCAGGAAAGGTTCCAGTGTCATTAGGAAGCCTCTGGTCATGACTTGACAGTGTTTGGTCATGCAGAACTGGCACCTTGGGTGGTACAGACGGCCGGCCTAGGAAAGTGATATTTGTCAGTCTTCTATGAAACACATTGAATAGCCAACTGCTTTCAACATCTGTTGAAGCAGAGCACTTATTCCCATAGGCTCTTAAAACTTGGAAGGAAGGCTATTTTTGTTCAGGAAAATAACAGTAGTAATACTATTACTACTACTACTAATACCACCATCTCCTTAGAATACTTATGGCTATAATAATAATAATAACACCACCATGTCCTTAGAATAATTTGGGTTGGAAGGCACTCTTAAAGGTCCTTCTACTTAGGAGGCATTAAAGATCCTCTTTTCCTTTACAATAATAATATTCTGCCTAACTCTAATTCGAGTGATGTGTTAACTGCTTTGTGCTAATCAATGTGTTTCTTTGGAGCATGTATTTATTACTTTAATGGACATGAGAGCTAGCTCTGTTGTTATTAGATTCTGATGATCTGTGCCATTACATGATTACTCTTTGCAAATAATGAAAACCTGTCAAATTTCTAATTGCTTTGCAGCAGAATCTGTCTGGCTTGTCTGCAAAAGCTAACACTGCAGTGTTTGCTGGATATATTTGCTAGAGAAAACTTGCAATTTGACACTCTAATATATGCATGACAAACACAGGCACACAAGATGAGACTGCTTTAGCTATAGGTATGGACAAAAGGCAAGGGGCTCAGTGGCTTCAGTGGGAATTGAGATTGTTCGCCTTAGAGGAGTCACTTAAACAATTAACAGTGCAGGATACAGGTGTATTTTGAGGGTTCCTATGCTACTTTATTTTGAGACTACAGAAATACAGGTACCTGCTGCAAGGATAATATATTTCTAGCATCCTCTCCTTACAAATTCTGCTTTGTAGGGGTGGAGAAATGCTAACAGAAGTATGGGTGTGCAACAGAAATGCATTTCATGTCAGAAAGATGATTTTGTGTGTTCCACAGAGGATGTAAAATCATCTTGGTCATTATCATAATTCATACAGGGAAGATTTGTCTAGATAGGATTGCAAGCATAAACTAGAAGCAGGACTGAGGTATTGCTTAGAGTGAGGAAACACTGAGTGTCTGTGCTTTGTGTTGCCCAGAGACATTCCCAGGAAATTCCTATGCTAATGCCGTTCCTCTAAAGTAGAGAACATTAACCATTTTTTAGAGGATGGACATTCCTACCATAACATCTGTCACAGCACAAACTCTGGGGGAAATCATTAATCAGAAAGACATGGGTATCTTTATTCAGAGGCTCATCTGATAAAGTCTAGAAAATTTGGTTGGACCTTAAATTTTCTGAGTCAGCTATCACGTAACCTGCAGTTTGTAAACTTCTCTGAAATCAGTGTAGGTGCACTTTGAACTTACAGAGCATTCCAAGGTGCTTTCATAAGTCACTTATACTAACACAGAATAAATTATTTGCAGAGTAGCTGAATGGCTCTATGTAGATAAAATTGAACTAGTGAATAATAGAAAAGCTATGTGCTTGTATGGAATACTCTTTTTTTTTTCTGTAAAAAATTACCTTCATTGTATTTTTACATTTTGTAGGAAAACAGTGCAAGACATGAACTTGGGCTGATGTGAAACACTGCATAAATCTGTTGTAATCAAACCAGACAAAATCCAAATAGCGTTTAAAAGATTTTGTGTAAATCATTATAGAATGTTGCAAAACTGCATATCCTTTATATAATGGCTTGTTATCTCGTCTGTTCCATTTGCTTTGGGCATATTGATTAATTCTAAGTGGTCTCAGCTTTATCAAGTGTAGAAGCAGGTTATGACTTTGAAAATTACATTTTCACGCCTGCTATCACTATTCCAAGCAGGAGAGTATCCTGTGCTATGGCAGATTCACTTAGTTGCTGATGGCACACCCATCCATCTTTTTCATGGGCTCCATCAAACTTCCCTGCTGCATTGTAGTCAATACTCCGGTATGTGGAGAGGAAATATTTGAGTAAGCAAGCATCCACTACCCAGTCATCTTTTACACTGGTCCCATGATGAAGTTAAACTTTTGCCCTTTGATAGGTTTCTTGTTCAATTTTTCTGATTCCTATCCCTCTTCCCTACTTCCTGACTGCTCTGTGAAAGTTCAAAAGAGGGAAATGACATTTTAGGGAGATAAGTAATTGCATCTGCACAATATAAGCAGACTGGAAAATAGGGAGTTCTCCCTTTCCTGGGTTCTTCCACTGGATGAATCTTTGTTACTTCAGGATCAATAGGGGAAGTAATTTAGAGAGGAATACAGGCATTTACACATAGTTATGGTACATGGTATGTGCACAGTTAAATGGATAATTTTGAAATATTAAGTGGACTTAAAATAACAACTTTGTTTTATCTCTGTGTTTTAGGTATCAGTTTTTCTTGCAGGTAAAGCAAGATGTTCTACAGGGCCGTTTGCCTTGTCCAATCAACACTGCAGCACAGCTGGGAGCATACATAATTCAGTGTAAGTTCTCCTGGCCCTCTGAGAGCTTATTTCTTTCAATCCTGCATTGTGATTATTTTAAGTGATGACTGAAGACAGCGCTAACACTTTATGCATTTGCTTCCAAACAGAAGTAGCATGACTGATTTCACTTCAAGAGCTGTAAATAAATGACCATTCTGATTAGATAATGCAGGAGCAGTATGGAAATTAGTGTAAAGAAGAAACTTTAAAATCAGTCTGAATACTCTGCTAAACATTATTTGCTTTGCTGGGGAATATTTTATCCAGTACTCAAGACTTTATGACTTTGGATTACATGTAGAGTATGACAAAACCTTCATCAGGAGTTTTACAGATTTCAAAGGCTATTGGTAGCCTCAAATCTGGGAAATAAAGTATTATCTCAAAAATTACATTATATCCATATGAATGCAAGTTTACTTAACGGGAGGATATGATTTGATCTGAAGTGAAGAATTTTCATTTTATTTAGTATTTATCCATCAGTAGAGATCTTTTCAGGAGTGGAAGTTATGTGCTGCATGCTTAATAGAACTAGCAGTCAACTAGAAAGGAGCTATCTGTCTACTGGAGCTGTTGTTCTTTTTCCATTACAGCTCAAGATCTATATTCAAACAGAATTGCAACCAAAAATTGTGTGAAGTGCCATGCTGGGACCTCTATCTGTAATTTTTCCTGTGTTAAATTTAGATTTGTCTAAAGTGATATGTATCAAGGAAAGACTTTTTGTATTGTAGGAATTACAAGTGTGACTCAACAACATTTAATATAACATAAAAAATAGTCCTCCTTTTATATCCATTTAGAATGACAGGGCAGAATAACTTGTGTATGAAATGGGAATCGGCCTAATACAGGATTTTGTGGTGGATTATATGTGTATCTGAAAAGCAATTATTTTTTACTTTATTTTGCCATCTAAGAAATATGACATGTCATTCTCTAAAAATTGTTTGCAATGCACATTTCAGTTTACTGGCAGACATGCCTTCTCTGAAAAATACTTCAAGTGTGAAGCAGGAAAATATGCAATGATGCATCTTCATTTTATGATGAGAAATGATTAAAGAAGTAAATTCATGCCCTTCAGTTATTTTGTAAGGTGGTGAGAGCTGTTGTTTTGGTATAGTGTCCTGTTCCTGTAATTCTAATCTCAAATATTTTTAGTGGAAAACAATGAGATAGTTTATGGGAGAGAGAAGAGTTAAAGCATGGCCAAGGTTACATACAGTGAGTTAAAGTTAGTCCAGGCTCTAGGAGGTATGCATTCCTAAGGGCTCTATAAAAAACTTTATCCTTGTATTTAGGGCTTGCAGTTGTTCCAAATATGTAAAGACACCTGAGAAATGTCCATCTCAGATATTGAACACATAATTTTAATGGAAGTTTTCCAGTGAGACTTCTCAACATCCCTACTGAGCAGCTCACCATCTTTTTCTAGCAACTTCATTTCTACATCTAGGAAAGAAACATTAGTAGTTAGATGAGTCTTTTCCTTCTTGGCTCTTGAAGCCTCCTTTTGGCTATGTTTTTGGCTCAGTGGGCATCGGTTAGAAAGCTCCTGTGAAACTTGGTGTACAGATATTACCCAGGGTTATAAAAAATTGAAATACTAACTTTTGCAGAGTTTCGTAGATGCAATTATAGTTAAGATCAGTAGATGTGAATTCTGGCCAAGATGATATTTGTTTTATAATTATGTTACAACATATGAACAGACATGACTAATGTGAACAAATTCAGGGTTGCGTCAAATGAAACTACATTGGCTATTCTTTTTTTTAAGAAAAGTCTTCTGAAAGCTGTTTTTATTTTAAAAGTGAATTTGATATCCAGGAAATACACTGATATTTTATTGAAAAAAGAAAGCTTGTGATTCTTCACAAGAGATACCATTAGAAGACCTTCCCTCCAGGACTCACAGGATATTTACCTCCATTTGTATTCCCAGTTTATGTTAAAGTTCCAGCAATAATATGAAACTTTTCTGCCAGTAATATTTCAGTATATCATGAGAGTATAATATTACAAAACTAGACTTTTCTTTTACACTTGTTTTGCATATGTTGCCAAATAATCAATGTCATTGAATTCAAACTTTGCTGGCTTAAAATTTTGTCTGGCTTGTAGAAGCAGTAGGTTTCCTTTTGTCAAGGCTTCTAGCTCTTTCTAGCTCTAACCTTCTATATAGGTTTAAAAATGCGTGAAGACAAGTTTTTCTTGCTTTTATGTGTGCTGATGTGAATATTTCTGTGTTCTCTTCCTTCATTCCTTTTTTTCTTATCTGACTGCTGATTAAATTTGCTGTCAGTTGGAGAGGGGTAGCTGGGTACCAGTAGTTGGATTGTATAACACATTTTTGGCTGAGAAGAAGCACAGGTGACCTTTGTTTTCTCCTTGTGTTCTGCAGCTGAGCTGGGGGACTATGACCCGTACAAGCACACTGCAGGTTATGTCTCCGAGTACCGCTTCGTTCCTGACCAGAAGGAAGAGCTGGAGGATGCCATAGAGAGGATACACAAGACTCTGATGTAAGAATTCAGTTCTGTTGGTAACTGGCAGGTAATACCAGACTCAGGGATGCTAGGCAGGTGGGGGGGAACAGCCTCTGGGGCAAAGTGGAGGTTTCTAGACTTGAGGAAAGGACACAAGGAATCCAGTTATACCTCTCAGAAGCAGAAGAAATTTTACATATTGAAGCTGTTCTTTTAGGAAGTGAGTAGGACAATAGCTGGAAATGTGAGGTGTGTCAGACCTAGGTATGGGTGTTTCAGAGACAGCGGTTTTAATAAAACATATGCCAGAAATTCACGAGTAGAGCCAAAATAAACATTTACTTGCTTGTCTCCAAGTTCATGTTCCTGGTAAGTGTAAGGAAGCTTGTTCTAACAAATCCAAGTTAGGTGCAATTGTGATATAACCATTTATGAAGATGAAGGGTTCTTATGAAGCAAGAACCCTTTCATGAGGGTGTTCATCATAGCCTTTGTCAAAGTAACGCGAAGAGATTCAGTTACCCATCTTGTAGTAGATTTAAATTTCTTGATTCTTTTCCTATAATGAAGCCACAGTCTGGATAAAGGTTAAGTAATTTTTGCCTGTAGCATTGTGTGTTAATGTTACATGTATCTTGTTTAATGAGAATAGGTATTAACTCAGGGTCACAGCTGTTCTCTGAAATGTTTTCCAGTAATTGGAGTCTGTGCCATTTGCCATGTTGACCTGAGCTTTCTCTTCCAGGGAAGAGAGTCTGTTGTTACTAATTATTTCTGTGTGGTTGCATGACAGCTTTATACTAATTGACACTTTTCAGAGAACTTACTGCATGTATTTCTATAAAGTAAAAAAGTATTGTGTTTTTTTCCATTCCAGAGAGAGGAAACTGAGTCACAGCTCGTTAGTTTGGTTCACCATCACAGAAGTGGTTTGTGAGAAATGAGACTTGAGATGAATTGCTGTGAACTAAGCAGCCTTCGTTTCTCTCTCTCAAGTTTCTGTAGTCATTAGATTCAGAAGCCAATGGTTGTGAAGGGCAGTGATCACTGTCAAACACGAAGTGATCTGGAGTCCTGGTGCTGTTCTGCTGCTTGGCTGCAGTTGGGTGTCAGTTGGGTGTCAGGGATTTAGCAGCATCAGAGCAGTGAGGAAAGCCAGGGTGTGCTCATTGCTACTTCAGCCCAATTGTTGCCATCAGCACTGCCAGCTTTCACTTCTGCTAGGTGACAACAGTCTCTTCAGCTAAGAAGTGTGAAGCTATAATAGGTGTGGGCATCCCTCCCAAATTGTCTCATTGACCTGAGATATTTTAGGGACAGGAGTGTGATATGGTTTGGAAGAACTGTTTTATTCTTTCTGGATCCCAGCATGGAAACATGGGAGCTTTTTGTGTTTGTTGGTTTGGTTTTTTGTTTGTTTTGTTTAGGGTTTTTTTTTGTTTGTGTTGTTGGTGGGTTTTTTTTGTTTGTTTTTGTTTTTCAAAACAACTGTGTTCCTGCATATACCTTCTTTCTCCTGGTTATGTCAAGAAAAACTGGTTTTGGTTGCGTGTTTCCTCTCAGTTTTGTTTTTGTTTTTTTTTTTTTTTTTTTTTTTTTTTTTTTTTTTTTTTTTTCCCAGCACAATAGCTATGTGGAGATTCAGTAAGGATGCAATTTTTTGAGAAAGTTTCTGAAGCAGGGAAGGCGAGGGAAGAAAGTGGAGGGGGTTTCTGACTCCGCAGCCTGCCTACTGTGATTGTAGTCCCATCTATAAACCAACATGACAGCTCCAAGGTCAGAGAGCAGTGTGAGGTGACCTGATGTTGTCAGGCATGTCTGGAGGATCAAGTGGCGACTTTGGAGCTCACTTGTGAGGGAGGAAACACTTGGTGCTGGAGGAGAGACAGAATCCCTCAGTGCAGACAGGAGAGCCGGTGTTGTGCTACTGACAGCGCCCATTTCAGGCTGTGGGAGATCTGTCTCTGACTGGTGCTTGGCATGTCAGCTGCTGCTGTGTTTTGAATCAACACTTCATACTGCCAGTTGGGCACAAGCAAAGCAAAAACGACCCAGATATTTAGCTTTAAAAGCAGCTTTCAATGTTGCTTAGGGCCTCAAATGGCACTCAGTGCCCTTTGTCCATCCAAAGGAGTGTGTGTGTGTCAGCTGCATGGCTGTCACTTTGCCAGCTCTGTCATTCCCACTGGCAAAGACTGCTTTAGTTTTGGGATGTGTGATGCTGAGGAGAGCTTATCATGTTTTCACACATGATAAAAATAAGCACTCTTTGTAGTAATGGGAGTTCTTTCAGTCCCTGACAGTTCTTCGTCCCTTCATGTTCTGGCTTCTCCATCTGCTTTTGGGAGGACTTCTACCTCTGGTTTCCATCTGCTTCCTTCAGAAGCTCCAGCTCACATCTTTTCCTCCTTCAATATTTTTGCAAATTCAGTTTCTAAAACATGATATATTACTCTGAAAGTATTTATAAAAAAACGCTCAAAAAACTTATTTGACATTTGAGCTTTTTGGTCTTTTCAGAAGCAGATGAGAATAGAGGAGTAAATGCATTAGCATTTTTTCTAAGCCTAGTCAGTAAGGAAAGACTAACAGCAGGGTTTAAATTGGAATTGTATTCTAGCACTAATTCAGTAATGGAATAATCCATTTTGCTCAGGACTGGTATTTAGCCTGTTTGCAAATTCAAATTCAGTGAGACAATGCAGCCCCTGTGACCATTTTGCTTGCACTTCTGAGATATACTTGCAAGACTTTAAATTTAAAAATCAAGCTCCAGAGTAAATTTTTAAAGTAAAAGTGTGTAAAAGATGTGACAGATGTGACATTACTGATTTCTGAATATCCAGTGTTCTGCATGTTCTGAATACAGATAATGAATGACATATCTATTGGGATTTGAAGAAAGGGATTTCTCTTACAGGCTTCAGGTCTGCTGCTTTTCCAGGAGTCCTTGGAGAGAAGAGTACCTGGAAAAGGGGCAGTTCTGCTACATGGATAAGATGAGCTGAAGCAGTCCATCTCCCAGATACAAAGAAGTCATTTTAAATGCCTTTGAATACCTTTAAATATCTATTGCACTAATGCTAGCACTGCTGCTTCATGTCTTTGATCTTGGAGGTCCTTTTTTCTTTGTCAGCCATAACACATAGTTGAGAAAACCTGGATGGTAGCTTCTAGGCTAGAGAGAATGGTGACACAAGAAGCAGGAATGTGCCTATTGCAGGATTTTTCCAGATCTTTGGTCAAAATGTTGAATGTAGAATGCTCTACTTCACACCTTGAATTTGAATGGTAGCACATCCAGTGAATTATTTCCCAAGAAAACCAACAGGATGAAGTGGGATATGCATCTTTTTGAGCTGATATTTTTACAAGATGTACTGTACTTCCCCAATAACAGACCAGTTGCTTTCAGATAAGTATTAAAAGGAAGTGAAAATGAAAACATGACTTCATCTATTTCAGGCTTACAAAGGAGAATCTTGTTCTTCTATCAGTGACAGATATTAAGTGAAGAGCAAATTAAATTCTGAGGATAAGGCTTTGAATTTGTTTAGTTGTTTTGTTCTTTTTGAAAACAAGTTAATTTTCAGTAATGTCAAATATGTTCCTACCAGCCAGGATTTTTCCCTCAACAGTTTTCCCAGTCGTTTCTTGCCAGTGGTACTTTTTAACTGATGGCTTGATATCTGTAGCTAGGAAGGCAGGCAGGATCTTTGAAATGGCTAATCTCATAAGACAGACTCCAAATCTTGTTTTCAACATAGCAGACCTGGGTGCTGCCAGCTGGTGTGACTTCCTGTAGGCAAGATTTTATGGAGAATGTAATAATTTCTCTGAAGTTATCCACCTTGCTTTCAGGAGCTTCAACATTTCCATATGGAAATGGTACCCCAACCACTCATTCTATTCCTGCTTTATTGATAATAATGTAATTATTGGTGAAAAAAAAGTTATTTTGCATATTGAAGCCCGAGAATGAAATGTGTGAAGTGTGTTTGTGGCAGCAATGAAAAGGCAAAAGGCACTGCTTTAGGCAAACATTACATATATGATAGCATATATGTCTGTGCTAGGAGACCACTAGAGATCTAGTCTTATCTGGAATAAGTAGTTCAGAGTTGAAAAGATCATGAGAGTCTAAAAAACTGGTAAGAAGGGCTGCATATGTGTCCAGAAAACTATATTTATTAACATGATCTATTTTGATGTTGATTGGAATTACAAGATTCTTAAAAATAATTGTGTTTACAGGGGTCAAGTTCCTGCTGAGGCAGAAGTGAACTACTTAGGTGTGGCCAAATCTCTGGAAATGTATGGAGTGGATCTCCATCCTGTTTATGTAAGTATTAACTGTAAAAAATTGTTACTGCACTAATGTGTGAAACAGTACTTATATAGTTTTGTTGCCACAGGATAACTGAAAAGGGAACACTACTCAAGAAATGCAAAGGAACACATATTTACAGATGGACAGGATTTCAGTTATTCATATATGCAAAAGCTTAATGATTTTCAGATCAAATGCTGTGATTGTGTTATGTCTATAAAAACCAACCTGTTATACTCTGGATAAAAACAATTCAGATAGAAAATAAGTAATTTGTGCAAGTCTCAGGAGACATGCGTGAGGGTTATTACCTTTGTCGTTGACAGAAGAATTTGCACATTATTTTAGTTTAAAAAAAGAGCAAGTGTGTCCTGAAACCTTTTCAATACCATTGCAAAAATTAGGGTGGAGTAGCAGTAGCATGTCTGGCTTTTTAAAATATTTGTTGTCAAGGTTTTGCTAAAGATCCAGAGTACGTTTCCATTTTTTTCCCAGTGTTGTATCATGCAGCATTGCAAGTTGTCTGTACTGCCTCAGAAAACCCCTCAGTTTCTTCTGTCTGTCAGCATGTATGTTGGGATTGGATCCAAGTCATCACCTGGAGGCTATGTGCTTCTGGTGGAAACATCATTGTATCTTGTTTGAATTATTCTGCTTGTGGCAGGCAATTTTTTTGAATAAAAGGAAATCAGGAGTTCAAATGGGGAGTTGTAGTATAGATAGTTCACTGAGTTAGATATCAGTACTTTGTAAAATTACTTGAAAGAAAATGAAGAAATCAAGATAGTACCCAAAGATTAAATATGTATTTCCTCTGAAAAATGTGTAGCCTGCAATATATAGTACCTTTTAATGCAACCTACAGCTTAATTATATTCACATCCCAGGCTTTGTTCCCCTCCCACCAATGGAAAAATGGGGAGTTACTGAAACAAGATCCAACATGATCTAACAAAATCATGTTAAATTAGTACAGCCTGGAATTTTTTTTGCCTCATAACTTGCCTTTGTTGTGCAATGAAATCCCTGCCTGGGTAACCTGTGAACATCATTGTTCCTACTTAAATTACATCAGCAGCAGAAGCCCTCATTTGAGACTGAAGCTGCACACATGACGAGATGCAGTTATTTTCCTCCTTTGGTCACATTAAAAGTCAAGTTGCCTTTAGCAGTAATTTCACTGAGGAGCACAGGCAGAGGTGTGCTTGACCTTTGCCAGCCCTGTAATCACACAGGACACTTTTTCAGTGTCTCAAGCAGTGCCTCTCACAGTTGATAATTCTGCTGCGCATGCTCTGCTGGTTTAGACTTGCAGGGCTCTTCCTCATTGCCTCAAGTAGGCAGGTGAATGAGCTTTTCCAGCTGACTTTCTTTTAACCTCATGCACTAGGGTTTGCACTCTTTCAGTTGTAAGCTGCTTCTGGTTTTGGTTATTGACTGTAAACTGGGGAGGTGGGGACCTTCTGCTACTCAGCATCAGGGCTTTCACCCTATTCTTGCCCAGTGCAGTTTGAGATTTGTGTCCTGGCTTCAGGAATGGTTTCCTTCAGAGGAGTTGATGCATGTGACTGTTCCCTGCATACCATTGCCCTTTCTGAACAACAAAAAAGAAGCTTAACTCTCCCAAAGGAGCTACTTCACTTGGAGGCAGCAGCAGCTGACACTATTTTAGGAGGGAGAAGGCAGCTGTGTGGTTGTATTATAGGTCAGAAAATCACTATTTACTTTCAGCTGAAAGTTGGGATATCTATTGCATTCATGCCTGAATAAGGAGTTCAGTTTCTGAGTTTTGGCCATTTGCCAAATAGCAAAAATTAATTCAGTAAGAAAGCAGAAAAAAAAAAGGTATTTTTGTTTTTCACCATGGCGTGAAATTCCCTTTTTCCCCTCACTGCCATTCTTTCTTGCCTCTTTTCCCCCAGAACTATGAATTTTCCTATAGAAGCTTTCATAACTAGATCAAGTACTATTTTCCCATTTGTACAGAGTGAAACAGTATATTCAAGTCACCAGGATGAATTTCTAGCTGGATCTCACACTCTGATTCTACTTGTAACTGTATGAATAACATAGATTTTTATTTTCTAGGGTGAAAACAAATCTGAATACTTTTTAGGATTAACACCCATAGGAGTTGTGGTCTACAAGAATAAAAAACAAGTAGGAAAGTATTTCTGGTATGTATTATTTAAATGTGCATTCTGCACTAAAACAATAACAATGTTGTACAGATGTCTACAATTTGTGGTATCTATTTGAAAGTTTAATCATAGCAGAAATGTTTACATATCAATACTTGTCTGCTGACATCTAGGGCATACCTGAAAAATAAATCTACCTGTGAATTTTTTTTTGTCTTTGTATGCAAATGTATACAACTTTATATCTTACTACACATGAAATTAAAAGGTCATGAAGTTTGGTCTGTCTTTTTTTCTCAATATTACAGGCCTAGAATTACGAAAGTTCACTTCAAGGAAACACAGTTTGAACTTCGAGTCCTGGGAAAAGATGTAAGTTTTCATTTAGGCTTGAAAAGATCAAAAAATAATTTTAAGTCTAATGAAGGTGGAAATTTAGTGTGTCTGTTGAAGTCTAATTGGTTTTATTGAAATTTACTGTATGAAACCAAATGTAGGTGAAGGGAACCTCACAAAGCTGTCAGGCACAAAACAGGCAGCCACATTGTATAGCTTGAAACCCATTTGTCAGAGATTAACATCACTTTGCTCTTAGACCATTTGAGAGAAAGCAATGTTCGTTCCAGTGGGGCAAGGACAGCAGGTTGATAGGAAGAGAGGAGGTTTTAAGATGCAGTAAGTAAAAAAAAAAAAAAAAAAAAAAAAAAATCTCCTACAAAGCATGTGGAATAGGGAGAGAAGGAGACTGTTGAGAATGTAGGAAAAAATAATGACATGCAATAAAAAACATAGTTGCAGTCAGTTTGTGATTTTTGCTGTCTGGTTTAGTTAAAAGTTTAGTTAGCTGAAATATTTTTTGAAAATACTTTGTACATCTTTTTGGAACATGAAAGTTTATAGTTTCATAAGGATTGATAGTTAATAGTTTTAAATTATATTAACCTGCTGGCAAAAATCCCCTTTACTGTTTATCTATGTGTTTTTTTCATCCTTTTAACAGTTGTCAGTCTCATCCATGGTTTTTCCATGAGGACATTTGTCTTGCTCCTTTGTGGACAGCATTTCTGGTGTCTCTGCATGTGTCTTGACAAATCTCTCTTTTGTTACTCCCAAGTGGCTTGTTTATATTTGCTGTGGTAATCTATGGAATTTTATTTCTGAAGGTGTGTTTGTTGAAATAGGAGAGTTATTTAAAGGCTGGGGAAAGGTTGAGAAAACTTTTCACCATGTTTCATGCAAAGGGTGAGTGATAGTTCATGTACAAACAAGTCTGAGTTTGACTTGGAGTGAATGCTTGGAAGTGAATGAAGCTGTAGCTTCTCTTTGATGCCACATTTCCACAGTTTTCTTTTAACCATATGGAATTGCAAAGGCTTAGCATGCTGAGTAGAAAACCTGGAAGGTTTTGGAAAAGTTGAGGCTGTGAATATTGATGGCTGGTGAACTCTTACCATTGTGATCATAAGGCGAACATTTTGACAGAACTTGGTAGTTTCAAGCCTTGACAGGTATTTCTAGGAATTGTTGGGTAGAACAGTAAGTACAGGGGTGTGTACCTTCACTAAATTTGCCTTTGCAACAAATACTAATCTGAAGGATTTCTACAGCACTTCATATCCTAACAAGATCAGGAAGGGCCAAAATGGCATAGAGAAATCTTTTTTCCCCTTTTTTTACCAGTCTGGCGGTACTTTGAACAAAATTATATATTGGAATAAACAGACAGTAACCTCAGTCTCTGGATTAAAGTTGTCATAACAATTTATGCTGCACACAGAGGAGGAAAAGCTCATCAGTGTATTCATGTATGTTCCAATACTCCAAAAAAATCTGAATCACAAATGTATTTTATTCCTCTTGTGTATTTTTTTAATAAATACTACCACTTTGTCCTCCCATGTGACACATGACTATATTACAGGGGAGTAAATATGCCATTTTCACTCCATCCTGCCTCCTGTAATATAATTTTACAGCCCAGGGAATTAATACTTTCCTTGGATCAGATGTGGTATACTAAGTCTGGAATGTCTGTTCCAGTTAGTTGTAGAAAGCTCCAGAAGAGATTCAGGAGGAGTAAAAATAATGGGAGTTTTCCAATGTCTTTAAATTGAACTTTATGGCATAAGGTGAAGGAACTAATACCATGTAACAGAGCAGATTATTTCTGGGTGAACTGAGTGTTTTTCTTTTCCGTATGTTGTAAAAACTCTCTGCAGGGTGGGTTTTGATCCATGTTTCCAGACACACCAGCTCCCCTTATTCACACTGACTACTTTCACACACACTTTTCACTGCTCATGATGAGGAAGCTGTTGGTGCCTTTAGCACCCAGCAAAGCTCTTCCCCTGGATGGAGTTACTTGTGGTGACTTCTTTGTTGTTGCTTATTGAGATTGGTGCGACATTTTTTCAACCATGCCAGAAGAATCTGTGTATTTCCCACTAGGTGGCTGGAAATGGACATCTGATTTTCTTGACAGATGACAGTCTAAATGTACAAGTCCATGCCTTCAGACTACCTAAACCCTGCTGTTGTCTGTGCCAAACCTATGGCTGCTCATTTTCTTGTTTACATTGCTTCACTTTTCAAAAAATTGATGCTTACTGAGCAGAAGATGCTATTGCTTAGTGTCTTACAATAAAGTAAGCTGCTTTGGCTTTTCTGTTTTGTAGTGTAACCTCTTCTACTTCTTCATATCTTTTCCATGAGAATAATTTCTGTATATTTAGCTGCCTCATATTTTTTTCCTGCACACCTGTTGCTATTGTGTACAAGCATGACCATTAGTATTTTGGTTCTATCTTTCACTACTTTTCTTGTATTATATGTTTTCTCCCTTAGGTCATTGCTGTTGCCCCTTCATAAACAAAATATTGCCTTTAATATTTGGCCATCCATGGACATGTGAGACTGAAGCTCTTTTTCAGTGGTGTTAATAATTGAATCATTGTTTAATTGTCCCTCTGCATGAATCCATGCCGTGAATTCTGAGCTATAAAGGTGTTAGGTCCTCCCTGGCACCTCTAAGCATGAGCATGAAATGAGGAACCCTTCCCCTGCAAGGGCTTCACATGTTCACATTCCCTGAACATGACATAAAATGGCCAAGAATTTTTGAAGATTAAAGAAGTTTATTTCTTAGAAAACTGAGAAATTCATCTAATGCCTGTGCACAGTTCCTGGCAGCATGTCTGTGAAGCAACCTTGCTGGAAACAATCCAGTAACACAGGTGGCTGCCAAAGCCCTCCCCTCTCCACCAGCAAAACAGAGCTTGGTCACAATAGATGCTCTGTGTGGAAGTGAGTAGTGTAAAGGGTGCCCAGCATACCTCCTGTGATTCCCCATGTGAGGAGCATGGCTGCTTCCTAGATTTCTCTCTCAACTAGGGACACAAAAAGAAACAGAGAAAAACATGCTGTGATAGACTGTGTAGGCTGGGTATGTAAATGTGATAATAGGCAGGAATGAGAGATGAGGAGTTTTTTTGCCTGTAGGTACCAAGTACATTTGTGCTGTTCCCTGCACCCCGGTGCTGTTTGGTGTAACTGAGCCTTTTACTTTAGTTGCTCTGTGTCTGAACATGCACGTGAATGATTTCACTCCTTAGCAGGGTTTATGCAAAACTTCTGTTCTTACTTTTCCTGTTTCACAAAACAGAAAGGATTCAATGTGCAAAACACTTGCTTTCATCTTATTTTTCCTGTAAGAGAAAGACCTTTTTGAATTCTGAAATTATTATTTCAAGAGATCTTGAAATTTGGGTATTTTCCAGTCAGAACAATCTCCCAATCTGTGCAGTTAAAAATTATTTCCACATTTTTGCATGTTCCTCTGCAGTCTTCCATATTCAGATGAATTCAAAAGTTGAAATTGGTAATGACCCTTCAGGAACAAACACTGATGCAAGTCCAAAGTACATAATCCTCCCCATTTCGTGTGGCTGAAACTTATATAAATACAATAATGTTTTTGTTATTTTAAATAGTCCAGAAAACACTATAAATATGCTTTGTCTTTTAAATCTGCTTTTCATAACTGTCATTAGTCTGAAAAAGAATTATATTAATTAGGTGGTTCAGCTGAACCCCTTCTTTTCCTATCAAATGCTGTACTCTGTCTTGAGTTACAAATTCCAGCCAGGAACCTCTAATTTGATTCATTGTTCCTGCAGCTTCTGAGGAAGATTGAACATGATTTGAAGATATGTTACTCTCAGTCTTAAGTCAAATTTATTGTATGTGTGGTTTCCAGACAAAAATAGCAGTTTGATCTTTCTTATGGTTTAAAAATTGCAAATGACTTTTGCATCATTTGCATTTGCACCCACTTAACTCAGAGTGATAATAAAGGGTGGAGGTGAACAAGCCCAGTGATATTAATATATCATATTAAACAGTTTTGGCTTGCTTTGGTTGCTTGGAGGTTTTCCTGTATTTTCTTAATTGCGTTCTGAGCCATCATAGAAGGACTGTAGGATCGGTTCAAGGCCTGCATAAAATTAAATTAATTGATACTAAAGTGATACTGTCAGCTTTCTTTTTTTTGTAATTCTTCCTTAGTGTTTTTGAATTGGTGTAATTGCTGTAAAACTGAGAAATGTTTGTTTCAATGTTGACAGACAACTAGCACAGATTTATCAATTTTAATTGCCAACTTGGAATACTTTTCCTAAAGACTGACCTTGTGTAACCAGTAATAGTACATTGTTACATAAGCTGTGATTTGTCTGCATATGTCTATATATAAAGACAGAATACTTCCTGTTGGAATTTAGAGCTGATGGTACCCAGGTATGTGCCTAAGAATAATTATTCTGGCAAAGAATAATATTCTGAAGCAGTAGCTTCAGAGCCAATAATTCTGTTACTTGTGCAGGTGTAGTATGTGTATGTGCAGTGTGCCCTGCGCACTCCTTGTGTAGCATTAGCACTCCCTGTGCCTGGGAGGAGTGGTGTGTGTGCTGGCATGGCTCCTAATGTGGTTGTGGGGTTTTCTTCTTCATCTTCTGAGCCTGCATTGCTGGGAGCATGTAAATGTCTTGTAAATTAAGGTAGCTAAATCCTGCTCTGCATCAGTGGTTCTTGAATAATTTTTGCTCTGTGGGCAGGTTCAGTTCTCCCTGCAGTGGGTCTAAACCTACTGACAATGGCCTCTTATCCTGGGTATAATCCATGAGCTCCAAGACAAAGGGATATTCTGGCCCTCAGAAAGAAGAGGTGTCATTTTAAGTGTGTGCCTTCTCTTCCAAGTGGAGCTGAGCTTGCCCTGCCTAGGAGCTGAGCTAGCTGTGCACAAAGCATCTCTGAGCCTGACAGCTGTGTAATCAGGCTGGCGAGGCAAAGCAAGCAGGAAGCTGTTTGCCAAGCACTCCTGAACTTGTGTACTAGTTCCAGAGGTGTTCTGTGCTTAGGCAGAGTAATGACCCCTCTGACTTGTCTCCTTTGAAGGGTTTTGTAACACGCTTTTAATCTTTCACCTGAGAGGTGTGGGTATTAGGGTGCAGCACTGTTCCAATTCCCAGCTCTCTAGTGGAGGTCTTAAAGGCTGTGCCAGATCAGTCTGGCAGCTGCCCTGGGAGCCAGCATAAAACAGGGAAGGGCTTCAGTGTCCATCTGTGTATAAGTTTGTAGTGTAGACAAGATATCTGCATCCACTGCGCTAGTCTCTCTCTCCTCCTGTGGCTAAAAATGGTGGTGAGGTACTAGCAGTATGAGCTGTAGCATGTTTTAAAGATTGCACGACAAGTTTTCAAAGCACCTAAAAGGAGAGGGATATGTAATGTTTGTCCTCACATTTTTTGACAAAGGGTGTGTGCCTTGTCAGGGTTAGGAGGAGGCAGTCCTATTGGACTTGGTTATATTGCTGCAAGGGTCCTTTTGCAGCCTCTGGTCCCATCCTCCTGCCCCTCCCTTGCTCCTGCAAGTCATAGATGGGATTGAAAACAACCATACAAAAATAAGAGGTTTTCTGCTTGTTTGATCAGCAAAATGGGCTTCCTGAAAGAACAGACAAACACCAAGATGGCTCAAAGGAGAGAGATCTCCAGAGAGTGCAGACAGCAGAGACTGTTCTGGAAGGAGTTCATGATTTACAGTGCCTCACCTTTAGTACACTGGGCACTCTGAAAGCAGCAGGATGAGTAGCCAGGAGAAGCTTGTGTTGCACCAAAAGAGCACTGAATGACTTTGGAAGTGTCATTTCCTATAAATCATTAGTAGAATTACAATAGGTCTTTGTTTCTTTTGGTTCAGATATATGAGAATAATAAGCAAAACACCCAGCTAACACTAACTACCTGTAGGAAATTGCTATGTTCAAAATGCTAAAAATGTTGTCTTTTATTGGGAACAAAAGGTCATGGTCTTAACAGGAAAGGTCATCCTTGCTTTACCAATATAAATAATTTCATTCTCTTGGGGGAGAAATGTTAATCCAGAAAAGTATTGATGTTTTCAGTACTGATTACTTTTTATATAGGCATCTATAAATTGTCAGGGTAATCACTACTTTTACAAGCTTTAAATAGTCCTAAAAGGAACATGGGGGAAGTCCTAAACCTGGCTGTGCTGTAAGCAGTGTCATACTGGACTTGGTTGCAGTAAGTTACAAAATCATTCCCATATAAGCTGAGAAATGGTGAAAGAATTATTAATTGTTTCCCCTTTGATGGGGTTGAGGGTTTTAAGCTTTTTTCCCTCTATATAGCACAATTTTTCCTCTCAATAGCACAATTTAATTGTGCTACTGAGTTATAGCAAGCATCAGTTCTGAGGCCATAGTTTTCAGACATACAGTTTTCCTTCATATTCAAATAAATAAATAAATAAGCCTGGGTGTGTTATCAGAAGGCTTGTTGGTCTGTCCCATGACTTTTAGGCAATTGTTTCATTTTACAGATCTGAATTCCATAAAGTTTTGGGAAATTGGATCTATAGGGTTATTATCCTCCTCTCACCTATCCCCCACCAGCCCTTTTATTTTTTCCCTCCCTGAGTGCCATTGATTGCTGAATACGAAGTTTAGATGTTTCAGCATCATCAACGTTTTTCTTACCAGCTAGGGTGAACTTTCCTCTACCGTAGAAAATAATGCCTTCATATGATGGAATCAGTAATTTTTGCTGGTCAGATCTTTCTATGATATGGCAGTATAACTATACGGTCCCTCTTATTGTCACTTACTGATTTTAATGTGTTTTCCTGCTGTTTGTTCTGTACATGGGAAAAGTTCTAAAACTGTAACTTAAAGAAGACAAAATGGATGAATAGAACTTTTTTCCCCAACAGGAATAGAACTTTTCCACCAACTTTTTCCCACTTTCGTTGAGTGCCAGTGGCATTCAAACTGGTCTAATTGTAAGATATGGCAGAAACACCTTATTTTAAAAAGTCTCTTTAAAGAAGAAGAGGAAAAAAAAACATACCTGTCTTCTCTTTGCCTCTCCCTTCCCACATACCAGAAACTCCTTCCTTTGAGATTATGTAATTAAATACATTTAAGTGCAACAGAGGATTCTTTGCCCAAAAGTAGGAGTGAATAAAGAAGGAGCAAGATCCTGCATATTAAAAGTGAGTCATTGAGTTATTTCCTAACAGAAGCTAAACTGATTCATCATATTGCATCAAGTTTGCAATACTACAATGCAGTTTGATATTATCCTTTTGAAGATGAGTATAGTTGTGTGAGTTTGTATGAAATCATATGAGATAACAGTCTAATATAGAAATTGTAATTTAAATCAAATAATGAAATCCAAAGCTACTTTTCTGCTATGTGCAGAATAAGCAAATGCAAAGTGCCACTTTACATGTTTTCTTTAAAATTTTACAATGTAAAATGCGTTATGATTTTTCAGTGTGTATACTTGTTTCTAGCCATCAGAGAATAAGGAGCAGTGTTGTTACTCTGGGAGAGTCCATGATAAATTGATTTTTCTCCTTGACTATTTTCAAGATTTTTCAGGAAGCCTTTACTTTTCATGAATTAAATTTATTTTGTCTATAAGTTAAACCACTTGTGAATCCTGCAGAGAGATGATGATCCCTATCAAACCTGAGGAACTTTGGGAATATATTTATGGGACCTATATATTTATATTTATGTATATTTATATATATATATGTATATTTATGTACTACAAAGTCATTTTATTATATACACAGCACTATCAGATGAATCCTAGGTTTCAACATTCTTGGTGGTCATTGTCTCACTGTATTGCCTGTATTATTCTCTCTTGCCATGGAGAGTAAAATGTGCTTTTGATGGAAGACCAGAGAATTATTTTAATTCCTTGCCTGTTCCATGACACTGTTCCAATCAGACATTTAACTAAAATAAGGCATGGGATAAAATAAGCGCGTGTATAATTTCTTTTTCTTTTTCTTTTTGGTCGGGGAATGAAATCTTTATTATTCTAACCACAGGTGCAAAAATTCTGTTGTTTTGCTGTTATTTGTTTCAAGCTGAAGGAAAAGCTACTTGAGGAGGCAATTTGTGGTTTTGTGAGGCTGCTTGACAGCTGTTAATAGGGATATAACTGGATTTTTGTCATAGGTGAAATTTTGAATTCTAGAGAACATAAAGAATTAATTCACAGTTTGCAAGGTGCTTGCAGATAATAATAAACAACAATAAATGGGGAGAGAGAGAAACTTGCCTTAGCTGTTTACTTGTGTACGCATGGCACTGGGGAAGTGTAAGTAATGCAGGGACATAGATTGTTCAAAATCAGCTGCTGAAGGTGGTGTGAAGCACACCTCCTTTGTAACTCACACCTTGCTGAAATGGTTTGAGACTCAGTTTTGTTACAGGGGGTGTCATGCCATGCTGAGCTCTCACACTGACATCACTGGGATTGCTCATTCTTTGTGCAAATCACAGCTGAAACACCAAGTGCTTGAGCTCACCAAGTGAAAAATAGATGGAAGTGTATTTTTTGTGAAGGTATCTGAGTGTTTAGCTTGTTGAAGACCAGCACTGTGATGTGTCTGTTTCTTGTCCTTTTCTGTTGGAAGTATTTCATAGTTTGTATGTGTCCCACTTCTCTTTTCTCTGCCAGTTTCCAGAGACTGGCTTTTAAGCTTTGTATATGCTCTTGTTTCGGCTGTTGTTGTCTTCCTTAAGAGATTTTAAATTGGGTTTTAAGACTTTCAACTTTTTCTTAGCATTTTGAATTATTCTGAATTTAGCTTTCTTTAAAAAAGAAAACCTTTCCCTTCTTCAGTATTATTTTTCCCTCAGGTTTACCTTGGCCTGTTTTGTGTTTCCTCTGTCATTGCTTCATAATAGTTTGTTACAGATTCTGAGCTACTTTCTTTCTTTCACTTATTCTTGCTTTTTTTTTATACTGTTAACCAGAATATATTTGATTGACATCTGAGCTGCCATTTCAGAAAACATCAGAAACAATTGAAAAAATAAAACCAACTTGTGTATTTTATTTAGGAAAGAAGCTGATGTGTATGAACAAAGGAACATAAGTGTTTCAATAATCTCTTTTCTCTGTTTTTCAAAAAGAAAACCACTTTTAAATGAAGAATTCTACAGAATTATAGAGCCTCATTTCTTTTCTTGCATGGACTGACATGCAACAGCTGGTTCTTGTGTTCAGTAAATGAGATTCACTCCAGTGGCAGGATCCCCCTTAAGAACATTAATTTGTTTTGTTTTGTCTTCAGTGCAATGAAACTTCCTTCTTTTTTGAAGCACGTAACAAGGTCACATGCAAACATCTCTGGAAATGCTGTGTAGAGCATCACACATTTTTCAGGTGGGTGATGCAGAAGTTAGGCTGTGTTTTCCATAGGGCCACTACACTGAGTGGGAGCCTCATTGTACCTGCAGAGTGGTGCAACAAAGGCTTGCTGCCTGGAAACACATTTGTGCTCTTGGTTATAGAATGCTTTTAAAAGCCAACACCTTTTCTTACAGTGATGTGAAACAATGTTTTTAAAGTTGGGTATTTTGGTGGTTTCTTTTATCTTAGCATTCTTTTCTAAACAGTACTTCAGGTTGTGTAGAGTAGACTTTATTAGAAAGATGGCAGGATTTAAGTTGCCAAATAGATTTGGATGCATTTAATCATCAGATTTTCTGTAGCAGCACTGGCTTGAGGGAGGCCTTTGGAATTCAGACATTACTATTTTCTACAGTGCACAGAAATATATATATATTTTTAATAGAAATTCATTGAATTTCCATAACATTTTGCTTACTTACTGAGGTGTATAAAATCTTCTCAGTACTGCACATCGCAAAGCACTTGATTTTACTGTTGCAAAACACACCAAGAGAAATGTGCTAAGGTGTCTAACTGGGAACAGGTGGATGGAATCCTCCAGGCTGCCTTTAGCAGTGCTGTGAATGAGTGAATTGAGAATCCCTCCTGCAGCCTCACTACTGTGTCTGGGTGGTTTTGCCTTCTCCCAAAATTAGGTGAAAGGCTGCTGGTGCCAGCAATTTGCACTTGACTCTGAAATAAAGAGGTAGTGTAGTCAAAATAGGGGGGACAAACACATGTCTTTGGGAGACTCTCAACCCCATAAGAATCTGTCCAGAGGTAGGGATGAGGAAGAACTTGCAGAAAAAAAGTTTGAGGCCAAATTAGTATTCTTTTTTCTTGACTTGGGAAGGGGGCTAGAATTCAGACCTATCTATGCAACTTACTGTGTTTTATTTTTCAAACTACACAGGATGCCAGAAAACGAATCAAACTCTCTGTCAAGAAAAGTCAGCAAGTTTGGATCCATAGGTTATAAACATCGGTACAGGTGAATTTTTTGGATTGTTTAAAACATCAATTCATTCCTTCTTCATTCCTTTTCTCCTCTTTTCCTTCCAGTGAAAGAAAACCACCACCCAGAATATCACCCAGTATAGTTCTGAAGATGAAAGATGAATCAGGGCCATTTTAACAGACTCTCTTTGGGAGCCTGGAAGTTTTGAGACAAATGTTTCTTCTCCAGATCCCCAGAATTGGCTGAGGCTTGCTATAGTCTGTATTCAAAGCGGAGTGGGAGCAGCTTTGACAATTCTTTAAACCATTATATCCTTATAAGTCCTGAAATTACGTTCATGTCCTAAAGAGGTTTCCTGACAGCTGGGGAATACCAAAATGAGGGTGTATCTTTTCTGACTTGAATAGGTGACAACATTGGGTGAATGTTCAAAGCTCTAAACCTTGAAAGATGCTCTAACTTGAAATAAGGATGGATAAGGAGCACTGTTTCCACTATCATGCAAGAAATAAATAGATCATAATGAGTAAGGCTGATAATCATTAGTTAGGCAGATCTTTGTCATTTTGCCTATTTCCTAATCCAGACTGAGTTGTCACACTCTCTATCATGATCCAGATTCTCCTTGCTGTGGACAGCAGGGCAATGATTGTCCTGCCTTTTGTGTTTGTAGTGGATCCTGCCCTGCATTACCCCATATGGGATAATGGGTAGGGGCTCACTGATTCCTGCCAGAGTACTGCAGATGAGTTTTTTCTGTTGGATCACATCAGTAGACTGGAGCAGGGCACTGGCTCTGGGGAGGAGAAAGCTTTGTACTGGCAAGAACTTTCCAATCAATTAAAAAAACATGCCACGAAGCAGTTAACTGTGTTTGAGCTATTGCTCTTGGTGGTGCAGTTCAGTTCATCTTCCTGTTTTGATAAATGTCATGGGTGATAAGTGATCAGGTGTGCCATGTTGGGATGATGGTCATAACTGACAATTTTGGTTGTCTTCCCTTTTTGTCTTTGGCCCCACTGTATCATCAAAAGCAGTGACAGTGTTGTGTATCTGTACACATCATTAGCTCAGAGCAGAAACGATAATCCCATTGTTTTTCTGGGTAAGTGGGGGGACCATAATATTTTCATTTGTTTGTAGTATTGTGTTTTTAATGTTGTTTTGTTTGTTTTTGTTTTTGTTTTGGTTTTTTTTTTTTTTTTTTTTTTTTTTTTCAGTAAATCTTTTAGGTAATTCTCATTGTGTGTCAGACAGTTTTCAGGAACCAATTTTTTTGTCTTAAAATTGGATGCTTTGGAGGTCTTAGTGGAGGTGGAAGGTCCTATTCCCAGATGTTTGTTAAAATTGCTTCTGGAATTTTTAGTACTGCCATGGTTGCCAAACTTAAAAGTTGAGCAGATGAGTTTTCTGGCTAACTTGGGAGCATGCTATAAAGTAACTACACAAACAAAAGAAAAAGTTTTTTTACATCATTACTGTGATATAGGGTTAGGATTTGAGATTTTTTTGTCCTTCAATTCTTTTATAATTTTGAAAACATTGAAATTCTGCAGTGTTGAATATCTGTGAAGGGCTACTGGTGAAAATACTATCAGCATTTCATGGAGTCTATTAATATAATTCAGAAAATCTACATAAGTAATTCCTGTATAGTTGCTTAGTACTTTCTAGTACAATCTTTTTACTTCACAATGATCAAACTTCAGGTGCTAAGGAATTAATAGTGACAATTACTTCTCTTATGTAGTAAGTTTCCAGGAATAAATACAGAGTTTTGGGGAGGAATATGAATTTTAGATTTTTGTTATGACCACTATATTCAGTTTAGTAACACTGAGAGGAACATTAACATGAGTATAAAAGAATTTATTAAAACTTAACAATTTACTTCAATGGTGCAGTGAAGGAAAACCTTACAAGAATCAAGACTTTTACTCAATTTTTTGTCATCTGGGGCTGTGCTAGTGAGAGTCCTTTATTACAGTTTGTTTTGCAGTCTTTCAGGCTGTCATTCCACATGCCAGGGGAGTAGCCCCTGACTGACTGGAACTGAACAATATTAAATATGTTTAAACAATATTAAACATGTTTTCCTGGAGGAAACTTGCAGAAAAAGTTCAGGAAGAAATAATATTACTTAAGAAAGTCATATGTTAGAATATTCTAGGTTAGAAAAGGTCATGCTATCTTAAGCTATTCCTAACAAAAACCATTTTGTTTTAGTGGCATATCTCTACTTGGAAATGTCAAATATAGGAGTGGTTAGCACAATCTGTTGATGATTTTGCCAGTGACAGATTCAAAACAAAATTCAGGGTAGTGCCACTCAACAGGAGAACTAGAATTGGGATGACAAGTTAACAGCATGTTTTTTTTCAGTCTAAGGATGCTGTTGGATAACTTTCCCAAGTGTTTTCTCATGATTTTATTGTGTTTTGAAGTGGAAAAACGTCTTTGCGAATGACCAGAGACCCTTCTGTGCAGCTTCCGCGGCCTGACCAGAGCATTGAAAGAAGTCGCAGCAAGACTTACCCCAAAAGAGCACAACAGACAGGTAGGTCCTTCTCTGCTGACCTAGGGGCAGATGTCTTCTTTTTTTGGTTCATTTTGTTATCATGAGGTGACTCAGAACTGCTGCAGTGTCCTTGAGGCTCTATTGGAATGGATTCTGTGTTTTGCTTTCAGTCAGTATTTATATCTAACGTTAACAAGATATGAAACCTCCAGCTTTCCAGATAAAATAAAAGAGTTGGTGTGGATTGAAGAGGATAAGCCCCCATGTGTGCAGGTCTAATGTAAAGGTTGAAAGGGAAGTTTGAAAACAGGCAGTGTGAACATGGTTTTTTCCTCTGGAGACCTGTCTCTTGCAAATGAATTTTATACCTATGTGTCTTGGTTTGTTCAATTGTTCAGCCTGTTTGACCCAGGGTCCCACTTTTTGCACCCTCTTCCCATTTCAAGGACAGTATCCCTTTATTTTGATATTAAGTGGAACAGAAGTTAGTGCCATGCAATTTTAACATGCTTCAGATGTGTGAGTTGGAAATCTGTTCTGCACGCGGAAGCTCTCACGGCAAGCTGGAAGTTTTCACAGGTGTTAGAGGAGATAGGATTAAGGATCACAGAAGTCATGCCCTAGATAATGGATGTTTCCTGAAATTTGGTAGTGGAGATGTCAAGCTCCAGGTCCGCATATGATTACATGGGTATTGCCTAGCTTCACCTATGATGAGAAGGCAGACACACTTGAGTCAAACTTGTGCCTGGAGTAAGGCATGTGTGTGTGTGTCTGTGTGTGTGTTTGCTGTTTGAGAAAAAACTTGTCTGGGCTTTAAAATGTAATTATTGTCGCTCTATTATTGTTGTTCAGTATACCACTATAGAATTTGAGAGCCTATTTTTAAAAAGAGAGCAGATATATACCTCTGGGAACCTCTAGTAGTTATCCTAAATGTGGTCTTTTGATTTAGAAGCACAACTGGTGTGCTTTTAGAAACAAAATTCTGCCTTTTAGCTGTGGTGGCTCTTGAAATGTAACATAATTAAAAGTGTAGCCTTGGAAAATAGAGGGAGTTTACAACATTTTTAAAAATTTCATTTTATTTTATTTAGTGTAAAAAGAGAAGAATTGCTTTGCTTTCTGATTCTGATATGTTTCATTGTGTGTGCATTTTTAAGTGGGTGTCTGAGAGGACAAGTAGCTAATGACCCTTGAACTTAATGACTTTAACTTTTTGTTCAGCTGGAGTGTCCTGTTCTTAGGGCAGCAGTTCAAGCCAAACAGCATTTCCTACCTCATTAGTTCCTGGTTCTGTTTCAGGAAATTTGTGTGGCTATTTGTCAGCTAAAATTCAGCTCTTGGTTTAAAATAATGTTTGCCTTAGCCCAGACAGAGAAGGTCAGTCTGTGTTGCTGCGAGGCTGTGCATGTGTTTGTGTTTGTTCATTTTGTTTTCAGTCTCTTTGGCTGGAAATATGAAGAAAAACTGAAACTTTTCTGTAGCCTCTTCTGCTGATGTAATTGGAATCAGAATTCTCCGGGCAACATGTGTTTGCTATTTTGATACATTTAAACACTTTCTCCCACCTTAAAATAAAATGTCTGCTTTTTCACCATTTTACTTACACGTAGTTGTGTAATCTCTATCATCCATTTTCTTTACAAATTAAGCTTAATTGATTACCCTTGTGTTCCAAATGTGCAGTCATATCACTGGGACAAATGTATTAACTTACATGATATTAATGTTAAATTAATTTGTTTAATTTCCAGCTCAAAATATGGGCTGAGGGAAGAGAACTATGTCTTTCAAATGCCATCCTGACCTATGAATAAGCATATTTTCTCCTTTTTTAAAAAATTTTGTCTTTGCTATTTACAGTGATAAACACTGAATACTCTTCCTCCATTTAAACAGGATTTCAGAAGAAGAATGAAGGCTAATGCTTCTTCTCCTTGCTGTGTCAGGCAACATGTGATAGTCTATTGCATTAAGTCTGCCTCTTTTTACCTAAAGTGGTTCTTAGACATAGCAAAGTCCATTTCATGCAATGAATCAAGACTATTTGGCATATTTTAACCATCATTTACTTAAATATATTAACCCAGTGTAGATTTTATTTTGTAGACTATTTTTTATCTTGCAAATTAACCTGGTGCTCTAATAAGTTTTACAGGTTATGTAAGAGTTTCCCCTGACTAAAATATTTGAGAAAATTAAATTAAATTTCTTCTTAAAATAAATATTCCTTTTGCATAGTGACATTATGCAGATGGTCATCATTAAAGGCTAGTCCTTTATTCTTCATTTTCTGTATGTAATATGGTATATTAAGGCTAAATATTACTTGTCCAACATTTTAAACAGGGTTATTTCAGTTGACATGTATTATATCATAAGGTATTTTCTGTCAAATACACCTTTAATTAAAATCTAGCTAGAAGAAGTCTTACAATTTAATTTTTTTTGGGATGAAAGTCAGGTTTTCATTTACTTCACCAAATCCAACAACAGCTCACAAATAGTTGTATTAAATAACTTCCTTTCACCTTTTCTGAGTTCGGCATCTTTCCTCATCTGCTTCTTTCCATTTTTATCTTTTCTTAGGACTGCAAAGTGAAATGTATTAAAGGCTTCATTTTTGCACTCACTGCAATTGGCCATTTTGATTTTGTTTAATATTTTTTAAAATCTCTTGGTACCAGTTATTGGACCAGCCACAGCAGTGGCTTTGGGGACAGTTAGAACTAAGGGCATGACTGCAGCATATAACACTGGCATTGCCTCCATCAGATAAGTGTCCATGAAGTACTAAAACCTCTAACCTCTGACATCTGAATAAAACCCTTCCCCTTGTTCCTTCTTTTTGTGTACATGTTCCGCTGTTATAAACATAGCATGTGTTTTTTATGTATTTTTTCTGTCACCTGAAGGTAGAGGTTATTTATCTCTAGCAGAGCTGAGCAATAGTGTTTCTTTGTCTCATTGGTCCACCAAAGTACCCTGAAGTCCTTAGGACTGCGCACACTTGGTGAACTCTGGGTTAAGAAGTGGAGCAGGTGCCAGCCAAGACAATGACAGAAAATATTATTTCTGTTTTCAGTAAAAATATTTGTGGTTTAACATCAAGATTGAAGGAGATTATACTGTCAACAGAGAGAAACTTTTTTGTGTATACAAGCTACTGCCATAGATTGCTTCCCCTGATAGGATGAACAGTGCAGATCTTTTTGCTTTAGCGTGGCAGATTATTTTCTTAGAATACAGATTGTAGTGGTTTAAAATGTTGTAACCTCTATTTTGTCACTTGTTTGATACATTTCATATCTCAGTTGTTCTATGGCTAGTGCAAAAATCATATCAGGAAACTTTAATGGCTATGATTTTCTATTAGATCTAGACTGTGTTTTTGCAGTAGTGCATGGGGTTTTTTGCTATCTGTTTAGGCTGGTATTCAAGTTGGTGTTCATTTAAAGAAAGAGTTGTTTTGTTTTGCTCTGTCAAGTCTTGTGAGTGAGATAAGTGTAACTTCATTCATTTGCTTGTTTTTCCCCTTTCATCTGAGTGAGAATTACAGTTGCATTTTGCTCTACTTGAAGGTAATAAACTCAAATGTGGAACAGGATCTCTTATTTTTCTGTCTTACTGTCTTAGGGCCTGACTGAAAATATTCAGCATTCACAACATAGAGTGAAAGTGTTCATTATTCTTTTGGCTGAGTGCTGAACATGAAAAGCTCCTTGGGAACATCCTCTCCGGACAAACATTGATGTGACCAGACCTGTTGCTGTGGGTCTCAGTTTATTCAGAGGTGGAAAACACGTTGCTTAGGGTTTGTTGTTGTTTGGTATCTGAGGACTTGGTTTGTCCCTGCCTTTGCATGTGGGATAGTTGTATAAACCAGTGTAAAATAAGTGCTTAGAACCCAGGTGGAGAACTGGGTGTGGGTATTACAATTATAGTAGTGTCTGTATTGTGATATTCCCTAAGCAGTCACATTTTGCACAGATGCCTCTCACTGCCCTACTGATAGCCGTGGTAGGTAGAACTGTTGGTCTGGCCCAGGTAAAGTCTTTTCCCAGAGAATTGTAAGATTGGGTTTGAAAGTTATATTTTTGAGAAAATGGATCTCGCGGTGATTTTAGCTGTTTCCTAATTTATGTACTTCAAGCTTTATACTTTAAAGTTTACTTAAAATCCAATGTTTGGTAAAAGGATAGGTGTGACTGCTTCCGCATTTCAGTCATGGGGTGTGAGATGAACAAACTCTTGAGGCCATAGGCTTAGAAACTAATAAGAAAAACAGCCCTTATCACAGACTAGGCTGTGCTGGTGTAGACATATGAAAGTCCATTCATTTTTGTAGTCTCACAGTAGCCCAGGGTGCAAAGCGTGAGCTCCTACTGCATGCTTTCCATTTGGTCGCACTATCTGCAGCTCTCATGACTCTGTTTAAACACAAACACTGCTTCCAGATAATGTCAGTTAAGTGGCTTTATCTGATAAGAAACAGGCATGACAAGCTAACTAACTTGCCAGGCTGATATGGTTTTGGATGCTTGAGTTTTTAAAAATGTAATAGTTGGCTTGAATTGAATGGACAAATCAGCATCAATATGGCTGTAAAAGGGAATTAAGTGTGTGCATTCACTTTCTTGGAAAAGTTCAGTGCGGTGCACTCAATCCTGAGAGTACCTTATCCAGCCAAATGTAAACAAGCAGGGAAACTGGCCACAAATGAGATGTTCAAGATTTCTGCCTCAGGTATTTTTGAGAGGCCTGTTGCCTTGGCAAGCAAGAAGCAGTGATATACTTAAGTTTTTGCAACGGGGTTAGTGTTTGGACAGTGTTTGTGGAGTCTGCTGTTTTATATTAGATAATTTTATCATACAGAGGTATAAGCTGGTAGAACAGTACTGTAGTCAGTAAAAGATACACCAGGTGGAACATACTTGGAGACAATCATTAGAGTTTCTGTAAGTGTGGACAGAAAACTCCTGATTAACCCACCATGGCCTGACACCCAGAGGTGACTGGGTGCCTGCAGAATGGTAAGGATATTACCAAACATAGCAAACGATCACTTCAGGAGGTGTCTATTACTTTTATGTCATCTGATCCTTGGCTGTTTTTCTGGCAGCTGTTTCACTGCTATGATATGTTTTGGAGCACAAGTTTTTATTACTTCATTAAGTGACAAGGATTTCCTGTGACTTAATTGAAAACTGCCTCACAGAGGAATATGTGAAATACTGAGATCAATTCCTTTGTTTGAAAAAGTCATATATTTGCTGATTTCTGCAGTAGACTGGCAAACCTAACCAGTAAGAGAACCAATTGATGAGCAGACAAAAGGCATCAGAAAATCTCAAGTATTTGCATTGAGGTAGGGTTCAGAGACTTTGTATGCCAAAGGGGTGGTATAGGAAGTTCAGAGAGATTGTGAAGAAATCCTTTCTCTGACGCTGAGGGGAAAACTTACCATGCAAAATCTTTTCACAGCTTAAATTAAGACATCACATTTTTGCTTTAGCCAGTCAAAATGGCTTGGGGTTTGTTCTACTCTATTAACAACATTGTGATGCTGTTGCTTGTGTCCAGAGGACATCATATTATAATCTTCAATCTATTTAATTATCTTCAATGAACATGCTCAGAATCCTGTCCAGAGGAGGTCTGCATCTATAATGATATTGTTTTGTTGTTCTACTTGACATCTTTTTTTATAGATGGTAACAATTTTGTAAGAAATGTCTAAAGTTGCCAATTAGGTGGAAACACAATATGTGAATTAAAGGGAAATTACAGATTGATATTAACAGCATAGCATGGAAACTGAAATCATAGCACCAGCAGGAACCAAACTGTATTCCCCTCACACCTTTATTCTCATTGTTGACTGAGCAGGGAATTTCCTTCTGTTGACAGTGGCAGAGTATCCTTTTGAGAACAACAGCTTCAGACTTCTCTGTCTTATGTGGAAGAGTAATGAATATTCTTTATGTTAAACTTTATAGTGCCCTGGTGCAACTAGAAATAAGGCTAAGACACAAAGGAGTGATCCTTACACACCTTTAAGAAGATGAGCATGCACGAGATATTTTGTATCTCATTTTATCTCTCATGCTGCCCTGTAGGTGGTTATGCTGAGTAGGTGTGCAAACATTTATGGTACAGGATTCAACTATTTTGGGATTTTTTATTTTTTTCCAGGTTCTAAGAACATGAGCCAGCTTACAACAAACGGGGAAAATGAAGGAACTACCAAAATTATTGCACCTTCTCCAGTGAAAAGGTTTGTATACCCACAGTTTCCTTACAGCTTTTAAGGGGTTGTACAATGCATTGGATAGAGGAGCACATTTAATAATCATTAGCATCAGTTTATCCTGTCCTTGAGTTCAAGACCATCTGACCATCTGCTGACAACAGTCAGAGAGTGTTGCCAAGTATTTAATTTTATAAAGCTCTGATCTTCCAACCAATGCAGAAAAGGGATTTCAGGTGACACATGGTTTGAAAACCCATAAATCAGCACAAGTTAATGGGAAGGCAGACAGTTTCAGGTTTCAATAGGAAAAAAACAGATAATGACCCAAAGTACACTGAGCAGGATAGTCCTGTGAAGCCCTATTAGTCTCTCCCCTGGAAGCTGTGGGCTGGCTGTCAGAGCCCTCAGGTCATGGGCCTTCTGTCTCTGAACAGGGCAAGCTTGGGGTGTGTGGCAGGGAGGAGCTGGGCATGGACTCCCAGCAGGTTTGTTAATCTTGCAATGATTGCCCATTACACTGTTTAAATTATAGCAAAAATCAGGTAAAAATCATGTTTCTTCCTGATCTGTAGGAGTAGTGGATTGTCAGGGGTCCCCTGGACTTGTGTGGTCTGCTATGTCTAATTAATCAGTGTTGAAGTGCACATCTCTGGTTATTAAGCATATCTGAAAGGAAGAGGTAAGGCTCAGATTGAGAAAGGGGTTTGTATCCCCACCCCTAATTTTAGGTGGAATTTATGTGCCTGAATCAGAAGAGTGATCTTGCAAAAGAATGAGTCAAAACACTGTACCTAACTTTTGTTTAATTGCCTAGATATCTGTCTCTGCATGCTTGGCAATCCTGAAAGTTGGCTTTTTTTCCTGACTGAGTAACCCTTAACTGGGCTTACCTATGCATTGAGGCTGTTGGCTTCACAAACTAGGTATCTGGACTGAACTCTGAAAAAGGATCTAAAAGATGTACTGCAAATACTTGGTGGATAGTGTTCTCTATTGCCTAACATTTAGAACTGTTGACCTGCAAAAGAAAAGTTGAGCTAAATTGCTTTCTCATTTTGACGGAAATTGAATCAACTATTCCAGCCCTTAGAAAGTAATGCTAATTGTGTGTTTAAAAAAAGTTTATGATTGCCACTTGGTCATGCTGAAGCTAAACCATTAAGTAGAAAAGAATACAGAGGTAGAAAAATACATGAAGGGAAGGCACAAAGAGGATTGATCCAGGCTCTTTACAGTGGCGCCCAGTGACAGGACCAGGTGGCCACACACTGAAACACAGGAGATTCCCTCTGAATGCCAGGAAAAATTTTCCCCTGTGCAGATGACTGAGCACTGGCAAATATTGTCCAGAACTGTGGTGGAGTCTCCATCCTTGGAGATAATTCCACAGCTGTCTGGGAGTAGTTCTGGACAACTGAGTCTTGGTCACCCTGCTGGAGCAGGCAGCTGGACCAGATGACATCCAGAGGACCCTGATGGCCCCACCATTGTGTTGTTCTGTGATTTGTTAGGAGAAAGAAACATATAAAACAAAAAGTACCATTATTCCACAGCGCAGAGGTCATTGTTTTAGGAGGCATAGGAGTCCTTTACTATAGAATTTTAAACAATGAGCTGTTAAAAAGAAATGGATAGACAGGTTTTAGACAAAGAACCAGAATAAGTAGCTCTCAATATGACAGCTTCAAGGTTACTGAGTTTAGTTTCTTACCTTGACAGATTAAAAGCAGTTCACAGGCAGATTCTTACTGAGTCATGTTTTAAACAGTGTTAGTCACTCCCAGAAAAAAAAAAATGTTGGAAATTGTTTTTCCATTTAGGATTTGATTTGTTTTTCTCTGTGTCTCTATCTGTGCATGAAAAGCACCTTTTGGTTCTGCCAGGCTTCGTGTATGTGAGAGGTAGCACACAAAATTCGTGTAGCACTTACCGTTTGGAAGCTGGCTCCATCCTGTGTAATTCTTGCATTAGTTGTTAGTGATGCTTGCAGAGCATCTTTCAGTAGTGTTCACAAGCTGAGTTTTCATATTTAACATCTAATTCACTGTTGAGATCCATAGTTAATCACTTCTGTGTAAGTGGTATAAACTCAAATCATAAAAACCCTCCAATGAAATCTCACTTGACATTCACATCCTAACCCTTTCACATACTTTGAATGAACTGAGTACCTTTTGCAACTGCATTCCTGGAGATACTGCTGGTATTTGAAGAGCTGCCATGGTCTAGCTTTCTGTCTGTAAAGTGTGTGTCTGCTCAAAATGAATAATGACTTGGGAATTTAATGCAGTAAATTCACCTCCCAGGTGCATTTTCTTTCTCCTTTTAAGATTTGTAAACAGAATTCACAGTTGTTTAAATTCAACCTAGGTAGTAGTGCATGCTGTGCAAATCAATTCCTTTTTGCAATATGGGACAGAAATGTACTTATGTGTGTTACTTGCTCAGTCTGTAGTAAGCACATATTTTTAAGCCTGGGAATAGATTGCATGCGTCCATGAGTCAATAATTAATGGGTGCAGTATTAAGAAAATTATTTACCTGATAAGGTGTAATTTAATTTCTTTTCCTGCTGACTTACTGTAGCTTTGCATTTTGTTCACTCTGTGAGAATTAAATGATTAACTCAGTGACCTGTAGTAACCAAAGGCTGAGGTTAAAAGTGGATTAGTGAGTTAAGTAGCCACGATTCCTTCATAAAGCTGAGTCTGTCACCTCCTGCTCTGGGGAAAGAACTCCCTGCTTATATTGTCCTCTCTGTAAGCAACTATAAAGCTTTTATTTTTCCTGCTTGAGTTGCACTTTACAACTATATGGTGTATTAATGACTGTAGGGGTTGCTGTCAGGAGTACTTTTTGACCTTAGTGGAAATCAGTGTCGCTGCCTTGTTCTGTCTCAGTTGAACTGCAGGAAAAGAGCTCTAGAGACAGTGCTGCAGGAAAAGCTCTGGACAGGGGTGTGCTTCAGCTAAGAGCCACTTCCCAGCATTTGAAGTGCAATTATCTGGGAGTGTTAATGTGTCAGAAGCTGTAAAACCTGACTCTGTGAGAATGATAGGAATAAAGGAAGAATTGGAGCATACTGCTTTTTGCCCCCCATCCCCATAGGTATGGTGGGAGACTCGTGCTGATATATCTCTCAAGCCAGGTGACTGTCCTGTTACTTTGCCTTGCAGCACTCAGTGAAGTCAGCTCTTTCACAAAAATGTCTTTCTGGCAAAAATAAAACCCAAGGCTTTACTGGGGAGGGTATGAGAAGGATATGAACCTATGAACCTGTGATCTGTCATGCTTTGAATAGTTTTCATCACCCCTGAGTTTGTTGCTCCCATTTTAAAATATGTACTGTACACCTTTAAAAATGGCAGAGAAATACAATAAGGATAAACTGAGGTATGTGGTGACTCCCATACTGGGAGAGATTAAATAGTCTGTGCTTCTTTCACTTGGAAAAGGGATTGGACAGTTAAAAATGTGTAAAAAAATTAAGGGGTGGAGTTTCTGATGTAGGGAGACATTGTTCATAGCTGTTTGTTTTTCTTTATTTCTTTCTATAATCACAGAAACAGTCAGGAATAAGGGATTGAAGTTTTGAAACAGGTGGAAGTTTTGAGATAACATTAAATAATTGTTGATGTCATAGTCAGATACTGGAATATTCTCCTACTAGGCACTATTTATGACAAAAATTAAAAAATGTTCTAAAGGTATTTAAGTAAACCCATGGAAGAAAAGTTTCATTTAGAGCTTTGTAAAATAAAAAAGAGGTAAAGCGTCTGATCAAATAATCTTTTAACTGCATATTATGGAAGACTATGAGCTCATGCTGTATGTTTGCCCTACTGTTAGACTTCTTGCTTAAGTATCTGCTCATGTTTATTTGGAGGCAGGATTACCTGTTATTCTTACTCTGTGCTGCCACAATTGTGAGGTTACAGAGATGATTTTTCTCTCTCTTTCTTTCCTTTTTTTTTTCTTCTTCTTTCTCCTTCCCCTTATGTTTGCTCTTTATGGGAGGGATTTTTCAACATAGGAGCTCTTTGCCCTCTCTCACATAACAAATAAGTAACTGTTTGCCAGGGTGGATCTCTCTAATAACTGTATGCCTTTAAAATTAAATTTTAAGTGGTCAGCATAAAAGAAAATGTGTTTTGTGTACAATGTTTTGGGTTTGGTTTTTTTTTTTTAATATATATGCATGTGTATTTGTCTGTCCTCTTATTTAGCTTTAAAAAGATGAAAAATGAAAACAGTCCAGAAACACAAAGAAGTAAAACAAGCGCTCCGTGGGAGGAAAATGGCCCACAAAGGTAAGGCAAGACTTGACATCTTAGGTATTATGCACTAATAAATATCATACCACAGCAGAAGTTTGAAGGTTATTAATATAATATATTAATGCGTTATTTGATTCACAATAGATGTGTATTGCATGTAAGCAGATAGATTCTTTCATGGATAAATAAACAGTTAAAAATTAAGAAAGTATGTGTAAGAGGAGGTAGCCAGTGATTAAATGTCAGCAGTGGCTTTTTATAGAGATCTGTTCATAGACCTCTGATATTTAGAATATTTGTCAAAGAATTTGAAAAAGGTGCTAAAAAGTTTGGTGGTGATACAAAATTGTTTAGGATAGTGAGAAATTTGTCTGTGAAGAGTGGCAGAAAGACTCTGAATGTGACAGATGGGTAGATTCTGTTGAGTCAAAAAATGGTACATAAGGACAAAAAAAAAATCCTAGATTTCTGGTTAATATGAAGTGCTATGAAATTATGATGGATAACAAAGAAAACATCAGCTGTGTAGCAATCAGAAAAACAATTAGCAATTATTAGTAAAGCAAGAGGACAGAATTATGCCGTTATATAAATTGGTGGATCACATTTTGGAAGCACTTCTGATGTTCTTATCTCAGGAAAAGGAATAGGCTTTGAGACAAGCAACAAAGGTGATCAAAAATGTGAAAGGCTCTGCAGTAAATCTGTTCAAGGAGCAAGGGCAGAGGCGGAAAGAAATCTTCCTTCAGAATGTAAAAGAGGGAATTTCAGGGGATGACAAATAGAAAATCAAGTCATACTGAGAAAAGAGGAAACGACCAGGACTCTTTTTCCAGTAAAAGAACTAAGGATCTTCAGGTGAAGCTATTGAAAGTGGTTTAAAAGGCAGTCAGTAGTGACTCACCATGAGTGGGAGACCTGTGGTCCTCCTTTGCAAGGAGGTGAATTCCTGGGGGAAGGTGGGTGAGTCATGGAACAAAAATCCTGAAGGGCTTGTGAATCCTGAGGTGCAGCAGCTGGCTCAGGAATCCCCTGGACTGGGAATGGTGTGGGACTCAGGGAGCACTGGGGAGCTGCCTTCAGGGTTTTGCTTCCTGTAGCTGGTTGTTAACAGCTGCTGTTGGAAACAGGCTACTGAACCAGACAGCATGTAAAGTGTAATCCAGAATGGTGCTGTCTTTCTATGACAATTCAGATCTATACCTGATATGTCATTTGGGGTACCCTGATGATTTGCCCCTTGCGCTCCTTCCTTGTAAACAGCAGTAGTTTCTCGAGCAGGAACAAAGAAGTGAGCAAATATTCTTTTGTTACACTCTTTTCTTTGATTATATTTAGAAAAGTGGTGTCATCTTGTCACTTTATGTCTTGAGTGTTTCAGTTGCTCTCAGGACATCAGGAGTTTGATCTTGCAGAAGCAAAACAATGGTAGGATTGAGTTTTTGCAAAACTATTAATTCTAAAGCACTGTGCAGGTTTAGACACATAAGCAGGCTGGATGTTGCACAGAGGCTTTCACAGCTCTTAATAATTCTCTTTGAGATGAGCTGTGGGAACTTTTCACTTGTGCAGAACAGTGCTGTAATCAGCTGTGTGCAGAAGTAGATGAAGAAGAATGGATTCAATTTGAAGGCCAGAGGTTTTTAGGAAAGCAGAAAGAGAGCTGGAGCTTGGAACACCTCCACACCATTGGCAGAGGTTTGCATGGATGAACAGAAATGGAGATAGAATTGTTTCATGCTCCCTAGCATCATCTTTGTGATGAAGACAAATGTCATGACAAAACATGGGAAGTGTTCATACTTACCTCCATGGAAAACAGGAAGAAAACCTAGCTCTGGGTTGGATACACCGTACTAAAGCACAGAAATTTTATTATGGTAAAAGAATATTTATAAACTAGAATCTATACTTTGTAATCTTAGAGCGGTTGACCTGGCAATGCTAAGAGGTCTCTCTCCTACATTTCAAGGTTCAGTGTGAAAAATGTATTGCTAGAAAGCAGTGCTATCTGCATTTACATAGAACACCCATTAACACCCAGAAAAGCGCACATAGCTGAATGCTCACCTGTACGTGAGTGTGTGAGTGCATAGATCTGTTCATTTTTGTGAGCTGAGTCTCAGCTGGCCTAACTGCTTGGGAAATTTTAAAGCTGACTCTTTGCTCTTCCTTTTTGACCTTAGTGGACTGTACAATTCTTCCAGTGACCGCAATAAATCACCAAAGTTTCCTTACTCTCGCCGAAGGAACCCGTCTGGTGGCAGTGAGAATGAGTCTGGGCAGCCAGTTCGGAGGAGGTAAGAGCCTCAAGATTAACTACTGCCAGCTTTTCTGTGTAGAAACTGGAGGTCCTGCATGCTCAGTGCTCAGCTCGTGGAAGCACAGCTGGGTCCTGGGAAAGGGGCTATTCCAGGGGCCCGTAAAAAAAACCCACCTGCTAGTAAAAAAAACCACCTGAGCAAGAATACCACAGCTGTTTTTGGAAAGGAAGCTTTGGTCAGGTTGTTTACTTGTGTGCTGTTTTGGGAAAATTATGTTAAAAATGTGAAAAGTTGCATTATTGGCATGGGCTAGATTCCTCTAGTTACTGGAGCTCTTTTTGCCTGGTGAGTAAAAGCACTAATGGATTTGCTTGCTTGCTTTGAGCTTCCAAAGCAGTGTTATAAGTACATTTCCTTATTTTAACTGCCCCAAGGATTACACAAGTGAGCCATAAAGCTGTCTTCAACAGTCCCATATATGAACCACTTTGCATTAGAAAGGATGCCAGCAAAAATACAACTAGTGACAATTTCAATTGGTACAAGCTGGATGGAATGACTTAGAGGAGTAAAATAGAATGGGTGGAGATTCTGTGCTGTGTGTCCTTGAGCATGTCTAAAAAGCAAATTACAGGGACAATTCTGAAGCAATAGAGTATTGAAAAGACTGTGTGTTAACTGGGATGATTTGTCCTGCTGAGAAGCTGTTTTCATCACTTGTGTATCCTGCCTGGTGCTGTGATCTGTTATGAAGTATAAACAAACACAGATACTGTGCCACATTCATTGCAGTCTTCTAGAACTGCCTCAGGAGCCGGCACCTGATCTTTTTCTGACACCTCTGAAATGAGTACCTGTTTGGCCTTCAAAGCCAGAGCTGGCAAAGGGGTCTCTGACAATGCAGCTATATTGATGAGAAAATCCAATTTCATGTGGAGCTTTTATCCTTGTCAGGTTTCTGAACTGTTTCAGTCCTTTAATCTGCCATTAGCTGTCTGGGACAGGAGAGAAGAAACTCACCCATAGTGCATGCTTAGTGACCTCAAATAAATCAGTGTAACTCTCAGGCAATGGAGTTATGTTTATTTGCTCTGTTGGATAGAGCCCTTGTAGGTGCTAACAGCAATGTGTTTCCTGAATGGGTTTTGTCATGTTTTAACCTCAGCCAAGTCCACTCACTCACCCCCCTGCCAGCAGGGAGAGAATCAGAAGGGTAGGAGATAGAAACCTTGTGAGTTGAGAAACACAGCAAAAGCCATGCACCCAAGCAAAGCAAACCAAGGAATGAATTCCTTGATTCCCATTGCTGAGCAGATGTTCAGCTATTTCCAGCAGAGCACAGCTGTTGCAGGAAGTCACTTAGTCACACTAAGGGTGACTTGAGAGGACAAACACCATCAGTCCAAACATCCCCTCCTTCCACCTCCTTCCCCCTGATGTCACATGGTCTGGAACATCCCTTTGGTCAGTTTGGGTCACCTGTCCTGGCTGTGTCCCCTCCCAGCCTCCCAGGCACCCCCAGCCTCCTCCCCAGTGTGGCCTTGGCTCTGTGCAGTCCCTGCTCAGCAAAAACAAAAGCGTTTCTATATTATCAACCCTGTGTTCAGCACAACCCCAAACCACAACCTGCCACTGTGAAGAAAACTAACTCTACTGCAGGCAAAACCAGCACAGGTTTTCTGGTGCATTGCTAGCTTAGTTGTCAGAAGGGCTCTTTTGGCTTTGTAAAAACAAAAGAGTAGAGATGTGCAAAGCAAAGATCTCTCATATCAAGAAAAGTGCACTGTGCAGTAGGAAATTGTTTTATCATCTGGGATTTGCGTTGGGCTGATCTAGTCAGTGGACACTCATGCCAATAGCAAATCTTCTCTTGAGCTACCACATGAACAAAATGTTTTTAAAGTCTTATCTCATATGTGAGATTGTGAAGACTGACAATAGTAGGTAGATTTTAACTTAATTATGCCTTCCTGAGTCTTGGTTTTATTAATGCACTTTCCTTTTCCAGCTGTTAATAACAATAGCTGTTGCTGTTTATGCACCCTTTACTGGAGTTAAGAGGAAACCACCACGCTCTGCTATGTTGGAAACAGTAGGAAGCTCTAAAGGGCAGCATGCTCTGCTTAATTTTGCAAGTCAGGGGTTTGCAATGAGACCTTGAATGGAATCATGCCTTCAAAGCTTATTGTAAAGGTGTCCTGAAGGGTTTAAAACAAGCACATGCCCTATTTTCTTTGCCTAACATCATACTGGGAAAAAAAATCCATCAAAAATCTAGAACACTTTGGGTTTTTTATGGCTAGTTCTGTGTATTTGTATTAAGTAACTCTATGAAACTTCATTAAAACTTTCTTAATGTCACAGGAAAAATCAAAACAGTGGTGAAGATTCAGATTTAAAGCAAAGGAGAAGGTAAATATATGATCTATAGCAGCTATGAAATGATTCTGAAGGTACTGGTCATATTTTTGTTCACTGCATTGCCTTCTTTCCTTCCTTCTCCCTCATCTTCTTAAATGTCTAAAAGGTTTGTTGTGTTATGATCTTTTTATTTTTTATTTCTTATCTTTTGCTGCACACTGTTACTACCCCATGTCAGAAGCAGCTTGTGAAAGTTTCCTAAGGGCTTATCTGCAACTTGAAAGTCAGTTCCAAAACTTTTAGCTTTTGGATTTTGAATCTGCAGGTTTGTTTTTAGTTTACTTGTTTTGCAAACAAGTGTGCCATCATCTAAGATGAATTGTCCTGCCAGGGGCAAGTGCAAAGGCATATGTAACTCCTGATGGTCCTCTTGCTGTCTTGTACATTTTTTGTCAATTTTTTCTTCTCCTCCCTGCTCCATCTCCCATTTCAGACTTGACTACTTATCACATTTCAAATAAAATGCAGGTGTGAATTTGGGTGTGACCTTCAAAAACTTCAGCTTTTAACAGATTTTTGCCACATCTGCTTGTCACGACTCTGTTTAGTGCTCCTCCTTGCTCCTGTGCTCCTGCTTGCGCTGCTGGAATAAGGAGACAGTGGAGTGTGTTTCAATGTCAGAGGCTCCTGGGGCTTGAGAAGGCGAGGAGGCACTCCCAGGATCTGAATCACTGCAGCAGCAGCATGGGAAAGGACCTCTGGCAGGGATACAAACATCTTGGGACAATCACAGGAAGCCAGAGAAAGTGCTCACATACTTTGTGCTTACTATGAGATAACAGAATGTTTTTTGGAAGGATGTTAGCATTACAAGCTGCTAGTGGTAGTCCTGTGATAGATGTCCAGCACACAAAACTGGGGATATTTAGTTAAGCATCTCAGGTAGAAAGCCTCAGTGCTCAGAAGGGACCTCTTACCACATATTTTTTATTGTACGTTGCAAAAGACCTTCTCCGCTTCCTCACAATTTGGCTATTCTCCTCTCATTTTAACCAGAAGAAGACTGTGCCAGGACGTGAGCTTTCCTCAGCCCTCCAAGCCCCCTCCTAGGCAGTACTTGTTGTGTCTCTTATAAAACTGACTATGACTTCTCTCTGGCTCCTTATGCCAGAGTATATAGGTATTCTACCTGCAAAATATCAAATATATTGCATGACAAGGAAAACAGGGGAATAAAGGACAAAAGATACCTTAAAATTGTCAGAGATAGGGATGATCTTATGTGATCTTGCACCTGATTTAGGAAACGATTTTTTTTTCGTACCCATTTTTGGTATTTCATTTGTTTTAATAAAAGATGATAGTTAATATTCAGTGAAAGATATTATTCTGGCAACAAGCATGAGCAGCTGCCACTGAGCTGACAGCTCAGGAGCGCTTTTGTGTCCCCACAATGCTTTCCTGACAAGGAACACAAGGTAATTCCATGGGCAATATCCAAAAGGTGAATCAGATTTCCATTCCTGAAAAGTTAGAGAAAGGCTTATATTGAGTTTGATCAGTTTGGATGTTTTATCTTGTAGTCTGCCTGCTATGCTGTGATTTTTGGCTGTTTTGGTACCTTATGAGATAAATTACTTAAATCACATCAAGAAACTTCTCGTCATACTGAAAAATGTAGAAGAGTCATGCTAGTGACCTGCAAGTGTGAAAGAATGGTGGTGCTCAAATGACTTATTGATGCTGATAGTGGTATATTTATTAAACATCTGATAAAACTGGGCTGGGGAAAGGTATACTTTTGGCTGTGTAAGGTCTCCTGCAATTCTAGAGCATTTTTATTGCTCTTCTCTCTTCCATTAAGCTTGAGTGACTCTTTTTGACATCATCTTTTAATCTTCTGTCTTCCTTTGGGGTTTCAATTTTCTGTATTAATGCACAAATTTTTTATTCCCACTTGGAGCTTCACCCAGAAAAGTGTATTTTTAGCTGGCAGCATGGATAACCTGGCTTTAAATTATGAACATGAAGTTTGGGGATGGCAATGTCACTGAAACTGTGGGAACAACAAAAAAACCTCCAACAACATTTTTAGTATTAGAGAATCAAGGCATTACTTTATTCTGGGTAGGATGTTGTACTGACCAGGATGTCAACCGAACAACAGAAATAATTTCATCCTCACGTAGCCTCAGTGTGCAGAGGAAATAATTCCATGACACATATATTTCACCAGGTTTTTCACTAAATTTATACAGTCAAAACCCATAGAGATTCATTGGTTCAATGTTCTTTGGTTCCAAGTTATGTAGTTCTCAGTATTTGGTTTTCTATTGGATATGAATTTGTTTTCCTCCAATGCTAATTTGGTCCTCATTTCTATCTTTCCTTTCCCAAACCAGGTGTCTCTGACCATGCCAGAGTTGATGTTTAGAGTTGATGGTCATTAATGATTGTTGATGGTTGTTATTTTTTGTGTTTCTTCTGCACTATTCCCAGTCTGTTAAGATGTTAAGTTCATCAGGCCTTGCCTAGTGGAACAATGCCCTGAAAAAAACTTCAATTCCCTTCCCCCAGGGCAAAGGCAAACAAACCTGACTAAAGCTATAAAATAGAAAAAATTAGACGTGGTATCTTTTCCAACAGGGAGAAGCTCCTTCTCTGGGGGAAATTTCACTTTGTCAAATTTATTTCCTTCAGACAAGCTGGTTTGAACTGATTTTCCTAGACTTTAGCTGTCCTATTATTCTAAGGCATTTTTGTTTGAATGGGAGCTATTTGAGCTAATGATTTCCGAATTTAGAAGAGAGGGGAGAACAGTCTACATAGACCAGGGGATTTAAAGGCTCAGCGATTTGTTGGAGGCAACTATAATTCACTGGTATTATGGAGAATTTTGTGAGGCTCTCAGGTGTGTCATCTCAGGACTGACATCTGTAACAGTGTCCTGGTTATTTAGTCCTAGTCCTCCAGAAAGCAGAGTGCTGTGTGCCTGACTAGATAGAACAGCTCCATGCTGCCTCTGTGCTGTTCCCTGGGAACAATTTTCTCTCATCCTGTTTGGGCTCTTCTTCCTAAACCATTAGAACATGCTCTGAGCAGGTGCTAGTCAGGAACTTCCTACCTTGTCATTAAATGCTTCCCCTTACTCACACCTAAGGAACTGATTTCTCTCCTTGGCTTGTTTGAGGTGTAGTTTAACATCTGTCCTCTTACAAATGTTATCTATCAAAGAGCTAAAGAAAATCCAGAAGGCATAAGAAAATATATATCTCTACCAGCATCATCAGGAGTTATCCTCTTATAGCTCCTATTTTGTGACCAGAGACCTCAGAAGAAAAATTCTGTTTTCCATTGAAGCAAAACCATCACTGATTCCAACTCAGACAGCCTAAATCCTTGTAGACCAGCTCCTGTTAACATCAATCAACTTTCCTCATTAATAGCTGGACTGTCAATATAGCAGAGAAACACATCTGTCTTTGGGGGCATTCATGGAATCACAGAAATGTTCAGGTGGGGAAGGACCTTTTTCAGATCATCAAATCCAACCATTCCCAAGCCATCCTCACACTAAAGAGCAAATAGTCCACACTAGATTGTGATGAGAGTTTTAGTCAGTGGTAGAGTGGCAGAGTCCTGGACTGTAGGACCAAAGCCCTGACATCTGGTCTATGTGCTCCAAAATGCAGTCACAGATTTAAGGGTCTCAGGTAGCAGAGAGGAGTTTGCCTGTAGGGAGTGTAGCCTTCTTTTTTCCATAAAGAGCAGCAGAATCCTAGTGCTACTGGTGTTTCTTCCATGGTTCCTAACATTTCCTTCAGACAAGCTGGGCTGAGCTGATTTTTCTAGACTCTAGCTGTCCTGTTCTTCTAACACATTTTTGTTTGAGTGGGAGACATTTGAACTAATGATTTTCTAATTTAGCATAGAGAAGAGAATAGACTCCGTGGACTGAGGACTTAAGAACTTACAGGGTGGGAGTTGAGGGGAATAGAATATATAGACCTGCCAGCGTTTTGTTTTGCCTGCAAACCCAGAATTCCAAGTAATTTCTGCTTGGTGTATCAGAATCTGCAAGAAGAAAAGAGCCATACAGATTAGAGATAAAACATTTCACACCTCCAAGAGACAAATTGATGTGGCATTCACAAAAAGACTGCTGAATGATAAAGTAATACAAATTTAAAAAAAATAAATGAAACAGTGAAATTATTCAAAATGAAAACAGCACTCTCCTGATACTACAGTCTGGGTGCACTACTTTTGGAGCAGTTCTTCCCAATCAATTAAAAGAAAAAGATAATGTGACTTGCAGGTGTAGACAAGTACTCCAGAGTCTTTTAATTCCGATTTTCTGAGTAATGTCTTTACAGTGTTGTTCTTTCCTTGTTTAGCAATGCAATAATTTGGGTGTTAGTAGATAAATTCATCCTGAAATGTTGCTTTTCTCTTCTCCAGGTCACGGTCCCGTTGTAACACCAGCAGTGGCAGTGAATCTGAAAATTCCAACAGAGAGCATCGGAAGAAGAGAAACAGGTGACAATATATTAAATATTTTAGACAGGAATACATGAAGAATTTCATGTCTTTGGGAAGACATGACACACACAAATGGAGATGGATTTTTCTCAGATAAACCTAGTAAAAAGGGATCTAACATTTTATTTGTATAGAGTCCTCCTGAGGCAGCTGAAGACACGTTTCTAAATAAGAGTGATAATTGCCAGAATACATCATTATAGTTGATGCAATGAATGTCTGCTCTCCTCTTCCTTGGGAAGAGCTCAGTAATGAACCACAAGATCAAGTACAGCACACACATACTTGTTTATTTGCATTTATACCACCAAGACTTGTGGTATAAATGCAAATAAAGTGGATAATATCTGGAAAATTATATTCTCAGCATATACTTTTACCTCACAAATTCAAGCGCAGATTTTTCAAAGCAGAAAATAAGCTGAGAAGTAAAAGTATTTTTAGTGGCTATGAATCTCAATGTTGTTTTCAAATTCATGTTAATTCATACAATTCATTTAATTGTATAAAGATTTTGTTTTCTGAAATGTCAGGTGTGGGCCCAAACCCAAAATGTGTACAGCATCAAGTTTTAATAGGGCAGCAGTAGTTCATATCAAATGATGCTAACAAGTCCTGTATTATATATTCTATTTTTCTTGTTGCTGGTATGAAAAAGATGATGTAACTACTGATTTCCTATAAATTCCTTTCAAAGCTGTGTATTTTATGTTGCACTGGAGATCACAACATCCTGGAGGTATTTCTGAAAATATACTTTTTAAAAGCACATAGAATTTCCTCATGATGCATAAACACAGTGCAAGAGAAATATAACTGGACAAAAGAGGAACTGTTTTAAGGCAAAGTTTCTAAGTTACTGTCTGCATGAACTGCCATCATTTCTTCATGTCTTATATTCAGTGATAAATGATTTCCAGATCTCTGGAAGGTCTGAGAAATAATTGCATGCTAGATAGTGCAGCAGGAGTATGCAGTATAATTACATTTTCGGCATGACTTGCAGTAGTTAAAGAAATGTTAAAAACCATTGTGACACTCACATGGGATGGCATAAAGCACATCTGAGACATGAGATTTCTTTGAAGCTTACCTAAATTAGAGCACAGTCTTGTAGGGTACTTGGCTAACAATAATCTAGTGTGCCTGGAAGGTTTGTTTTCCAGCTGAAGTTTAAATGATATGCTGAGTGTAGTTTCAGTGATCAGCAATAAATGGTATTTTGTATCCCTTTCTCCCAGAGCACTCTTGCCAGGATTTTTTCCTCTTGTGAAACTCCTTCTGCAGGGAGCTCCACAAGCAAGTGAAAGAAATTAGAGACTGACCACAAGAATGTTTTTAAGAACTCCTGGCAATATAAAGACTGAATTGTAAGAAGGATTAAGTACCGCTTATCATTTTTTGAAGAATGAAAGGGCTTTTACCCACACTTCCTCACTTCATGGAAAAAAATTAAAAATGTTGGTTGTTTTTAAGTTTTTCACATTTTCAGAAATTGAAAATACAACAAAGATGTTAGTGTTTGAGCAAATATCGTTCTTAGGTGATCACTTGAAATCTGACCAGAAAAAAAATCATTATTAGTGCTAGATTAAACAAGTACTAAATGAACTGGAAGTCTAAGGCTTGTTTCTTGTGAGCAGGTGCAGGAAAACAACCAGTCATAATGAATTTCTGCATTTTGTTAGCAGCCATAGCAGGAACGTAACAAGCTGGAAGATCAGAGGCTCTGAGCAGCTTTCCTGTTTTCAGAGATGAGCCAGCACTAGCAGGGTTAAATAGGACATTATAATGAGCTTGCAACTGCTGTTACTCAAATTTCTGCTGTTGCATAGACTAATACAATTTATTTCCCAGTACAGTAATCAGGTCCCTGACACAACCAGAAACAAAAGTGGTTTATTTTATTGAAAAAAAATGAGTGAATATTCACATTAGCCAAATAAGTCTGCTTCTGGTCACATTAGACTAGAATATATTATTCAGATGACAAGAGATCACTGTGAACTATTTGTCAGAAGAAAACGAATTATCAGAGAAAACCAGAAACACAGATGAGAGCTTCTGAAGGTAGAAAACTAGAAAAATCTTGGGGAAGATCTTTTTACCTGATCTCAATCTCTGAGGTTTCACTCCATTATATAAATGTTTTCTCCTAAGCAGATGTTCATATGAAAGTGAAGAAGAACCTGCGATGAGCATACTTCAATCACAGAGGAAATGCATTTGCATTTTCAATCCTGTGGTCAAAATTCATTGTGTAGATAAAAATAGATTAAAGGAGCAGGCAGTGCATACTGGAGCATACTTTCCTTCCTGGCTACACTTAGAAGTTTCATCTGATCAGAATCAGAGAGTGACAGAAAGGTTGAGGCTGGCAGAGACCTCTGGGTATCATCTGGTCCAACTGCTGCTCCAGCAGGGTCATCAAGATCTGGTAGTTCAGGACCATTCCCATGCAGCTTTTCAGTATCTCCAAGGACGGAGATGCCACCACCTCTCTGGGCAACCTATGCCAGTGAAAAGTTTGAAAGGAAAACTGTAATGGGCTTTTTAGGGCAAGGGCAACAGTTTTTATTCAAAAATATCTTTAAATAGAAAATTAGGATTTGAGCTAAATTTCTTTCAGCATTTTTTTTTGTCATTTCTGTCACCAAAACCCTAAAAAAATTGCCCCAAAATGATTAGAATTTGAACATTGTATTCAAATAATATGTCTAATGTAGTGATTGTGGTACCTTGGTCATCTTTTACCTTGTTTAATGTGAGCATACTACCTTTCTTTGCAACTGCAAAATGCATGTTCTTCATGTCTCCATCTAGTAGAGGCTTGCTGTGGTGTAACAGTACTTTGAGTTTGCTAACACCACTTGTTTTAATAGCTGCAATGCTAACTTTATATATTTAGATTTTCAGTATTTTTGTGCGAGTGACTGCTGTGTGTGGGAGGCAGTTGGTGGTGTCTGTACCATATGGGATGATTGCTGTTTGCACAAATTGGATTATTTGGGATGAAAATCACAACTCATTACTTGTTGCTGTGTGAGTCTTTCTACTAAGTCCTTAGATAGAAGTTTATGTTAATACCTGTCAGCAGATTACAGATTTAAAAAGATTTGCTTAGAAATCAAAACCTGAGGTTGCAGTCTTTTCCAGATGCTTCATACCATTTGGTAGAGTTGTGTCTGTTTACAGTCGTTGGGGATTGAGCTGAAAATTCATTATGCATGTGAGAGAAGATCTGATTAAAGGAAAAGCAGAAGCCTGTGTAGCTGGTTTAGCCTGATACAATTCAAAACTCAAAGAGAAAAGTACATCTGAAGTGAAGAGCAACAACAACATACTTTGCATTGCCTATGTCTCCAGTGTAATCTCTTTATCTCTGTTAGCTTCTTTGTTGTACCTGTCAGTCTTCTCCCCTGGTTTCTCCAGTATCCCAGCTATACCATCTGATCAGACAATCTACACTTGGGAGATATTTTCCAGCGATGTTTTGAAATCCCTGCTGAATTTGAAATTCACTGCTGTGACCAAGCATATCTATTTGCTCCACCACCTCAGCACTTCATCCCAGCAGTCATATGTGCATCCTCAAAACTGTGGGAAGCATCTGCCTGGAGGGCTGTGGCATTGTGGAATCGCTGTTGCCTGCTAACAAATATACTGAGTTGACAGAATTTTGATATTTGGCTCAATCTGTAATGCATTCCATCAATGAATTAATGGATTAAAAAAAAAAAACAAACCTTAAAAAAGAAGGAATAAAAGGCATAGCATGTCATTTAGATCCACACAAGCCATGACAGGGACCAAACCCTCAGGGGATGGTGCAGAAGGAGTGCCATGGAGATCTGCATGCATCCTGAGCTTTGTTGCAGATTAGGATGAAAGGATGATTCCTCTGAGTGGGGACTCACTGAGCAGAGTTTTCCCTGGATCCTAGGAAGTTGCATGCTGCAGTAAAGTGCTTCTGAAAGTTGTAGTAGAAGAACTTTGTAGCATGATGTGTGTCTCCCATTTGGTGCAGATGAGGTAGAGTGGAATATATAAACAGGGAAAAAATTCCAGATGTTCAGCCTGGATGGGGAAGAAGAATGCAAGTTGTGGGTCTGTCCTTAAAGGCATGGATTGTTACATTTTTGGCTCATGCACTTTCTAAATAACAAATCGGCAGGTTTTCTTTTATATAGTTCTTACACTAATGCAGTTTGGGAGTATTAGTTAAAATTTAGCGAGATGAAAGGTTAAGTACAGCATTGCAGGAGCAGATTTTTGGGGGGGTGGGGGTGGAAATTCCCCATTGCTTCTCAGAGCATCCTTCCCTGAGAGCCCTCAGACTAAACTCTTGGTGCCTCTTTTGCAGATTGCGGCAGGAGAATGATATGGTTGACTCGGCTCCTCAGTGGGAAGCTGTGCTGCGGCGGCAGAAAGGGAAAACCCAGGCAGATCCAAACTACCGGCGATCCAGGCACAGATCTCGATCGTACGTAACCCTTGCACCCTTTGATGTGTAAATTAAGGTTATTGAATCGTGTTAAAGAGCAGGAGAAATATCTCCAGCGTGGCGGTGGCCCTCAGATGCGGAGGAGCAGAGATTTTCTGGTATACTCCCACACTAGCAGATTGTCTTTGTGGTCAAATTGTCTTTCTTTAGCAATTTGAATTTTAAAGCACAAATAATGAAGAGAGGGATTGTAACAAAGCTTCTGAGAAACTTTGCCCATCACCTGGGAAGAAGTCCAGGATGGTTCTGTGGCTCAATGAACATTAGTTCTGTAACGAGTACAGTGATTCCTCTTTTCTGGGCAGCACGTCTGTGGAGACATTGAGATTTTACTTGATAGCGGCAAACATTTTAATGGAATACATGCACACCTGCTTAATCATATAATAACTGCAGTGGTGTTCCAGATGAAAGCAGCTGCTAATGTTTCCATGTCAAATTATCCCTGACAAGCAGCAGTCAGTGATATATTGCATCCTAATGTCAGGATTTCCGTGATGGAGCTGTACTGCCAGGCGCTGCTGTTCCTGCTTACAGCCTGTTCTGACATGGTGAAGTTATCAGCTTTTGAAATTAATTTTCTCAAGCTAATGAAAATGTTGGTTTCCTTTAATTTATATTTTTCTTCTAAAACGGCCTGTTTTTGGGGCATAGACACACTGTTTGGTATCACTGAAATCAGAGTCAGCATTGAAGTTTCCAGCATTAAAACCCACTTGAGTTCTATCTTCAGTTGTCCATGTTGCTAGAACTCTTTGCTGCCTCCAGTTTTACAGTGCAGAGTTTTATTTCTTTATGAGGAACAGAATTTACCTTTAAAGATCCAAATAGTGGAATTTCTTCTTTAACAGGCTTTGTACAGACTTGTTCACTTTCAGCTGCGCAAAAGTCTTGTGTTATTAGGTGTAATTATACAATGATATATTACTAAACTTCAGGAATTTTAAAGCTTACTTGTATGGAATCCAGCGAATACAGTTCATTAAATTTGATTTTGGTTTGTTTTATTATATACAGAAAGTGCTGCAAACTAGGAAATGTACTCAGTTAATAATGGTTACATTAAATTTGTAGCCAACTTTTCTTTTTTACTCACAGACCAGGTAAATCTCATTGTTTGGACTGCACGGGTTCCCTCTTGTGGTTAACTTAACTTATGAAATGGCTTTGATTTTCCAGCACAGTGACATTCTGAGTTATATTTCATTTAAACTACTTTTAGCAAAACCACATAGATGTTAAGCATCTAACTTAGAAAGAAAGGGTCCTAGTGGAAGCAAAGAAATGAGGAAATGCTGAAGATTTTGGAAGGCATCTCATTTCCTTTTGCTATTCTTTTAGTTATTCATGAGTTTCTCCTTTTTATCATACTCTCCAGGTTAAAAAAAACCCCACAAAAACAAACAAACCCACAATGAAATAAGCCCAAACTAATTTTAAAAATAAATTTGTAAAAGGTATTTTACTGTTATCATGTAGTACATTATAAGAGAATGTATTTCATTTAGTTTGGCTCAGCTGTTTGTTTACTTGACTAGATACAGTTCAGAAGAAAAGGAAACATAATTCCATAGGTTATGGTTGTTTTGGTTTTAAATGTTGTCAAATGGTCATTTCAACTTGCCTGTTCAAAAATTGATATAAACCCTAAGTAAGTCCATTATTGCATTTTAAAATGGAGCTTCCCTTTGGATATGTGAAGTAGTGTCTGAAATGTTTGTTACTGTGCCTGTCATAGCGCATTTCATTTGCTTGATAATGAGTAATATTAATCATTCGTGGTGGCAAGGTGGTGTCTCCGTGGTCTTGGGAATAAAAGTATTTGACAGGAATTTGACCTTTCTTTTTCCTCAAGGAATAAGCAAATGCAGAGAGCTCCCAATTCTAGCTCCACTGGGTTTATTTTCAAGAGCTCATGTAAAACATCTGTGTAGCCAAAGGGCTTTTTCTAATTAAGAAGAATGGCCATAAAATTCCATGGCTATTTAAATTTACCATTTGTGACTCAAACTGAAATATTAATAAGGGTGCAGATGCAGGCACAAAAAAAATAATGTAGACCTTATTAATGTGTAGAGCTGTTCCAGCTTGTGCAAATGAAATAAAAAATAAACAAAAAAACCCCATGAGATTCATCACTTACTGGGAAGTCCCATTAGGTTTCTTGTGCATTAGAGAAACCGATTAGCATGCAAATTGTCCAGAAGGTATTGATTCAGATACTGAGATAGGACAATCTGAGTCCTATATATCAAACCAGTGAGTTTTTAAAAAATTCACAGTAAAAAGATGAAAACAAAGTAAAAGAGGGATTGTGATCTGACTTTAAAGATTTAACAGAAGAATTGCTTTGTTGTGGGCTCTTAAGAGCCATACAAACAAGAATGTCCTATGCAGTATATGTAATACCTACATTTCATCTTACATTTCACTTTTCTTTTTGTAAGCTTTCTGTCGTTTTACTTTCAAAGGAAAGGGGAACAGGCCTTTGGAAAGAAAATGCCTTAATTAAGTTACTTTATCTGCATCATATTTCTTTATATTCTTTGGTGGGGAGCTAACCTGAATAAATGCTGTAAGGTTATCCCAGTACGGTAACACTTCTTAAACAGATGGAAAATAACTAGTTGCAGGATGTGAAGTCTAAGAGAAGTTTGGTCTGAGGAATCATTGTATTTAGCCCTTTTTTCTTTTTTTTCCCATGGTATGCCATACTGCTAAATTGGTATTGTACAGCAAAGTCCTTAGTAGTGTAATTGCAGGGATGGAAAGAAGGAAGGTGGCAGAGATCACAGGAGCTGGTCACAGAAAGCAGGAAGCACAGTTCCTAGAAAGTGGAGAAATGAAGATGTCTTCCTATTTAACCACTCTCTTTCCAGGCTGCCCCACAAATTAATATTTCTTACTGTTGGTGAGGCTTCACACGATGCTTTGTGATACTTGAAACTTAAGGCCAGGTCCTGAACTGCTGTATTTCCATGAATAAGTAAATGCCATGAGCTGATCAAATGGGTCAGTGGTGTGCACAATACCCTGCTTTGTGCGGGTCCTGGGTTAGGAAGCAACCTTGGGGCTTTTCTTCCTCGGGCAAACTAGGGCTTGTAAGCATGACAAAGCCTCCCTGGAGAAGCTGGCATTTTCCAGGGAGCTTTCACATTCCCTGCTGTCTGATTATTCAGCCTCAGAAGAGGATGCCTATCTTTCCACCCCCAGGGTGATCGCAGGGTTTGCAGCTGCTATTTTGTGAGCAGGAAGATACACGGGGGCAGAAATCAGTTCAAAACTGAGGGGTGAAAAAGGCTATTAAATGCCACTGAATTTACTGCATCAGGGAGTTAAAGCAGCATGGACAGATGCAATAAAGAGAAGTAAATGCAAGAGCGAAGGAGTGAAGGAGTATTAGGAGTACTTAGTCTTTTTTTTTCCCATGGGATGCCATACTGCTAAATTTTATTGCACAGCAAAGTCTTTATTATTAGTGTAATTGCAGGGATGGAAGGGGGAAAATTGCAGAGATCACAGAGCAAAATACCTGGAGCTGGTCATAGAAAGCAGGAAGCACAGATGGAAATGAAAATCAGAGAAAACTTAATGCATTATAATAAACAGAAAAAAAATATTTTAAAAGCTCTGAACACAGACAACAAATGGACTGTAAACGACCCATGCTGTAGCTGTTGCCATCATGAGAACCTGAGGAGCTGGAATGGACAGCAGTTTGTCAAGGACAGGAATCCTCCTGCCTGGAAAGTCTTGGAGCCTGAGGTGGTTATGGATTAATTCATTTTAGCCCTACTAGGGAAACACAAAAACACAAATGCTAGGTTGTTTTTCACCCTTTGATCCTTCTCGGGTGTTTATAAAACAGTCAAGTAGTATTTCCTAGTACTTCTGCTCCTATAAAATCTAAAAAATATCCCAAAACAACACGATTCCAAAATATTCTGTCTTTACATCAGCTGTATAGTGTTTACTGTAATATAGATGTCTCTGAACATTATTCCTAGGCTGAAGGCTGGAAATAAGCCAAACATGGTAAAAATGCAGATCTCTGCTGTCCTCCTTGATCTGCATCTAAATTTGGATAATATCCCTCCTAAAGCATCTTTGAATATGTTAGGCCTTTTTGCCTAAGAAGAAAAAAGATCAGGCTGTATGACCTGATGGTGTAAGACTTATTATTTGAGAAATTTTGGGCGTGTTTATGTGTGCTGTATGTGTCTAAAAGTTGCATTTCTCACATCTTAGATAGTGTGGAACAGTCTAGCTGTTGACACTGAGCTTATGTAATGACAAGGAAAAGAGTAATCAGATCTCTCCATGCAAATGTAGTCCTTGCCACTGTCTAAAATCTTTACTTATCTATTTCTCTGAATGGGTTTGGGTGAATTAGTGAATTCCAGGCGCAGCTTAAACAACAGTGGTGGTTTTGCACTTACCTTGCAATAGAGAAGGAAAAGAAAAGTAAAAATAAAAGGGTTCTAGTTAGAAGATTTAGTAGAAAATGCGTTCTAGTAAGAAGATTTAGTAGAAAATGCGAAACCTGCCCCTCAGGCTTGCTTTGCTCCATCTCTATGTCTGCAACAGGGAGATTACCATTTTTGGTAAGTTCTTTGTGCGTGAATTGAATACTTGCTGAAATATTTAGGTTCATAAGTAGGCATATTTGCTAGTTTGATTAGTTTGTTGCTGGGGGTATTTTTGTATTGGACAACAAAAATACATAAATTGAGCAGAAACCTTTTTTGGAGATGACCAGAAAGAGAGAGACTGCACTGTGATTGCAGTGGAGTTGTTTCATTCAGGTTTTTCCCAGTGGTGTCTGGGAATTACTGATCTGTGGCCCGTGGCCTGTGCTTCCTTCTGCCTGCCAAGGGCTCTGTGGGCCACAGGACATTTCTGAGGGCCTTTTTCAAAAGTGTTATTCCAAAACGTGTTGTCCTTGGAGGGATAAGTGTTGGCAGCGACTGGGCAGTGATTTGGCCTTGGAAATTCTGCTGTTTATATTTTATGTACACTCTCACTGAAGGCTGGTGAAACTGGAATTGTGATTGAGAGCCTGTCATTCAAGAAACGACTTTTCAGTTGAAATACAGTGATGAAGTTTAATGAATTTTCTGAGATAACAAACCTTAAAATTGAAGTTACTGGTGGATTATATTTATCATGATTTCTGTGCAGGGTCTGTATTGTAAAAAGTTATTTGGACAGCAACATGGTCAGACAATGGTTTTCCCAGCTGAGCCTTTGTTTTCTTTGTTGATATTTATTAGGAGAAGCCCAGATGTACAAGCTAAAGAAGAACTGTGGAAACATATTCAGTAAGTATGGTCCTTGTAGGGTCTGAGAGATGCTTGGTTTGCCTTTAATGTAGTTATTCAAATCCCCTCCACTGTGGCACTCCACTGATTTAGTTTTAGTAAATTATGTATATGTTAATGACCTCCTGTGTGTAGAAGATACTGCAGGTCACTGAGCACACTGAATAAATATGACCATTGTATGTAAATGAATTGTTGAAGAACAATACATAATTTTAGAGATTATTCCTGTGTGGTTTCCAAAATGTCAATATTGACACTTTTAGCATGACACCCCATTACCCCTTAGGAAGATATTTAGCAATTCCAAAGCATGTTCACCGTTCAGCACACATAATGTTCATGATATTGTGAAGCAACAAGATCAGATTTGCAGGGAGGTGAGAAGAAGGTGGAACAGGATGAGACATGCAGTTGAAGCAATCAAGGTGAAGTTATACTTATTTCAAAATAAGTGTCCTATTTTGATGTTAAGATAGCTTCAGGGCTGACAACAGCTTGTTTTAGTAAATCTTTTTAGCCAAATATAATAAAAATTTTTGCACTTCACAGTTAATGTTACATTTTTACTTTTCCTAATTCTTTACAGGAAGGAGCTTGTGGATCCATCTGGCCTATCTGAGGAGCAATTGAAAGAAATTCCATACACTAAAGTAGAGTGAGTTTGGTCAGAATTTATTTTTTGTGAATACAAAAGCCCACTTTTCTTACTTTACTGTGAACTGTGTCCTACTGAAATAGGAATGGGTTTACATATAATCTATAAGCTCATGTCTATTCCAAATACTCCCCTAGGATGGGTTGGGTGGGGATACTTAATAATCTTAAATCAAATATTTTTACTTTTCAAAATAAGAAAAAAAACCCATCTTAATCTCTCCTAATCTATCCCACACACTCCTGAATGTATCTGTATGTTCTGTATGTCTCCCTATGCTAGCCGTGAAACTTATATTATAAACTACAGAACCAGAAAGAAGTGAATGCAAACAAGAAAATATTTTTTTTCCTAAACTACTTCTTTGTTTTAAATATTCCGATCATCCAAGGCACTCTTTAATCTCTGCAACCCCTTCCCTAGGTTGTCATGGGCAGCTGCCAGGGCATAGCTATTTCCTTAAGAACCAACATCCATTTCACTGCAATAATTGCCCATTTGGGATTCCAAGTGTCAGCGCAAGCAGCTTGAATGTGGCACAAATGGGATCCTGGGTTGCATTATAATGTACTTCCAAACACCACTAAGCAGAAAAGGCTGATGTTAAGGACATATAAATTAATGCATTCTTCATTGAAGTTCCATTCTCGAATATGGGCATGCCAGTTTGTGACCTCTGCTCTCTTAAAGCATTGAATTCCAAGTGCAGACTTCTAAAAAGAAGCATCAGCCCTTTAAATTCAGCCAGTGCAAGAAGAAGCCATCTGTTACACTTCAGTACGAAATGTGAAGAGTCAGTCTGCAGCTGAATTTGTGTTCTGTGCCAAAGATCTGGTTTACCAAACCCTGTTGTGAATTCTGTGTCTCTCTCAGGACTCAAGGCGACCCCATCCGCATCCGGCACTCACACTCCCCTCGCAGCTACCGGCAGTACCGGCGGTCCCAGTGCTCCGATGGGGAGAGATCTGTCCTGTCTGAAGTGAAGTATGTGAACATGATTATTAGCACTGAACTAGTCTAGTGCAGCCCAAAAGTTGACAGAGGTCATGGTGGTAAGAAGCTGCATAAATGTGACTTGTTGGTGGCACCCCCTGAATAGTATGTCTTCAAAGCTAAACATGAAGGAAACAACTCCAAAAACATTTATGGTCTGTTCTCAGCCACAGTGGTTTTCTTGATCCATTTGAAAGGAAGAAAAACTGAAAAGGCTGAAGTAAACCTGTATTGGTCTTTAGTGGTAGGTCATAAAGTTGCTTAGGGGATGAGAATCTATGGGTTGCTTTCCAGGTAACTTCATCCTTGATAGACTTAAGATGTTATCAGTGTTAGGCCTGTAATTTTTTTCATGGGAACTCTAGTACAACCCTCTTCATCAATTGGTGGATCAGTCTTTCCTAGAAGGCTGAAGAATACTGATGAATGGAAAAGCAACAGCCCCATTCTCGGTTGTAGCAAGGCCATAAAAATATGAAAAGGAGTCCCCACCTGGAAGGCTAGGTTTAGCTGGATAGCACCCTGAAGGAGGTGTGGCATACCCATGATTTCATGTGAGACTTGTCTTTCCTATGAGGGTGGTTGGGTGCTGGCAGAGGTTGCCCAGAGCAGCTGTGGCTGCCCCATCCCTGAAATTGCCCAAGACCAGGCTGGAGGGAACTCTGAGCAACCTGGGATAGTGGAAGGTATCCAGGCCTATAGCAGGAGGTGGAACTGGAGGATCTTTATGGTCCCTCCCAAACCAAACCCTTTTGTCATTCAATGATGTTGTATCAATTTGGGCTGCTTCCAAAGACCAGGAAAAGACAGGAATGGGATGGGCTATGCCCTGAAGGTGCCCACAGAGGATCAGCATGACAGCTTTCAGATGTCCCAAGTCAGGTGATAGAAGCCTTTCAGATCAATAGAGCAGTCTGTGCCAGTTTCATTGTTCTTCCTCTGCACAGTTATAGTTCACCTCATTAAAGCAATATCCATTTTGTGATATCATAATTCCAGCGTCAAAACTGATCTGGTCCCTCCACTGCCTGTTACACGATCTTCAGATGGGAAAGTTCCCAGCATCCAGCTAACTCAACAGGTTAGTGATTGTACATCCTTTTCAATTTTCCTTTTTATGGGAGGGAGAAGTGGGGCTCTAGTACTTTATTTAAGATAGTCTTTGATTTACAGTAAAAAATAAAGATGAGATTTTTTTTTTCAGTAGCAGTGTGAATTGAATTTTTGTATTTTACTTACACTTTGTTTGTATTCCAAAATACATGTAGTTCTGTAGCATATGCCCCTGTGAACACCTGCTTCTGCTGTTGGAGAACTCTTTCCCAATCTGATGCATTCCTAAGATGCATCTCTGCTTGTCACTGAAAGAAAACTGACTTTTACCATTTCTTGAATCATGCAGATGTGGTTGTAATGCAGGAGTAATCACATAATTTCTTCATCTCTTTTGTCTGAAGAGTTTTGTTGCTTGGGCTTGAAACAGTGCTGCTTTTATTTTCCTTTCTCTTTTATTTCTCCCCTCCCCCCCCCCCCCCCCCCCGGATATTTTTTAGGCCATTGACATCTAAAAAGGACAGAAATTGCCTTTTGTTAATCTAACTTAATCACTGTCTTTCATCATATATTACACTACCATATCTCTCAGTTTTGATGGTTTTGTTGAGCTCAGAATGTGAGAAGCAAATTCTATTCAAAAGCACTCACAGGTCTTTTGTGCAACCACACAAAGGAGAACCAAAACATGGGAGGGAGAATTCCAGATACCTAACTTACCATACCAGTAATGTTAAAATGTTCAGTGTGTACAAACACCTCTCTTCTCCCTCTGCCCCAGGATCCTTCACTACAGTGGACATTAATTCCTTGCGAGTGTTTACTTGCAAGGTTTTGCTAAATATCAACATGGCATTTCCTGAATAGGCAATAGCACAAAGGGGCACCAGCTGGCAGGAGGCAAGAAGGAAAAAAAGATCTGTTTGATCAAATAAATGTAGAGACTTTAATATTCCTGATGCATGTATATATACATATACATGAATTGCCATACCATAGCCTAAGGCTTTCATAGGAAGTTAGCAAAGTACAGTGTTTAAATTCTGCTGTATCTTTTCAACAACATGTTTAATTTATTCTCTTCAGAGGCAGAATGGATCTAAGGACAGCCTAATAGAAGAATCATCTCTGCTATCCGCTAATAATGTTGATGGAAAATCCAACACTAAGATTGTAAAAACTGTACAGGTGTCACGCTTCAAGGTGGAGACTTGACTGATGAATTGAAGATGGTGAATGGATTTTGGTCTTTGGAAAGTGAGAATTTGTTTATGTGTGCAAGGGAAGGAACTGAAGTCAATGTGGTGGTCTTTCCTTCAGGACACCTGGCAGTGCAGCCTGCTTGCTGGCAAGACCAAGCAATGGTTTTATCACCAACACCATTCTAGTGGTGTGGCTGATTGAGGACAAGCTGCCTGATAGACAACCAAAACCAAAAGTCTTTGCAAAACTGAAAGATGAGTAGTTACATTTCCAAAAAATGAACAACAAAAAAATTGCTGCAACAAAACAGGCTTCATGGTCTGCTCTGTAACTGAATAGCCTTGTTCCAAGAAGTGACTGTTAACTGACATGATCAGGATCAGATGCTTCAAGATAAGTAAAATAGTCATATTTTTGGTCAATTGTGCAATACAGTGTGATATGGGGAAATTATCTTCGCAATTTATATGGGGATCAACTTATGTTCTGAGACATAAGGACAGATAGCTCTCACAAGGGTTATTTTAACCTAGCACAATAACAGACGCTTGTGTTGTTGATATAAATTCTGACTCAACCCATTTTAGCTCAAAAACAGTAGACTGTAACATGCTGTAGCAGTGCATTCCGGAGATGATACAGACTTACTTTGCTTTGAGCAGGCTTAAGTGTTCTAAGTTTTGAATGTCCTTTTGTGTAGAGGGACTATTTAAATGAACATTCCATACCACAGAAATACATTTACCAACTTGTAGTAAAGCACACTGGAAAGTGGGGAATATAAATTGACCCACTGTATTAAGACTGCTTAACAAGGCACTTCAGTGCTGGTTAAATGAAACTTGTGGAGTAGTATTCAAAACAGCTAGAAAATAGCGCCTTTTTTTTTTAACCTAGATTAGCAAAATCTGTCTTAATATCTCATATAAAATAATCTGACACTTTTCTCTGAGCCATTTCTACTATGTTAAAATGACAAAGGCAGTATTTCAGGTATGAGAACTATAATTTTTTTTCTTTTGTCATGGTAGGAATACTAAGTTTTAATGATGCTGCACAGTGAGCGGGTTATCTTCTAATATATATCTGAAGTGATGCCTGGCTCTCCTCTTGTCCTGTCACTTCTTAAAAATATCTGAAAATCACTGCTCTGCCTCCCATTTGTCCACAGTCAGCACATGGATGAACCTCCAGGTGTTGCTGACTTGCTAGGGAGCTTAGCAAAGTCTTTGTGTTGTGGAAGTAATTTTTTGCTAAATGTAATCATTGAACTAAGTACTGAATTTGTCAAACAGTGTCACAAACAGCTGTAGCAGCTCCGTGCCTTTCTACATCTGTCCTCTCTACACTCAACCCTCACAACCCACAGAGATTTGCAGTGATCCTGTGCCTTCCAGACCAGCAACACCAGGGAATTGCATCCCTGTCAGAAAAGCAACACTGCTTGAGAACTGGAGTTAGCATAAGGTGTTTAAGTTACACTTTACAAGAGGCATGGGATTACTAATACACATTTTAACTGACTAAACTGCTAAGCAAAATGTTGTACAATGTGTTTTATTTTCCACTTTATTTTTTGATTCTTCATTGTTTCATGATGTGAAGTGGTCAGGTGGATGTTACTAGCCAGGGTGGCAGCCGTACAGTTTATATATTCCTGTTCCCACTCCACAGTATGGAGTGGTCTCTAGTTTGGGAAGTACTGCAAGGAAGGCAGATTCACTTAACAAATACTTTGGTCATTTACTTGGGACAGCTCTGCTTCTACAGTCTCAGTAAACAAATCTAAGGGAAGGAAAGAGCAAGATCAAAAAAATTCATGTAGTAAAAATTCAGTTTTCATGGAGGTTCTTTAGAAGTTTTTGAATTTCCTGTGGATTTAATTCTAGGACATTGCTGGGCATGGCTTAGAGTATTTGCTCAGCTTTTTAAGTTTTTTAATGGTTTCATTGTCATTGCTCCAATTTAAAGTGATCCTGTAGGATCTGTTTATGACCTTGTGTAGTTCTATCAAGAACAACAATCAAGAAAAGCCCAAACAAAACAAAAAACCAAAACAAAACAAACCAAAATGAAAAAAATCCAAACCCAAACTGCAACAAAAAACCCTGATCAACCCCTAGGAAAAAAAAAAATCACCATGGCAAAATGGCTTAATGGGGAACATCACAATCTTTTTGGAAGACAACCAAAAAATTACAAACTATACAAGAACTGATTAGTGTCAGCAAGCCACTAATCAGTCAAAGCACTCCTTGTTCATTTGAGAAGGTATTCCAGCTTGGAGCATTACACACTTGCTTATAGTTTGGTGCTTTCTAATCATTACCATTAGTTTGCTATCCTTACCCAGGCACAGGTAAGCAGCACATATCTACTACTGCAGGGGGATTTGTGTTATTGAGAATTATCTGTACATATTGTACCTATCTTGCCAATCTTTAAATATTGATCAAGAAGGTTTGTATCGAACCTCGTTTTCCTGTATGCTTTCATCTTCCTGTGGGCCTTTTGTGTGTTATTGCTGGATACCCTCAGCCAAGTGCATGGTGTTTTACTTACTGCACTACATCAGAAGATAGCTTGTCCAGTCTAGTAGTGAAAGGTTTAAATTCTCAAGTCACCGGAGAGTTGTTTTGTAATCAAGCCAACGTTTTTGCATTTAGATGAGAAGTTTACAGAGAGAGCCCTCTGAGATTTGACTTAGTGATCTTCTTTGAGTTAGTGATCTTCTCCCTGATGAGACTGTGTAGGAAGCAAGTCTGATGTTAGCCTGGGCCACTACAATCCAGTTTTGTGTCCACAAAAGATTAAAGATATAATGCCTCTATTACGCATTTTCCAAATGTTTTGTTGTGCCAAAACAAGGCAAAATTTGCAACAAGGATATCACTGTCAGCTAATAGTCAGCTAACAGTGTCAGCTAACAGAAAAGCAAGTTTCTTTCATATTTGTGATCCTCCTTTCCCTTAAAGCTTCTTTTCCTCAATCATTTGAGGAAAAGCACCTTTTTAAGATATTTTTGTGAGAGATATACACAAGTGATCAATCACTGAAAACACTGTGTCACAGCTATGCCTTCTACACCTAAACCAGCTCTACATGTCTAAGTGATCAGCCTCTTACAGCTCTGAGCTACACCTTGCCCCTTCCACTATTGCTACCCTTCCCCAGCTCTCCTGGGGTGTTCAGTGCCTAGAGGCAGTTGCATTTTCAGATCTGGAGTCTGGATGTCAGTCTAAAATCCTTGTACATCCTGATGAATCAGGCAAAAGACATGAGATGTGTAACAGTGTCAGGAAGTTTACCCTGGGGTTGAATGCCATATACAGACCCCTGCTCACTTGGACAAAGGATTGGTATTTGAGGCCTTCTCATCTTAATTCTCCTGAATTGATCTCAGGCCAATGATTTTAACTTTGTGCCTCTGCCTTTACCTCTTCTGAGACTACCGTAAGTGCTAAGCATTGATAAGCTACAGAACTCTCACCAATTAGCAACAATTACAATGTATTTGTACCATCTTTTGCAAAACATGTATTTTATACAATAAGGAGGGCTTGCTAACCACAGCACAAAAGCAGCTGTATATCCTGTACTGGTTCCCTTGCTTAGTTGGCTGGTTTCTTACATTTGGAACTAGCCTGGACCTGCTGTTTTCTACACTGCACCTCTTACCAGTATCACTAAGTCTGTGACTAGTATTCTAATCAAGCTCATTATATTGATGATGTTTGTTGCAAAGTCATTACCATTTAAGTTGCCAAATTCATTCCCTTTATGGAGGTGGATATTGAACTGAAGAGATAGCATGTTTTCTTTTTGGGAAGATTTGTTTAATTCAGAACTCCCTAGAAAGGTGTTTGAAGACAACATACATGAACATACCAATGTGATATATTTGTTCCATGTACATTAGGTATTCATGAAGCAACTGTGTGCTTTATTTTAAAATGAGTTTGATAGATGGCCGTGTCAATACTTGTGTCCAGGTTATTTAAAAGTCAAGTAAAACTTGAATTTTTAGGGCATTGCATGGTTGCCTGTGTGTCTTATTTACATTACACTAAGGAGCAAAGCCTTCAGAAACACAGATTCATTTGACACCACCATCTGGTAAAAACAGGTGTAGTAGCAATTAAAATCCACTTGAGGATACAGCTTCTCCAGACTAAGTATTTTATCTTGTAGCAGGAAGTTGCCAGTGTAAGCTTTGCATTTCCAGTGCACATCTATACCAGTTTCCTTTCTCACCTAAAAATCACCAGAGAGCAACAGCAGACTATGTAAGCTGTCAAAGCAAACATACAGAGCAAGCGTGACACTCTCTCCTTAAGTGTTTATTTTTATTCCTGTATTTGTTTTCCTGAGTAAGCTGTGGTGTGTTGACCTTGGCAGGACACCAGGTGCCCACCAAGCTGCTCTACCACTCCCCACCTTAACAGGATGGGCTAGGGAATTAGATGGAAAAAATCCCAGAGGGTCAAGATAAAGGATTTTAGTAAAGCAGAAGCAAAAAATAACCAAACTCCAAAAGATTTACTTTTTCTACTTCCCAGGAGCACATGGTGTCCACCCAGTTCCTGCAAAGCAGGGCTTCAGTGCATGTAGTAGGTTGTTCCAGAATATGAATACCTTATCCTTTCGTTTCAGTTTTTATTGCTGAGCAGATTCTTATACTCTGATGTTTTTTTCAATGGTGCAATTAAATTAGCCAGTCATACAAAGTAAAAGGCAGTCCTAATGTTTAACATCATACTTCACATTTACCAGCATTATTATTTAAGTAATCTGTGACCCTTGCACGCACCTTTGCTCCCTGTACCTCACTTTTCCCTTGTTCTACCCCACTATAACACCTGTATTACATAAATAAACAAACACATACAATCGTACATGTTCCTTTTCCGGGTTAAGTAAGGTGGCCCGTCCACCTGATGGCCAGATCAGAATTTATAGCCCAAATATGGGCTAGACATGGTTATGAAGGATGAACCTCTCCCACCCAAAACTGATTCCACTGTCCAGTGGACCAGTCAAGGGGAGGGGCCTTGTTTATTTACAGAATATTTACAAAGGTACAATCGATCTAGCTTTGCTAGCAAAGATGTGTACAATGTCTACAGAGGCGAAGAGTACTTTGGATGCTAGGACCCGTGCGGTTCTCTCTAGCCTCGTTTTAGAGAGGCCAAGGGCGGTCAGCAACTCAGTATTCTTGCCAAACCATTTTCCACGGGCTCCCACGGGGAAGCCAACATACTCGATTTCATCATTAAAGGCTGGGGTTCTACATCTTTTTAGCTGAAAGGAAGTTTATCCTGAGTTTGATACCAATCAGGTATCTAACCCTGGGGTCAAGTACCAATCATCAAATCCTGTCACTAGCTGTTGCTCATGAGATTTTTTTTTAAGTTTTAAAAAGCTACTCTTGCTGGTCTTACACTTCAAGAACAAAGGCCCACGAGCAGAGCTCCTGAACAGATGGTACCTTCAGGGAATGTAATCCCTAATAAAAACCCTAAACTTTCAAGTACATCCCATAATTACAAGCTGGATCTCTTAAAAATTAATTAGTCTTGTCTAAACCTCTTTCTCTCTTGAAGAACTAAAAACAACCTTAGAATTAGTAACATACTTACATTCAGTACTGAAAAATCACACAGTGCAAGATACACAATTTAAGCATTTGTTCTTCTGATAAACCATGTTAAGTCTGCCTAGAAAAATAAGCAGCAATCCCAATTATCTCAAGAGTATTTCACTCCAAGTTATGCTGAAGTACCACATGTTGTAGTTGATCAAGGTGATAATAAACCAAGCTTGCCATTCTCCATATTGGATAAACACCTTTCTAGATATTTTTAAACCCAGGTTTGCTGAATTTCTACTTTTTAAATTTCTGCTTTTCTCATCACAATACAAATCTCAGCCAACTCTATCTCCAAATACTACAGGAGACCATGGTTTAAGTCATCACATCCCAACTCACTGCTAGGCTTTGTTTCATCCAAAGAGGTGCACTGGTATCTCAACAATAACACAAAGAAGTCTGAACTCTGAAACAGAAGCACTAAGGCTTGGAAAAGACAGAAATTCTGAGAACAGAAACATAAATCTTTATTTTTTTATCTATATAAACATTATCAGACACTACCACAATGCAGTTAAAAGCACTATGTCTTACTACACGGAGACTTCGTAGTCCATCTTTTAAACAGTTTTTTGTTTCTTAGGCAGGAGTGTTTCAATAGATAGGCACTGCTCTCAGGCTGGTTTTAACACTTCTTCCTAAGGAAAAAATAAACACACAATGTGAGAGGCATGTAGCACACAGCTCTTTTCAGTAGCATCCTCTAAATACCAAACACTAATACAAAATTACAAACATGAGCTTTGCCTCATCCCTTGGGCAAAAAGGTAAAATTTGCAAATCTAATTTTTAGGAAGCCTGCCTGTAAGAGAGGCCTTTTGCCCACCTAAGCAAGAATTCAGATGGTAACTACAGGCTGGTGGCAGTAAGTATTCCTTCTGGCTAGTGGGAATCAACAGAAATTTCAGCAGTACTAACTGATGCACATGACTGTGCATTACAAAACATAATAATTTCCAACATAAAATTTTATGTTGCAAAACAAGCAGCAGCTCTGTTACTGGACACTTTACTAGTAATGGATTACACAAACTTTTCTCTTCCCAGAGAAAGATTCATACACAGAGTGCCCACCTTGCCCACAGTGCCTGGGGTGCAGAAGGTGTGGATGGGTTTCACAGGCTCACTTCCTACCAGCAGCAGGGGTAAAGGATTCAGTGCATCTCTGTTGCTCAAGCAGATTTGCACATTTCATTGATGAAACTTTCAGATTTTATCACTTTCAAGAGCATTATGGCCAACCTGGAGGAGTTTCATCACTTCACTGAAGCTTAGCTATATTTTCTCCTGAAAAAAACCCCAAACAAAATCTACACTGATGTAGTACAGGATAATTCTTACACCAGATTTCCAGTATTGACCTAGAAGTTCCGGGCTTCAGAGGAAAATTGGATTACGTGCCACACCCTTGGGTATGCAGGTTACACAAAAAAGACTTGATAGTGCATGTAATTTTTATTAATACCGTGTCTGTACGAATGAAATTTGGGCTGACTTGCACTACTCAGCTTTTCACTAGTGTTGGCTTTTCCAAGACTTTACAGGGAAGCAGTATCGGGCATATGAAGCTCCCAAGCTTTCTTTCATATTTTGCCAGTCTTTTTAACATTTTCACTCCTTGTGTTCTGAACTGCTCCACAATATCACACCCCTAAAAGCAAACATGAGAAAGCAAGTCCTTGTCTTGGACACACTGGCAACCACATACTGATTTAACAAAGCCACCCACACCAAAATTTTTATTTTGTAGCTTCCACTTTGCTCTTTTTGATAAGAATATAGCCATCAGACTGATCTCACTCTCACTGTTTCAGTTCTGATTTCTGCTCTGAAGTCATTGTGCCAAACCTCCTTCTCAGCTCCTTCTACTGCTTCATTGTAACAGCAGGCTACAGGACAGAGGTGCACAAAGAATTATTGTTACTCACAGCTCTGCAATCAGCACTTGGTGGCTTCTTCCAACCCTTCCATGCCCTTCTCAAGCTCAGTGGCTTTCACCACACAGGGAGATCCCGAACTTCCAGCAAAACACACTAGAAATGTGCAAGAAGCATTCCTAGCATTAAACATTCTGTCAGGAATTAGACAATATCCAAGAACACTTTCAAAACGGCACTTTCAAAAGGAAAGCCCAGCAAAAGAGGACAACATATTATTCAAATCCTGAATAACAGATCCACAAATCTACAAAAACAAAACCTAATTTTTCCCCTTTAAGAAGATTTAATCTTTTCTGCCTGAGTATTAAGCTGTAAATGTCTTTTTACAGTAGAAAATCTAGAGGCCACTGCTGGAAACCTGGAAAGTTATGTACTAATTACTTGCAGATGTACTGAAAGACAGGAGTACTAAACAATGCTAAAAGTGGCCATTGTAATTTTAGTTTTTCCTCTTTTAATAACTATCAGATTCTCCACTTTAAAAGAATGCAGAATAAAATCTACTACATAGCTACTCAACCATACTATTTCTACATGTTGTTTGGGGCTTTTTGTCCTTGCAAAAACAGAAAGGAGGAAGGCACATAACCAGGTCCCTAAACCAGTTTGAGCAAGAATTCCTGTTTGCCTTTTTAGACACCACATCCATTCTGGACAGGAATGAATGGGCAACACAAAGGCCAAAACTTAAGTATGGGAACTCTTTACCTCTAAAATTAAATTCACAGCTTGTGAAAAAGAGAAATTAATCAGCTGAAAAGTATTTCAAAATTCGCAATTAAGTAATATTACATACAACCAAACATTTAATAGGAAAAGCCAAGAATACCATGCTTCTGGGACATCTTGTGGTCATGGTGGCGCACGCTCCGGCCACTGACCAACTTCCATTGCTTTCATCTGGGAAAAAAAAAGGGAGAAGACATATTTTGAAGAGCGACAGAGACACACGTACAGTACAAGGAGGCTAAAAGGACGTACTAGAGGTAAGTGCCCGATTTCAGAGACAAGCAGCGCCAATGACCCCAGCCGCACAACGCAACTCCCTCAGCAGCGGCGGCCGCCGCGCCGCTCCCGGCGTGCCTTCCGCGGGGCGAACAATCCCTCCCGAAAAGGTGGGGGGCACGCCGTGGGCCGCCGCCATCTCTTCCCCCAGCGCAGCGGCCGCGTACTGACTCTGCCGCAGACGCGAGGCTAAAGATTCGGCCGCCCACGCAGAAGGAGTTCTGAGCAGGCGACATCGCCCCGGAAAGGCGCCGGGGTGCAGACCACCATCCGCTCTCCCCCCTATCTCACCGCGGCGATGGAGGCGCCCCAGAGAAGGAGACGGCGTCGCATGTTGCTGTTTGCCCATGCGCAGTGCGGCGTCCCCTGAGGCGTGTTGGGGCTGCGGAGGGGAAGTTGCTGGTGCTTCCTGTTTCTTGTGGCAACTCCCGGTGTTCCCGGGGCCTTTGTGGGGGCTCCCTGTGTTCCCTGTGCCCCCTGGGTCCTCGCGGCGACGAGGCTGCGGCGGGCAAGTTCCCGGGGTTCCCTCTGTCTTTATGGGGGAGTTCACGGTGAGGTGGCTGCACGCAATACCCCGTCCCGTGCACCGCGCGCTCGTGGGTGCGATGCCTTCAGGTTAAATTGTCTGTCCCCAGGCTGAACTCCCCTCGCCTTTTGTAAACATAACCGGTGCCCTCAGATAGCACACATACAGTAGAAGTTGCTTAATAAAGAAAATTGCACAAGGTTACATCAGAGAAATAAACATGTACTAGGTGGTCCAAGGATGTTTTGCTGTGTGCAAGCTGTGACCTTTTACCCTTCGGTGTGCTTGATTGGTGGAAACCTTCATTTTGGTCCGTTGCAGAATAAGCAATGTTTATTTTCTAGACATAGCTTTGTGTCTGTTCAGAGAGCCAAAATGGGCCGCACACATCCCAGCAGCGTCCTGCTCTTTGCTCCACCAGGAGCACATGGAGAGAGGAACCGGCCTTGGTGCACTCTGCAAGTTGAGACAGCCCTCGATATTTGAGGCTTGAATGCTGGCAGAAGCTCAGCTCTGCCAGAGTGCACATTTTCCACATTTCCTGACCTTGTGTTCACACATTTGAAATCCTGTGAGGAGCAGGCTGGTACACCAGGAGGATAAACTGGCAGCGTGTCGAGGGAAGAGCAGGATGAGGCTGGTGCCAGCTATAGGGAAACCTGTACAGCTCTCCTACCTGCCTTACTCTGGTGGATTAAGCTACTATCTAACAAAAAATTCTGCAACACTACTGATTCCCCCACTTATAAATTCACAAAGTTCACAATTTTCTGTGGGTGAAACACAAGACCTAAGGTGCAAGTTGGAATCTCTGTGCAGTTCACATCTGTGTGCCTCCTCCTTTGCTTGTGGGGTGGTCAGCATTTTCTTTCACTCGATAGGGTTTCACATTCTTTTCTGGAATCCACCTTGCTCTGCTTCTTGGGGCTGCTGTGGTCTGCTTGCTTCTTTTGGCTCCTCCTTACCTGGGAATATCAGAAGAAGCACTTACACAGTGTCTAAAAGGCAAGAGTTGCCAAGTCAGTTCTGCAGGACAGCCTGGAGTGTGTTCTGCAGGTGTGTGTTCGCCTTAGCTAAATTACAGGAGGTTATGAGAAGGCTGCCTAATGCCCAGGCAAAGAGACATGATTCATTGCAGCCAAGACAGTTAGGAGGAATAAAGATAAATAAAAAGTTAAGGGGCAAGCAGATGTCATCACTTAGAGCTTCTGGGAAAGTCTTCATACTTGCAGGGGTGCTACATTAGTTTGCTTTACAGAAGTTAGCTTTTGCATCATTATGCTTGGACACGTCTAAGACAGGGTATATTAGTGCTCTGTTTATAGCACAAACAAAAATAACATCAACATTAATTTTAAACAGATTAACCTCTAATGCCTTTGGCTTGTCGTTTGAAATTCTATTTTGCACATGAGGAAGATGCACAATTGTCTCAGGCGTTGCCTCAAGCCAAACTTATGCATGCATAAAGGTCAGCACTTTGAGTAAAGTGATACTTATAATTCACAAGTAGTGGTCTTGGAGGGACACACATGAGATTGTAGGTGACAGTCAAGCTATTAAATCAGTGGAGATCTGTTACTCTGTGTTGCTGATACAGTCGAGTGTTGATTTGCTGCTCAGGGACAGCTGCCTGGACAGAAGTTTAAGCCAGATATAACTAGGCTTTGATTATCTAAATAAACAGTATAGTGAGGAAAAAGCTTTAAATGTCTGTGACATATATTATTAATGCTTGGCGATACAGGAGAACTTGAATAGCTAAGTGAGAAAATGTTCCATCTATAGAACACTATTGGACTGTGTGAACAAGGCAGTCACTTCAGGTGAACCTACTGAGTCACAGAATGGTCTGGTTTGGAAGGGACCTACTAGTCCAAACTCTGTGCCATTGGCAAGGGCATCTTTCATAGACCAGGCTGCACAAAGACACCCCACCACCCTGGCTTTGAAGACTTCCAGTAATGGGGACATCCACAGCTTCTCTGGCAATCTGACTCTATCCTCAGAGTAAAATTTGTTCCTTATGTACAATGCTAATGTCTAAATTTCTCCTCTTTAGTTTCAGACCATTGTTCATTGTTCTGTCATTACAGGCAATGGTAAAAAGCCTGTCTATATCTTTTTTATAAGCTCCCTTTAAGTATTTAAAGACTGCTTTAAGGTCTTCTCTTCTCTAGGCTAAACAACACCAAGTCTTATGAACCCCCCCCCCCCCCCCCCCTCAAACCTGTTGAGGTCTCTTTGAAGAGAATCCTTCTCTCAAACCTTTCAGTTTGGTAAACTTGCTGAAGCAATCATATACCATGAGAAAACAGTGATCAAAGATCACTGTTTTCAGATCATAAACAGATTAGGGACATTGATCACACATCCTGTTGTTCTTTTCTTACTGAACAACTTTGAAGACAATAAAAATAATCAGTGGCACAATTTGCAAAAGACAGGAGATTATACTGCACAGCTGGATTTATTTACTTTTTCAAACTGATTCATTTAGTCCTATCAGGGTTGACACTGGTTTATTTACAGACGCGAACAGGACGGGGCTGCTATGGAAAGTCCTTTGAGCTATTCATTTTTTCAGCATCAGTCTTATTACATGATTATGACAATGGAAAGATGCTAACAGCTCACAATCTAGGCAGCAGGCCAGAAAACTTAATGTTACAATTTACTTATAAGCTTCTTGACCGATTACACAAAGCAAAAGCATATTAACAGTAGTTCTATCCAATCACCATTAGCACATGTACCTTTAGTTAAAACAATGCTTGCTTATTTCGAATACAATACCTGTTTGTGAGACACAACACACAGAGCTCCATTATAGCTTTAACCTTCCTAATATCTTGCTAGATAAACTTTCTGACACTTAGAAAGCCATTCAGACAAGCACTAATACATAGGTTTATTGTTATATTTGCCCTTGTCTTTTCTACAGTTTAAATAATTTTTTTCTGCTGACCTATTTTAAAACTGCTTCTTTAGCACTGTTCACAATTTGGCTGTATCTGAGGCCTGCCTTTTACTGCTTTCCTAAAACCCTCTAATTTTATGGATTCTCACAATTCCCCCTCTCTGTTCACCCAAAAAGAAACCTTCATAATCATGTCGTTTTTTACTTGTGTTTTGTTCACAGTACTTGCGCACTGTTCACAATTCTGCTGTGTCTGAGGCCTGCCTTTTGCAGAATTCCTAAAACCCTCTAATTTTATAGATTCTCACAAGGGTTAGAATTTTCTGGAAAGTGGCAACATAATTCAAATTGGAATGACTTAATATGCCTCTCTTCTAGATGATCACAGTGAATCTGAATTCCTTATCTCTGAATCTGTGATCATTTTATTTGTTATAAATATTCCCACAAAACCAGGACATGCTAGATTGAAGACATAACTAACAATAATTCTTAGTTACCTAGTGGATAAGAGCAACCTCTTGAGGTGGAAACAGATACCACATTTAAATATGTGTCAGGTTTAACAGAAGGTTAAAGTGTGAGTCCTGCTTTGCCAGGTCAGGACACTTCTGTCCCAGCAGTTGGCCCTGTTGTTCAGATTATTTATTGTACGTTTTGCATGGTTAGCAGCTTTGAATTATCTGCTCTGGTACAAAGCCCTGTTGTAGCTTTGTGGCCTCTTATGTGGAATTTGAGGTAAACTGCTGTTCAGTACCATGCACTGGTTAATGTATTCCAGTTTGCCCACGCAGCCATGAGACACAAGAGGACAACTTTGACCTACAGTAATTAAGAAAGAAAAGCTGAACCTACCTTGTGAAAGGCATAAGACACTCAGATTTTTGTCTTTGAAGTTAATGGTGAGGTACTACTTTCTCTTTGTTTCCTAAGCATGTGATCAATTATTTAATCACTGGAATTATTTCAGTGTCAATTGGCAAAATTTTTAAAGCCAAATTATAAAAAGGCTAAAGAATATTAATTTCTTGAAGGTTTTCTGAAAAGTCATCATTTGGCTGGCTGAAATTGTTGTGTGCACTACTTGTCATCCTGCCAAATGGAGAAAGCATGGGAGGAAGCAATGATAATGACAACATTTGCTAGTGTATTCATTCCTTTGCACAAATTTCTTTTCAGTCTGTTTAACCAGCTTGCAAGCGGCACTGCAGACTTCCAGGAGTAAGGTCTCAGTATGTGTGGACAGCATTTGTGTTTTCAAGGTCTGCTGAGCTGCTTCAAACCCAGCACTTAAGTGAGTCTGCTGTTAACAGCTACATGAGATTTTTCCTTTCTTTTAAAATACTCTTATGCACTTCCTGAACATGCACAAAAGGCCTATTCTTATTACTGATGTGTTTTGTCAGACCTGAGGATATTTCTGACAAGTTAGTACTGAAAGAGCCCATTAGGCTTTAAGTTACATTAACTTCAGTTTTAAAAAGTACTGCATATCATAAATGATCTCTTAATTCACTCTTACTTCTTATTTTCAAAGTAGAATTCAACAGCTGGCAACTGACATAGTCAGAAGGGGGCTCCCTGCACCACCACTCCCCAGGAAATATAATGTCAAACTAAGTCTTTTATAAATTTATTACTATGTGCAAGGGAGAGTGAATATTCAGTCTTACTCTACAAGTGGAGTAAGCACAGTTCTGGCTCCTAATCCTTTTCAGTAGTCATTGATTTCCTGTGAATGCTAATAAGCAGTCAAAATCTGAATCTGCAATAAACATCTTGTTTTGTTCCACTCTGTCTGGGTGTGTCCTTAGTTTTCCTGAGTGAATTCCAACACTAACTTGTAAGGCTAAAATTCCCTGTTGTGCTTTCTTCAGCAAGAAAACCAGTTCTTGCCCTTCCTGGCTTGTGGCCTCATTTCAGTTCCCAACATCAATTAACTGCCCCATGAGTTTTGTCAGTGCTTGTATTTGTGGCAGCATGCCACAAAACCGGTCACTGAAACGGTCAGACTGCCAAAAACATGCAAATTGCCTTCAGGCACACTAAAATGTGCAGTAGAAGATAATAAAATTAATAAAAATAGTTCAATACAGCCTGAGAAGAGTCAAGAAAGGTTAAACATATACGGTTCAGTTTGAGATGTATGTTGCAGAGCAAGCTTGCAGATCCACCTATTCTTTGCTTCCTTTTCTTCATAAAGATTAAGGGGTCACCGTGTGCACAATATTTTAGTGGTGTTACAGGAAATCCTAACAGCACAGTAGACTATTTAGAGGGGGCATTGTTGTAAAAGCTGAAATATCTCTAAAGTGATTTGTGAGCAGCGAGGCATTAGTGTGGCATTGTTCCTATTGGGCTGTCTTGAGGCACTTGCAAAATCAGACTTTCTGTGTGCCCTTGCTGAACTCCCACCAAAGTTGCAGGGTATGATTTCCTTGGCTTTTTATCCGCACTAATTCTCGGCGTCTTGTTTTCCTGCAACCCAGCAGAGGTCAGTGTAGTGCCAAGAATGGCGAGTAGTACGGCCAGGACAGTAATGCCAGGTTGCTGGACTTGTAGGAGCCTAGCAGCGATCTGTCAACAGCACACCTTGTGTTTTGTCAGTACCAGCTGAATTAGGGAAAGGGTGTGGAGCTGGCAATGAGGCAGCGTGAAGTCACCTGTAGGTGGTGAGCTTGCCTCCAGAAGCTTGAAGCTGGCTATATCTTTGAAAGAATGTTAATGTCAATTCGCAGCTTTTCAGATATTCTGGAGAGCCAAAGAATGGCCTAATCTTATTAAGCTCTTCTCTCAATGGCTCATTCCCTTCCTTTTCTGGCAACACTTTTTCGTTGAAAGAAGCCCCTCACTGGACTATAATGACATGTCAATTTCCTTCAAAAGTTATAATATTAATGGGAAACATTTTGTGACTCAGTGTAATTTTTTTTCCTTTTTATTTGTTGTTACTTACTTTGTTTGCCACTTTATTTCCCTATTCAGCTGATTTGTGCAGGGCACTTGTAAATTCCTCTCAGCTTCTATTGGTAGCCTCACTTGCTGAGTATGATAAACTACAAAACCCACTAAAATACTGGCACACTAAAAATTTTGTTAAACTTGTAAGAATTTTTTGTTTTCAGAAATTTTTTGTAACCACTCTATATCACAGGTCTCTTCATCTGGTGCACTGCATTTGAAGCTGATTTGCCAGAGTGTTTTCCTACCAGTTCTGTGATTTTTATCCCTACTAACAAGACAATAGTCTAGGTTATCCTGGACATAACAAATGTTTAGAGCAATTGTCTTTTCCCCTGTGGTATGAATCCAGCAATTGACTCTTTTGTGGTAGTTCTAGGACTGAGTATTTGGTAAAAATAAGTACTCAGGCTCAGGTAAATCAGTTAGTAAAGCAGGTTTTCATGGACCTGTGCATCCCCAAAAGATGCACATTTACACATTTACTAATGTGTAAATTTGGGCATCAGTGGCAAATAACAGACTGCTCCCTTACATATACTTTTAGGATAATGTGTCCATTATTGTATAAATAATTCTCACAATTATTGAAAAAGCCACAGAAAATCAATATGGAAATAGCTTGGTGCAGAGATCTGCCTAGCAGCATATATTTATTTACTCTTGAATTAGGCAGAAAACTTGAAACTGGTGCAGGAAAATGACACAATAGTCCTTGGCATAGTGTCCACAGTTCTGCTCAGCAGATATGAGCTGCTCAGCTGCTCTGTGGGGATGGTGGATGAACCTGCCCCAAAGTCTGATTGTGAGAATTTCTCCATTGTTAAGTCAAACAATTTTAATTTTTGAATTGGTGGACTGGTTATTTTCAAAGAATTATGTTTTTGTATGTGTATTGGCACTGTCCTGCATGGTATATGGTATATACCCCATACTTGTTTTGGCAAACTTAACTCTTATTCCTGATATATTCAAATAGTCTAGAAATAGCTTTTATTTTCAAAACATCAGTTAACATAAATATACACTTATGTGTATTCTTACCTCATTCTTACCATCATTGTTATGGGTTTGAACTGTTTATTTGTTGTTAAGAAGCTCACTCAAGGTGGGCATGGATAAAAAATGGTGACTATTTGTTTGTCTAAATTACCATCATGTAGTAGTGGTAGTGCTGGTAGTTTTTTAGGGTGGTTTGTGAAAGTAGTTTTTTTTCTTTCCACTAGAAGTTCAGTCTTATTATGACACTTTGCACATTAGCCAGGAGTAGCATGTTCAGTTACTGGGCACGTTTGAATATGGCTTCCAGGTTTAGTTTGAATAATTTTTTCAGTTTCTTGGAATGAAGTTCTTTTAGTCCTGTGGAAATGGGCAGAACAATAGTGAGAAAGATTACAGTATCCTTGCTTTTCTTCAGGGTGCGTTCTCTTTGTAGAATCCCTTGGACAGGTTCCAGGCTCTCTCCTTGTTCTCTGTTCTTTAATTTCTAGTGGAAAGGAGTAGAAGAGATTCAACAACATTTGTGGAGCAGAAAAGTGCTTGTTTATTCCTGTCAAGATAATCAGGAGCTGTCACCTAGGTACTTAAATTACCAATACATTTCCTTTGTAAAAATGTTCTGTAGCTGAAACTCCTCTGGCTTTGTAAGAATGGAGCCCATGGCTGTGTTGCAGAGTGATGCATTGCTGTTCTGGCTTTTACTTCTATAGAGGTTTAAGAAGCTGTAACAATTCCCTGTGCACTGACTGTGTTGGCAGCATTTCTCACTCTGAAAAGGGTGCTGGCATATCATTACTGTAAGTGCTGCTGTCTGTTTACAAATGACATATCTTGAAAATCACCATGTCTCTAGGTCACTGGGAATCAGGGGAACTGGAAGGAGAGAGATGTGCTGACAAAGTTTCTGGTGAGAGGAGTGTTTAAAAATGGCCATCTCTGAAAAAGTTAACCACTGATGTCTTTCATCTGGCCTTTTCTGTAGTGATCTGACATTTCTGTGTCCCTGCTGGAAGTTCCTAGTCCTGATGTGCTTGGGAATTACCCAAGTTGGACTAATAAAGAAAAGTGATGCCCTTTTACGTGCATCTTGGCAGATATCTATGTTTGCCCCATGGCCATATTTTCTAGTCAGTGAGCAGTGTTTTTTTACCTAAAGGTGGCAGCGGGCCCTACTTATCCCGTAACCAGAAGAGCAGTTATGAATGTAGTACAGTTCTGTTCTGCTTAAATGGTAGACCTGAGGCTTCCTAGAAGCATGGAATAATTAGTGACAGATCTTGAGGGATCCTTTGAAGGGAGGCAGCTAGGTGCAAACTAGGTGAAGATTATGTGACAATTCATGCCCCTTGTGACTTGCTTCCATAGAGTCCTCAGGAAAAAGGGCATCTAGTAGGAAACTGCAGGCTGGAAAGTTTGGCTTGGCTTGCTGCAAACTGACCACAGAACTGGAATTCAGTTCAATCCATGGGCTTTTCTGCCTTCTTTCCCCATCTGCTTCTTCTGCTATGCACTTCTATAGTATTATTTGATTACCATTGATCTTTTGAATGGTTCAGGTTTTTAAAATATATCCTTTCTGAGTAGGATGTAAAATTCCAGGAGATTTTTCTTCTGTAATGACAGCACAGTGTGATTCAGAGAATGAAATACTCAGTTGTGAGACTGTGCTCATAGTTGAGAAATAATGCTATCTGCTACTGTTAATATGCAGAATTAACATTATTTTACACTAATGCTGCTCATTAACCCTCAACATTGTAGTTTCACTGGAAAATGTGTTGGCTTGACATAGGCTAAGATAATCAGAGCTTTTCTTTCATTCTGTGATTGCACACATCCTCTTTAATTAGGAAATTGCAGAGTAGAAGATCCTTTCAGGCTGCAATATGAAAAATGTCAGTATTAATCTACAATATTTGTCCCATTCACTATGAGCAATTATGAGTGATGAATTATAAATGATAAATTATACACTGTGGTATTCATTTGTACTGCAACACGAATAGGTTTGCAATTCTTGTCCCATGCATAAGAAAACCCCCATAGCTTTATTCACTATGAAAATGGGATACAAGTTTTCACTTCTCCTCAAGAGCTATTTTCTTTAACTTAGACTAGAACATCTGCTGGTCACAGGTGTCCATTCCCCAGGAGAAGTTTGTGTTCGAGGTCCCCTGAGGACATACCCAGCTGCAATGGCCGGGAGGCACATTGGTTGCAGACCAGGCTGAGCCAGCTGAGGCATTGTATCCCTCACATACCTGTTTCTCCTTGCAGACTTGCCTTCTCACTGAGGTAAATGCAATGCCAAACTATGGAAAGGGCAGAGTGAGGCTTTGGTAGCAAGCTTTCTGTTGACTCTTACAGGTAGCACTTGGTCATTCTTGTTAGCCACGCAGGTGCAGGGCAGGTTTTTCCTCCTGCAAGCAGCAGGGTAATTAAAAGAGGGCTTTAGGAAGCACGGCATGGCTCTGAGAGTGTGGCATGGCAGTTTGTGTGGCAGTTTGCATAGGCAGGGTTGCAGGTTTCCTCCTGCTAGTGATGTTTTTTAGTTTGTTGTTTCTTTTGGTTTTTTGTTTGTTTTGGTGTTTTTTTTTGTTTTTTTTTTTTTTTTTTTTTTTTTTTTTTTTTTTTTGTTGGTAATGGTTTTTACACAATCAGAAACTGCCATTAGTAAAAGTGTATGTAGCCAAGTAGAACTCTCCAAAAAGGATGTGTCTGTCCAGACCCATTCCTGTGCAGAGTGTTTGCGCTTACCAGTGGTACCAGGGGGCACTGCAGAGGAAGCCTGCCTGTGGTGTGACCAGGTGAATGATCTCCCTTCACTGGTGGCCAGGCTTAAGGTGGAAGTTGAAAGACTAAGCAGTATCAGGGAAAGTGAAAGGGAAATTGATTGGTGGAGTTCAGCCTTTCCTCCTTGAGGGAGACCCATCAGGAGTCAGAAGACTCCCATGTCCCCAACTGTCAGTAGGAGGCAATAGGAGGACACCTGGTGGATGAAGAGGGGTGGAAATGGGTCCTTGCTTGGGGAGGTAATAAAAACTCCTCCTGACCCCCATCACCTACCCGAGTGCCCTTCAGAATAGGTATGAGGCCCTGGATCCAGAGGGTCAGTCAGAGGACATAGAAGAAAATTATCTGCCCAGTGAGCCTCCTACTTACACTTTGTCTGAACACCACTTCTGACATTAAAAAGAAAAGAAGGGTAGTCATAGTAGGTGACTCCCTTCTGAGGGGAACAGAGGGCCCCATTTGTTGACCGGACCCATCACACAGAGAGGTCTGCTGCCTCCCTGGTGTCTGGATATGGGATATTACCGAGAGACTGCCTGAGCTGATTTGACCCTCTGATTATTACCTACTGCTGATACTCCAGGCTGACAGTGATGAGATTGAAAAGAGGAATGTCAGGGCAACAAAAAGGGACTTTAGAGCACTAGGTCAAGTGGTTGATAGGGCAGAAGCACAGGTAGTGCTCTGCTCAGTCCTTTTGGTGGTGGAGAAAAACGTTGAAAGGAACCGGAGAACCCATATTATTAACAAGTGGCTCAAAGCAGAATTTTGGATTCCTTGATTATGGGGCAACTTTTTTGTCACCTGGCCTGCTGGAACTGAATAGGCTCTATCTTTCTGTTAAGGGCAGAAGGATTTTAGCTGATGAACTGGCAGAACGCATTGAGAGGGCTTTAAACTAGGTTTGAAGGGGGAAGGGGATGCATCTGGGCTGTCTGGAAGCAGTCCCAAGGGTGATAAGCCTGAGTTAGGGGTAAAATCAGCAGCCCAGCTGAGGTGCATGTACACTAATGCATGCAGCAGGGTAACAAACAAGAAGAACTGGAGGCCATGGTTCAGCAGCAGAGCTATGACGTAATGCCATCCTGGAAATGTGGTGGGATGACTCACATAGTTGGAGGACTGCACTGGATGGCTACAAGCTCTCCAGGAGAGACAGGAAAAGCAGAAGAGGTGGAGGGGTGGCCCTTTGTATTAGGGAGGGTTTTGATGCCATGGGTATTGAAACTAATGATGCTGAAGTTGAGTGCCTATGGGTAAGAACTAGAGGAAAGACCAGCAAGGCTGGCATCCTACTGGGAGTCTGTTGTTGTGCACCCAACCAGGAAGAGGAGATGGACAACTCATTCTATAAGGAGCTGGAGAATGTTTCAGGATCACCAGCCCTTGCTCTTGTAGGTGATTTTAACTTACCAGACATCTGATGGGGACTTCATACAGCAGAAAAGAGGCAGTCCAGGAGTTTTTAGAGAGTGTGGAGGACAATGTTTTGTCACAATTGGTGAGTGAGCCCACCAGGGGAGGGACTATGTTAGACCTGTTGTTTGCAAATAGAGATGGGCTGGTGGGAGATGTGGTGCTTGGAGGCCACTTGGGCCATAGTGATAATGAAATTATTGAGTTTTCAATGTTTGGTGAAATCAGGAGGAACATCAAATATCAAGACTTTTATATCAGATTTCTGGAGAGCAGACCGGCCTCTTCAGGGGACTTATTCAGAGAGTTCCTTGGGAAGTAGCCCTTAAAAATTAAGGAGTCCAGGAAAGGTGGGCATGCTCCAACAAAGAGATCTTGAAGGCACAGGAACAGACTGTCCCTGTCATGTGCCGAAGGACGAGTCAATGAGGAAAATGTCCAGCCTTCATGGGCAGTGAGGTTTTGAAGGAGCTTAGGAATAAAAAGAGGATGTATCATCTTTGGAAAGAGGGTCAGGTTTCTCAGGAAGTTTTTAAGGGGGTTGCTAGGGCATGTATGAAAAAAATTAGGGAGGCCAAAGCTCAGTCTGAACCTAATTTGGCAACTTTTGTAAGGATAAATAAAATGTTTTTACAAATATATTAATAGTAAAATGAATGGTACCAATCTTTGCTCTCTATTGGATTCTAGGGGGAACTTAGTAACTGCAGATGAAGAGAAGGTGGAAGTGCTTCTATGCCTTCTTTAGTGGGAAGATGGTTTGTCCTCAGGATAACTGTCCTCCTGAGTAGGCAGATGGTGCCAGGGAGCAGAATGGTCCTCCTGTTATCCAGGAGGAGGCAGTCAGAGAAATGCTGACTCACTTGGATGTTCATAAATCTATGGGACCAGATGGGATCCATCCCAGGGTGATGAGGGAGCTGGCGAATGTGTTTGTGAGGCTGCTCTCCATCATTTACCAACAGTAACAGACCTCACTGATGAGGTCCCAGATGACTGGAAGCTGACCAGTGTGACACCCATTCATAAAAAAGGATGGGAAGGAGGATCCTGCTAATTATAGGCTGGTTAGACTGACCACAGTACCTGGTAAGGTAAACCTTCAGCACGGGTTTAGGAGGGGTAGGTAGTGTTTGACCAACCTGGTCTCCTTCTATAACCAAGTGACCTGCCTGGTGGATGTAGGAAAGGCTGTGGATGTTGTCTGTTTGGACTTCAGCAAGGCCTTTGACACTGTCTCCCACAGCACACTCCTGGAAAAGCTGGCAGCCCATGGCTTGGACAGGAGCACTCTTTGCTGGGTTCAGAACTGGCTGGCTGGCTGGGCTCAGAGAGTGATGGTGAGCAGTGCTACATCCAGCTGGTGGCCGATCACCAGTGGTGTCCCTCAGGGGTCTGTGCTGGGGCCAGTTCTGTTCAATATTTTTATTGATAACATGGATGAGGGGATTGAGTCTCATTAGTAAATTTGCAGATGACAATAAACTGGGAGCGTGTGTTGATCTGTTGGAGGGTAGGGTGGCTCTGCAGAGAGATCTAGAACAGTTGGATGGATGGGCAGAGTCTAACAAGATGAAGTTTAATAAATCCAAGTGGCAAGTCCTGCATTTTGCCCACAGTAACCCCCTGTAATGTTACAGGCTGGGGAGGGTGTGGCTGGACAGTGCCCAGGCAGGAAGGAACCTGGGGGTGCTGGTCAACAGCCAGCTGAACATGAGCCAGCAGTGTGCCCTGGTGGCCTAGAAGGCCAAGGGCATCCTGGCCTGTGTCAGGAACAGTGTGGCCAGCAGGAGCAGGGAGGTCATTCTTCCCCTGTACTCAGCACTGGTGAGTGTACCTTGAGTGCTGTGTCCAGTTCTGGCCCCTCAGTTTGGGAAGGATGTTGAGACACTCGAGTGCATCCAGAGGAGGGCAACGAGGCTGGTGAGGGGCTTGGAACACAAGCCCTATGGCAAATGACTGAGAGAGCTGGGGTTGTTTAGCCTGGAGAAAAGGAGACTCAGTGGTGACCTTATCACTCTTCACAACTCCCTGGAGGGTAGTTGTAGTCAAGTAGGGGTTGGTCTCTTTATCCAGGCAGCAATTGACAGAACCAGATGACACAGTCTCAAGCTGCATCAAGGAAAATACAGGTTGGATATTAGGACAAATATTTGGATAAAAGTTTTTAGAGAAAGGACAATAAAGTACTGGAATGGTCTGTCTGGGGATGTGGTGGAGTCACCATCCCTGGATGTGTTTAAAAAAAGACTGGATGTGGTTCTTGATGCCATGGTTTAGTTGAGGTGTTAGGGCTGGGTTGGACTTGATGATCTTAAGGGTCTCTTCCAAACTAGGGATTCTGTGTGTGTGATTCTGTGTGAGCATACTGGGTATTTCTTTTCCTCCTGCTTGTTCTGAAATACTGAGCTCTCCCTTTGTAGGGTAGAGAGAGATAGACTTCAAAGCCAAGGCAACAGGGGATCACCATAGTACTCTCAGGATTGTGAAGCTCTATGGATCTGATCCCAGAGCAGGCTAGTCTTGTTCTGTACTGCAGTACACCTGTACATGTGACTCAATATAGGTATGAAAGCAGAAGCCTTTTAGAGCACTGATATCAATTTGAAAACAGTTTTCAAACATAGATGTCACTATTTCCCTGTGCTTATTGTCTGTTTGTTGCTGTGTAGTGCTGGCTTTGCCTACCAGTATATACTTGCTGTTTCACTGAGACTTCTAAATGGAAGACTCTGCTGCTACCTGGCCAGGTTCAAATTTGTCTTTTAGGTGCCTGGAATAAATGCAAATTCAACATGTAATTCCCTAGTGTTTAACATCTCAACTAGTTAAAATCCAGAATTCATTCAGCTTCTCTGGAAGTTCCCTTAAAACTGGCGACCAGATACGATTTTGTCTAAATAAACTTCATTTATTTAGAACTTAAAAACTGCTCCGTGTCAGGAAGTGACTACAGGAAAAGCTTTTGTTTCTCAACATATCTGCTCACTGGATTCTGGAGGACAGGATAAACAAGAATTAACCACCTTTTCCTCCTGTTACCCTTAGAGTTCACTCATCTAAAAGGAATACAGTGAGACTTCTTTTTGTATAGTTTTCATGAAGTTGCTTACTGAATGCCAACTTTTGTATGTCCTTTGAAAACAATGGGTTTCCCTGTTCCTGCTGAATGTTCTCACGATCATATGCAAACAGGAATTAACTCATCTTGACTTTCAAATCCCATGCTAAATTTGGGCTTGTCAGAAAGTACTTAATTTTAATTTGAGCATACTGATGTGAAGGTTCCAGAAGAATAATAAATGCAGAATGCCCAAAAGACCTGCCTAAGAGAAATCAGTATATCAGTTAAAAAAAAAAAAGTTTTTTTTTTTTTTTTTTTTAATATGAAGGTGGAGAATACAAATTGGAGTGTCTTAGTTACAACGGACACATTTCAGCTGTGAATGCTTTTACCAGCCACGGATGCCAGTTGCGCTTCTTTGTGACATGTTGGAACCCCACATGTTGTCTTAGAGTACTTCTCAGGTTTCTCCTGCTGTATTCAGTCTGTCATCCTGGCAATTGTGAACTCATGGTGTCCTTTCTTCCCACCAACAGAGTTTGGCTCGTGTCACTGGGAGTGGTGTGAGAGGAGCATATGGTATTGCTGCAAATGAGGAGGGATTCCTTGTGGAAGCATGAGTCCTGGAAGTTTTAAGTCACCTAGAAGCTTTTTTGTTCTAGACAATTGTTATTTTTGCTTTATTGAAATGGACACGTCTGTCCATAAGCAGGCACCTTGCCACTGCTACAGGTGGGCAGGAACATAAGTAGCCAGGAGAATAGATCTGTATACCTCTCAAATGTGTAATGGTCTGACTCTCAGAAAGCTGTCAGTGTAGTTCTTCATAGGGAACTTCCTTGGCATATGGCTAAAAGTGAGATAGTCTGTTATTACTCAGTTATTTAAGGAACCCCAACCTGTCAAATGTAATGCACTGTGCTTCCCTCTCTAATGAATAGGGAGCAGAATGTCCCAAGATAACAAAAAATCTTCAGGTTTCTCTGTTTATGTGAAGAAAAGATTCTAAGAACAACAGGGCTTGAAACCTCTGTCTGTGTGTGCTAATATGTGGTGAACACAAGCTGGTATTCCTGTGTTCCATGAAGTGTTTACAACCCAGAAGCAGGCAATGGGTAACTGGTGCTTGAGCAATCAAGCAGCTGGAACACAGCTAACACAGAGAATGGATATTACAGTGTCTATAGCAGTACGTTTTCTTAATTCTTGGTTAGTATTACAGATTTTAATAAAATAATAAATAAAAATAAATAATACAAATAGTAAATAAAAATAAAATAATTATTTTTTAGAAACTTTCCTCCTATAGATCTAATGAAAACTACTGACTCTTCAAAAGCAAAAGCTGTCATGGAAAGAAATAACACAGACAGCTCAGGTGTTAGATGTTGTATTTGGCAGCACATTAACCAGCTGGGAGCAGGATGTTAGCAGCTGCATGTTTTATTTCTTGCCTTTGTCAGGGTGTTCTCTAAAGGCTGAGAACAAAGGACACAACCCTAAGAAGCCTGCCTCTTAGTTCTGCTACCCACAGAACACCTTGTAATACTTACACTTTCAGGTAATGAGAAAATCAGTATTTTCAAAACAGAAATTGATCCAATGAGAAATGTAAAATGGGATCTTTCCTCAGGACTGCTGGTTTATGGGACTGGTCAGAGCTACATGTGGAACATTAGAGAACATTAAAACAGAGCAATTAATAATATTCAATTATAACAAAATACATTTAAAGAACATTCTTTAGTGTTACAGGGGAATAGAAGGTTGTTTGTAAGTGTTGGCTTTCTACTTCCATCCACATCTAGAGGAAGTTATGACCTTCACTCAAGCAGACACCTGCAAGGTGTTGTTAAATGGGGCCATTCAGGAATGAACAGTAATGCAGCTTTGGCAGCGTGCAGCACTGCAGAACCCAGCTGCACAAGGGTTTATTTCTGGGACAGACTGAACAGAACCCCATGCTGCTGCAATTGTAGTTACCCCTGGAAGGCTTGCCTTGGTCACCTCCAGGAAAGCTTAGACAGCATGGTAGAGATGCCACTGCCCACTGCACACAGCCGCAAAAGTGGGTATTAGATAATTCACTTGCCCTTGAAATGGAGGCATCAGAGCTGTGTGTGTGAGTCCTGCAAATTGATAAGCATTGATGCTGAAGTCTAGCTAAACATGTTCTCTGACAGCATAATGTTCAGGCTGGAGATGCTTTTCCAAATTCTAAATTGCTCCTGGAAAGGGTTTCCTAGTTTTGAATCTAATCTCCTTTTTCTTTCTTTACAGATAAGCAAGAAACCTGCAGGGTCCAAATTGCAGTCACTTGTTAAATCTAGGCTTTTTTTCCATATATCCCAGTATATACCTCTTCATTTCCAGTAGTGCTCAGAAGACCACTCAGTAGACTCAGAAAATAATGGAACCCTACTGTCCCAGATGTGAATAAAAACCTTAAAATTATAATTTTGAACCTTGAGAACTAGTTTTCTGAAAACCCGATCTGTAGTGAAGAGCTAGTGAAAACAATGTTATCAAGATTACCTGAATTCCTGCAGGGCAGCAGTGCCATTAATTATATGCTTAAAGTTAAATGCATTTCTGGGCCTAAGAAAGTAAGTGATTTGAAAATAGAGAGTGCCAATTAATTTTGCATTTAAAGGTAAACGGAAAACATGTCCACATACTTTTGTGTCCTTTATATTGCTGTTACATAGCTGTTTAAAAATTGAAAGCAAAAGCAGATTTCAATTTGCCTGGGAGTGAAAAGCACTTAGATATAAGACAAGTTTGTTACTGAAAGAAATACTAAATACTCAAGCATGGTTTTTAAACTAGAGAATCAAGTAGCTTCTAAAGAAGGAATATAAACTATGTGACTGCTCAAAAGATTTCATAATGCAGGCAAAAAAATTGTTTTCTGACCATCTCCAGAAAAATGTGCTTGAAAACAGATAGGACCAGGGCATAATTTTATTACTTCTTGATCATCTTTCCTGTCTCTCTCTGAGTTGTTGTTTTTGTTTGGTTGGTTTGGTTTGGTTTGGTTTGTTTATGTAGAGCAATGCATCTGAGCTAACATTGAAGCCTAACTTGAGGAATTTTAGAGGGATAGCTGTATTTTAGGCCTAGGTTAAAAAAAAAAAAAGAGAAAGGAGAGCTTCTAGTCAAGGAATATTTTTAAACTTTTAAACTTTTGTCGCTCTGCCCATGGGATAACTTCACTGAATTCAGATTCAAAGCTGCAGATTTGCACAAATATTAAGTCATCTCAGAAACTATGCATTTTTTTATTATAATAACCTGAAACTAGAAAGATAAACAATTTTGTTAAATGTGGACCATGGCAAGTCAGGATTGCAGAAAACTTAATTTATTCAGCTAAAAAGCAAGGACTAGCCACTTAAAATTCCATGTGATTAAGGTGACTCATTCTTGGCAGTAACATACTACACCAGAATGGAAAATCATTTTGATTTGTAATACTAAACAGAAGCTCATATATACCATAATAAGATGAGAATGAGTATATGAGAAGAACTTATGTGTATCGGTTCAAGTGAATTGAAAATTTGGACACATGTTTTTGCTTGCTCTGAAATGATCTGGGAGAAGTTCAGAAACACTTGCTATGCTGTATCATAAACCAAACTGTATTTTTGCATCACAAAATAGTGTTCTTGCATGTGCCTTTTTATGCAGTGTCATTCCATCATGGTGTGTTTTGATTTAAGTGAAGTGTTGCACAACTTCACAAATGGAGCTGTGATTTAAGAAGAAGAAAAAGACACAACTCCATGAAATTAATTTTACTGGACAAGTACCTTCTTGGTCATATATATGCTAACAGATGGTAAAGATACTGGAGATGATATGGAGGGCTTGATATTAATACATACATATATATCTATATATATTTGGGAAGGTTCATAGTGTGGGGGAGTAATGGAGCTTTTCCTATAAGTGGTGGAATCCTTAAAAGTGAGATTCTTCCTTCTTTTTGTTTTTGTCTCTATGCAAACACCTACACACCTACAGCTTTGAATTTATTTTTAAAGTAGCTTGTGAAGCGGTTTTGTTTTGTTTTAATATAAGATTTATTGTATTCAGAGTGGAAGAGAATAAAATTAAAAATGTGCAGAGCCAGACCTCTTCACTTTTATACTGAAGACAGCCTTTATATAGACAGAATTTTTAAACAGTAATGATGCCGAGACTTGCTGACTTTTTTGCTACAGTTCGCTATGGTTCAAGGAATTATTTTCACAAAATGGAGCTAGTGGGATTATTCACTGAAGTTTAGTTGTTCATCTGGTTTGCTATACAGATAAGACACCAAAATCAAGCCTTTGTTTAAAGGAAGATAGTCGCCATGTTTTTATCTCATTAAGGTCTTGATAAAAAAGGTCACTTGCAGGAGATAGGTTTAGGTCTGTTGTAAAGGGTGGCACATATAGGTAATGAATATTACAACTGTACTTGTCATTCTCTGGATTTTTAAAATTGGTAACATACCCTTGGAAGTTTTTTTACCAGGTTGTATAATTTCATAAAATACAAGTGGACCACTGTGTTTTGGAAAAGAAAAAATCATTCTTGTTTGGACTTGTCATGCTTGTATGGTGCTGCAGTATTGAGGTGGTTTTCAGGTAAAAGCTAAACAGAGAGACTGGTCCATGCTCCATTCCATGTCTCCTACATATGTATTTATATGAATGCAGGATTAGTAATCTGTCTGACCCCTACAATTTATCTGGTGACTGTGATCATGATAATGTGCAGTTCCTATTAATTTATCACCTACAAGATTTAATCCAAATTTTGAAACCTCTAAACACAACAAATGATTACAGGAAGAAGAGAGCATGACAAGAAAACATTTTCTTTACTTTTCTAAAAATTAGTTATGTAGAAGTCTTTTATTTCAAAAATAGCCTATGTTCATGAGCCATTATTAATGTAATTTAATCCATTATTTGTTCTAGCTTTGGATTTTTAAAGCAAAGATTTGCCTTAAAACTGCAATGTTTAATATATTTGACAACTGTAATGTCTTAAAAGACTAAAACCATGAAATCAATAACTTTTTAAGGGAAGGGAGCTTGTGTAATTTATTACTGGCTTTAAAATTTCTCTATTAATTTGAATACAAGATACACAAGAATAAACTCTAAGAGAAAAGAATTGCAGATGCTATACAGCATTGTCATATTTTAGTGTTCACAAATCCTATTCTTATACGTACGGTGTGTGTAGTATAGAGAAGTAAGATGACATGAGGAATTATATGAGACTTCAGCTGGTGTTTTTTAGTAATATTTAGTAGTATTCCTAATGCTTTTATCTTTCTTCCCCAGAAATTACCATTGATACAACTGTATATGTGATAGAAGAAAACTACAACTGAGCTTGCCTTTAAAATACTAAAATTGGCTATTCAGGACTCAACTGTTCTCTGTGTTTTCTTCATACTGTTTTCTTTTGTTGACAGCAGTCAACACAGTTCTGAATTGGGATTTCATCTCACTCGTGTGACTTTGACTCATGTGAGTGAATCAGCCATTCTAAACATCACTTTAGGAATCCTCTGTATAGATTATCAAGAACAGTACTTCTGTGGTACAAATGTGATGTGACAAATATACATTTTATCTTAGATTCTAGCATCTTAATATCTCTGAGAGAAGGACAAAACATAACATAAACTTGTTAAGTGTGCTTAAAAATGCATTATTTCACAAGTAAGTCACAGGCAATGGTCAAATGTATTCCTCAGGCAAACATTCTGAAACACTTCAAATAAGCATATCTCTGCAACAGATTGAAGTAGTTCCTGGTGACAATCTTTTGTGAGTAAATATTATTAGCACAAGGTGACAGTAAACAGATTGCCTATGCAGGTACAGAAAGCAAAGGAGTAGGGCTGTGCACAAGACCTTTGTCATAGAGGAAAATGTTACTGATAAATAGGGGGCAGAAATATTTGCACATGAGCTGTATTTTCAGTATCTCAGTGGGATGAGAAATCTCAGTACAATTAGTGGGAGATGTGGAGTGATGCTCCAGGGCAGTGAGCAAAGTACTTTCCTGGGAAGAGATGCCAGTGTTCTTCACCTTGCAGCTCCTCTAAAAAGCACTCTGGTAGATGTGCCTTTTATTCTCAGCCTTAGCCTGTTGAGACTAGGCCTGGTTTTCACAATTAGAAATAATGCATGAAACCTCAGATTGAAAACCAGTGACCATGGTCAGTCTTTTCAAATGTGAACTCAGTAAACTCAGATGGAGAGCTCTGTTGCTGGGATTTGATGTAGCTGATGCTTAAACTTGGGCAGCTCTAAATCACATTCTGAGCTTCAAAAATTTGTGGCAAGCAGAATGAACACCTGAAGCTGAAATACTGTCTGTGAGTGCCATTTATATGGACAGACAAAAAAAGTGAATACATTTCCTCTGACTACACTTAAAGTTTCCTGGAACTGGGCCATCTTTGGCCTGCAGATCATATAGCCTCATTACCATGGCTCTGATCCTGAGTTAATAAGCTGTGCTGAGCAAGCTCATGTGTCTCTGCACCTGTCTCCAGAGCTCCTTGAGGTAGTAGAAAAAGATATGTATCCTTTGGGAAAAGCTGAATACTTCTTTTGTGATAATTGCAAATCCTGTCTTTTAAACCTGCCCTATTAATTCTATGGAGTTTCAAATTGATGAACACAGAGAATGGAGCTTGTGTAATAAGAATTTATCTTGAAAAAGAAATCCAGCTAATTTATTTATGTGGCAATCCTTCTTGCTTCATTTTTTTAAACCTTGTCATCCTCAAAAGTTGGCGATATATTGAATTTTTGAATACAAAGATACCCCAAATGATAATTTTATTTAAGCTAGTTTGATGACATCGCAGTCACTGGAAGGTACTTCACCATAATTTTTGTCCTTCCATTTAACACTCCTCTCACATGAGAAACTTGCTTTTTCTACTGCTGGTTATTCAGATAGTGATACTTTGAAGTTAACAGGATTTGAGTTCCTGTGAAGTTTTCATGATGAAACCTAGTAAATATGGAGACACTTCAGTTGCAAGCAAAACTTGTTCATATTTGGAATAAATTTGACTGGCCTAATTTATGGTAATTAAATGTTTTGTAAGCATAGGCTTTCAGTATGTGCCACTATTGCTAGCAGTCAGGAGTTTAAATTGAAATAATTACCATCACATCACCGTTGTGGACTCTTTTGTAGTGCACACTCAGGTATTTTGTAAAATGAATGTAATAAGCATGTATTTTCACTTCTCTTTACTAGGGATCTTGCTTGATAAGCTCAAATAAAATGTAGAGTACATTTGAATCATACTTTGGTACTACTTCAAACCTGCTATTCATGAGTAAAGAAAAGTTGTCATGGAAACTTGAACTGCGAGATGCAAGACAATAATTTTATTCAAATCCTTTATTCAATGAATATGTTCCCTTGCTGTTAATTAAGTGTGAATTACTTACAGTTTCCTTGTATTTTTCTGTTATTTGAAATAAGTTGCTAAGCAATTTCTGTTAATGTAATTTCTGAGTACTTCTTTGCACATGTTTAATATATGACATTGAAAAGGTTTATTAGTGCTGGTTGAGAAAAGTAGTCACTTGATAGGGTGTGTTTTGCTTTTTCGGATGCATCAGATACATTTCTCCTAAAAAATATCCTTTTTTTCTTAAGTTCATGGTTTTGATTTGGAAACTTCTATTGTTTGGATGTGCACTTAACAGACCATCTTCAGGGAGACATTCCTCCATACATTCCCCCATTCCTCTCCATACATTTATTATAATAGTTGTTGAATATACGAAGGCAAAAGGTATTGAATTTGTGTCTGGGGCATACTGTAGTAGGCTTTCTTGGAGAACTTTTTCCCAGGCTGATTGATTAGTTAGGAAGCAATTTATCTGACAATATATGACCTTAGTGCTTCAAACAGGATCTATGCAGTGAAGTACTTTTCTGTCATGAGTAGAATATTTTACATTTGGGAATAGTCATTAAGTTAGGATTTGTTTTTCCCTAGTCAATTTAAAAATGGTAAGCAATGTTTACAGTATATTATGTTGATAGTTTTTTTTCAGATAGGTGTAAAAATTGTTCTGGTATATGAATAAGTTAGTGTACAAGTGGCTGTTTTTATTAAGACTGAAGCTGAAATACAGCCAGATATTTTTTATAAATTGATGAAATGTGTGTAATTCAGGCTGCTTAGTTTTGTAGTCTGTTTTCATGATGACCATAGCAATGTGCTTAATATTTTATTTAAAATTTTTAACTTTTTTATTTCCTAACAATTAGTAAGTATTAAATATTCTGGACTGAAAGCCATGGAAACGTAATTTCTCTGTGAATTCGCTGTTTTAATCTAGGCTGCAGATTCACTTCTCCAAGTGAATTTCTTCAAACTGAACTGTTTTCATGGACAAGTTACATGGGCAAGTTACATTTAAGAGTGGAAGATGCTTGTTTCTGCTCCACAAAGCTCTGCAGTTGCTTCTGTGTCTGACTTTTTATGTGACTTTGTGCTCATTTATCCCCCTATTTATGCTGTGTTTTCTTCCCCCGTGTCTATTGCTCTAGTTTACATGAATTTTTGAAATGCTTTTCCGCTAGGGCTGTTCCTTGATGTTGACATCGATTTTGCCAAGTCACTGGTGTTAGGTGTGGCGTAAGTTAGCTCTGAAGAAGTGTGGCTGACAAGTAGCTGGGTGGCTCTGGCCATCAGTAGCCTGATTGCCTTTTAATCAGTTTCAAACTCCTGGGAGATGGGTTTATTTTAGTAGCTCCCATTCCTGTATAAGGCATTCTGGAAATAGGACCAATAGAAAGATTTTGCCAGTATAAAGTTAATGATTTTAGCTGAGTCAAAAGATTTTCCTAACAGAGCTGCAACTTTATATGCAAATTTACTAATGCACACTAGCAAAAGCCTTGTGATTTTGCTGTTGTTGTTTTGGTTTGGTTTTTTTTTCCTTGATGAAGTATGTCTCTAACAGTTTTTGACACTCTGATGCTGACCAGCATTTCTGGACATCTTGTAGCAGGGCTAACAGCAACGGGCTTGAAGAGTTGAACTTCAAGAGATGGAAGTGGAGATGCTGACTGATAAGCAAAAGTTTATGACAGGGAATGTCTTTTCTCTCCCTTTTCTCTCCCTGATGTGCCTTTCAGTGATACAGGCTTTATCTGCTTAGATGAACTGCTGCTCACTTTTTTACTGCCCCAAGATTGAGACAAAAAATTGTGTTGTTTCAGTTGATATAAACATGAATAAAACTTGCTTTCTTATGTAAAAATCTTGTCTATCCTTCATTTTATGGCTGTGCTTTCTTACTACAGCAAGACGTGGCTTGACTTCAGAATCATACAAGTAATTTCTCATTGATTCTTTCTAATCTTTTGGCAGGTGATCTGTGAAAATAATAGTTCAATCCCTACCTTACTGTAAGCTCTATCAAAATCACTGTTTGTGCTTAGACAGACTTTGAAAAAACATTTTCTGAAAAAGATCTCATTCAGACAGCATTTCAGATCCTGAAAACACTCATAGCACAAACAAATAATTTTTCATTTTCAGAACCTGATGTTTGAGAGACCTTGCTTAGAAGACAAGTAGTTTATGCTTAAGAAAAGGTAGTGTAAAGTGAGAGAAAATTATCTTCTCCAGAGGCTTTTCTTTACTTGTTTAGAAGACTAGCAACAACATGTTAAAATAGACTACATAAAAACTCTGCTTAGTAAGAAGAATTCAGTGTACTTGTAAGGAAGAATTAGTTCTCCATTGTTTCTTTGTAGAACTTATTTGTGCAAGAAGAGAACAACTTTACGAAATATCTTGAAATAAATTTTGGAGTTCTCAATAGGACACCAGATCTTCTTATAATAAAAATAAATTACCATGGTGAGCCATATGTACAGTTACCTGGGCAGACCAAAAGAAATGGTCCATGGTGTACTACACCTTTCAAACGGCTAGCAAAAATAGGTGTCCAATTTTCTAGTGTTTGTTCAGAGAAGAGTAGCATTTCAATCTAACAGTAGCAAAACATCATCATTAAACTAGTGAAAAGTCCAATGCTTGATCCAGTTTCTAACTCAAGACTATTTTGGAAATAACCATTATTTTATGCAAGCTGTGAGGAGGGGTTGGAGGCTTGAGGTTAGAACAGCCTTTTGGAATGACAAGACTTCCATGTTTCAGGGCTTAAGTGTTTGTGATACCAGAATTGGACATATAGAATTATTCTGCTCATCAGATGACCTCTGTGGAGGTATTATATTTAACTTTTGTTTGATGATCTTTTTAAAGGAGTCATAGCATAGGTTTTATTTCAACTAGGCTGTACACAAAACCAAGGTTTTGGCCTGTTTTGAACCTGTGTGCCTGTAGAAACAAATAATAAGTACTAGCAGCATGGGGATTAAGATGGACATTGTGTATGGAAGATGGGCTTCATTAGCCAGAATTAATTTACCCCTCATTATTCACTTTATACAATTATGAGGCCACATCTGGAGTACTGTATCCCTTTTTGGGACCCCAGTATGGGAAAGTTCTTGCCAAAACATGGGTGAGGTCAGCAGTAGGTGCTTTGAGCACATAACATATTCTGACTGAATGTGATGGGTTTTTTTGGCTCGGTTTTCAAAATACTTAATTCTTCAGCTGTGGAATGAGGGCTGTTTACAAGATGAAACCCCACTGCTCCCCGGGGTGTGAGCTTGAAGGACAAAAGGCAACAGTCCCAACTCGCAGAAAAAGTGATTCTAACTAGGTATAAGGCAAAAATCCTGTTAATTGTGGGAGTCATTTGGCACAGGTGCCCTGTGAAAATATTTAATATTGGTCTCTGGTGATTTCTCATTGTAGGCCAGACATTAAACAACCTAATCCAACTTGGAGGCTCTTTGGAGACCCATTTTGGGTAAAAGCTTGGATGAGACAACATGCAGGGACAGCTTCAGTGATTCCACTTAAATAAAGGATAAATGTGAACAAGATGAGGAGACGGACATATCAAAAAATTCCAAGTGCTAATCACTTTCTATGGGTTTTGTGTTATCAAAGTCTTTTTCTTGCATTTGTTAGTGCTAAAGATCAAGTGTTTTAAGTGGTACTTTGGATAAAACCTAATTCCATCCATAATGGATGACTTTGAAAAAAAGCTTAATTTTTGAGATTTTAAGTTTTCTTTATTTCTCCCTATAAGTAGACAGAATGTATTGAAGTAAAACTTCGATACATCAATGTAACATTTTATGTCTTGTCATCTGTTTATTGCATTTCAGACCATCCATTGCAATTATCACAACATCTGAGTCTGGGAACATTAGTGATAAACAATTAAACTTATTAGTTAGCTAGCTCTAAAAATAGACTTCATTCTCTATCTTTATCAGTCAACAACACCTGTGATGGAATTCTAGTTTCATTTCCCCCTTCAAGTGCAGAAACCATGAAATTACCCAGAAGAGTAAGATACAGAGAAGAAAGTTTATAATGAAAAATAAAAGCTGGAAAGTGTAAGACAATTGTGTTCCATGCACCATCTATAGTAATTATATCCTTGGCTCTCCCCTCCTGTAAGAAAGGAAGAGGCTCTTCTGTTGACACTAAACAGGTGGCCAACCCACCATGTGTGGAGATAAGATCGATGGAGATGAATCAAAGTATCATTTTGATAATGACAGTTGTATTTATTTTTAAACAAAGATGTTTAGTTTCAAACAGGTCAGGTAGGAGTCAATAATGGACAATGCAGAAAGCTAAAATAACGTTCAACCTTTTTCTGTAAAGTTCTTTTAATTATGTTTGATTTATTTTTCCTTTGAATTTGGACCATGAATTTATTTACAACACAATTTCATGTGGAGGTGTGTTGAAGACAGAAAGCTTTTGGTCTTTTGGGTGGACTATAAAACATGCTGTCTTGTTCATTTCCTCCCTGCTTTTCTTTTGTAAGCTGTTTCCAAGTAATGATTAGGTGTTGGTTATGGTAAGAGAGATGGAAAATTCAGATAATTCAAGAAAAGGTATGATTGGGGTCAAGTTATGGAATGCCACCCATCTCCTGAGAGGTGGGGAAAAAAGAGAAAGAAAATGGGAGAAAAATAAAACACCTGACTAATATTGTTCCATGAGCAACTATGCTGTTTCTTTTTTCCATCCATTTCCAGATCTACACTCTACAATTACTTGAGAATTAAATAATTTAGCAATTATTTAAATAACAAATTATGTAAAGCTTAATTAACCATAATACACCCATCAGAAACATGAACAAATGTGGAACAGCAGGGAATAGATCTACCCACACAAATTCTCTTTCTTCCCGAAAGACCTAGCACAGATAATTGCCTTCCTCTTGGTCCAAGTGACTAGAAAACATTTGGGGCTTTTAAGGATATTCCAGTGAGGAAAAGAGACCAAGCAGTGAGCTGAGTTAGTTTGTTCTGGTGTGTTTGTTTGCAATAACACAGAAAATTTCGTGGGGTTTTTTTGAGCAGAAAAGTAATCAAATAATATCCTCCTCATAGTCTTTTAGTTACAGACCAACCATGGTTTTGTACCTCTTTCTATGCCCAAATAAATCTGACTTTTTTGTCCTGCTCTATCAGCATCTTACTTTTTTCTAACTTAAGTGCCCAGCATCCATTCAAACTTCAAATAAAAACATATAAAATCCCTTTTACCTATAGCAACAGAATTCCTTTGCCTGTTCGGTGAGGGGAGGTATCTGAACCAGGTTCAATGAGATTCAATTCAGTGTCTAACAATACCCTTTGCACTAGTCTAAAAAATCCCAGGCAGGTTTTATTGAAAGATGAAGAGGTCCTGGAGCTAGGCCATAGAAGAAAATGCCTTCCATCACTCCCTTTCTTTTATTTTTTGGAGTTCCAGGTGGACCAGCACCTTTGGCAGATGCATTAATACTATCCCATGAGGAAAGTAATTTTTCCAAATGGGCAGCTCTCAAAGTATTCAGATCAGAGCTTATGCTGTTAAATGTCACCTAGAATCCAACAGACAACTTATTAAGGTCAAAGAGTGTCAGTAACCACACACTCTTAGGAAGGGGTATCATTGAAAATCAAATCCTTTGTCATCTTTTCAAGCCTGGAAGAGGAAACCTCATTAAGATCACACTGCAATACAATAGGGTGAGTAAGGTGTGGATAACAACTGAGAGGTCTAAACTCAAAATCTGTGTCCTTGGACCATGCCCAGAATTAGATGGGAAGGAGCTGCCTTGGCTATTGAAGCAATATGATTATCTTAACCAATTGGGAAACTAGCTAAGGTATTTTGAACAAGATAAAGAAGCATAAAAATATGAGAAGGCATTATTGCTAAGTGGGAGTGGAATTCAATTCTCAACTCAATAGGTGAGTTTTTTCTAGGGGGGCTGGAACAGCAAGTGTGAGTCCCAGTATTGAAGTCATATTGTCACCCCCTTTTCCCCAGATTTCCCCTCCTGGAGATCACCAACTTTATGGGAAAGATCTGGATGATGACCAGTGAAGTCACTTTAGCCACTGCTGTTTCCAGCCCATCACAGCAGCAATATAAAATTCAGTCCACATTCATCTCCTGTTCCAGTTTGTGAGCTGCAGTGATCACCCCTTGAAGCAGCTGCACTTAGTCTTAAAATCCATACCCACACCAGGTGGAGGGTGGCTGAGCAGAGAGAGGAGGATGAAGCAGGGCTGCAATGGAATAATAGTTTGCAACAACACCAAGCTTAGCTGTCAGAAAGTCATACAAATTCTATCAAATATCTGGAAAGATGAAATGGAAGCTTGCCAAGACATAACCTGTCAAAGGCCTGGAGAATTCAAATGATTTGTTTTTTCAAACCTGCATAGCCACTATACAGGTTTTTGTGAATTTCACGAAAACTGGAAATAAATGATTTTTTCATTACCCTCATCCATGTGGAAACCTTCTATATCATGGGAAATGTTCTTGGAGAATGCAGCACTGACCTAGCCTGAATTAAAAATGTGCTTTATATCAAATGGAAGGGAGAGCAAAAGAGAATGAAATACAGATGGAAAAGAAAGTAGATGTCATTTGATGTGATCTAGTTCAAACTTTTAGTTGCTTCACCCCTGTACAAAATTCTAGCAGAGGCCTTCAGGATTAATACAAACCCAAATGCTGAGATATTTTTATTGTCTTAATAATTGCCTTTCTGAGTGATGTTTGAGACCCTCAGAAGACATAAACCAAAATATTTGTTCTGTGTTCATGCCTGCTGTATAATGATCTAATTACTATTTTTATACTCTGGTGACTGTGAGTAAAAATTGCCTAAAACCAATGCTGCTTTGTTGATGTTGTGTTTAATTTTGCTGCTTTTGTTGTTTTGATTTTGATTTTGACATGGTGGGGCTTTTTTAAAGGTGCTTGCTGACAAGAGTCTTATTAGTTGTATTTTGGTCTATATCCTAATAGCAATTCCACAGCAATTCCATGCTGTAGGTTTGTGTTCAGTGTACTAGAAACAAAAGTCAGGAGCGCAGATGTTGGAAAGGTGTCCTTTATTATGTGTGCATTTCTTTGAGATAATTTAAGGGGATATTTAGACATTTGCCTGCAAACCAGCCCCTGCAGTATTCTAAGACAGGTCCAACAGTAGAAATATGGCTATCTGAGCTCTTACTCAGACTCCCTTTTGGTTTTAGCTGGTCTAGATGCAGCAGTTTCCATCAGAAATCTTGTAAGAGATGGTCCTGTACCCCAGGTGTTAGCACCCCAAATTCTTATGTGATCAAATCAAAGTTCTGGATGTGAACTGCTATTGCTGAAGGGGGACGTGCTGCTTTTTTTGCCACTATTGCTTGACAGCAGAGTCAACATTTTTAAACCATGACATTTGTCATCTAACATTGGCAATGTCCATGAGTCAGCGTGTTTAGCACAGCACGTGCACAGCACCATGTCCCACGGGTTCTTGAGATGACCTTTATGGCTTGCCAAGTCATGGTTTTAGTTACAGCAAATCCAGAGCTGTGCACACAAGTCCTACACCTCTCTTTTTATATATTGCACATATTTATCCTTTTATTTCTGGAGTTAGATCTGAGGAAATCAGTATGCTTAGCTCATCTCAGAGCACAGTGGGGTGTTGCTTAAACTGACTGATGTATTGCACGTGAATAGTGAACGAAGGTCAGATAAACCCAATGTATGAAGGCAAGGCCCCTGTTGAAGCAAAGAACTCAGGTAACCCAGGCTTGATAATTTACCTAGTGCAGCATTTTTGCTGGTAGCACAGCTCTGTCTCTGCTAAGTGCATTGTCATCAGTGCCTTTGTCCATAAAATAATTTTTAAAATTATAAAAGCCCCATGAGGCCCCATTCCTCAGCACTTTACCAATGCCACTCTACAGTAAAGAGTCCTGTCCTGGAGAGCAGTCTGGGTCTGTGGGGTACAATACTTCGTCTAGATTCAATAGCACAGCAGAACCAAGAAGATTCACATGTGCCAGTGTGAGAGGAGAAGCCTTGGCCTGGTCACAGCCAGTCAGATGTGCTTTTTATTCTTTTATTTGCCTGCTTTGTTTTGACTTGTTTTATAGGTGCAACTGAATTCTCAAGCAGGATTGAATTTTTATGCCTGAAATTGTTTGTTATACGTTTATACTGAAATAATACATCTACATACTGCTGCTGTAAACAGCACTGTTTTGTGTCATACCGAAATTTGTGAACTTGCTTTATTGGCTCTTGTCTCTGGCATAATAAAATCCATCTGTACTTGGAGCAAAGAGATAAGTCTTGGCTGAATACAGGACTATTCCTTTTTGTAAATTTTTACTCTCTTTCCATGAATTAAGAGTTGTTTACCTCTCTCTATTATCTTGTCTCCATGGTCTGGATAAGTTTTTGGAATGTAAGAATTCAGTCAACATTAACTTTGTTCCTCTGAGCTTTGCTCAGTTTAAGATTGTTTCTGTGACAGCAGGAAATGAATTTTTTGAAGAAAAGTATTTGGCTCTGGAGGTTTTCTTGAAGATCTATTGTTATCTTCCATAAAATGAGAACAAATACAGTCAATTATTTTATTGAACCTTTCTGTACAGAAATTCTGTTCACATGTGTATAGTTACAAATACTATAGTGTCAAATTATATGCACTTGTCCTCCAGACAGACCAAACATGGTCTGGTTTCAGACAGACCAAACAATGCATTGCTATGTCCACAAATGAAGTGTTACGTTTTGCTTTATATCAGACTTATTTCATGTCAGGATGTATATCAATAAAGAGCTAGTCATACATACACGTATAAAAAATTGCAGAAAATAAACTCTTGAGACTCCCACATTTACGAGGGGAGAGGATGAAGTCTCACATGATTTCTGGTAAGTCACACTGAGCAGCAGCTAACACTGCAGCATCCATTGTACACTTAATTTCTTTGTCTCTACATCTGACCCTGCTCTAGATGAGACAGTGTTGATCACAGGAGAAAATGGGCCCACAGTTTCTTAAGTAAAGCTCTGCAGTGAAAAGGTTAGGATTTTCTGTCCATGGCTTACCTTGCTGTTTGAGTTGCTGAAGTACTGACAGCACTATCTATAATTCAGTGATAAAAACTGTAACACTATACACATGAATGGCTGCTGTTCAAATACCAGGACATCCTCAGGCTAGATCACTGATATCAACAAATATTTTTATCCCCATCTGAAAGATTCTGAAATCGAAGAAGTGACTGTCTCACCTCAAGTCACACTGCAAGTTAGAAAGCACCCATGAGTGCTTAATATATGTTATATAATATTCTGTATAACTTAGCACATGTATTTAATATATATTAAACATTCACTGGTAGTTTCTAACTTGCTGTGTGATTCATAACTGTGCAAATCCCTCCTTCAGTTTCTGAATATATAAATAGTAAACCCATCAGTGTTTATATTTTAACATTTTGTTCTGCTTTTATTTTTTCTATTCTGCCCTCTGGCTGTTCTTTTCCATGCACCTGGTAATTGCCACGTTTTAAAAGGTACCTTTTTTAACTCCATCAACCCATCTGCTGTGGCCACTTAGGAAACAAATTTCTGAGAATTTCTGAAAATCTTCTGTCAGTTGTACTTGAAATTACAGTACCTTTAGATCTGATCTATGAATTGAGTAAAACATTTTAATCTGTAGATTAATCAGAAGCCTGTGGTCCTATAAGCCTATGGCTTATATTTTATTCTGGGATTTATAAACATATAACAAAGAAGCCACTAAAACAAAATAGCTAGCAAAATGATCCAGTAGTCATTTGCTCTGAAAGAATCATACCACAAATGTAAACAGATCAGAGGATATTTAATTATTTAGGTTTAGATTTCAGGTGGGAAATATCCAAAGTAAAATGGGAATACAAGAATAACTTGTTTGCATCTTTGAAAACAAGGCCTATGGAGTCAGGCATAACACATTTATTTACCACGAGGAGAGAGAATATTTGCTTCTAACTAATTTATAAAATTCTTCCCTTCAGCAATATGGAAGTAATTTTGTGGTCAGTGGGATCTGTTGGATGTCCTTTCCTGGTTTAAGTGTTAGATATTGTATGTGAGGCATGCAGTTCTGTGTGTAATGTACTCCATCTGTTACAAGACTGAAAGGCGCATTTGGTGCACGCGCCTGCCAAATGAACTGCTGTGAGCTGCCAAAAGTGTAAGATGTTAAAAGGGAGAGAAGGTTGAATTTCCTGATTGTCTAATGCCTGCGAATGTAGCAACTGGAAAATAATTTCTAGTGTGGCATACAGTGGAACACTGTCTTTGGTGTTTCCAGTCATTTCCCTACCTTCCTTCCTTGTCCACAGTTGTCTCTCTCAGCAGTGAGCGGAGGTTTACTGCCACTGGGCATTACTCAGTCTCTCCCTGAGGTGCACAATCAGGCATCCTGTTTTTCCCTTGGAATCTCCTTGCCTTCTGTTTCAAAAATATCACTTCTCTGCTAGAAGTCATGGCTACCCAGCAGAGCTGGGATTTTTTAAGCCTAGGAACCAGACCAAGGAGAAGATTCTGGGTGCATGATGCATCCAGTTAAAGCAAGGCAAACTTGAAAGAGCTCCAAGCTCCCTACCCTGATAAGGTAGAAAATGTGCCCACAGTCACAGAAGAGCGCATTTCTATGCTTTTCCTCTATTTCTCCTTCTCTGTGCAAGGGTGACTTGCAGTAGACAGGGGGATGTGGCACTCAGACAGACAACTGCAGGCTGCTGGTGTGTTTCCAAGGTGTGTTACCCCCGCTCAACTCAGAGCCCTTGCTGCTGCTTTCCTCTGCAGAGGAGTTAGTTCTTGGCTAGTAAAGGAGTGAAGGAGAGGACAGAAGGATTTTGGGGCATGGCTTGTCCTCAGCTTCTTCCTGTTGCCTGTAGGGCATAAAAGATGCTCCCCTTCTCACCCTCACAATAAGGAGAGGACTGTGGAAGACCTGTCGCCTCTGAATCGTGCAGTCAGGGTGCTGCCTGCGTCAGCATTGTGCAGGACTGATATCATAATGCTCAAATTAAACAAAAGTAGACTGACCTAAAGCCCTGCGTCCCCACAGTCTGTGGAAAAAATGGTCTAAAGCTTGAGTGGAAACCTGCTTCTGTCCAGTGGTGGGGCCATGCACATAGTGAGTGTGTGTATGGTGCAAGGGACAGACCATTTGCAAATCTGAATATCTGATATTTAGAATGCTTTACTATTTGATTCCCTGAGGATCATGTTTGTGAACAGAGGACATATGGTGATGGATAATAGATGGAAAAGGACAAAACACACTGATGTCAGTGAAACAGCAGCAAGGAGTGAGTAGGTGTACAATGAAATCTGCAGTGGCGAGATCATCTCTCTTTTCTGCTCTCTCAGTTTCTTCCATGAATAAAAGATGAGTCTGTCAAGGCTATGGTCTAGACTGCATATTGGAGCAATTTCTGCTGAAACAATGGGACCACAAAACAGATTGCATTGAAACTTGAAGTTTTTAACAATTTTTAAAATTCTAGTCTCCCTTTTGAGAATGTTTGCTTTTGGGACATTCTGCTTGAATGGGTAGCTCTTGGATGTGTTGAAAGGGTTGAGGTTTCCTTTTGCCTGTGCAAACAAAGCTGAAAGCTCTGATTTAGACAGAACCATTGTGTGTGTTAATTTAATTGAGCAAACACAATCAGCTATAATGAAAGAAAAGTATTTCTGTGCTTTACTGCAGGTGGGTGTTGCACTTCTCAGGAATGGATTATCATGTTGACAGGATAGCATGATAACATACCCTAACACAGTTTGATATTGTCTTTCTTTTTACTGCTTCTCATGGAGATTCAAGGTGGTTAAAAAACCCCAATCAGCATTATAAAGCCAAGAGAATGTAATGATGCATAAAATATAATAACAGGGCAGAATTACATCTGACCCAAAACTCTTTCTAGAGGTCACTTGTGAGTAATGGTGCCAAAGCTCAGGAAATTATATAGGCTAATAGACAAGAAATTTTTTGTAGGTAGTCCAGTACAAACTCAATTTCAGGTACCAGTTCTGCTCCTGAGTACTCAGTTTGCTGCATGGCAGTTAACAGGTAATTTCACCTGGGTCTTCTCTCTTGACTGTTTCTGGATGGAAGGCACATCATGGGAAAAGACTACGGCATTACAGCAGCTCCCAACTGCTTGGAAAACTGCACAGCAGCTGTTGAAACTCAGTATAATTTAACATCAGCAGTACTGGTGATCCACCTTGGGCAAAGAACTAGAATGGCTCCAGGGTTGGCTGACCCCCTTCTATCCCAAGTCCTGTGAGATACAGAGCATGAGTAATCCCAGGGATCCAGAGAAAACAGTAGCCGTTTGAGGATTATCGGTGCATCTTTTTGTATCTAGTGATGAAACCAACTTGTACATCCTAGCTAAGAAATGTGAGGCCATGGTGTTATTAGCTGTTCCTTTTATCACAGATCTGTTAGTAAGGGGGAGAATCAGGATGACACATGCAGGTGTCTCACATAAGGACCAAACACCAAAAATAACAGAGCAAAGGGGGAATTTTTCCACTGGATGAAACAGGGCGTCATTCACATAGGTTCAGACAGGGGCTGAAAGCACAAATAGTATAATAAAAGCAGACAAAGTAAGAACTTGTCTAAATCCAAAATTTTAATGAAAACCATGTAAATGTAAACTCAGGTGTAGTCTGAGAATTTGTCTAGATTTCAGGTTGTGGAAGTATTTTTCAGTTAAGCACAAGATATCAACTCAATGCTTCCATAGTGTCAGCTCTTAAATGTTTATTCAAGACTCCCAGGGGATTCAGTAGGAGCAAACTCTCTGGTTATTAGGCTCCTGGACCCAGATGCCAAGCTTTGCACATTGAAATAACTGCAATTGCCTCAGCAACCATGTGGCGTGGAAGAGATCTTTCAGGATATGCTGCCTGTGGACAAGAATTATTAATACTGCAGTAAGCAATGGTGCAATATTCTCCAGCACATCACAAACAAAAAACCCCCAGACTTTGAAATGAAGTGGATTTCGCTGTAGCCTGAAAGAAATTAGTTATGTTTACCTGAATAGCCAGTGACAGATGAGTTGAAAGTGGAAGAAAAGAACAGACAACTGTACAAATGGCAAGGCTTCCTCAGTTGCGGCTCCCTGAAAATTGAACCTGTACACAGACTCCTTTGCAGATGACTAGAATAAATAAATAGATATCATTTTTCTCAGTGCATTTTATGTGCTGAGATGTAGAGGGGTGTACATTTCTCAGGTTCAGAAGGTACTGAGAAGAATGGAAAGAGGAAAACCTTGGGAAGCTAAGGATTAAGTGCCCTTTATTTCTAGAAGCACTCCTAGAAATTCTGAGAGTAATAAACAATCCATAATCATGGCTATTGCAGGAGAGTGGGGTGAAGGGAGAGATTTAACTACTGAGTAGCCTCAGAAGAGTTAATTCCAGAAAGAAAAAAGAGACAAGTAAAGGAAAGTTGTTGGCAGAAAGTGGTTGTAAGCCCTTTGATTCACACCCCTTTGTAAAGTCATTTCTGTGTAGAGATGGTACCTGACCTTAAGCTGCTGGGAGCCACTGGCTGAGTGAGAAGGAGGCTCACCCAGCCAGCACTGAACAGCCAGGCTGTTCAGTGTAGTTGGCTTCCTGCAGCCCATCCTCTTTCCCCCAGGATGATGAGCTCATAGCAGATAGTCTTCCACTTGGCTGTGTGCCATAGACTGAAGTGGGTTTGGAATGTGATCTGTATTAGCAACAAGATTGTGCTATGCTGAGGCAACTCTTGGTATATTGCTTGTGCTGTAATGCTTCTCAAATAATTATGATTTAATTGTGATACAGTCATTCAGGCTAATGTATGCTTGCATTATCTCATGCTTTTTTGTGGGCAGATTTTACTCAGCCTGTTTGGCAACTGTCTCAGGAACAGGACATGTTAAATTTCTTCTTCCATTTGTCTGTTCACATTATATTCCTGTCTGATAGTGTAACACTACACATGGTTCTCAAAAGGTCATGCCAACCTTTTTGCTCTGCACTTTCTGTAATTCTACCTGCTTCCATCTCAAGCAGCCCTGAAGCATACATACCTCCCTTGCACCTAACCACATATTTCAATGTGACCAAAACATGCAAACATTTCCTTCCCTGGTGGTAAATAACTGTTCTCTTTGTAAATGGTGTTGTGCATACTGCATACAAAATGCAGAGCAAAACAACAACTGAGATGCAATGAAGAGAGAGAAGAATGCAAAATGAATTCTCTTATTATGGCTTAGTAAAACTCTTTGCACGTTATAGAAAGCTGCAGGTGGGATTGTCCAGGAGCCAGGGTATGGGCTGTCCTGTTACTTCTGTGGCAGACACAAACACAGTCACACTCCTGTTTTCACACTCAGACTGCAGCAAGGATTGTAGCAGCACATGATAAAAAAGAGTAAAATTTAAGTGTAGAAATTTGCCATGAGTAGTAATCACTGCTGGCTACCTTTGTAAGAAGAAGAAAGACAGATTTATTCAAGCCCATGGTTACAGTTGTACAGATACTTAAATACATCTACAGATGTTTGCTACCCACTAGGAAAGCTGTTGTTAAGAGTGGGATTGTTGAAATTAAGTTGCAAGAGGCATTTTGTGTAGAGATTGCTGCTGCCAACTTAGTGGAGTACATGCTGAGTGGTTCTTAAAATGCCTTTCAATCAATATTACAATTGTAATGCAGGCACACATTTATAAGTGTATGTGAAAATTCTGTAAGTCAATAAGAACAAATGAATAATGCAGGTGCAAATTAGAGATTTTTTTGAAGCAATGGCCTCTGACAATTTAGGTGGCATCAGAAAAGCCAGAAATGGCAAGGTAGAAACCAATGATTTTATATTGGCTGCAGTGGTAAGTAATGGAAGGAAATCTTTCTGTCCTTCCCTGACATTAATTTCTACCCTAGATTAATTTTTTTTCCCTGCTATTCTGACTATTTAAATTATTATCCTCTAGCAAGGTCACCTGAAACATATTTACTATGTGCAATAAGGTTCAAGGACAGGCAATATGCATCATAGCAGCATCTCCTGCTCTAGTCCCAGTACAATTGTGGGCTGCAAATCAGAAAAAAGTACATGAGGAGGAGATATACTGTCATTTGTTATGACCCACACACAGCTTTTAGGAAACCTTGTTAAACACAATTTCCAGGTATTGCATTAATTTTCTAGAACATATTTTTTTCAAATATGTTGCTCCTTTCATGATTTCAGAGACATGATGCTCTTTACCCAAATTCAGCTAACACATAATAGGGGAAAAAATAAGATAAAGTTTTATAATTGAAAAAACTTAGCAGAATCAGTCCTTGGTTTTTCATTTTTGTTTGTGTCAAGGCCTGAGGAGATGGATAGAAGTATATTGCCATAAGGGTGCATTTGTAAGTGTTTTTGTACTTTAACTAGAAAAGAGCCTTCTACCAGCCTCACTGAATCAAATATTTTCACTTTGACAGAGAGGATGAATTTTCAGAAATCAGATAACAAGTCAACACCTTGGCCCAAGTCACTGTAATGGGCCCAGGGTTTTGCCTTGAGCTTCAGGAAAATGGAAGATCAATTTTCAGTGAATGCAATAGGCCTGAGTCTTATATCTTAGATCAACTGCTGAGTCCATGCTTTCCTTTCTGTGTTTGGGTTTCTTTGGTCTTGTTTTGTTTTATTTGTTTATTTGTCAGGGATTTTGTTTTTTGTTTTGGTTTTGTTTTGCTTGGTTTGTTTGGGGTTTTTTTTTGTTGTTGTTTTTTAAAATTTGTTTATTTATTCCTTTAGAATTCCCCACCTTTCTCTTTGTATTGTTTCTGTCATCCTGGTTTAGGCATTTCTCAGGCTCACTACTGGAAGAGGAATTTATGTGACAGAAAGAGTAGAAGAGGACTATCTACAATTAAAATTCACTTTCAATTGCTAATTTCAGCATTAGAAAGAAGCAGTAATATATTTGCAGATTGCGGTGGAACTGAATTTTATCACTTGTATTTGTTTGTCATTTAGAAGCACATGTTAAGTCCCAAACAGTACTGCAACCTAAGTATACAAGACAGTAAATAAACCTAGAGCATGTCAGGAACATCCCTCAGGACTTTACAAGCAAATTCAGTCTACTCACATCAGACACATCGAACTGGAATAAAAAGGTATATTGGAGGCAACAGACAAAGTCTTCATAGTAGAAATGTTTTAATCATTGTTTGAGAAGCACATCAAAAGGTTTTTGACTTGGAGGAGCCAGATTTGAGGAGAAAATGACTCACATATGATGTATAGGAGCATGAAGGGATAGTTGCAGGTGCAATGTGAAGGTAGGGATAGTTGAAGGTGCAAAGTGAGCTGAACAGGAAAAGAGAAACTTGAGTTTCCAGCTACTTTTTCTTAGTCGTGTTAGTGGGCAGCATGAAGGAGAATAGGAGAGGCCAACACAGAAATGAGGTTGTGTTAATTGCAGGGGTCTATGCCAAGGGGGGCAGCCAGATACTGTACGTGACTTCTGGAAATGTGTGAAGATGTGGAGAAGGTGAAGAAGCATGAATATAGAAGAAAGGATCAAGCAGCAAACCACGGAAGAACAGACATGGCAAGTAGGAAAGGTAGGAAAATGTGCCAAAGATTGAGTAAGACAAATGGCCAGGAGGAGGCAAGAAAATTTTGCTTGGAATAGAGAGGAAGAACAGGAAGATGGTGGGAATAGTGCTGTGAGAAAGAGAACATGGAACTATAACAGGCATGAGGTGAGGAGGAAGATACAATAAAGACAGCAAAAGGTAGTGCAAGCCACTGGGAGGAAGAAGAATGGGGCAAAGTTATGAAAGAATGGTGGAACAGTGGAGAAATGATGCTCAACAAGCATTGAATCACTTGGGGAAGAAGAAAATAGCCGAGATAGTAACGACTGAAAACAGGAGGTGAACTGTCTGCCAGAAGAAAGCCTGGGCATACGGCCAGTGAGGTGCTGAGCATCAGGTTCACGAGCAATTTAGAGTAGAGGAACAGCTGGCTGCTGTGCCTGTGGCTGGCCTGCAAGTCTGACAGCTTCCAGCCAAAAAGTGGGCTATTGGCAAGGATCTCATCCATGCTTGTATGAGCAAAGACAACATGTGGCTGTGTGTAAATACATTTAAGGATGAGGGCTAAACTGGTCTGATTTTGATGTTAGGAATGGGTTATATGTGGGCCAGGACTCTAGCCTGACTGACACTGTGGGGGAAGTCAAGGAAGGAGAATTCAGAACTGACTTTTCAGCTGTTTTCATGTCCCTAGTGTTGGAAGTTCCTGGTGAGTGGGGTGGGCAGTTTGGTAACAGAGCACTATTCTGCTATTCAAAATCTCTAGAAGGTATGAGCTCTCTTTCAATCCTTTGCCAAGTCTCTCTCAAGCTGAAAATGAAGAGCCTAAACTGCATACCACATTTCTGGTATCAAAAGTGGTTTAGCTTTCATCAGCAATGTGATGTGAGGAACTGATTCAAAAGATTTGACTGAAACAGTGGTTGTTTACACATAGCCCCAACTTTAAACTAGCCTGCAAGCTATCTGTACTTACTTAGCAGCACAAGGCATCAAACTAGGAATTAATTTATCTTAATCAGATTATTTATGAAGTCTTGATTAGAGAGGCTGACTGAAAAATGCAAATAGTAGATTTGAAATGTCATAACATCAACCTAATATACTTCTGAATTATTCAGTGGGACAATGCAGTATTGGTAGATGATGTTTAAATTATTAAAAACATAATTTTTCACTTCACAAGCAAAACAGTTTTTACAGGAACCTTCCCATTTAGTGTGAAAAGACTGAATGCATTTGTGAAGAACTCCAAACAGTTCACTATAGTATGGTGCATATTGGTAACAAACAAAAACAAACAGAGGTGTTATTCCACAATTTGCCCGAGATATTCTAGTTCCTGGGTTTTATTTTTTTAAGAAAGGGAGTAAGACAGTACTTGTGCCATAATTTTTGTGTGAGTTTTCTTTTTTTCAGTTAGTTAGTGGTAATTGCCAGAAGTGCATTACTTATACAGTATCACAAAAACACATGACTATACCAGGTCCTATACCGAAGGATGTGTCATTTCACCGAAACAGATATAGGCATAATATTTTGCATCTCAAAGTCCACATTTGTGTCTGCCTACCTCTGCTTAGTTACTTAATTTACCCCACATATTTTTAATGCTTGCATGACTGTAGTATCTGGCCAGCCTACGAATGGATGATATTTTACCTTTCTTTGTCATTTTGGACCCAAAATAGATCAGCCCTGTAACTATAGTGATGATCAGTGTTGGACAACATGCCAGATTAATGCAGCATGCATACATGGATATTTCATACTGCTTTTCACAGCAAAAGCCAGTTCCACCAGGAAATGTCCTGACTGTCCTTCCAGGCACTTGTCCCAAGAGCCCTCAGAAGCAGTCTAGATTTGCCATCAGGATGGGCTGAAAAGGGATGTCATCCAGTGGGTAATTCTTTCTGATACTCACCCTCAGTCCTAATCTGCTGATGGGTGCAAAGCACAGGCTGGTGTCACAACGTGCCCTGTCAGGCACCTTTGGGATGCTCCACTGACATGGCATGCCAGGGTGTCACACAGCTGCCCTGTCAATGACCATTGCAGGACCTCACACATCCTCCTCAGCACAGCCCAGGAGCTCACTGCTTTGGAATTTTGGCTTCAAACACAGGTGAAGATCACTGATGACAGAAAGCCTCATGGAATCTGGCAGCTACTGGGTAACCTGAAGAAAACTGAATTTCAGCACCTTCCCAGTGAGAAGTGTTTTCATGCCATAAGATTCACCCATAATGCTTTTTCAGCTGCCTACTTGGAAGTGGTAGCACTTAATGGTAGCAATTAATGCACTAGCCCTGAAAATGTTTCATAATCCAAAATTCCCACTCAGGTAATTTCTGTGAGTTTTTTTTTTCCAGTCAGGTATCTGTTGGCCCAGACCCTGAGGTGCCAGACATTGTCCTTTCAGCTTGAGGGCCAAGTTAGATTTAAGAGAGGAAAGCTGAGCAATCTCTATGGCTTTCAGACTTCTGGAGGGTGAGCAATGTCTGAGCAATGGCTCTCAGCCTCTAACATTAACAGTTGATAGCATGAATTAATTTGAAATTTCTGATTTGTGCCCATTCACTGTGCCTTTAACAAAATCAAACCTATTGTGCCAAGTAGGATGGTGCATAAATAAATAACAAACTCATAGCAGCTGTGAAGTCAGTGCTTGCCAGAACTGTATTTAGCAGTTCCCAGAGACCATTGGGAAGTGGTAGAGAAAGACCAGTTTGAAAATAACATTTTTAAGTGCAATTTTTAATCAAACTAATAACCTAGAGTGTAACTGCATCTGTGGATTTGTTTAAGTAGAATAAATGTGGAATAAATGGAATATTGACATCAAGTAAAAATATAATGGAATTGATGAGAAGTATACTCTTCTCCACACTATCCATCTTCTAAACACTAAAGATCTGGGGAAGTGATTCAGGCATCATCCTGCTCCTTAAAATTTAGTACTAATTCATTTCCACCGCATTCCTGATTTGTAACATGAAGGATTGTGAATCATGGGATCATGAGCCTTGCTAAATCAAAAGAAATTATTGGCTTTTGAATATTGTGTGCTTAATATTTTGAAGAAGTCAAAATATACAATACTGAATGCTTTAAATTCCCATTACAATTACCAGTTTCGGGCCTTTTTTTAATACTCATTGTTTACCAGTTTCCACTGTGACCCTACTGATTGGACACCTGAGAACTTTATGCTTGATATATCTGTCTATTCCAAAAATCTGTCCTCAGTTATGGAAGCTAAGAAGTTCTGAAAGTCTGTCCATCTTTTCAGTTGTTGAACTTATCTCATAATTGAACATGGAATAATAAAAGAGTCACCTATTTCTTTATAAATATAGGTGAGTCCTATGGAGACCACCAAGGTGATCAGAGGGAGGGAGCACCTCTCCTGTGAGAAAAGACTGAGAGAACTGGGATTGTTCAGCATGGAGAAGAGAATGCTTTGGCCTTCCAGTACCTGGGGAGAGCTGACAAGAAGGATGGAGAGGAGCTATTTGTGAGGACATGTAGTGGCTGGACAGGGCAGAATGGCTTCAAATGAGAGTAGGTTTGGATCAGATATTAGGAGGAAGCTCTTTGCTGTGAGGGTGATGAGGACCTGGCACAGGTTGCCCAGGGAAGTTGTGGCTATCCCATCTCCAGAGGTGCTCAAGTCCAGGTTGGAAGGGGCCCTGAGCAAACTGGTCTTGTGGGAGGTGTTGCTATTGATGGCAGAGCAGGTTGGAACTGGAAGATCTTTACAATCCCTTTCAACCCAAACCATTCTATGAATCTATGATCACTCCACCCACTTCCAGACCCTCATACCGGTTTTGTAAGGTACCAAACCTATCTGCTAACTGCTGGTCTTCAGGAGGAGCAGGAGCCCTCTTTCTTGTGTGGGCAGTGACCTGCTTCCAGCCCTCACATTCAACAGACTCTTGCCTTACTGCTTGAAATGGCACAGAGTCCACCTGCACATCTGCTGCCATGGTGGGACGAGACTCCTGAGCCTGCAGGGTTTCTGAGAAAATCCCACCACTGTGTCCCTCATCCTGCTCAGTGTTGCACAGACTGTCATGTCCTCACATGGGAAACTGGTGAGAGACAATTTGATTTTAAGGGACATAATTTAATTTATTTTGTGTTATTGAACATGGTTATAAAAAGAAGCTAATTTGATTCCCAAAAGTAGTTTGTGAATCTGAATTGTGGATTCAAACCTTGTGTGCCCACTCTTGATAATTTTAAAGAGACTTGTTTAGACAGTGAAGTCTTCTTAATGCATCTCGAGTTGATACACAAAAAATGTAGTCAAATTTGAAAATCTCTACCCCTTAATAAGGCAAGCAATATACGCAATGCTCAAGAAATGGCAAAATATTAAAACAATCTGGGCCAATTTCCTTAAAGAGGAAAATAATTGTAAATGGTACTGATTAATTTTGAAAAGATTTACAATCTAGATGATATAGTCATTAACATGTGACTGTGATATAGGAATGTTTTTGTGATATTCTGAAACCAAGAAAAAAATAGTTTTGCAAAGATACAGGTTTCACAGTATATGAAATGAGTGATTGAGTAGGGGTCCTAGGCTGTTATATAAAGCTACTGGAGTTCTTGGAAGTGAATAATAGCAGGTAAATAACCTCATACCATTTGACCTTAAAACGGTAATTGACCATTTTTTCTTGGTAGCATAAAATTATTGAATACAGAAAATGTTTTGATTTCTTGGATTAAGTTATCCCAAGAGTTATAACTGTGCATTTCCTGATTATAATTGTACAGCTCCTCAGAGTAACTGAAGTGATGGAGAATAGAACTGACCTTTAGTTTCTGATTTAAAGTCCCAGTTTTAGAATAAGTGGAAAATCTGTGTCTGAATTAATTATTATATTAGTAATAAGATAAGCTATAGATTTGCTTTTCATTAGCACTACAGAATATTAGTTATTCAGCACAGTCTGCTATGTGTAGTAGTCATTCCTTAGTGACTAATTACAGGGATGATTCTTGTGATATTTGAAATGCTGATCTCACTGTTCATCATTGCCATGAAACATGGATAATTTAATGTACAGTCTGTATGGTGGTATTGAATGCTGTGTGATGTAAATATGTCAAAGCCTGATATTTTCTAATCATCCTTATGGCAGTTTTTGAAATATTTTTTTGTAAGTTATTACTGTCATTGATTATCAGTGGATATTCCTCAACTCTTTTTTTAAACTTACTAATTTATATGTGTAATTTGTTTGTGAAACTGAAGAAAGACAATATTTTTCCATAAAAAGCTGTAATGACTGATGGAAATTTGAGAGACAGGGAGTAAGAATTCAGTTGGTGGATAGTTGTAATAGCCAGTGTACATACTGGAAAACCAAGTTCTCATTTTTGGAGATCAAGATCTGTGGTTTCTTTCAGAATTTAATTTTGAAAGACAAAACATCTGTCCAGACCTCATGGTGCTAGTACATTTTTTATCCTTTCTGGAGCCAATGAAAATATTTATTGTATCGTAAAAGACAGTTGTAAACTAGTTATTTTAGGAGCTGTGTATCTTAATCTTGGCAAGTGACATCAAAATATGCTGGTAGACACCTACTGGGTGTGCTGCTGTTAGATACACGTGCTGTTATCAGTTATGCTGTTATCAGTTTTCTCTTGGCTGGCTACAGTTTTGAATGAGTGGCTGGGAGTGTGTTGGGTGAGATTTGTGGATGCCTGCTAAAATCCCTGATGTGGAGAGCATCCTTGGGCCTTGAAGGACCTTACTGGTAGTGAATTCAGCAGAGGCTTTTCTGAGTCACATCTGCACAGATGCTGAGCTGGACAAGATGCTCCCGTTAAACTGCCTGCCTCAGACCTGAGGTGTCTCCAAGATTTACTCATCACTGTGGTTAGACAGAGGTCACAAGGCTTGAATGTTTTGACTGAAGTCCTGCTGGTGATTTATTTCAGAGATCTAAATCCTTTCATGTATCTGAGTCATAGGCTTGGATCTGTAAGATGAAAGCTGAGAGCAGACTGCTGTGTCTTTGCTGGGACAAGGTTCTGGACTGACACTCATTTTCAGATTCATGGCATGTCAGTCTCTGGTGGGAAGGGTTAAATATCAGCTTAGTGCTAACTGCCTGCTCTGTGGACTAAAATGTGGCACAGGTCTGGAGCAGATCTTCCTCCCCACCCCTGAAGATGAATTTCACCCATAGGAATTGGGAGCTCACTAAGAAGCAGCAATGGTATTACTCATTTTCTAATGTGAGCTAAGACCAACCTTTCTCCTGTGTTACACAAGAAAAGAAAGCTATTTTTAGTGAATCAGAGAATGAATTAAATGCCATGGGTATAAACAAAGTAAATAATCATGTAAAGGATGGCAAACATTTTATACTTTTCAGACAACAAATGCAGAGAAATTAGTGAGGAGCCTGTCATCCACATTGTATTCTGCTGGTCTTTTATTTTTTTTGTTTGTTTTGTTAGTTTACGCAGTGACATTTACTCACAAGTTTATACAAAATGAATAAATGGTATTCGTGAGTCAATGTTAGTGTGGTATAGGCAATGAAAACCTAATTCTTATCAACACCAATCTTCAAGTAAGAAAAGGCAATAGCCAAGGTAGATGGCTTCAGTTGTCTTTGAGCAAATAATAACAGGAAAACATGAAGAACCTAATTAAGCAAATATAAGAAAATATGTATAAGAATAAACACACATCGTAAACACCCGCTATTTTGTAATTGCTATGTAACACCAAACACCTAGCCAGAGGGCTGAAAATCAGACAACAACATGTGTCTCATTTTGTGAAAAACATGTGATAGAATGAAACAGGAGAAAGAGAGAAAGCTCTTGTACACAAATCTTGCGCAGTCTGCATGAGACTGTGGATACAAGCTGTGCAGTGGGGAAGGGAGTCAAGGTGTTGCAAGACCGTTAGGGCTGGTCAGAAAGACAAAGGTTCGTTATCCATTATCTCTTATGCCATTTGGCATGTTTGGAGTATTCTGCCTCTGGTCACACTTGTAAGCACAACCCAGCAGCTTCCCTTCATCTCTGTGGTGGTCTGTAAGACCTACTCTTTAGGTAGTTCGTGGCCCTGAGCTAGCGGGCTTTGGGTGGAAAGAGCCAAAGTGAAAGAAAAGTTGAAACTTTCCACATCTTGGTCTTTGCTCAGTGGTATTGCAGTCACGCACAACTTGGGTTCTATGGCTTTATCTATGTCATGCTTTTTGAGTGGTGCCAGAAAAGACTTTGAGCAGCATTAGGATTGACTTTTCTTCCTAATCCGCACCACTGCTGCACTGACTGCCCACAGGTAGGCCATGGGGAGCCTGTCAGCTCTAAGCTGTGTGCTAAGACATCCAGCAACCAGCCAAGGCTTTGGACATATCTGGGCATATAGTGTAGACTTTCATAAAGTGGCCTCTGGCTATACTTTCTGTTCGTATGAATTGTGCATTGAGTCTTGAACCTTGCCTTGGAACACCTCTTACATTTGTGGGGTACAAATAACTTTTGTGCCTGCAGTGGAAGATAAGGGCTATTGCCACAGAGCAGCAGAGGTCTGCACTTTGCACAGCTGCATTTTATAAAAATGTATAAATAAATATTCCCATGTATAAATATTTTCATTTGAGACTAGCATATTCGTCATGAAAGATACTTAAAATCCTGTACCTTTTTTTCCCTGTTCCATAAGTAATACTATGGAAGAAATCAGAATCTAATATAAGAAAGCCCACATGATTTCTTTGCTTAAGATGATCTACAGATCTTTTGTGGTATGAAAGTACACTAATTTTACTCTTTTTCTTTTTTTTTTTTTTTTTTACTTTTTTGTTATAGTGTTCTTAACTGACTTTATCTTGGCCCAGGATCAGTGTTTTTAGGACATGCAGTATTACATATTTATGGAACTTAAGTACTAAAGATGTACAATTTGTTCTTTAAAATTTGGCTCCCCTTGTAGTCTTCACTTATAAACCCAGATAAATAAAAGAACACATGCCTGGCTGAAATGCACAGTCCTTGCAGTTCTGACTAATTGCTTCCTCATTGCAGTTCTCCTTCAACACTCCCCCCTCTGGTTTTGTTTCAAGACTGTGAAGACATTTTTTCCTGCTTTCATGTTCAGCAGAAGATTGAAGACAATTGCTAGATAAACTTGGTTACCACTCTTATAGGGACCTATAAGACCAATAGCTACCCAGCTTTCTGCATGATGCCAAGACAAGAACTTGACCAGAACAAATTGTGTTCCCATTAAGCCCAATCCTTTATGTGGAACATTTTTGATAAATCGCAGGAGGAAAAAAAGAAAGACTTTTTGCATTTTAAATAGTACACTCAAACTACCCCAGCCAAGAATCTGGGGAGTAATTTGTTTAAGGCCAAATGGCAGGTTTATGCAGGTAGGCTAACACGTTTACCAGAGGAGGAAAATGGTGAAGCAGCAGTTACAGGCATTGCCAGCAGTGGTGTATGCCAGCACTAGCACTATTTTTGGAGGCAGATATATGGCAACTATCAAACTTTTCCAAGAGATGTGAATCAGTCTTGTTAACTATCAGAGAACATGGTCAATTACTTTCTTATAGTTTTGATTTATTAACTTCTACTCTGAAGCTTAAAAATCTGAACAAGCAGCATATCCTACTCGCATTTGAATATGCTTGTTCTAAAGTACTGCCTTCAAAAGGTAATGCTCTGGCCATGCCAAAAGAATTTTGCCTGGATGACAACTTCAGAAATACACAGAACCTATCCAATTTTATCTGAAAGGTGACTTTTAAAACATAGATGTCTAGGGAATTTAGCAAGAAAAGGTTGAACTTTAGCCTGTGTTTGTTTACATAAGGAGTGCTTTCCTGGAATGTAGACACCTAGATGTTGTATATTAGCAGTAGAGGTATAAAGGCAAAGATTTGCAGTTTACACATACAGCAAAGCCACCATGGCCTCCCACTCACCTGCCGCTGGGGGAAATACACTATTATTCTGAAAAAATGTTGTTTTTCCAGTAAGGTTCTTTGTCAGTACAGCTGTGTTGGGTAGGGCTTGGTATTCTTCTTGGCTTCACATTATTCGCAAACAAATTCATTGTAGTGTAAACCTAGATGAGTTTATGATTTTTATTTGTAATATCTGCACTTGGAGGTCATTTTCTTGTGTCCAACTTGAGCACCTTAAGGAAGCTTTGCTGTCTGAGCAGCCAGGGGCTGCTCTATCAGCCGCACTGGTACCCCCTGCTTGGGACCGAAGCCTCTCTGCAGCAGCGGCCCCAGGGAGGTGATGGATGCCCTGCTCGGCTCCCTGCACACCCCACACAGTCAGACCACTTTTCTTACTGCCTGACTTCAGGTTTGCCACAGCAGAGTCTCAGACCTCTGCATCCTTAAAATAATGTAATCACTGTGCAACAACAATAACACCTCAGGCCGGTGCCAAGGAGGAGGAGGGACCTCCCCAAAAAAGGACTCAATGGATTTTATACTCTGTCAGTCTGCACGGGGACATCTGGGGTCTCCCTGCTGAGTCCTCATCTCCTGCAGCGTCCCTCACCTGGCTGCGCCTGTGCATTTGTTACGCAAAACATCGGCAGTTCACGGATGCTTGCCTCGGGCACTGCCACCCAGACCTCAATTTGCACAGTGAGTTACCTGCACTAAATATATTCCTCAACATCTGAGACATTCTTCCTCCTAGTTTTGTAGCAAATACTCATCCCTGAGCATGACCTTTTGGCTCAAATTGCCTGCTGAAATGCTTTATTCAAACTGATTTCTCTCCTCTTTTCATCTAGTCAATTACAAATTTTCTGGAAAACTCCTGCCACAGACAATATCATATTGTGAAGAGAAACTGCCTAAAATATTTTATTAATATAATATGACTCATCGTTTGCTTGATATTGCACTGGTTGCTATACAATTGCCCACTAGAATGAATTCTTGGCTGTTTCTAATAGTCTGTCTCATTGCTTACTAGCCATGGCACTTATTTGAACTTTGCCTGTGTGCTGGGGTTGGCACCATGGCATGGAAATCCGGGTGGGAGATGGAATAAAACCCTTTGGTAAACCTCTGAAGAATGATAGGAGTGAGAAGCTTTTGCTGAGCAGATCATACACAAGGCTCTTTTTCAGGTTGTGAACCAGCCCATTATTTGTCTCAAGCTGAGGTTGCCCATGCAGCCTTTTTGGAGACTCCTCAACAAAAAATTGGTAAACATTGAGTTTCCTTGACAAGTTCTGGAAGCAGTTTGTGAGTCTAGGAATTCTTCCAAATGCACAGTGTGGCCTTTTAAAGGTGAGGAGGAGGACAAGGGTGGACGAAGAGCTCTGCACTAATTTGTACAGCAGTATAAAGGTACTGAGGACTGGGTTTGTCTAGGCAAGACAGGAGCACAAGGCCTTTCATTGCCTTGATTCTGATTACTAGCAGCGTTTCATGTCTCCTGAGGAAGGTATTGCGTTCACTCACAGCATAGGCCCAGCACGGCTGTGCTGGTAGACTAGGCCCTGGTCAAAATGGATCACTGACATCCCACTTTTTGTTCAGTGAATGACATCCTGGATACAGATACTGGTAGCACATGCCAGGCAACCTGCTGAGCAGCTGTGTGGAGCATGTTTTAGGTGGAGGTAGCCAAATCAGCTGTCTGCTCCTGGTTCTCCTAGCCTGAATTACGAGTGCTGCAATGTTGAGCCGGTCTGCAAAGCAAAAAGTCTTGTTTTGCTTAATCTGCTAAAAAACATGTGAACAGGTTTTGGTGAGGAGAAAGGCTGGGACTGGAGGGTAGCATGGACTTGAGGAAGTTTATCTACACTTTCATTTGCTGTGCTTCCTGGTTGGTAACATTTTGGTAAAGACAGGTATTAAAATAAAAAAAAATGTAGAAAAGTGAGTCTAAACATGGTTGGAGAATATTTGTGTAGAAAATTTTAACTTCATTTAAAAAAAAATTCAATTTTGGCAGGTTCTCTTGAGATCATCTAGTCCAATCTGATACCCAAGCTGGATGAGGTCACTCAGAGCCTGGTCTGGCTGAGGACAAGACATCTCCTCCAAGGGTGGAATATTTTCTTGGGGCACCTGTGCTGGTGCTTAACCTCTCCCACAGAGAACGTTTTCTCCAGAAATATAGTCAGAATTGCTTTTGCTGCAAGATGGGACAGTTGGCTCTTTTCTCCTCACTGTGCATCAGAGAAGAGTCTGTCTTCATATTTCCTGTAGTCCTTTCTATTTTAGTGATGAATATTCTCTCTACTCTAGTTTAGTCTAGTTGTTCCAAGGATGCAGGTTTGGAGTTAGGCCTCTCCAACAGCACAATTGCCCATGGTGGTTGTGTTTTTCTACAGCATTTGCAATTGAATGGATGACAAAATCAGACCACAGTAGAATTCAGCTTAGCTTGTGATGTTCCTAGCTCATACAGGCTGATCTTAATTCAGCCTGTGACTCTGATGACACATACTGAATATTTCTAAAAAGCAAATACAGTTCCATTGCTCTGGTAGTGATGTCACCTATTTAGAGTGGCTGAATTATTATTTTAAACTAATATTACACTGTATAAAATGATTATGGGCCTTTTTGCTATTTCCAGCTCCATTCTCCACACTGGTAGAGCTCAGTAGGATCTCCATATCTGGGCAGTAATGGGGCAGGCCTAGGAGCTGTCTGCTTTGTTCAGCATTTCTTTGCAAAACCTACAGGAAGCCAAGGCAGTCTGCCTGCAAGGCTTCTTATTACGTATTATTTTGTGTGGTTTCCCTATGGAAAATATATGGCTGGGAGGAATATCTTGTGTTGAACCACTAGAATGTGAAGAATTTGGGAATCAGTTTTTCTTACATAACTCTGTACTCACTCTTCAAAAGAAAAGCGAGAGAAAGGAAAGCTTTTTGTCATATCCTGAGTTTATTACCTCCTTTATTCACTATTTACTGTAGGAGGTTGTGACAGCCTTATGCTCTTCTAAAGGTTATTTTAGTCTGACAGAAAGATGGAAGAAGAGGGAAAAACAGGCAAGAGAGGAAGGGAGTGAGTGGTCATACCAAAGGGAATTTACTATTAGATTCTAGTAGAAAGAAGAAAAGAGAGCAAAACAAAGGATAACATAATTTCATCCTATTTAATGGAATGGATTTTGCTAGCAGTGTAACTATGTCAAGGAGACCTCCATCAGTGAGAGGTAAATAGAGTTGCTGAGAAGAAATTTTGATGTACATGACTCACTTTGCTCTTTTGCATGTGGCAGTTCCTAATGGTATTCCTTCCAGATTTCAGTCATTCTCCCATAACTGCTGCTTCTATTTGGGTTACAAGACTGTATCTCAGCACTGCAGTCTTTTCAAATATTCTATGAGTTTTCAGTAATTTTTCATGAGAAAGGAATTGCTGCAGAATATGGATGCCAAAATGAAAACTTCCTGTAAATAGAGTCTATTTTGTAAATAATATTTTTTTAAATTTGTAAAATCGTGAAAAGATGACATTTTCATTCTTACATTTGATAATGTAATAGTGTACATGGAGGTAACAAGGGATTGAAGGGAAAACCACTGAAATTATTAATCTCCCCATTTAAATTAGTTTTCTGATTCTGAAATTGAATTTAACATTTTACTTAGTTTACACTCCGAATTCTCTGCAAATCCTTAATTCTTCATCTTAGGAAACTAAAAATATCTGACAAGAGCATGACTGACATTTACAAACAATAAATAATATGGTTTCAAAATATAGTCTCCAAGGAAAGTACATACTTGAATTAGTAGGATATTAGAATTCTTTCCCAGTGGTTCTGTGCTTTGGCAAGATATTTTCTTGGATGTTGGAAAGCAGCAATTACAGATGGACTGAAACAGTCAAAGAGGGAACATCTGAAGTGATTTTTTACACATTGCTCTAAGTCCCTCTTCTGTTTTAAATTAGCAAGATCTAAAACAGATGTTGGTATCTGAGGGTAAACATTTCAGAATGGAAATCTCTCTGTGTGTTTCCTGCTCTGCATGCACAATATTAACAACATACAAACACATCTTGTCATTCTAAGAAATGTTTTCACCTACCTTGAATAGTTGGCTTAGTTAAATAAAAGTTAGTAATCTTAAAAGGGTTAATAATCTTCTTGTGCCTGACTGGAGTAAATACTAAGGGCTTATGAATATGCATGGTAGTAAAAATAAAATAATTTCTTATCTTTTTTTTTTTTTTTGTTTTGCTATCCATACTCATTTTAAGAGAGGGACATGACTTATCCTTTGGACAAAATCTTCTCATTTTTTGCATGAAAACCTAGGTTTCACAAAATATGGGCCATGATAACAGGATCAGGGGAAGTGAATGCTGGAAGATATAAACATTAAAATTAGTAGATTTAATGTTTTTTGCAGACAGGAGATCTTTCAAAGGTTCAAAGGGTATTGATTATGAGATTATTGGAGAAGATTACTTCTATTTTAACAACACAAAATATACTGCTTTTATAATTGAGTTGTCTTAATTTATCCTGAGCATTGGAAATAATCCCTTTATCCCACTGCCAAATCTAATATATTTTGTGTGTAAGATCACATAAATACAGTGGTTTTATAATTTACTTTGAACAATACCAAAATGAAGTATACATGGGAAGAATGACTGTGTCAATTATGAGGCTCAGCAGAGCTAACTTCAGACAGTGACCTGAAAAGCTCATCTAGTATCACAAGCCTTTATTTCCTTTGTACTCATAACAGCATTCATCTGTGAGAACTGCCTAAGAGGAGTAAAGTAGTTTTGAGGAGTCTCCATAGTTAATGATAGTTTGCTGTTTTCAGCTCAGGTGTTTAACTGGTGTGTGGAATCCTGAGGACTACGGGGAACAGGACAGTAAGTTACACACTTAAAAAAAATAGAATGAGATGCTCACATTTTATGTGTCTGGATACATAAAAAACCAGGGGGAAGCTGCATTCCTTCTTAGAGGTTTGTTTCTCTTAATACCTGTTTGTACTTTTTTGACATCGTGTCCATGTTCTCATCTCTTCTAATACTAGAAGCACTTCACTGGAGACTGAGTCCCTCCATCTTTTTCCCTGTCCTCTCCAGCTGCATGTAAGTGTCTTTGAATCATCCCAGTGGGAATTTGGCTGTGTCATGCATCTCATTGCCCTCTCCTCCACTCCTGTGATGATCCCTTCAGAGATGTGCCCACATTTTTCATCTTGGCAGACAGTCCACTCTCCCATTCTGTGAATGGCCCATAAAATTCTTCTAAAGGAGAATGTAAACCCACTTATTTTGCTGTTCATATGGAATTCCTACCCTGCATTTTTCTCCTGTCTGCATATCATTCTGTGATTTGGCTCGATTTCACACTTATTTCTGTCTATCATCCTTATGCCATATTCCATTTTTGTTATTTCTTCTTCTCCACCCCTTTTTGGGAAGAGCTGCCTCATAGTTCCTATTTTCTGTTTTCCCTTAGGTGCAGCCAGACCCTTTCTTGGGAATATCTTTACTCTGGGAGCTTTCTTCCTCCCTTTCTTCTGTCCTCACATTCTTCCACAGGCAACCCATCTAAAATGGATTCTTCTGCTATAATATTTCTCTGTGACGCACCTCGCAGTCTTGGGTTACCTACCAATTTTCTGCTCCATCACCATGATGAATCTCTATCAAGATCTGTTATTCTCTACAGCTGCATTGAAGTCTGAGGTCTCATCATTTGTTGCCTTAGTAAGGCCAAACCTTGCACTGCAATGGTTTGTGCCAGGTCAACCTCTGCAGAGAGACATCCTCTGCCTCTGCACCTTCTCATTTATGTCATGCCAAGCCCTCAGTCTTTTCCAGCTGCATCTCTCTGTGTTTTATCACTGACAACATTTTCCATTTCACTTGCCTTAAAAGAGAAACAACAATATCTCTCAACATGTCTGTTATGGTGTTTGCTTTTTTATTGTGGTGGGTTGATGCTGTGACTGGATGCCAGGCACCCATCAAAGCCACTCTGTCACTCCCCTCCACAGCTGGACAGGGGAGAGAAAATATCATGAAAGCTTATGAGTTGAAACAAAAACAGGGAGAGGTCACTCAATGATTACCATCAGAGGCAAAACAGACCCAACTTGGGGAAATTAGTTGAATTTATTGCCAACAAAAATCAGAGAAGGATAATAAGAAGGAAAAATCTCATTAAAAACAGCTTTCCCCTACCCCTGCCTTCTTTCCAGGCTCTACCTCCTCTCCCAGAGGCCCATGGAGACAGGGAATGGGGGTTATGGTCAGTTCATCACACTTGGTTCTTGGTGCTGCTCATGGAGACGAGTACATCCCCTGTTCCAGTGTGGATTCCCTCTCAAAGGAGAGTTCTCCATGAATTTCTCCAGCATGCGTCCTTCCCATGGGCTATGATTCCTCATTAACTGCTCCAGCACAGGGTGCAGTGCTTCAGAAACAGCTTGGGTTCCCCACAGAGTTGCAAGTCCTTCTGGGAAGCCCGCTCCAGTGTGGGCCCTATCTCCACAGGGGCTCAGGTCCTGCCAGGGGCCTGCTCCAGTGTGGGCTTCCCATGGCATCACAGCCTTTCTTGGGCACCCCCCTGCTCCAGCATGGGTCCTCCACAGGCTGCAGGGGGATCTCTCCCTCTCTATGGATCTTCATGGGCTGCAGGGGCACAGGGTCTCCACCACAGGCTGCACCTTGGGCTGCAGGGGAATCTCAGATCTGGCACCTGGAGCACCTCCTGTCCCTCATTTTCCACTGACCAAGGTGTCTGCAGAGTTGTTCCTCTCACATGTTCTCACCCCTCTGTTCTCCGAGCACAATTACATCTGCTCAATAACTCCTCTTCCTTCTTACATCTGTTATTACAGAGGCTTTACCACCATTTCTGATGGGCTTGGGCTTGGCCTTGGCCAGCGGTAGATCTGACCTGGAGCCAGCTGGCACTGCCTGTGCTGGCCATGGGGGGACCTTCTGGCATCTCCTCACAGAAACCACCCAGTAACCCACCACTACCAAAACCTGGCCACAGAAACCCAATACTACTAGTCACTTTTCCTAAAGTGGAGGATGAATGTCATGGCTATGAAACTTATGCTTCTTTCCTCCTGCATAATGATAGTGGCTGAATTCCTGCTTTAAATGTGAAATTTATTGGTGTTAACCGTGGAAACTCAAGCTGTATAATTTGTTGGCAATCTTTGCAAAATTAAAAGCAAGTGTACGGGATTATATGCATAAATCAGTTACTAAAATCTTCTTCAATGCTGTATTGTAGGGGAACAAATGGAGAAGAAAGATCCACAGCTAGGTAGTACCAATTAATGCAACTATACTGCTAGGGAAATGTTCCTCTACTCAGGGCATTAACATTAGAATTAGAAAGACTTTTTGAAAAACAGCAGATTTTGTCCTCAGCAATATCTAAATGTTGTCAAATGCAAACACCTATAACCATTAAAACATCAAGACTTAGAAGAGAATGAACAGGAGTCAACAGTTTTCAGGAAGTTCCAGTTTCTGCCCTTTAACTACCAAAGAAATTCAGATTCTTGGGAAGGGTCATCCAAACTCAGCATCTGACAGCCAGTCAGAGCTCCCCATGACAGGACACTACTTCATTCTCATTGAATCCGGATGAAAGAGGTGTGTACTAGGCCAGACAGAAATTCGTGTTCCAGAAATAATGTTTTCATCACAAGTTTATATATTTATGTCTGGCTTAATGAAAGTCAAAGACCCAGGTTTTCACACAGTCACCCTGATTTGAAAGAAAATTCAAAATGGTAATTCCAGGTGTCATTCCTCATACTGAATTTTAAACCAGAAAATCCAAAATGACCACCCTTAGAAGGCAGGTAAAGTAGTTTTTTTCTTCCTGTTAAGTGTTAGAACTCAGCTGCATGATTTGTTGCAATTGATCAGTTCTACAACTGCTCAACAATAGCAGCATTGGAGCAGGCTCCCCAGGGCAGTGGTCACACCACCAGCCTGACTGAGCTCAATGACCCTTTGGACAACACTTTCAGGCAACATGGTGTGACTCTTAGGGGTGTCCTGCACAGGGTCAGGAGCTGGACTCGATGATCCTGATGGGTACCTTCAAACTCAGCTTTTTCTATGATTTCATAATTCTACAAACTGTTAAACTGCATTCCAACTACTAAGCAACAGAATTTTTAGCACTGCTTTTATTGAAAATCATGCAGTTTATGGCTTCAAACTGCTCTCTGTTCAGTTCTATTGCAGTGCGACATGTGGCTCTCTTTGTAGGAAGTGAAGAATTTGCAATTTCATGACTGAATGTGAAAATTGTTATCACTCTCTGTTTTGCCTGTTTTCTTCTTGTCTTGCTGAGCAGCCTGCTCCTGCTGCTGCAGGGAGCTCTCTTACGTCAACCTTGTGTTTGACCTTACAGCACAGGTTACCCATGCCAACTAGGAATTCTTCTGTGGATGGCTGTTCAAGCTGTAAATTAATTTTGTGTTTTAAATCATCACTGAAGCATCTCACAAAAATTCCTGCACTGATGAAAGAGGGGATGTACATTTGCTAGTGAGTAAGAAGAATGATAAAGTCTCTGAGCCACTCATGCTGCTCATGGGAAGGAGAGGCAGTGTTGCAGAATGAGGTGTTGACCTTGGTGACTGGCCATAATTTTCCGATCACATTTCTAGCAAATCATGTTCTTCTTCCTTCCCTTTTCTAGAATTTCCGTCCCCTTTGTCTAGGGAAGAAATTCAGACATTTCCTGGATTGCTACACAAGAATTTTCACATTTATCTTCTCCTCTGTGAGTTTTTCCCCATCCCAGTTTTAAGAGGAATTTAGAGGAGAGAGGGATGCTGTGAAGCAAGGTGCTATTTGGCACGGGCACTGATGACAGGGCTAGGTCTTTCAGTGAGGTTTCTAGTCCACAGATTAATACAGAAATTATCTTGGATTCATGGGTGGTACAGATGGAAAAGTCATATTTGGTCATCTGGTTCATCCATCTCAGAGCACAGGGTTATTCAGCAGTACATATGTTTCTAATATTTTGTCCAACCTATTTTTATAGGCTGGGTCACAAATCTTGGGGCTTACACCGTCCCCAAAGGACCAGTATTCTATGTCTAATCAAATTTCAATGCTGGGAAGAATTTTTTTTCTGCTATAGGTTTTCAATTTTTTAATTTAATTTTATTTTAAACTTCCTTATCTCTTCTAAACACTTCCTCTCATTTTTCATATTTGAGTTCTTCATCTGTATCTTTGCTCCTATCAGATCATGGTATTTTAAACAGGGCAAGTTGTGGAAGCCTATCTTTATTTTTGCCTGGCAAGTTGCCTTATAAAACCCTCTGTACATTAATGTATCATTTAACCTTCAGACTTAAACATTTTGGAAAGTTCAGCCATATCTGAAGACTGTATGAGGCAAAACTACCCATGCTCCCTTCCATGTTAATATAAGCAATATAGTCATTCAGTTGAAGCTCTGCACGCCCATGTTTTGAAGCAGAGCTGGAGATTTGGCAGGAAGGGTGGCTGCTTACAACCAAAATGTGTCTCTTGACATCACTGAAAAATGTATTTTAGACAAATGATGAGTCAAAAAAAAAAAAAGAAATCATCTCTCAGGAGTGCAGTGGGAGCTTGTCAGAGCCTGGCTGTTGGCTTTGGAGCGTGGAAGATCCTCTGTCCCGCTGTGGCTGCTGTGGGATGAGGGGATTGTGACTGTGCCAGCCCTTTGCCCGGATGCTGGGCTGAGAAGCCCCCAGCAGGCAGGGCCTCACCTTGCTTATGGACATGGGGCACCCTTTCTGGTGCCGGCACAAAGCTGACACCAGGGGGGCAGGAGAAGAAAGGAATCATAAAAATAGACCTGAAGAAAAAAAAATCTGGGAAGAAGAGGTGAGAGCAGTCAAGGAATACAGTACACACTAAGCATAGGAAGGAGTACAAGTCTCCCTGTCATATGGTCCTCTGCAGAACTGGGTGTATGATAACAGGTAGAAAGGCATGCATTTCTGTATCCTATGGATATAAGCACCTGTATTTTCAGTCCTAGTTTTACAGACTTAGTTTTTATTTCCAGGCTCTCTCCTTGCCTGACCAGACCCTTAAGTAGCTCAATTCCCATTTCTTATCTCCTGTCCCATGGTCTCCTTTCTACCCAAAGGCAGCTCCGTTTTCCCCATTTCCTAGATCTCCATCTTCCCAGCTTGCACTCCACTTCCTTTCCACAGCAACCAATAGTATATATTACCAAATTTAGGGCTGTATTCTTTTATTAGGTAGTATGAAGTGCAGTGAAATATGCAGGATTACTGATTTGTACATAGTGATAGGAATCATGTCTACTGTCATTTCAGTTACTATGAACACAGCATGAAGAATCTCTCAAGAAAAAATACCATCCAACCCTTTTCATTTCAATAGCCATTTCAGTATTATATTTAATAGTTGTTCTGGGTTTTGATAAAAATCCAGATTTTATCAAAAAACTACATAAACAAATATTCTTTTGACCTAGGTAAGATGAAGGAAAAATAAACATTGGTTTACACTTTAAGAGGTAAAGCTAGTTTTGCCTCCAGGAATCTTCCTTCAGTAAGAGGCTAAAAGCTTGCCAGATATTAAAGACAAAGTTGTGAATTACAATATTGAAGTAACTTTCACTGCATTGAGCATTACTAGGCCAGACATAAAGCAATACAAATTTGCATTTATTAATCTCCTTGCTGTAAGTATCAAAGCTGTTTTTTAAGATCATGGCTTAGGAACTGACATCACTGGAAAATTATCTACTGTGTCATAAAGAAACATTTTATTACTGAACAAGGGATGTCTATGCTACTGCAAGTAGAGATGGCATGTAGAGAAATGTACTTGGCGCTTTTAGAACTCTTGATGTTTATCATCTAATTCCTAATATATAAAATTATTCTACTGTTTGATTTCTTTCCAATACATGTATTCTTTTATTCCTTTACATGCAGTCATTTCAAGGAACAAATGTTGCTAACACCACCACGGAAAGTAAAGATAAAACAGTTGCTACTGGTTACCCAGTTCCAAATCCAGACTATTGTATCTTCTTTAATATAATTTACTTTGTTTTCTGAATACAAACTGGATTTGTTGTCTTGTTAATGAATGAATGGAAGACTTTGCAGAAAATATTATATTTAACCAGATGTGTTTCAGAATTTAATGGGCCAAGATTTATTTTGACCTATCACTTACAAAGAAATTTGTGATTGTGTAAAATACAAGGTGTATATTTCAAAAAGAAGCTCTACATAGTCATCTGGTGTTGAGGAGAAACTTGAATCTTTTAAAATATTGGAGAGCATTTTGTTCATGCTCTATTCATAGTAAAATAATGTTATTGACATTGGTTATTGACAAAGCTGTAGGTTTCTTTTCAGAATTTATTTGAAAAGAATATATTTTTATATTGAACTTTCAAAACCACATTTGCCCAAAAAAATGGTTATACTGCCAGATGTCTTTGCGAATTTCTTTTGCTATTGTGGTAGATTTATGTAGCTACCATTATATTAGTGTTGAAAATTTTAATAAATTAAAAAATGGGACAAATTAATATTTTTATACTTATGAGAACTAAATAAATTTGTTCTTGCTGAAATTACAAACAGATAAACTCCTTTCACCTCTCTTTACCCTTGCAGGAAGTATTGCTGGTCATTATCTCTATCACATGCACAACAACATACATTGTACACATTCATTTACAGAAGCAATTCTACTGTATGTAAAAACAAAAAAGAGACTTCTACTTGTAGCCAGAATTTAGGGTGGCAATTCTTTCTTCCTCATGCAGCCCAGCAGTCTCCGCAGCATGGGAATGCCAGCCCTCCTTGTTGTGGGCCCTAAGGGTGCTGAAAGCTGTGTGCTGAGGAATGAAGTGGACACAGTGCATGAGTGAATTACTCACTACCAAGTGCACAAAGATTCCCTTGAAAGTCTGCAGCATCTTGAAGTAAACTGCACTTCACCTTACATTGAGTAATGACATAAAAGCCACCATCTAATGCTAATTACACAAGCTGAGTCACTGCAACTGCACAATCCTACCCACTTGTTTTCCCTCCCTGTTCTTCCTGCTAGTGACTTGTTTGAAGTATATAACAAGTACTTCTGGACAAGACTGTCTGCTCTGATTATTTCATTAACTAATGCAATATGGTTCGGATTTCATTTGGGAGGCTGGTAAGCACTGGGATGATACTGGTAAACTAAAAAGAGAACATTAATTACAGGGGAGGGACTTTCCATGTAAAACATCTGTCAAAAGAATATGCCACTGTCAATATGTCTGCATCAGACTTCAGAATGTGTGGTCTGGGATAGGACCTGGTAAAGTAATTAATAGCTGCATTGGAAAGTATCATTTGGCTAAAGGACTGGTCAGAGATTAATAGACACCTGCAAACTTCTCTCGTGATTTGTATAAGCCTTTATAGCTTATATTTTCTTGCATCTAAAATATTAAGACTGTCCAGAATGAACTCTTTTTATCACTACATCTTTCTTCCTTGAACAGGAGGGAGAATCCAGCAGGATAGCACTTGTTTAATATAAGGGTTAAGCAGGAATTACATCATGTCTTTTCAGCTCTGGTGGTCTCTCATTCCTTTGGAAAGACAGCACAGCCTTGGGCTAGATGCAGTGCACATTACCAAGTCTCCAAATCTGGTTTTCCAGAGTTCAGTTTAAAGAGTATGACCTGGTTAGATATCACCTGTCAGAGTGGATAAGCAGGTCAGTCTAGAAGCCAAGACTGGAGAAAGGAATGTAGAAGGCTCTGGAAGGCCATTAAAAGACATTCACACAAGAGGCAAGAGCAGCTGGGTAAGGAGCTGGTCAGACTGAGGAAGCCTGAGAGCTGCTACTGACCCTTAGGTCTGGGACCAGAAAAGCTGCTTGATGGATATTCTTGGTGGAGAGAACAGATGGAACAGTAAGGTAACTATTCAGTTCCTTTGTCCATCCAGAGCTTTGAATGAACCTTTAAAGGTGATTCTTCAGTCTGAAAATCTTGCAAAGGTTAAGATGGCTGTAGTGCAGCTAGAAAAAACTCAAATTCAAAACTGTACTCCTATGAGCCCTCCTTCATGGTCTCTTTCTTCATGTCCACCACCCTGTAAGAGTTTGCTTCTTTACAGATACACAGGAGCCCCAGATTGTCATGGCAGATGAACCAGCTCGTATCTAATCATGCATACCACTGGTTTAGATTTTTGAATGAACCACTGTGCCTAAACTTCCTGAGATCCTGGTCCCAGACATGCTTGAAAAGACATTTCTGCACAGATCACTGCCCAAAAATCTTTACCACAGATGGCAACACACATGAGAGCTGCCCTGTTTCTAACCAGACCTGGCCAGAAATTCAGTCCTGACAGAGACAAACATGGACACTTCTTGATTGAGATACTGTATTCATTGCTGAAAAACTGATCACTGAGGTTTGGAAGTGCCTATGCATGGAAAGACTGCATAAGAACTTTGATTTTGATCCTGATATTTATAACAGCAAAGGAAAAATGGACTGGGAAGACATTCATTGTCATGAGTACTGTACCTCTGGACCCAGGAGGATCTGCATCCTAGCAGACTCTTAGGATGTCTCGTAAAAAATGCAGTGTTATTTGCACAATGCTAGTCAACTTTTGGTAATCTCAAAAAATATGGCTTTTAATTGGTTAATTTGCAATCAAGATATGGATAAACCAAACCACCTATTTTCTGACTAATAAGCAAAGCAGTATTATTTTTTTAGTCTTTGTTACCTCAGGTTTCCTGCCATGTTCTCCAGCTGCTACTTCAAAATTTTTCTTGTGTTATTACCAAATTGCATATTTTAAAAAGTCATCATGCAAAATCTGGCTGATTAAAAGCAAGTTACTCATCCAACTCATTACAGCTTCCATGAGTATCTATCTCATAGCAGCCGGAAGAGTTATTTTGCTATAGTGGCATTTTCATTAAATCTTCAATTTTAATTTCTGTTTATCAAGCCTCATTTCTCCAAGGATCAGATGTCTTACAAATGTATCCAATATTCTTTTGATTTTGCCAACCAATTTCTTTGAGGGAGGAGGTATAGTATGAAAACTGTACTAATGACCATCAACTTGTCTCTTTAAAATTCATATTTAATTTCTGAATTTTCACTGCATAGATTTGCACTCTTACTGATCAAAAAACCCTACCTTTTGTACTTGACTTGCCAGAGCAATTAATTCTCTCTAACGCATTGCTATTTTTCCTTGTTTTTTGCTGTTTGACTTTCTTCCTTTTCCATCTATCTATGATTATGAAAACCTGTCTTGGTCCTAAAAGAAAGAATATTGCAATATTGTTTTGAAAGTAGATGTTCAAAGCTTCCATGCTTTTTCTTTGTGATGAAATAGAGCCCACAAATCTCTGTACCATCCCTGTCATGTGAATTGTGGAAGATTCAATCCATTTTGGGGACGTCAGAAGACTTTTGAAACCACAGTTACAATTGACACTGCTCTTTTCTATAAGTATTCACTATCAATGGAGCGGGTGAACAGAAAATTTTCTTTCAACAGCTCCAGAATAAGTTCTTAGTAACAGTAAAGGGAGTTATTTTTAGAAAATTAAACCCATATTGTCAGCCTTGTGTTTTGAGTAAAATACAATAATCTTTCCAGAGAAAGATGGCACAATGCTGTCAAAATGGTATTAAACTTTGACATATGTAGTGTGTTCTTGATCAGTGTTATCAAGATTGGAGACAGTATAAGTAATCACAACAAATTAAAATAATACAATTTAGTTTGTTCTTTAAATCTTTGATCAACATGAAAAAGGCTTATCTGCAAGCAAATCTAGTCTTATTTTAGCATAGCACTGGGATGGACTGTTTGAAGTGAGTGGGGGTTACATCTTCAGCAACATTGTTCACCTTCCTTTTTGACTTTTCCAAATAAGAATTTTTCCAAAAACGTAAATAAATTTGAGGATCTGTGATGGACTATTTTCAGCTGCAAAATACCACTGTGTATCTCTGATACAATCAGATAACTGCAATCCAGATGTAAAATAATCATCTCCAAGAAGCAGGCCTAGACAGAACAAACATCCTGATGGCAACAGGATTTTCACTCCCAAATACTTTCCTTTACAGATTATTAGGAAAAGCAGTTGTCATCTGGTATTCGTATGGAAACTAGAAATCAGTTTTCATGAAGAGGATCTATCTTTTCTCTTAAAATAACACTGGATACAAGTTCTCCAATTTTGAGTTTTGTAAGCTAGCTTACCTTCTTCTTTGTAAGAAGAAGGTAAGAAGAGCAGTCTGCTACTACTGCAGAGCTGCTTACATTGCGGGTCTCCAGCAGCCAGAATACAAACAAGACAAAAGAGAAACAGCCCTTCTTGATAATTTTGCTATTTCCATAAAAAAAAAAAAAAAAAAAAAAAAAAAAAGAAACTGCACTCATTCTTTGTCTGCTGGGCCTCCCTTACAATGGCAAACCTTCCATCAGTCCTTTTCCAGTTCCAAGAAACTGTGGGACACAGTGGAAGTGCTAGAATAGCCCAGGTCTTTGCACTCAAGGTGGGGGAAACCATAAACGGCCATGCAAAACTCTGCTACTCTCTTTCAGCTGTGAAAGCTGAATCCTTGGCTACTCAGTTTTCTGTGTCACAGAGATCATGGTCACGACATATGTCCCAGGAGATTTTCTGTATTACTGAGAGGATTACAAAGGAATACGTGGCTCTAGCAGGGGTAAAACACTCTTTCCTTTCAACTTAATCCAGACAAAGGCACTGGTGTCAGAAGGAGCTTTTGAACTTGTGACACCAATAATTTCTCACATTATCAGTCATTTGTACCTTCTGGTTACTTAAGGAAAAGAATACAGAATGAAATCAAGGCCCAACTTTTATTCACTCAATGGCAGAACTGTTATCACAAGATGTATTTGTCATCTCTACGGCACTCATTGACCACGGCTGTGAGCCCAGACTGCAGTGAACTGCAGGGATATTCTGATAAACATAATGCAACCAAGGCAAAACTGGTGGGAGAGACAAGCCAGTTAGCCATAATTTCCAGTAAAAAAAAATGTTATAGACTTTTGATAAAGTGAGTTGATTTGATAAAGATCCATCAAGTATGAAAGGGATGAAATCAGCCAGTTTTCTTTGCAGCAAAAATCACTATGATTATTTTACACTGACTGGTTATTTTCTTTTCTGTTGGTTATTTTCTACCCATTTCCTTTTGAAAGTAACAGTTGTATATAGTAGTGTTTCCAGCTGTTTCATGGGATTAATAATCAGAAGTAGTCCTTGATAGAGATGTTTTAAAACTGTGACATGTTTCATCAATAAAACAGGGGTAAGCTTAAAAGAGACAAAGTCAGAACTTCCATAGCAGCTGAACAGGTACTAGATTATTTATTTCTGAAGCAAAAATAGCTCAGGTTTTCTCATACAAATCAATGTTAAAGTATTTATTTTCCTTTTCCTCAAATTAACTTTTCAGGTTCATTACCAGAACACAGACAAGCACAGACAAAATTCTAAGCATGGAGTTGAACAGTGAAGATAGTCCTTAATCAGTCCAAGAAAAACAAGAGAGAGACTGAGATGGAAACTCTTATGTTCATTTGCATTTTTAATACTTTATAGATATCACTGTCAATCTGTTATTACATTGTGCAAAATGATAAATACATTGTTAGTCATTAAAATGAACAAAACCCATTCAGATCAGGTATGCCACAGAATGCAACTACTTCATTTAGGCTTGGCTAGATTAAAATTTTTAGTTTCCTGGTATCTTCTGCAAAAACTTCTAAGACTTCTTTCTGTTGTTTTTCTTTTTCTCGTTGTTGCTGTTGGATTTTTTGTGTGCATGTGCATGAAGTCATTGTATGTCTGTATAAAATTTAATAATTGCTGCCCATAAAGGAAACAAGGAATCCTATATTCAAGACTGGGGCAGCTTTTCTTCACTGAAACAAACTTACCAAGCACCAGACTAATTTAATCATACCTCTGCTCACTCTTTCTTGCTATTATATTTGAATATATTAGAAATATAGTCATGTAACTCATGAAAAATTTTTAGACAATGAGGTTCCAGTGTAAAGGAAAAGTGAATGCTTTTCTCTATTTTGATGTTTCCAAGTGGTTCCCCAAATGAGGATAACCTGCTGCTCAGAAGAGAATGATATCCCAGGTCCCAGAACAACAAAATAAACAAAATTCCTCTGTCTGAAGATCGTATCCTAAACATCTCCCATTCACAACTTCCTCATCATCTTTTTACAGTGGCAATGGGACCATATTGTTTAGAAATGCATTTTGCCTGTGACTTAGTGCTGGTTCTGGATTTATATCTAGCAGATCAATATACAGTGTGCCATGCCCATGGGTATGCTGTGCTTACATGGGAATTGCCATTTCAGAGCCTGCTACAGGCACATGCAGGAAAAGGGATAATTCTGTGGGGAAGCTGAAACCTCAGAACCTTTCTACACTGTCTGAAGTGCAGCAGTGATGCTGAAGCCCCTGTGATAACCCCCAGCCCCTCCTCTGCCTGACAAAGCAATCAGACAGTGCTTGGCTCTCCCACTCCCAGTCTGTGTCCTGGACACAGCCCTGCTCTGCCCCACAATGAGTTGGCAAAATTCGGTTTTATCTTCCCTTGAGAGGTTGAGATGGTTTTATGATTGCTTTGTTTTAATGTAAGTCAGAATTAGTGTGCACAGGAGATTTAGGAGGATCTATCTGCTCTCCCTTAACTAAGCTGAGGTAGAAAGACGTACTAAATGTCTTTATCTGTCTTTAGGTGGCATCACTTCCACCTGCAGAAAACCTTGGGGTCTCTGAGTTACAGAAAAAGAGCAGAAAGAAGTACATTTAGTTATTAAGTAATAGCTCTCAAATTACTTTGGAAGTAAAAAAAAAGTGAGAATGAAAATAAAAATGAAAGAAGATAAAATCATTATTAAAAAGCCCTTTGTTTGGAATGGTTATATTCCAGAAAGAGTTTTTTCTTGCTATCTCTTGTGATTGTAACATTAGTTTTGCATCATATTTTTCTTTTATTTTTCTTATAGAGTAAGTTGCTGAGGTCAATGCAACACTTTTTTTCATAAGGCATTTTCTAAGGAAGTTGGTGTAGAAGGTAAATGAATAAAGGGTGTACATGAGGTTTAGGAATTGACAGCTAATACCTTTATAGCCTGAAAAAAAATCATCCTGCAGAATAGGATTTTAAGTACTCAGGGAACCCAAGTCTTCAGATTTCAAGTAAAAACTGAGATAAAATGTTTATTTTCTGTTTCAAGATGAGGCATTGCTATCTGTGTTTAGGGAACCACTTAGAAAGTGCCAGCTAGAGGGAGTAATAGAAAACACATTTTCTTTGAGTTCTTTTGACCAAAGTAGACTCCAAAGACATCTTAACTTCCTAGACTTTCTGTGCAAATTTTATGCACACAGGAAGTGCAATCACATGTCGTATTGCTTTTACCACTGAAAGATCTTTATAGAGCAATTGTATTTCAGTTTGTATTTCCTTATTCTTTCCATGAGTTATTTAGTGGGTACTTCTGGGGCACAGTCATCCTAGGGGTATTCCCAATTGATGTCACTGTAATGACACCACAAGTGCTACTGTTTTTCAGTTTCTGGGTATTTCTTCGCCTAACAGAAAAAGTCACATAAATTTATTTGCCATGGACTGTGAAACATTAGGATTTTGACTTATAATCAAAGAATCACAGTAATTGTGATCTGAAGTGATGTGCACTTTTTATTAAAAAACGTTGGGCAAATTTCTGTAGTCATAAGCAGAGGCTAAAAAGGAATTTATCTTACTACAATATTACCAAACTCTGCAAAAAAACCCAGCTTCTAAAGGACATCCTTCAGTGAAGTGTTTGTAAAGGGGTGGTCTCTGTGTTTGTGCTGTCTGCTGGTTTTCAGCAAGGTGCCACTTTGTTTTCCACTGTGCAGCCTGGATAACATGAGTCACAGTGGAAAGGATTAAATTAGCTGATTTACTTCTTTATGCATTGCTTATCATGCCTTACTTTAAAACCTTCAACATGCACCAATAAACAACACGCCGCTATGTCTTTCAAAGTGCAGCGTGTGCACTTTGCAAGTGTTCCAGTTCAGAGACATTTTCTTTTCACATTAGCAGGTACTTTAAAAAATGAAAAGAATATTCTATTCTCTTATGGAACCAGATGTTGCTATAACTTCTTATGTCTTCATGAACAAGCATTCAAAATTTCACTATAAAGGCTCTAATTATTCCATCTGCACTTACACTTACATAATCTTCATATGTAATTAAAATCTATTTCTGTCTTAATTGTGGACTTGATATTCTTAGCTGGTGATATCAATGCAAATGTCATTTTATGCACTCATAGCCACATGGTGCTAAAGTTATACATACATACATGACTAGGCACTCATAACCACAAAGCAGAAGAAGCTTGGTATGATGCTTTTTTTTCTTATCACTTCAAGACAACCTTAGGAAAATCTCTCCATTAATTATTTTCCTATATTCTGATAATATATCTGCTATTTCTGGCTTCTAAGTTTCACTGAACACCACAATAATGTGACTTTGATGTAAATTCAACAAAAACCAATTAATGGTGGGAAGAAAAGTAGACCTCATAATTCAAGCCATATTTTCTCCTTTCCCTCAAAGACGTAGAGAATAATTTTGAAAACAGCTGTTTAGATTGTAGACTAATCAGTTAATCAGATTCATCCAAAAGTTTAATCATCTCAGCTCATCTACTCCTGACAAGATCACATTTAGGATGGCTAACACCTGAGCATGGAATATGTTACTTCAACAGTGCACTTCTGTTGCCTTGGTGACAGAGTTGACTAAAGAAGGGCTTAATGTCATGAAGTACCTTGATAGCCTGTAAAGTGTCTCATGATAATTGTGATAACTCATGTGATATAGAGCTGGGACAAGAGGTCATCTGAAAGAACAGAGGACTGTCAAAGCTTCCTGCTGTTGTGCACAACTGCACAGCCATAGATGGTTCTTCAACTTGTCCTTTGGCCCATGGCAAAATCTGGCATACATTTGCTCTTTTTACATTTGCAAGGATTATTTGTGCAGAGGCAGCTGGTACAAGAACATTGCTTTCCCAAATTCCCCTGATTATTTTATAATAACTGTAGTACTTCAGTCAGCCTGTATGCCAGCACAGGCATTTAGAATGAAAAAAGGATCAGAAAGTAGCAAACTTTCTGGAAAGGCCTTTGTACGACAATATATGGGCACATAAGGGAATGGAAAGCCTTATCTTTTCTTACACAGTTGTGCCACCCTGCTTTTGGTCACACTGGCACTTAGTAGGCAAAGACCTTGATCTGATAGAAGAAGAGCACTGTCCTTCAGCCTGCAAGTGCAAGTCCAGCAGCCAGCCTGCCACTCCTGACCATTCTATTACAATTCTGCCAGGGGATCTTTTTTATGAGTAAAACACCAGGTATTATAAGACGGTAAATGTGGTTTTCTAAAGTGTAGGAGAGGGCATGTACTTAAGTGGGAAATGTCTTGGGTGTAGATAAGAGCTCTGCCTCTCTAAAGAGGTAAATGTAAAATGTGTGCTCTACCTTGATACCTTGGTACCTGCATTTATGTGAGTCTGGCTCTCTAATCAAGGACTTTGGACTTGTTTCCCCTGTGGTTCCTGCATTTCTTGTGATAAAGAGAACATAGGTATGAGCATCGATGCACCCAATGGTCCATGGCTGCCTGAAAGGACCATTCTCTTGAGCCATTTTCCATCTCGACTGTTAATGGTTACTAATTAGTGGTTATTAATGCTCACCACTGTTGAGTAAAACACTGCTAACACTAGCAGTTGACATTCCAAAGGGCATGCACTTATTTGGGCTGCCCAGCTTTGGAAAGGGGTAACAAACTGTGTCTGAAGGAGTTCTTAGTGCTTAAGGACCAGGAAGAATTTTTAATATGTCAGTTTTTCAACTATCCTTCATAGATTCAGATCTGAGAGAGTATGATCTCCTCACTCTGCCTCCAGGGAACTAGTTATATTGGTTACAATAATGCCAATCCTTCTGAAATGAAGGTGCAGCAGTGCTCTGTACCTGGGGACCACAGCATGTTCCTGCCTTGTCCTGTGTCGAACCCTGTGTCTGAGGGGCCAGTGGATGGCCAGGTCATATGTGGGAGTCCAGATCCCTCCGCTCTACAGTCATACCTTCAGAGAGAGCTGACAGGGTGCCCTTTATAAGAAAAGGCTGACTGATGCAACCAATGACTAATGCAACAGCATTTGGATTCCAAAGCGAGATAGGTTGGGCAGCAGCTATAAAACACTAAGCCATGATTTTTCTTGGGTCTTAAGTTGAAATAAACCCACGTTCCCAAAATGTTTTCTTTACTGAAGGAATCTTGAGATCATTGATGAAAAGGCTAATAGCTTCCCATTTATTTCTAAAAGACATCCAGCTGTTCAGGCTGCTGGAACACCCATGAGCCATGTGAAATAGTCCTGAGATGGCAGAGACATCAGACTACATCTCTTGAAGGACAGACTGAATGCGCCGGAACTGTGCCTGCTCTGTGTGGCTAGATGGCACATAAAGGAGTAATCCTGAAAGTTTTGTGACTCACAGGAGCTGTACTGTGAGCATCTTTTTGAAGCTGTGTTGCTGCAACATTTTATTCTCTTGCAATGCTGTGTGCTGGCCTGTGCTGTTTGTCCCCTGTTTATATCGAGCATGACCTGTGACTCAGCTCTGGAAAATCTACTTTTAGAGGAAAACTGAGAGAGCTTTAGCAGCAAATTCTTCACAAATGAAAAAGTTTTTATTTCAAGTAGCCCAGTTCTACATAGCCAAGGAAAAGATCTTTAAAATATATGACATGAACCACTGTCTTACTCAATCTTACAAAGGCTTCCAGGGAAATTTAAAGTAAACAGCAGGTGTCTATTTCATAAATAAACCAAATATGTTAGAAAAACCCTCCAGCTACTCTGGCACATTACTCTATATGCAATCACTAGGAAACTTCAAAAACAAAAATGCAGTCATACCTTTGACCCAAGCACCAGAATAATGATGCAAATGAACAGAGCTCCCTTTAATCACTGAAGAGTCCTCAAGAAACCAGATTTGTTTCTGGCTTCTGCTGCAATCTGTCTTTGCTTCCTAACACTTTTTCTTTTTTTTTCAGACTGAAGTTGTTTATGAAAATACTGCAATATTGAAGAAGAATACTGCTGAGAGTTTACAAGATTGTATTTGAAACATGTACTTTTGAAAAGACAGGAAAAAAAGAATGAAACAATACCAAAAATAGGTATTAATTTTCTGAGGGATCTTTGCCCTGAAGCTGTGTTATTTCCATACACAGAGATAAAGGAAACTGCTCAGAAGCCAGAAGTACAATTTGAAATTTTTGGTAGCACCAGGAAATTTTCAGCTTCTCCTTCAAAAGTTTGCTCTGCTTCTCCAGTAATTATAACATTTCAGAGGGGGGAAACAGAGTTAAAAATAGAGTGAAAATCTCAATGGGGGGAAAAGGATAATTTTATCACTCTTTCTTCAAGAGCTCTGTAGTACTTTCATCAAGTTCTTTGTAATATTAGCCAACATTCCGACTTTATTTTTAGTCTGGACTTAGAAAAGCTACAGTGTCTAAGGCGAAAATGAATATGTAGTAAATGAGTTTCAGTTTCCCGTTCCTTCAGCATTGCTATGGGTGGCTATGTAGGCACTTTGGTTCACATTTTTCTCTTTTGTGAATAGTTCCTCATAGCCACACTTATGGTGGCAGCAAGAAGTGCAGTACTAGTGGTAGCATGTGAATTAGATAGCTTCCTGAGGTGCTTCCTAGTCCTGTTTTCCTGGATTTGTATGATTTTTATGTTTCTGCAGCACTTTGCCTTCAAGGATGGTGGCCAGGACTAATGAGACTTGTTCCTTCTGCCTTCTTTCAGGCAGACAGTAGTGAAGAAAAGAGCCCCCCCTGTCCCAGCCAGTGTTGCAGATGAATCAGAGCACCACCCCAGACAGCTTGTGCTAAGTCCCCTGCTACTGAATCAGTCTTGCTTCTGGCAAAATTGAAGGTTTGTTTGGCTACATCACATGATACAGATGATGGCTTGTTGGACAGAGTCTTCTTGGCAAATTGCTCCACCCAAGTAGGTCAGCAAATCAAACTGCTGCAGCATGTCCAGAAAAAAAGTAAGCCTTGGCTGTCTCCTGATATGGGAGCAGCAGTCAGGAAGCCCTTTCTATCCATTAGCTCCTACTGCTTTGCTTATCTCAGGGATGTTCTGTAAACTTCAAACTAGCTCTCATCAAGCAGCACTGCTTGGCAGAGGATTTTCCGTAACCTCTTACATGTTTCCTTTCTCAGTGTAAATGCTAGGAGTTTTATAACTATGTTCTCTTGCATCAGGCATGGTCTACTTCTGCCGTCAAAGTCACATCCATTTACTTTTCCCAAGCTTCCTCCACTATGAACTTTCACAATTGTATCTTCTGCATGCATCTCTTTCATTATAATTTTTTTTTTAATGTAAGCTTTGTTGAAGGGTGCTAACAACAGAATGTTGAAATTAAGGCGCAGATTACTACCGGAGAAGGAGAACATCCTTTTTTCATATTTTTTCTGCCACTCTGAGCCATTAAAAACACAGCTTAGAATAACAACAAATTTAACTGATTATCACATGGCAGCTACTTTACTTTTTTTCATGCTTAGATATATTTACTCATGTACGACCTATCTCCAGGTGGGACTTTTTTGTCCAAGTAACCCACAAAGGCCAAGGTGGTTCAATAACACAGAGGGGGAATGATCATCACCCCATCCAGTCTGTGGCTGAGTTGAAGATAGGTGTCCTTTTAAAAGAGATATCAGCCTCGCCCACACCATTCCTGAGGGCTGTGGCTGTGGATAAGCAGAATGTGGAATGCCTGCTGAAGTGATATTCCAGCCTTCTGTGTTAAAGCACGGGGTCACTCAGGGGCTACTTTGTGGCCAATTCTTTTGGTCAACAATGGGCCTGTAGCCTCTCTGCTGGCGTTGCCCCTGGTATTTCAAACACTTCAAATAGATAATTGAAGTTTTGTGGCTCCTCTCTTTGCTAACTTCTCCTGTCTTCAGGTGTGAATTTGGCTGAAATGAAGGGTTCACACTGCCTGTCAGTACAGGTGATTTCTGTTTTCTTTCTCTAGTATTAAAAAGGTGTTAGGATGCTCAGAAAAAACATAGAAGGTTCGTGTGGAGTAGAAACTTCAGCTCATCATAAAATGTATACATTAACCTCCTCATTGCAAAGATGAAGAAGATTTGTTAAAAATTTTCCATAGCTACTCTTCCAGGCCTACAGTAGGACTGTAAATACCCTGCTGAAGAGATTAGCAGCTAACTTCTAACCAGGCATATTTTTCTGGCAGGGAAGGCAGATGTGTGCATGTCTGGCTCTGAGCCCATCTCCTGTCTCAGGCAATCACTGCTGAGTGTTGTCTTTACTGCTTCTTACCAAAATAACACACAGCTACATTTTTTCTGTTGTTTGTTTCCAGTCTATCCATGGCTGTAGAATGCTTAAGACCACACATACCATATTGTGGTGTTTTTCTTCTACCTCTCTTGAGTATTTGAAGCAAACTGAGTCACATTACTGCCATCACCCCAGAGCACCTCAGGAACATTATGAATATGAGTCAGATTCCTTCATGCTGCTATCTGGCAGGATCAAATTTTTGCAACAATTCAGCAGAAAGACACCAACTGTGCCTGTTCAGCTGGACTACTCCGTGTGTCAGGGAGGCAGAGCCAAGGTTTCACTCTGACCTTACACAACTCCTTCTGTGGGGAATACAGGTGATAAGTAGGCTTTTGTTTTCAGATTATACATTTTTTTCAGACCCATTAAACCAGGCTGTAGTGATTCAAGGGTTGAAATGTGATTCTTTTCTTTTGTTGGCAAACAGACCTGTTGTATCTAATTAGTTAATTATATGCATGGTCTTACTGGTGCTTAGATATGTGCTTTTGGTGGGACAATGACACTGCTAATAAGCAATAAAATATTTGCTTAACTAGAAAGTCCTGAAATGAGAGGGCTGTGATGTAACCTGTCAGAGCCATGAAGTGGTAAAATGACAGTTTTGCTGATGGGAACTAAATGAGCAGTATTGTACTAATTCCGTTTCATTATTAGCTTTTAAACCAGATGTTAAGTGGATAACTTAGTTAATTCAACCTGCTAAAGCTTGAATGTCCACCATTTCCAGACTTGAAATTTTTGGTATATGTTAATTCTTTTGTTTTAGCTCAGTTTCAGTGTTTCTATTGTCAATAGTTCATTCATCAGCCTGACTGTGGACTAAATGAATTCAGGTCTAAGTTAAATGGTGTCTTTCATATTGTTTGAGACAAGCTAGCCTAATGTTTACTACAATGAGAAAAGAAAATTTTCTTCTGTGTGATAACTCACTGACATCATGTTCCACACTGTTAGGGAAAGATCAATGATAAGAATGGCCAGTCAAAAAATCAACATTCTTTTTTGGAAACTGACTATCCATAAAAATATTTTACTGTTGGCAAGATATCTTCTGCTGAAAAGTTTCTGGTTTATAATTTAAATACAAAAAGACAAAGGAACAAAGCCAGTTTCAACAGCACATAAAACCTGGGCAAAATTTTTCATTCTCCATAGTTTAATGAAATAAAGAACTTCAAGAAATGATGACTAAATTAAAATATTCACACAAGTTGTCATTCCCTTAACAGGTCCCCCTGCTCCCATAATTTAATGGATGCTCTGACTAGCCCTGCTTTTGAGGAGCTTTTTGAGCAAATTGAAGGGGAAAAGAATGAAAAAAAGAAGGAATATCAGTATTCCTTCCAGATACATAGTTGTTATGTACTGTAATTTGTAAACCTTTTATTAAGTGTCCATTTTATGTAAATCTTTGGCTCCTAATTTCTCAATCTGCAGATAAAAAGATAAATAGGCTACAGGCACCAGAGATTTTGGACAAAGGTTTTCCAAAGACACATGCTTGCTTTCAGTAGGACACTAAAGTCTGGTAGATACATCTTCTCTTCTTGAAATGTAAACTCTGAAGTTGTGCAAAAGTTGGGGTTTGGAAAGCACAAATAAAGAAGCAAAATTCTTACAGTAATTTTGCTGGAGTGCACCTTTTAGAGATCACTCCCTGGGAAAACCTACCATGCATATGTTTGTACAATCTGCCAAGAGCTGATAACCTCACCTTACCTATCCAAAGAATGTCTCTAAATATTAATTTTGTATTTAGATTGATAGGATTGTTTTCACCCTTGGTAGAGTGGATTTCAATCAATATGTGCAGAGCTCTCTGCTCTACAATCTGCCAGCAGCAGGGGGGAGGTTTAGACTTTTTTCAGGTGTTGCCTCCATCATGTTTAATTCACAGTGTTAGAAAACTTTGAATGTAAAATATCGTTCAGACAGTTGATAAATGAGTACTCTGGGAAGGCTTGTTTGTCAAGGTGAACAATGGAGATGCAATTGTCCCAAAAATTGTCCATGGTTGACACCTTGCTTTAATATTGCTGTCTGGACACTTCTTGGAGAATCAAGAAAGTGCCAAATAAGACCATTTTTTTTCAGAATGAGAACTAGCCAGTCTGAAGGAATTCTCATCATCAGGGCAGCAAGCAGGTAATTAATTTGTACAGTAACTGTTGCTCAATGTATGCAAGTGAAGGTGCTTATTATTATAGCCTGGGTGGTCGTCTCATACTCACTGTGCTTGGCTTGTTCATAGCCGCTACCATACACTCATCTTTACAAATTGAGAAGTTCACCATAGCAACAAGATGTCTCACCAGGTTTTGCCATGATCACAGGGTTTTCTGTTTTTTGTGGCTGATGTTCCCCCTTCTCATTGGCTAGTAGAAGCAGGGGAGTAAATACAATGAAGCCCTGGATTCAGGTTATCCCAAAGAAAAACAAGAATGAGAGGTGCAAGGTCTGAAGGTATGGGAGTCATGGCTCTTCTCCATTTAAAGGAGATTGATTTTCTTCATAAAGGTTATTCCAACAGCAGTACAGTTGTCCTTGATGCACAGGCCCAGACTCTGCCTGTCACAGAGCAGTGCTGGGGCTTTGCACCTGAGGTTTGTTTCAGGATTAGGTGTTTGAAAATGGGATATTGTGTGACAGTGCTGCAGATACTGGACTGGATGCAGAAGATGGGCAGGGTGGAGTCAGAGTAGTGAGAGACCTTGTTAGATCTTGTCCCCGTGATGCACTGATGAAGCTGCTTCTTGCTTAAGCCTCACCAAAGACACACCACAATGCTGCTATCTTAATATTTAGATGTCTTTCTGCATAAATAATAGTGAGGCAGAGCTTGAAAAGATACACACTGTTTTGCTTCAAATTAGAAGGTGATGATTAGAGGCTTGGGATTAGATGCTTCATCCTTTTGTAAATTTCTCTCCAGTCGTTTATCCTGTGGCCAGGGGGCTGAGTGGGAAGGAAAGTACACACAAATTTAGTGTATGACACTCAGTGCAGTGAGCTGGGAGCCTACATCTTGTTTTTTAAAGTGTCTATGTATTTGGGAACTTACATCTAGACATTTCAATGTTTCTGAAGATTTTACAGTCTTTCTGCCAGTAGTATGGTTTGTGAACCTAAAGATTAATTACAAATTCCTTGACTGTCTATATATCCTTTTTTATCTTTTCATTCTCTTCTCTACCCACCCTCCCATTAAAAATGGTGTAGTAGAGTTGACAGAATCAACTTTGTAGTGTGAATCATGTTTAAACTGAGGAAATAAATTAGTATAGTTACTGTTAGATATTTTGATAAGGCTTTCCATGCTGAATGACTAGAGACAATTAAACCCAATTGGTTAATTTTAATGGCTGTCCTTTGTTAAACCTCACCTAAATCTGCAGCGGAAATGTTTGGGGACTGCTCTTTTGTTATATTTCATTAGGCATGAGCCTGGCAACAGCAAAATATATTTTAAAGAAAATGCAAAACTCTGATTATGACTGATTTGACTGACACTGATGAATAACATTCATACAGCATGGTTCTGCCTGGCCTGATATTAGCATAAGAACATTAGGCAAAACTCTGTTAGAATGCTAACATATATTTAAAAGCTACTAAGTTGAATGTCTTATGTAGACACAAATCCATCCACTTTACGTTATCATCATCTGTAGCTACTGTTCCATTTACCAAGGTAATTTGTTCATTTATACCTGGTTTGTGCAGCTTCAAACCATAATTTTTGCAAGGTATTGTAGCTACTATATAAAAATGACAGGAAGTGGGATCAATTTGCCTGGAAGACACTACTTGGCTTGGAACATGCTGTACTCACTGCTCTCCTCTAAATAACTGGACACCAGCTCTCTTGTGAAGACTTTTGTCAGGCTCCAGATGACTAACCCTTCTTCACAGCCAGACACTGCATTAGAAGGACCCTCTACCCATTATTTCACATTGTTTCTGAATGGGTTCATGTCGAAAGAATGGAAACTGAGTGACTCTGGAGTCAAGTGAGGAAAGCTTGTAGTGATTCATGAAGCTGATAAAATTCAGATTTCCCCAGTCTGGAGAGAAATTCAGCTGGACTGAGATCCACAAAATGAGTCAAAGACAATTGTGTCCAAAATGTTATTTCTTAACTGAATTTACTGCTTATGGGGGAAAAGTACACCTTAAGCTCTAGAGGCTGTGTAAGCAATGGAAACTTCCTTGCATGAGAGAAATAGATTTCTACTTTCCATCTGCCTGCATTTTTCTCACTGGTAGATCTGGACAATGGAGGCAAACATGAGGGTAATATTTAATAATGTTCACCCATTATGTTTATGACTTTGTTGCTGACATAAAAGACCTCCCCCTTACTTTGTTGTTCCATTATGATCTGCTCAAGAAAAAATGGCAGGACTCTTGACAAGACTTTATTTGAAACTAAATTTTCAATGTACCAGAATGTCTCACCCCAGTCTCATAGACAGTTATTCCTCAGTCAGGATTCTCATAAGTGTGTCTGGTTTTGTAGCTTTTTATTCTGCATCTGTGCAGCTCCAGATGCAGTGGGTTGTAGTAACCGAGCAGAGCATGAATCATGGTAGCAAGGCTCTGGTCCAAGAGGAAATGACACAGAGTTTTTGGCTTAAAGATAGAGGGAGGCATTTCTTGCCTCTGTTGCTGTTGATGTGCTCCTGTGCAGTGGCTGGCCTGACATACACACGCTCTCTATTGGCCCATTAATGAGAAAAAGAGTAAGTTCTGTTTCCTGACTAGCTCCCTGACACTTCTTCTCTTCATGCCAGCAGCAGTTCTGGCCTGTTTGAGGGAAGCTTCAGGTGCTGCTTAGTGTGCACATGAGGTCAGTGCAGTGCTGGGGTGATGATTCTGCCTAAGAACCGTGATTCTGATGCTGTCCTAATCTAATGCTGAGTTCCTGGTAGAGTCCATCATGTCATGAAGTCCCCATTGAATCAGAATCAAAGAATGGGCTGGGTTGAAGGGACCTGAAAGATGATCTGGCTCCAACCCATCTTGCCATGGGCAGGGACACCTTCCACTATCCCAGGCCACTCCAAGCCCGATCCAGCCTGGACTTGAACACTTCCAGGCATGGGACAGCCACAGCTTCTCTGGGCAACCTGTGCCAGGGCCTCACCATCCTCACAGAAAAGACATTCCTCCTAATATCTGATCTGAACCTGCTCTTTCAGTTTGAGGACATTTCCCCCTTGTCCCCCTTACAATCCAAACTCTTGTAAGAAGTCCCTCTCCATCTTTCTTGTGAGCTCCCTTCAGGGACTGGAAGGCCACAGATAGGTCACCTCAAAGATTTCTCTTCTCCAGGATGAACAATCCCCACTCTCTCAGCCTTTCCTCATAGCAGAGAAGCTCCATCCCTCTGATCACCTTGGTGCCTCCTCTGGATTCAGTCCAACAACTCCAGGTCCTTCCTGTGCTGGGCATGTTTTGTTGTATCTTAGGCAGTGAAGTCCTTCAGTTTCAGCAAACATGTATCACAAATAATGCATTTATTTTTCTTCAGTGCACTCAAGTTCTCTTTTTTTTTTTTTTTAATTTTACTGCATATATGAATTGTTAGATTTGTACTGAGCTTCCCCATAGAGACAATTGGATGTGGAGTTTTGAGAACTAAACAGCTGGGGGGGAAAAGAAATTATGTGCAGTAATTTTATCCAGTTACAGCAGTTAAAAGAGTGTTTTTCTGATTTTATACATATAAAGAATCTGATTCTGTGTATGTAAAATTACAATCTATTATAATATGTCATAGCATAATGAGCTTTTGTCATGTAATTTTTACCTATGTAAATATTTTAGTGCAAACATTCTGAAGAGTTTAGAAATACAGCTGACTTCAGGCAGAAATAAATGTTATTCTTATCCTTTGTTAAAAAAAGACAGTATTAGTATATTCTGCTATAATAAAATTGGATTGCTGCTGCATTTCAAGAGCTGCTGCTGGGAAGCTCAAGCCAGGCAAGACTGCTATGACAAAGAGAGATAGCTCATACTACAGCTGCCCTCTGGCTTGATGCACTTTTCCCCATTCACTTCCCTCAGATGTATGCTCCTGGATGGCATAAAACAGGAAAGAAAAAAAGGGAGATGGTTTGGGTTACATTCCCATTTACCACCCTTATGTCACACACAGACAGCAGGGACACACAGAGAAGGGATGCTTGAGAGCAGTCAGATGTGAATAGGAAGGCAGTGCTGTGAAACAGCTTTTCTTTTGGTAACATAAGGCAGGCTAGTCAACAGAGACTTGTGGAGTAGTTTAGGGACCATGTCACTATTGTTCCACTTGTTGACACTGCTATACTGTGGTGGAGAATGGTAATTTGTTTCTTATAGCATAATAATGTCTCCTATGAAGGCAGGCTGAGACAGATGGAGCTGTTCAACCTGGAGAAGGCTCTAGGAAGAACTTAGAGTCCCGTCTACTACATAAAGTGGGTCTATATGAAGACTGGAGGTTTAGATTAGTTATTGTGAAGTAATTCTTTACTATAAGGATGTTCAGGCACTGCAACAGGTTACAGACAGATCATGAACTCACCATCTCTGGAGGTGCTCAAGCCCAGGTTGGATAGAACTCTGAGTAACCTGTTCCAGTGGAAGTTGTCCCTGCCCTTAAATATGTTCTTTAAAGTACCTTCAACCCAACCCATTCTATGACTGCATAAATTTTTCTCTGTAGGAAAGAGCACTCAGCCTGCGCACAGCTCTCCAGGCAAAACAAAACAAAACAAAACAAAAACAAAAACAACAAAAAAACCAAAACACAAACAAGTAGATATATGTACCTCCCACTTTCTATTTGAGCAATAATTTGGTAGCAAGCCTCTATAAAGCTTTTATCAAAATAGAAGGTCAACCTCCAGAGCTATCTGCCAGCACCTTTGATCCTGTTAATCATGCTGCAGATGAAGTACAGCACTTAATCTACTGTACAAATGGTCATACTGAAGAACTGTCACCCTCACCCTGCTCTGGTCTTCTTTTGTGGACCACCAGTGGCTTCAAATCAATGCAAACCAAATAATCTAAGAAGGAAAAAATGCTTGACATGTTATTTAAAGACCCAGATGGCAGCTACTGTCAGGGTTTATTATGGATGGCTCAGTCATAATTCCATGTGAGGGCCAAAATTCCAGTAAATATGATGGAACACTAAGAAAGTCAATTTGACTGAACAGGAGACTCTGCTCTAATGGAGAGGCAACAGAGGTAAGAAAGAGGAAGTATGGGCATTTATGGACTATTGCTATTGTGATGGCTTGAAGGAAAAGAGAGCAGGAAAGAAAAATTGTAGGGGGAAAGAGAGACTTAGTAAATGAGAGGATGAAAGGATTCAAACCTGGGCAGGGATTTTGCTGAAGAAGCATAGAGGAAAACTGGAGAGAAAATTGAATTACAACTCTGAAGGCAGAGGAACCCTGACAAACCCTAAAAAGGGAACAGAAAGTGCATCAGAGAACAGTGGTTTTCTACTAAGAGATGTGCAGGTTACATTCTAGCCCACCATTAACTTCCCATTAAGCTGTTCCAGTTTTTTCTACCAAGTTTTATGTACAAAGAATGTTCTCTTTGCTTTAAACATCACATTCCCTAAACTATGATATTTTTGTGTCCTGATGTAAAAACTTGGATGGCTTTTCTTTCCAGCTGAGCAGCATCAGTGAGGTTGTTTCACCTCTGTTTCCAAAGACTACCAATAGGAATAGAAGCATTATTTATCTTTCTCCACTCTTTGATGGATGATAGTCCTTTGTATGATTTTTGCGGGATTATTTTACTCTTGCAAACCAGGCAGCATTGACCTGCAGCCCCTGGGAAAGAGCCACGCCAGAGCTTGAGTGTTTATGCCTAAGTACAATCCCCATCAGCCTAAACAATCCTTTACAATGGGTCTGTGGTAAGACCAGGTGAGAGCCTTGGGTGGAAACTCTGGATCCACAAGGGAATGCATTTAAGGAACAAGTATTCATTGTTTCAGCCCAGACGAATAAGGGGTCCTGCAAGCACAGCACTCAAAAGCTTAGATAAGCACCAGTAGCTCTTAAAGGAAAAGATGTTCCCACAGCATTTTCATTTCCATTTGCTTTTTGAGCCTGGTAGTTTGTATTACATTGGCTGCTGACTGGTGACCATGCATTGCCAATCTTTGGTCACCTACCTGAGAGTGACAGTAAAGTAAATGATTCATAGTAATCTAATGAGTTAAGTAACGCATTTTCACTATCATATGCAAAAGGGGTACCACCCATTTTTGATCACATTAATGAAGTGACCTTCTCTATTCTTAGCACACCAGTCTGAGAAAAAAATATCACAAGTTGTTCCAGAGCTGCACAGTAAAACTTGTTGAACTCAAGTTTTCATTGCTTCCGAAATACCCACAGGGGTAACAGTTTATCTGAGCAAGCTTAGTAGCATATCAAGTGCCCAAATTAATTTCTGAACAAGATACAACATTTTCTGAAGACCTACATTGGAAGTGAAATTGTTTTAAGAGTAAAAAGCAACTGCCCCCCCCCCTCCCCCACAAACCAGGTGACATTTTAAATCTATGCTCACAGTTTTTTTTCTTCACTGTTACCCTTTCCAGCATATAGAAGTCTCTTTTGGTTGTTGAAGTGCATTCTCCAATCTAAATGCTTACTTGCATTTCATAGTGCTTCATTGCTGTAGGTATTCATGTTGTTGTCTACATCCTATCTTTGTTAATCCTTACCCAGTTACTGTAAAATATATATCCCTTTCTACTATTGAAGTCTAAAATGACTTCATAATTGTTTTCAAATGATTGTGAAGAAAGGAATAATGGAAGATTGCTTGCCTGTCCTTTTCCAAAACTTTGTGTGGGAAGACTTAGGGCAAATTTATCAGTTGAATCTTGAAAATGGATGTTAAATGGAGAAGTTGACAGGCCATGAACTGCACAGTCTGACTTAAACTGTCTGTAATTTCATATATTTTCTCAGTGTGTTGGGTGTCTTGTTCTCTTTTCTCCCTAACCCAAAATGACAGGTCTGCTACACATATTTATGCTAAGTGCCTTAATGGATTTAGACAACCCCTTCCTGATTTTTAAGATGCAGCCACTAGACGGTTGGAAGCAGGTGCTGTTTACGGTTTGAGCTCCGTTTCCCTCTCTCTCTGCTGTTAACGTTTCCATCTCTGCTATTGATTAACAATGAGGGGTTTGAATGACACCAGGGCAGTGTCATACTGACAGCCATACTGCCATGGAGACTGCTTTCATACCCACCTGTCTCTCCCTTAGGGCTCTGAAAAGAAGGGAGAGACACATGTTTATATAGCCATTAAGCCAATATTTACTTTCAGTTATTTTGCAATCTACTTGCTTGCAGACTTTCCCTGCAGGTTAATCTCTGTGCTGCCTGTCTCTCCTTGTATTCTCACAACACTCTGGTGTTTCCTCCTGATATGAAGAGACCAGTGACTGAAACAAGAGACCTGGAGAACCTGAGAAAGTGCTGGCAGAAAACATTGCTGCTATCCATTTTCTTTGCTCATGATATCCCTAAGTGATCAAGAGCAGAAACTAGTGGATACTCCCAGTTTAGCGTGCAGCTGATCCCACCACGCCTGTAGTGTTCCCTAACATCCCTGGGTAGGAACTGTGAGAGAATGCCCAGCTGTGGGCTACAGGGTGACGCTTGGCCTGGCAGACAGTGTCTCATGCAGAGAGGTCTGAGCTCTGAAAAGCTCTGCTTTAGCACATCACAAACCTGTCCCTGCACTTGCACCTGCTGAAAAAAGGGCAGGAAAGGCGCCAGGTGGCACAGGAGGTGTGGCTGCAGGTTTATATTGGACGGGTGTTGATGTGAGGGCTCCATATGTTACCTTGCTGCCCAGCAAATGAGATGCCTTGCAGCAGTCCTCCTGCACCTGAGGTGTGCAAGCAGATGGCCTGATGGCACTGCAAGGCACTGCTGACAGCATTTGTCCTTTCCCAGTCATCGAGACTGGAGCAAGGACACAGTTTGATCCACAGCACTGAGGGTCCTCCCCTTCTGCATGCTTTGGATTTCACTGTTTTGAGTTGTTGTCTTCAGAAGCAGATAAATCAGGAATTAATTTTGCCCCTCCTTTTAAATTTATGAACATTTCTCTAAGAAAACATTGTCACAGCACCTAAAAATTGAATTATACTTATTAAGATTCTCTAACACTTAAAATTGACACGTTGACTGTTCAGTCTTGTAATTTAACATTTCTGAAGTGAAAATAGATGGAAATGAAAATAGGCATGAGTGAAAATAAATGTGTTTACAACACATTTAGAGAAATAATTTACTTGTAATACAGCGATGAAGTAAATTACTGAAGTAATGATTAGGGCAGTGTTTGTAGCAAATGTGTAATAGACGTATATGGAAAATGTGGACTTTAGATAGCAGGGAGATAATAGAATAAAACATTTTTCAACAACCTTCCTTGTTCAGTGATTCTTTGCTTTCCATTTTGCATCAAGGACAATTAAGCAGATGAAAAGCACCGTGCGGCAAAGATGCCAAGTCCTAAGGGTAGTTGAGGAAAGCCTTGCAGAATCTGTGGGTTTCACAGTGAAGTTGCCATGTCAAACATTTTAATTTGGTACATTGTTAAGAGCGTTTGTGAGAACTCACAATAATCAGCCAACTAACAGGACTCCAGTAAAATTTCAAATGAGAGGGTGCATCGTTTGGAAGGACATTTTATAAATTATTATATAGAAATCTGACCATTTCATCAAGATTTATGGAAAGTACACTCTGAAAGTACTGACACCACAGGAGAAGGAGCCCATGGATTTGTCAGTATGTCCTTTGGTATAATAGCTGATACAGCTGCTCTTACTGTCTACTGTATTAACAGGAATATTTTTAGCAGGAGACCCACAGATCCAGTAATTTCCTCTCCCCATCCACCACTCTTCTGGACACACATACATCACTGTGATGGAACCCAGGAAATGGAAAAGACTTGGAGAAATATGTGCTGCTTCCCAGTTTTGGCTCATAGCCATTTCACCACAGTGTCTTTGGTGAGAACAGGCTTTTGAAGGAGAGTATTAGAGACAACGAAAAATTAAGAATTATGGCCATAGGACATTCTGAAAGAATTATTTTAACACATTTTCTCCCCTCAGCTGTAGATGTAAAACAACCTGGTTTTGTAGTTAAAGCATCCCTCAAAATATGCTGGACTCAGTCAGAAATAGGAGTGAGAAGAATATATTCAGATCTATTTTTTTTAAAGCCCTTAAAAAATAATGTGGAAATGGGTATCTTTCAAGCTCTTGTTGAAACAAAAAACCAGATGCATACCACATTAAAATGAGGGTGAATTCTCTTATATATATCAAAAAAAATGTTGAATGAAAAAGTGCCTTGGAAAAAACATACTGGTATGTGCAGCAGACTTTTACAAACTGCATCCTTCTGCAGGCTACATAATTATTCTCTAGAGTAGCCAGCAATCATTTGGAAAAGTGACATTTTTCCATATGAAGTTCATTCCTGGAAACAAAGTGATAAGAAAATTTGGCCTTCTGTTATTTTTGTAGGACTATCTTTTAGTTTAAAAATAGGGATCAGGGCTGAGCTCTCCCTGTGTGCTGCTATAGTAAAAAATCCTGATATGTACACGTATCAAGGAACACGGTCCAGGAATACCATACATCTACTATTGAAAAGAATATCCTTGACATTAATCAGGACATGAACATGAGGGCCAAGACCAGCTTGGATTGAAGGTGATATTCCCTGGGAGAAACTTGCTGAACTTTTGGGTTGACCAGAATGAGACAGCTGCAGACTAAAGGGGTAACACTGTGACTTGTATGATGGTTCTTAGGCTTGCATTTGTAAGCAAGACAAGTGAGAAATGTGATAACTAGGGAGAACAGAATGGTATTGCAACAGTGAGAAATGTGGAAGGTCAGACAAGGGGATTGGCCTGCAAGAATATCAGTCTCACAAAGTGAAATGGGAGAAGAAACATTGAGGCAAAACAAGATTTCAAGAAGATGGCTGACTTTTCACGAAGATTTCTGGTAAATAAAGATGGGGTGTAAGCTTTCAAGGAAAACCTTGAAAGTGATACGTGCCTTGTGTGTAGGGTCTGCCTAAGCAGTGCAGATGAGAAACTGATTAATCTGATCCTAAAGCACACACCTATCTGTGGTGAGATTGATTGCTTTCTATAGCCTTTCTACAGACCAGGACTTCACTGACTGTCACAGATATGTGCATACCCAGCTCACAGACCTGCATCAATTATGACTAAACACAGAGCCATGAACCCCACTGTAGTTACCTTGTGTGTGTAAGAAGATCCTGTTATAAAACCAACTTCTACAGGCATTTTGCTAACTCATTGTCATGCATGCTGCAAAGAAGCACAGGCAATATATGCCAGATCCTTTGGAATTTGCTCACACTAGAATATATTTAGTTCTTTATTGTCCATCTGCTCTGCACTAGAGTGGCCTCACCTCGAGTCCTGGGGGCAGTTCTGGGTATCACAATATAAAAAAGGCATTAAGCTCTCAGAATGTCCAACAGAGGCCACAAGGATGGTGAAGGACCTCGAGGTGAAGCCATACGAGGAGTGGCTGAGGGCACTTGGTTTGTCCAGCCCGGAGAAAAGGAGACTGAGAGGAATACTCACTGAGATCTGCAACTTCCTCATAAGGGGTGGAGGAGGAGCAGACACTCATCTCTTCTCTGGGGTGACCATTGACGGGACTCAAGGGAGTGGCCTAAAGTTCTGCCAGGGGAGATTTAGGCTGGATATCAGGAAGAGATTTTTCTCCCAGAGAATGTTAGGGCACTGAAATAGGCTCTCCAAGGTAGTGGTCACAGCACCAGCCTGACAGAGTTCAAGCAGGACAACATCCTCAGGCACATCGTGTGATTCTTGGGGTGTCCTGTGCAGGGCCAGGAGTTGAACTGAATGATCCTGATGTGTCCCTTCCATCTCAGCTTTTTCTATAATTCTATGAATAAAGTGAGTGGCATCCAGGGATCCAGACTGTCATCTGTGTTAAGTGGACCTTGTGCTTCCATCTGCAATTTATTGAGTTCAAACTTTTTCTCGCATCTTCTCTGATACATCATTTTTGGTGGGTAAAGACAGAAGGGACATAAGAGGATGGCTTCTTGCCCACACACGTTCCTCTGTGCCTCTCGTGTGCAGTTAGTTTGTACAAATTAGTGGCCTTGTTTTCTAGGGTGCTTAGTAACAACAGCTGGAAAAGAACTTTCAGGCATCCAATCATTTGGAAATCAAGTCACTCATTTGTGTTGGTAAGTATGATTTCAGAGGCCTTCTATTTTGAAATATTCACAGCTCCTTTTAAATGCCACTGAAAGAGAATAGTGTGACTATGCTTTTACAGACATAGCTGCTTTACTGTTCTCAGTGCACCAGATCAGTGCAGAAAACAGCCCACTGCCTTCAAACTGCTCAGAAAAGGGGAGTAGATCTCATGCTCTTGATTCAGATGTTTGGCTTCAGGTGTCAGTCTGCTCAGGATTTGCATCAAGCCCATTGAAATGATGTTAGATCATCCAAGTAGTATCTGCTCATTCATGTCTTACAGAAGAATTGGACTTTCATGCATTTAGCTGAATTGGCATCTGACCAAGGCACCTCTTTCATGGGTGAACTGGGAACTGAGTTCTCTCAGAGCACTTCAGCTGAACTTTTTACATACAAAATGCTTAGATTTACTTTCTTTTGTAATTTACTACTTCTGGCATTCATGTGGGCCTGTGAAATTCAAGTGTGTTAGGTTAATCTCAGCCAATTTATTTTTGTCTGGTTCTGCCCTGAGCAAATGCTGACATTAGACATAACAATAACACACAGTGCTGTGCCTCCAACAGAGGGTAAACACAATCTGTGTAATTCATTTATGAGGAATAATAATGGGAAGTTACCCAGTACCAGCAAAATCCAGGTCAGGACAATTTCAAGGTCCTGAAGTGCTCCAAGACTACAGCAGATACTTGCACCAATAGTGCACACAGTATTGGTGAAGACCAATAATTTCAAGTTGCACAATAATGCTCTTATTCACCTTATTTACCTTCATTGCAGGAGTAGGCCCTGTAAATCTTTCATTGCAGGAGTAGACTGTAAATCTTTCTGTCAAAGAGCAAGTGAAAACATCAGAACCTTTCCTTTTGTTGTCAAATTTTAAAAACTACTGACCCTGTGGACTACATGTGTCTGCAGCTTTAGTACTTAAAAGGAAATAATTTTAGATAGCAAGGTTTTTCAGCTTTCTGATACAGCAACTCTTAAGGGATGCCTCTGAGGAATTCATAAAAGACAGTTAAGGACAGTGAAGTTATTGTCAGTAGTGTTCTGTCTTTAGGAGAACCACAAATTGAAGAAAGCTTGACAGTTACAAAAAAAAACCCCATTTGTATTTGTATCCTTACCTGGCACAAAAATGATGGAAAATAACAATGCATTAATTATAAGTGTGTGTGGAACAAATACAAATTTGACCAGTGCATTGTGTATATTTGGTGACAAATGAATTCCCAGACTAAACAAATGGACATGGACAATGTATAAAGTTGTGCTCCACCCTGTCAGATTCACTGATACTAGGCTGGGTTATCATGACAATGAGTCCTTCAGTGCCAGGCTCAGAGAGTTAACTGCAGAAAACCTCATTCAGTCCTTCCTCGGGCAAAATTCCATTTGCTCAGCAGGAGTTTGTCTGGGTAAAGAGTTTCAGATTTGACAGGCAATATTTATGAGTTGTACAGGAAAAATAGCTGAAATAGCAATCTTTCCAGCCCTTCCTAATGGGCTAACAGGGTTTTTTTTTCAAGCATCTGGAGGATTTTCTATAATCCCTCCAAGTCCTTAATACCAGTTTTACAATTATGTCTTCTAATAAATGATGGAAATTTCTTTCATTTTACCACCTCAGCCAGGTGCCTTGATGAGTTCTGCAGGGGAGTTCACACAAGTTACAACAGGAGCTGGAAGCACAACTGCTGCTCTAGGCACAGAACAGCTGCTTACAGATGGTTTGTGGTTTAGAACCACTCCCAAAATCTGAGGAGACTACATGTCCAGGGCAAGGTTCTTCCAGGTAGAACACTGTCCCTATTCTTTCATGTCTCCCTCAATATGCCTTTGCCTGCCTGCCTGTCTCCTCAGTGAGGATAGAAAGGGGGTATAGGCACTTCATCAGGCTGAGATGCCTGAATATGTGATCTGTACTGAAAACCTGTTTTAGAAATTACAGACTGAATAGGAGATTTTCTCTTGCATAGTTTTGTACTGCCTACTACAAGAGACAGAAGACAGTTTCCTTCCTAGAATATGCTTGCATGTTTTCATGAGGTCATTTTTCTTATTAAGGGGTTTAAAGATATTGAAGTCTAGAAACATTTGTACAAATTTTAGTCTAGTTTGGGAAAAAAAGCTCTTTCTTCCTTTATCATAAAAATCATGGTGTAATATTTTTAATACTCAACTTTCAAAGTGCTGAATATTTTCTCCCTTTCTGTGCCTACTGTGATATATCACATATTCTGAAGACATTTTTTTTTTCTCAATTAAATATTTGCTTTTATTTGCTATTTATATGGACAAACTGAACTATGGTTTGATATGTAGTCTATGGTTCAGGTACTTTGTATTTAGAATTACATAACAACAGTGTAGAAGAGAATGCTTAATGCAGTTAATTTCTGTACTGCTTTATTAAAAAATTCATTGTGGTATAAAATGTCACTGTTTATTTGGAACAACTGACAATCCAGTGCAAGACATATTACTGCCCATGTGGCAGTAGGAAGAATGGTGTAGGCAGGTATCTTTTCCAGCATTCTGTTTGGCATGGAGCTTGGGGATTCTGTCTGGCTTGATGAAGGGACTGGGTGATCTTACCTGACTGTTATAAATAGTATCAGTTTCCTAGTAAAAGATGCTTTCTCTCCTGTAAAGCTTAGCTTCTTATAATAGGTACACACCTTCATCTTCTGCATAATAAATATACAATATTTTATACAATAGACATTCACACTGATGTCTAATAAATTCCTTGTAAACTTGCCTTGGTGAGCCCTTTATTTTATGGACAATAACAGTGTCATAACAGCAAAAGCTTTCTGGATTTTTGTTCCAATCAATGGTGCTGTGGCAGGAACTTACACAATTTTTACAAAACTCAGAAGAACAGGAGATAGCCAAGAGTTGTGTCAAAGTTGTGGCCACAACAAAGTCCACAAGAAGTCAGGGAGCGCAATATACTGGTTCACCATCAAGATTGTCACCACTTGACACAGCCTCCCAGAGAAATGCACCCCCATATCCAAGACAGAATGCCTGGTTTCCAGATAAGTACCTGGCAGCAACATATTTTCAAGGCTTTACTTGCACAATCTTCTCTGGGGGAAAAGAAAGGAACAAGACTAAATATTAGTACTGCTTGTTCTGCTGGTAATGTTGTGAGGAATCAATATGTTTACAGGCCTGCTTTTCTCTGATTCCCCGGCAACCCAGAGCATTAGTATTAGGGTGATAAGTTACAAAAAGTCCTGGAACAAGGACTGCTCCATTTAGTGCATTTTGCTGCTTTTATATTACTTTTTTTTCTTCATACTTTTATCTGGATCTTTTGGGAGAAAATGAAGAGACCTTTGCCTGCACTCTGTGGCTGTTTTACTAAGGGAGTAATTTTTACAGCTATATACTATGAGTTCATGCTTTCTATCTGAAGGATCCTCGGGAAATTTCTCGCTTTGATCCTGTTGGAACAGTTAACTTTTACTGTGTTATTATCTTAATCTGACATTCCCCATCTCTCAAGCATGTCTGGGAAATCAGTGTGATAGAGACCAGTGATACATTAATTTGGGAATGTGAGGAGTATCTCAGAGATGAAAGAACAGACCCATGATCCCCATACTTAGATTCTATACCTCTGCTTTACTCCCAGTGAACAGCTGCAGTGCAATGGCAGTGCAATCACATGGTAGTGCAATCTTGCATAGTGGCCTCTGAGCTGCTGCACTTTTTGAAATAGCTATTTCTTTTTGATCTTCTCTTTGTATCTTACTCAACTTTGATTCTGAGGTTCTGTGATGGCTTTGGCTGGTGTAGAGTTAGTTTTCTTCCTAGTGGCAGGCATGGGGCTGTGTTTCATATTTGTGCTGAACACAGAATTGATAATTCAGAGATGTTTTTGTTATTGCTGAGCAGGAATTACACAGAGCCAAGGCCTTTCCTGCTTTTCACATCACCTCACTGGGGAAAGGGCTGGGGGTGCCTGGGAAGCTGGGAACAGACTCAGCCAGGACGGGTGACCCCAGCTGACCAAAGGGATATTCCAGACCTTGTGATGTCAGGCTCAGTGTATAAAGTGGGGAGAAGAAGGAGGAAGCGGACAAGAGGATTTCTGGAGTGACGGGGTTTGTCTTCTGAAGTTATATTATGAGGCCCTGCTTTCCTGGGGATGGCTGAAACACCTGCCCAGCCACCGGAAGCAGTGAATTAATTCCTTGTTTTGCTTTACTTGTATGTGTGGTTTTTGCTTCCCCTATTAAACTGTCTTCATCTCAACCCATGGGTTTTGTAGCTTTTGCCTTTTTGATGCTCTTCCCAGTCCTGCTTATGGAGGAGCATCTCCGTGGGTCTTGGCTCCTGGCTGGGGTTAAACCACAACAAAAGAAATCTGAGAGGGGAAAAATCCCCCATATGGCTGTCACTGGAAATGTGATCTATTATTTGCAGTTGTGTCCTTGGACATCTGCGTTAAGGCAGGACTCAACACAAGTCTTTCTACCAGTATCTGAATTCCCTGAATGCAATTATCCTCCCTGTAAAGCTGAATCAAAATTGTTCCCTAAGGCTGTATCCTGTCACACCTAGGATTCCCCTAGAAAAGATCCAATTCCCTTTGGACCTCACAAGTCCAGTTGATGCTAAACAAAGATTTAGCAGTAATGGCCAGTCTTGTTGACAATATCAGTCATAATACAGAGAAAACTGAACACCTGGGAATGATTTGGCTAAATAAAAGCTGAAGTTTATTGCTGCCTGGGTAATTGTTTCTCCCTGGGGATTTAGAGGTATGCTGCTCCTCCTTAGGGAATGGGTGTCAGACAGCACATTTCACAGTCACTGCATTTACCTGTCTTCAAGATATTTAGGCTAGCTCTGCCCCCTAGTCCTGTTAAATTTACACCAAGCTGAGACCATCATAGTCCTGTCAATGCATTTTTTTTGAACATTGTGTACATTTTGATTACTGAGGCTCTATCTGAACCACTGGCTGAACTGATCTGTTCTGACCTATGTTTGCCAGCTAACCAAAGCATAAAGTCCCCTCTCCAAATATCTTTATTAGGTCAAGCTATTGATAAAAAGCTTTGTTCAGAATGCATGACTTCTGATAAGCTTAGCTTTCTGACCTGGTCTGAGAGAGTGAAGACTTTTTTTTCTTCAGCAAAACAAGAGACAAGCATTCATACCTTCACTCTTTCTCACTAGTCTTGTGCTCCTGAAAGCCACATTTTTCTTATTATCCAAAGGGAAGAAACCCCCCATTGTTATGGTACCACAAACTAACATTAAAATATTACTGTTCCACAGAAGTTCAGACACTGATTTTTCCTGGAATGTCACTTAATAGAGGGAAAGAAGGAAAGAAATAGCAGAATTTATGCAAGAATGTAGATGTCAGTGACTGTGTGACACTGTATGATGGAAGATTGGCAAAAATGTACTCCAAATGGTCTCTTCTTCCCTTGATTGTGTTTCCAGTAACAATGGAATGATCCAGAACTCCCTTACAGATGATCTTATTGTCAGCTTCTTTTACATAGGGTTAAAAAATTAGCTTCAAGAGGAGAATGAAAGGGATGTTCTTACGGATGTGTGGAGTTGCTCATAAATAAATCTCTACTGAGATTCATGATTTAAAAAGTGCGACATACAAAGTAATGAATGACTGAAGCTGAATAAGAAAAAGCTGGTAGTTCTGCAGTGCATGAAAATTTAAAGCCTAATGGGGTGTCCTCCAGCAAGGATTCATGACAGCCACCCTGGATTCAAGGCTCTGTTGCTTGAGCTGACATTCTGCTCTGGCGGCAACCCTACTGCAATCTGTAACTCTTTGCTGAGAAACTGTTTTCCACTAAATACTGGATCAGGCAGTACCATGTCAGTATTCCAGATAAGAGCATGTACTGGCAATATAACTCACAGACCACTGCTCCCTTTTTTCTCAGATTCAATTTATGGATTGTGACAAAAAACCCACCAAAAACATCCCAAAAACCAAACCAAACCAAAATTGAAAAAAAAAAAAAAACCCAACCAACCAACTAAACAAAAAACCCCCAACCTTACTAGACTAGTTCAAGCAAGAACTGGTGTTGCACTCCTGGGTCTGCCTATTCACATGGTGACTGTATGGGGCCATGTACATTAAGCTACAGAATTAGGAATTTGACAGACAAAAGTCAAATATAGCTCATGGACAATAGTCTTTGAAAGTTATAAGCCCTCTTGGTACCTCCTGCTTGTTACAACGATGAAATAAAAATGAGGAACAAGGGGCCCAGAAGCAGAGAACAACTCTGACAACCTCTTACATGCAGCAAGAATTGGTACAGCACAATGAGATGAATCCCAGCACAATTGTTGCAAATAGAATAGAAAATTATGTACTTGTATCTACTGGAAGATAAGTTCAATGGTAAATATGTGTTCATTTGACACTCTTACAAAGAAATAGTCTATCCAGGACAGAGAAGTTTTGAACAGTCTGGTGTAATGTGGTTTCTTACACTAAGGTAGGAGAATATCTCTGAGCCTTACATTTAGGTAGTACTTAAGGCTCTAACCTAGGTCTAACAAGATCAAAAGCATTTTCGTTTCTGTCATGTTGCTCATTTTTAAGACTTTTCATTGCAATCTATCATCAGAACACAATTTTTTCCGTTAAAACCACTGCCTGAAATTTGCAGATGGTTTCATACTACTGGAAGCTATAAAAAAGTGTCCCTGAAGACATCTAGAAGTCTTCTAACTGGGTGGCAGCCACCTTTGGTTGTTTTCTTAGGCACCTGTATATTTCAGTAAAGGTAGGAAAGGCTTTACTTAGATAATTTTTGTGTTGGAAAGAATCTCAGTGTATTTAGAGGTCACAGCTCAAGTATGATTTTTTTCCCTAAAGAACCAAGAGCGCAGGGAAGGGAGCAAATAAAAAGAGATCTTTTTCTCAGTGCAGCAGCTGGCATGCATCCCCTGTGGTGTAAGCCACATTGGGCCCCCAAATAGAAAGACGGAGAGTGCTGTTATGAACTCCCTGTCAGCCACCCCACTCTGCCAAAAGACAGTACGAGGTGGATGCCACAGACAATCTGATCCCGTGTCTGCAAGACTTAGAGGGCAGAATTCCAGCGAGAGAATTAACACTCAGCTAAAGTTTCAGGTGAAAGGAGTTTTTCCAATAGCAATTTTGGCTGCAAGAATCCCTGCAACTACTCTTTAGTAAAAGACACTCAGGACCTCATCTCCTTGTGGTTCTCTCAGGGTGTGCAGATCTGTCTGTGGAGTTTCAGGGCTAGCATTTCTTGCTGCAGAGGTGAATGATGATGCTGCTTCCAGGATAGAGAGGGAGGTCTCCATCAAGCTGCTTTCTTACAGTAGTCTAGCCCTTTTTGTCCTTTTTTATGATTGAAGTTATGAAACCAGTTGTTTCTTTTGCACAAGCAAATAAGGTGTAAAAGCTTGGCAGCAAACACTCTTGTGTTGTATTCATTTCATCTACTGTGCCCCCCTAACAAAAAGATCAGCGAAATATGGCTTGTGCCCTTTCTGGAAATCAAATACACAGAAGTTTTTGTAGCAGAGGGAGAAAAGACTGGAAGAGAAGAATGCAGCTTGACCAATATTTGACACCCACCTTTCTTAGGTCATCTGTTCTCTGTCTCTCCCCACACTCCTATATTCAAGATTCCCTACATGTTTAATCTCAACTTTGATACCCGTGCCTTTCACTAATATTAGACAACATGCAGTCAGACCTGAGTGCTGGTGAAATGTCATTATTGGGGTGCAGGGTACTGAGGGTACACTACAGAACAGCACTTCTCTGAGTTACATTTCTCCTGTCTGCATCCAGCTCTGGGGTTTTTGGTACAAAGAAGAGACAGACCTGTGCAAACAGCTCCAGCGGAGGGACACAGAGGTCAGCAGAGGTCTGAAACAACTCTGCTGTGAACACAGGCTGAGACAGTGGGTTGTTCAACCTGAGAAGGGAATGCTCTGGAAAATCATTAATGTGCCCTTTGGAAACACTGAGGGGCATATAAAAAACAGAGAAAATGTTTTACCAGGGTGTCTAGGGATAGGACAAGGGATGATGGTTTTAATTTAAAACAGATAGACTTATATTAGGGTAGACTTATTTTAGAGATAAGTTAAAAATTCTTTACTGTGAGGTTGATGAGGCACAGGCAGAGGTTGCCCAAAGAAGCTGTGGATGGATGTCCCATCCCTGGGACAAAGCAAGGCTGAATGGGCTATTAAGCCACCTGCTCTGGATGAAGGTGTCCCTGTCTATGAAAGGGGGATTAGACTAGATAAACTTTAGAGGTCTCTAAAGTAATTACTCTATGGCAGAAATACATGAAAGAAACTAACGTATAAATAATATTCTTTGTGCCTTCAAAGCAGTTTAATAAGAAAAAGTACATTTTCATTTCTAAGGACTCTCTTTGCATCATACTAGGGCAAAGCATTCACTGCAATTTTTTTTTTCCATGCAAATCTGAAGATGGTTTAATTCTATTGATATTATCCCTTTTGGGAACACTAAGATCCTATTGGTTTCATCTCTGGGCTGAGTCTGCTAACAACAGAGAAAAAAGGTCTCTATTATTTTAATTCCTTCCCATTAGAGTTATTTTAGATCTTCTTAAAATGATAAATCTGTCTGAATTTTAATACACATTATTCTGTGGTCAATTGTTAAGGAGATTCAAATCTGACAGAGACACTCAAATCCCTTCCTAGAGAGAAAGGCTAAAAAATAAAGTATTTCACTTTCTAAAGTAAAGCCAGTTTGTGGTTAGTTACTTGGTCTAAAATAAAACTACTGATTAGATCTTACTACTCAGGAACGTGTTTTTATCATTTTTGGTTTTAAGGATACTTAATTTTCCCCCATGAAAAACTAGCTTAGTGAACCAAGAACTCCATCTTTCTCAGGTAATATTTTCAATTACTCTGTGAACATTGAAAATAAAATGGTACCCCATAACAACCCACAACAGTAAACATAATGACCCAGGAGAAACTGAGAGTGCTTATGATTCCATTCCTGAAGCCCAGTCAGATCCACCAGCCATCACTCAATATTTTACTCTGCTTTAATGTTTTACTCATGGTTCAGTGAATCTTCCCTTTGCCAGTTCTCCCTTCTTTTCATAAATACTGTGCTGAAAGGCCAAACTGCTACCAATGCTGCAGATGCAAATCCATACAAACACAAAAAGACCTGTCACAGCAGATTTCAAATAGCAATTTTAGAAAATCCTATCAAAAATTAATTATGTAAGGACCAAATTCCACATTTTAGATGCAACCTTTATGCTCCTGAGTCAGAGTGAGATAAATTATCAGATTCTGTGTAGCAGCATGATTTTGTCTCCCAGACTGATAGCAGATAGAGTTTACTGTACATCAAAGTACATTGTATAACAAGGCTGCCGCTGAATTGGAATGAGGACAAACTGCCATGCTTTATTAATGTTGCTGCTGAAACTAAAATAGAAGTATAAAAGCCAGATTCTACCCCAAGTGCTTAGTTTACCCTTGCAAGCAGCACACCAGAAGGGTTTCTCAACCTATGGGTGCAATGGAGGAATATTTAAACTTCAGCTCATTCTTCTCTAGGGAATATTGCAGTGAAAGCATGAGGAGATAACAGGATGGGAAGGCCTATATTGGCTTTCCCACAGACCATGGTGTTCCTGGGGGGGCTGGAGGCTGCAGATGGCTTTTCTGGCTGTTGGCTTTTAGGCAGCGTTTTTCTTATGTATGTATTTCATGTACTTTATTTAATGCAATTAGGGCTGAGACAGAATTTGGCTTGCAGGTGAGAACGCCACACATACCAGTTCCTGTGTGAGACATCTGTGGTATTGCAGCACACTCTGGAACTATGTTTGCCACAGCTCTTGGCAGCCCTCAGGCTGGGTAGAGGCAGCTACAGCTGCATTCATATGTGTAAGATATTCTTTAACATAAAAATCCAAACATGCTACAGGGACCGCTGCAGCTAAATACTGAACAAAACCAGTTTCTGCTTTCAACTGCACAGCCCTGGCTCTCTTTCCCAGGATTTGTCAGGCTGTACCTGGAACCAGAATCTGACCCCAAGATTTGCTCTGTGGAAGTTCTGCAGGTCTCCACCTAAGGGCAGAAACAGATACTATTCCTGTTACTAGTTAGTTACAGTCTAGTGGTGTCCATACCAAGCACGGTTGTGCTACTTCAGCTGGCAAAAGCAGGACATGTTGTGTTTTTACAGTTTTCATGGCTGAGTTTACAACTGAGAATTGTTTTGTCAAGCTAAGCACAACAGAGGAATAGATGATAAACTGTAAAAAGCTGACTAAAGTAAAAAATCATTCTAAAAAAACTTTAGAGACAACTTTATCAATACTTACTCGATAAAGCTGTACACCAGAGAAATTTTCAAGGTATGCAGTACTCCTTTCGTCCTTCATGAAGTCCCCCAGCATAGCAGCTGTTTTAGTGATTCTTTCCAGATAGGGTCTGGCAAGATGAAAGCAGCAGTAAGTGCATCAAGAAGAGTAATAACAGCAAATGTACAATCACATGCCAGAAAAGCTGCACAGACAAACAAGATGCTAGCTTGAAAATTCTTTGCAAACATTACAAAACTTTGTCCACTAAGGCAAAGAACATGAAAAAGAAAGATTCTGCAGAAGTAAAAGTTATCACCTTTTTATAAGCAGAAGCATTGAAGCAGAGTGGTTGCTCATTCTGGTGGTTTTAAAAAAAATTATAAAGCTTTGAAAACATTGAGGTTTTTTGGGGATTATGACAGGGAACTGAAGAAAAATAAAAGTTCTACCATGTGGCTGTAGACCTCTGCAGAGTGTTTGATTTCCCTGATTTATAATAAAAAAATTAAATAAGATCTTCTGTTTCCTTTTAAAATATGCAAACTATTTGTCTTTTTGCATCTCTTCAGCAAATGTAATTTCCTCATTAAAGAGAACAGTGATTGCAATTCCTGCAACCTTACTGTGCAATCAAACGTATAATAGTGGAGGTTATTATTCATGGAGATCAGCAGTTATTACAATTCACATTTCACGACATATGAAACAAAGATATATTTATTATTGATGTTAAACACAAATACTCTCTAGCCCTCCCTTATCAGTTCCAGTTAAGAATTATATGCTCCTAATATTCTGAATATTCAAATGCTTCACTCCAGTTTGGATACAGCAGTTCCAGTGTAGAGTAACATCAGGACCAGAGCACAGGCAGCATCAGCCATGGGCAGCTCTCCTGCAGGTCTAGCAGCCTCATGAGAGAAGTAGCTGACAGTGGACTTTGGACATCTGGACATCATTTCTGTTTAGAAAAACAATAAACTTTCTGGAGCATCTCTCTGTATAATAGACATAATTCTTCTGGTATTTGAATTGTGCTTCTTCATCTGTGCTTTTCACCAAAGAGTATCCTGAATAGTGGTCTGCCTCAGAAACAGAACTGATGCTAAGCATTAAACACAAAAATCATATTCAAGCAGCGAGTTTCATCCTTTATTGAACACAGATGGTAATTTTCCTGGGGGCAATACTAACACTGAGATAAAATCCTCACTCATATACAATCTCTTCTACATTATATCAATTATTGGGATTCATCAGCAGTCTGGCCTCCTGATGGAAAATATTAAGCTCTTACAAGTAATGCTTCAGCTTAGGCACTTGATGTCTCAGGAAGATATTTTGTTCTCCCAAGAGCATTTAAACAAAGGAAACTCAAGGAGTTTAAGAAGGAGCCTAGCAACAGTACCCTCATATAAGCTACTGCTCTCATTAAGCTTGTCTTGGGCTTAATTGCTAACCCAAATAACACTGGGTTTTAGACAATTAAAGCATTTTCAAAGAGCTACAAGTAATTAATTTGGCTGCATGAGAGTGACTTGTATCATGTGGTCACTTTTTAAGACTTCTGAAGAGCAGTAAGTATACAAGAGATGCTCCTAAGACCAAATAATTACAACTATTAGTGCAGTACCATAAGCAGATGTTCAAAGTCCAACCCTCACTGACACCTAGACTGGAACAGTCCTGATCTGGCATCCAAATAATGGGGATCTTCTGGGTAGGACAGGTTGATATAAAGTAAATATTCAGGTGTGCGCTGGACATTTTGTCCAGAGGGATCCTGTGAGAGACAGGGCCAAAATCTTTACTGAAATCCAGAATGATGTCATCAACTGCCTTCTCTTGATCAGCTATGTGTGTAACCTTGATATGAAAAGATATAACAGTGGATAATCAGGAATTTCCTGATTATGAAGCTGTGTTGGCTGTGAGCAGTGACTGTGCTGTCCTTCAGGTGTTTTTTAATACCTCCCCAAATAATATTCTCCATTATTTTGCAAGGCACTGAAGTGAGACTGACAGGCCTGTATTTTACAGGGTCCTCCTTCTTGTCCTTCTTGAAAAGTGGGACATGGTTTTCTAGACTACAGTTGAGACTGTAGTTATATTTTTCAACTCTAAAATACAATATGTAGGCGTTTTGCTTACCATTTCCTCCTATATATGGGATGAATGAAAATGCTACAAGAATATCTGATCATTTTTGAATGATCAGATGCTCCAACTTGAATTGTGCTGAGCCAAGAACATGGAAGGGTGTAATGTAACTCTGTTGATGTTGGGTTGGGATACTGGGATGCAACATATAAACACCATATTAGCTATGACCATGAGTTTGGGAGGGCTGCAAAATGGGCAATGGAAATATGATCAGGAAATACTGTTTTTGTTAAAAACTGTCCCTTTCAGTCTTCGCTCTCAACCTACTCAGTCTATTTCAGAAAGTGCAAACTGCATCCCCTTGTCCTGTACAGACAAAATATGGAGTCAACAGTGGGAGCTGCCTGTAATATTTCCACAGGGAGCATATTTTCTCATGGATTCAGTAACTCTCTGTCTAAACAAGGTGGTACTGAGAATAAGCTGAATGTGTATCTCTACCAACAATCTCTAGCTGCCTTCTCTTCAATGAGAGATGCTCTTTTTCTGAGCAGTTCTGGTAACAAATCATCCCCATAATACAGAAGCAGGGTGTTGGCACCACAAGCACCTGTAAAACTCATCTCTGGCTTTTCTCAAACAGGCTAAGAGCCTGTTTGCCTTCAGACCTTGTCCTTGAGTCTGAACAGCTCTGTATTTCTTTGTCACTTAATGCCAGCTGGAAGATTGGTGCCTATCTTCCAGAAGAACATCTAAGTGTTATTTTGAAATGGCTTTGGGAGTATCTGCTTGTATCGTGCACGGGAAAGGGGGAAGGATCCCTGTTTAGATACTCTTCCACTGTGAAATACGGATTTATCAGTGTGAATGAAAAATGCTGAAAATATGCATTTCTTTTATTGCATGAATAAAGTGGGTCTCTTGGTGTACCCAGGCTCAGCTGCTCCAGTGTCCCTGTGGTAACTCTCCAAGGTGTCTCCCATGACAGGGAGGTGAACTGTGCTGGGTGCTTTACTCTGTTTCCCCAGGATCTAACCAGCTGATCTGAATCACAGCTAAGGCTTTCCTCAGGTCCTTGCTAAGACCTGCTGACCTGGATCAGACTCAGACACATCACTCTTCTCCATTCCATAGGAAATGTGGAATTCCTTTCTGCCCCTGAGAATGCCTTCGTTCTGCAGGAGCCTGTGGGTGGTGCTGGCCCCTTACTCAGTTCAATCAGAAATCAGTTTGAAGTTCTTTCATGCAAGTCTCTAAGTGTGTGTGCCCTGAGTGAGGAACACATTTCAACACCCCATCCCAGGAAGGCCTCCAGAACTAAGAATTCTCATGTAAAATGTGGTCACTTCTGAGGTGCTTTTCCTCTTTTACTCACTTCTTTTCACTTGTCTCTCTTCCTTTCACTCCGCCTTCTGCACACCTGGCTGCTAAAACCAGACACACATAAGCACAGATATGTTTAATGCTGTCTAGACAAGCACCCTATTAGGCTGGGCTGGGGCAGCCGTTGCCATAGCAATGAATAAATACGGTTTTGTAGCTGAAAATGAGGTGGCAGGAGATTCATACTTTCTTCACAATATAGTGGCAATGTCACAGGGAAATTGCAGCATGAGAAAACAACTCTGTGTTAACTATTAGCAAAAGAGTAATAAATAGGAAGTGATGTGCTGGTTAAAGACTAGACTCTTCTATTCACTATGAAGGTAAAAAATTGAGTTTTGAAATAGCCTCAAAACTGCTCCTGAATGCAATGAAGGTCACTAAACATTTGCAGTATTTCAGTTTTTGTTTGGTATAAAGCATAACTTTCTATCTTACAGTGCTTTAACATTTGAAGTTCATGCTGAAGTTTTAACTTAACAGGTGGAAGTTTTCCAGTGTTAGAGGGGCCCAGAAAATTCTTTCTAGTTTTTGCAACATTTCTCACTGAAGCAGTGTTGCCAGGAAATTGCTGAGGCAGGCTCAGGGAAAAACCACAAAATTTTTTTTCACTGCTACAAAGATTCAAAGGAAAAATCTTTTTTCTTTTTACCTGTATTGCATAATATAAAGTCAAAACCACCTCTCACTTCATTTACTGAGCATAGTGGTATTAGGTCAAAGGTTGGACATGATGATCTTGGAGGTCTTTTCCAACCTTAATGGTTCTGTGATTCTGTGATTAAGGTTGGAAAAGACCCTGAAGTTCATCAGATCTAACCATTAACCCAGCACTACAAGTCCACTGTTAAACCATATCTCTAATTACCATATCTACACATGTTCTTGAACACTTCTAGAGACATTGCTCACTTCCAGTTCCCTGGGGCCTCTCTGGTTATCCAGGACTTCTGGAGAATAATGGAAAGTGGCTTAAAGAGCACATCCACTTCCACAAGCTCCCTTAGTACCATTTGGCATGTTGAAGTGGAGCAGCAGGTCACTGACTGTTTCCTGGATTACAGGGCTTCTTGTTTCCCAAGAGAACAAGGGCCAGCACCTACATGAGCTGCCAATGGAGTATTTCACCCGCCTCTTCATCCTGGTTGGGTGGCCTTTAACAGACTCCTGGGATATCTGCCTTGTTGGCCTTTCCCCTAATTCTCACCCATAAGAATCCTGCCTTAATCATTACCATCATAAAGCTCTTGGCAGTCAAAACACTCCCTCACACACAGGGCTTCCCAGTGCCTCTCCTCCTTGCCTGTCCTCTCTGAAGGGTTTGCAGCCACCCACTGCAGCACTCGGGTCACCTGAGCTACCCCAACACAGCTCCGTGCGCACCACAGACCTCCTTCTGCACAGCTTTCTTGGTTTCCATCTGAGGGCTGCCAGGAGGAAGGGGAGGTGTCCTTAGAGCAGCAGCACATCGTGACAGGTCTCACTGCCCCTGCCACAGTGGCGCCTGGGACACAGCTCTGCTGCAGCCCCCATGGCTCACACCCCCTCCTGCTCCACACAAGGTGGCATGGGGCCCATTATAAACTACTCTTGGTTGTACAGGAAGCCAAGAACTATGCTCACATGGCCTGGTAAAAAAGTGGCTTTATTTTCTTCTGATGCTCCTGAAATATGTTTAATTGAAAAGTATTGCAACAGAATTGTGCTCGGAGGTAATAAAGCAAGGAAGAGGCATTTCAGATGGTATTATGGCATGATTATGAGTCATTTTTCCCTCATCCGTTTTGCATGGTTTTTATATCAGACTTTTAGATACAGCTAAGCTGTATATTTTAATATATGTGTTAATGTACACAAACCTGTGAGCTGTAAGATGTGGAGAAAGTATTTTCCTAATAGAATAACTTGAAACAAATATTAAATTACCACACTTATTCTCAGTTTTTCATCCAAATTTTTCATCCATATAATGTAGCTTTTCTCCATTTCAAAGACAGGCAGATGTAGGCTCAAAGATTTCTGTAAGCAAAAAGACTCACAGAAGCCCAGGTGTCTTAAGCTTTTCTGCTTGGTCAATGCTTGACTGAAATGCTGTTTGTTTACTTCAAAAGGAGGTGAATAAGCTGACAATTTCTAGAAGGCTCACTTCAAAAGGGGAATCACAGGGGTCATAAATCATCTGAAAATTCCAGGTAACAGACTGACAAGTGGACTGGGCTAGACCATTTATTCATAATTTTTTTTTTAATATTTTACAGCTAAAAGATTTAAAAATAGTAAAAATAGTAAAAATAGTAAAAATAGTAAAAATAGTAAAAATAGTAAAATAGAAGATGCTTATTAGTACAGAATGATATAACCCCATTGTTTTTCCAGTCACAAATGTAGTTTCATTAATGTCTGGTTGCTAAATGGGGTGAATAGCATAGTAAATGAATGGCTTGACTTGATGATCTTAGAGAGCGTTTGTATGATTCTATGATTCCATTCGAGATTACTTTTTCTATCCATCAGTTGGCTTGTAGGTAGAGTGAGCTGTGTAGGAAGCAGCGTACCTGATGTTAGTACAGACAGCAATTTTGCCAGCATACCCTAAATCAGGTTCCTAAGGAGTACAACTTGTATCCCTGCAAGAACTTTTGCAACAGGACAGCTGAATGTGTGAAGCCCTTCTGTTGCCACAGCACTGCTGGTGAGGTGTGAGCGTTTTCCTGGGCTCCTTACCAAGGAAATGACCTGGCTAAGGCTTGCTGCTTTGGCCCACATCTCAAAACTGGAGTTGCAGAAAGAAGCGAGACTCAGCTGTCCTGCTCAGACACACTGCAGCATGGTTAGGCAAAGTAGGAAGTTAAGGACATTTTTTTCTCAGGAGTATGTAAATAAATTATTGTTAGTGCTCCTACTGAACTGTAAAAGCCCAGGTAGGTAACTTCATAATGTATGTCCCACTTGTAGCTACTTACTCGCTGGAGTAATAATACTGAGCATTTCCAAAATCATATGCAGTCTGTATAAACAACTCTGAAAATTGTCTTTGTAGTCCTCCTTTTTAGAGGTGACCAAACCTATGTGTTGTTGTTGTTCATTTAGCACAGTTTGAGGTTTTATATTTCATCTAGACAAGGTCCAGAAAGATCAGTTATCTCTTCTGTCATTAAAACCAGAGTCTGACTCTTTAGCAGTGTGGTGGTTTTGTTGTTGAACTCTGCAGTCTTAGAACAACACAAATAACTGAAAGTTCTCAAGTTGACTAAAAATGCCTACAAATCACACAGCTTTCAGATAACATGAGTTAGAATAAACTGAGTAATAAAATTTATGGCATGTTGTAATATTGCTTGAAAAATATTTTTTCATTTTTTAGTTGATAGAAGTGTGAGTTCTCCTGCTGCTGCCACACTGGAATGATGATTCTGGCACTGCTGGTTTCCTTTGCCCATTATAAAATGTATAATGATGCCTTAGGGCTGAGTAAACAACCAAGTAAGAAATTCCCATATTTGGTATATGGGAAGAGGATCAAAGATAATGGACATGAGTTGAAATGTGTGGTTCAGATTGGATTAAAAGAAAAACCTTTCCCTATGAGGACAGTAAATCAGTGGCAGAACTTATGCAGAGGCTGGGTGGTGTCTGTCCTCGCACACTTTCAAGCCCTGACTGGGAAAAGCCCTTTGCAAACCAACCTGACCTCAGATGTTGACCCTTCTTTGAGCAGAAGGATGGAATAGAGATCTCCTGATATCCTTTCCAGCCTGAATTATTTTGCATTTATGGGATCAGATACAAAAATAGTGAGAGAGGTTGCCACGATTTCATCAATAGGAGTCATTTGCTGCCAGCAAACACATTCCCTCTCCTTGCCAGGCTGGCAAGAAAATATTTAATTAGAGGTGCCTCACACTGTGCCCTGATGGACAGGTTATGGAGGTTTGATCCAGATGTGAAGTAAAACACTGCAGAACATGACCATTCTGTCATGAACAGACACACAATGTCCTTGTGAGTACAAGCGTGTCTTCGTCATCATTCTAAGAAACATGGAGGCAAGGGAAAGTTTCTGCAGAAATCAAAACTTGCAGAAAGTCAGACCTTGTTGAAACTTGGATTTGTGAATTATAATTTGGAGATGAAAATACAGGCCACCAAATCTAAGGAGCGGAGAAAGCCAGAAGTTCAGTCCAGGTAAGAGGTTAACTGCTGTGGTAAACAGAGTCTGAAGCCTTCAGGTCTTTTCAAAACCAAATAAATGGTGAAACAGATTGGAGTTCAAGGAGCCAGAGCTGCAGAAGAGCACCAAGGTGACCAATTCTGGATAAGGCAGTCACTTGGCTCATAAATACTGTGAAGTACAGAGAGCCACCATGGTTGCTCTCAAATTCAAGGTATAGTTACTATTCCAGTAAAATCCTTCAAACCACTCTGAGATAAGAGTAATGAGCCATTCATTCGCTGGGCACAGAGATACCACTCCACCTTTCAGGTAGCAGGACTTCCACTGCACATAGTGTAAATTTGATCCTAGAAAATGTGTGAACAGTGTGAATTTGCAGCTGAGCTCCTGCCATTCTCAGGCAGCTGGAGGGGCAGACACCTCCAGTTGTTTTTTTGCTGGAGGCCTTTTTGCTAAAGGCTTCATTAAATGCCCCAGCTTTTACTTCAGCTAATGCTGAATTGGGATGCTTTATGGGTGCCACTATAATGAAAAGTATTGTTGGTCAAAACACCCAGTGCTTTTCTCACAGCCATACATTTAAATCCAGATTAAATGAGGAATGTGAGGAATGCATCTGTGATAGATCAGTCTGTACTTGGTCAGTATAAGCTCTGGTGTGTTTTGGTAAAAATATGCTCTTATCACATGTTATCTTATATGGTTACAACCTGTAAGGAGAAAAATTAGATGAAAAAGCTGAGTTAATTTGTTAAAAAATAAAAAGTATTAAGATATTCTTTACTGTTTCTTTTTGTCAGATGTGCAATACCGCAAATAAAAATTGACATTTGGGAGTTTATTTATTTGGTTGGTGTTTTTAAGTACAATTTTACAACTTTTAAAAATATTACCCAGAACTTCTGAGCAATACTAAAAAGAACATGTCTCTCACAAAAATGTAACTATACTGTTACCACTTCAAAGAACACAGAAAACACACAGATTGCATCTCACTCTTAACTTGGGATCTAAACTAAATAAATTGTAATTTTTATATTGCAATAGGTTTGAAGTTCTAGTGTTCTTTATAAATATGTGACTTGAAATGATATTTCTCTTGGTCATCCTGAAGATGTTTAACAAGGTTGTTAAAGAACAAAATGAGATTTTAATTTATACAATCTATCTTTAAATTGCTGTTGTGTGGGAGTACAAATTCTGAACTTCTCCATTAGCAATTTACAGGGCAATGTAGACTCTGATATGCAGATTCAGAGTTATGACTTTACTAAAGGACCAAGCAGCAGAATCTGAACAGCTATGGAAAGCATTTATTTAAAAACAAATATTAGCCACAATGTGAAAAGAAAACATCCAGCAGTATGCATTCTCTGCTTAATTTAAGGTTTGAAACCAATTTATTTATTGTGATAATACAATGTTTCATGATATATAGTGGATTAAGAGAAAAGGACAACAAGACAGTAAGGACACTTATTGAAAGACATGTAAAAGCAAAAGGCACAGGGTTACATGTCCCTCCAAACAGCTGCTGTCCCAATGTCACAGCACTGACCTGAATGGACTTTCGCAACTTATCTGCAGTGATTTTTAGTCCACCACCTTGTTACTGCGTCAGGAAATGAGAATGGCAGTTATTCCTGAGTGCAAGCATTGGGTGAAATAATATCAATTATGAACTAAGCTGATCAACCAAGTCTTTCACACACAGTGGTTAACCTTGTGTCAGATGATAGTCAGGATAGATTCAAGATACTGAAGACCTCCACAACGTATAATTAACGTTGCTGCTTGGTTGATTTTTTCCCTCCCTTCTTTCTTTCTTTAGGTTCCTTGCCTTTCAAATGCCCCCCTTTTTTTTTCTTTTTCCCCCCAGGAGCAAGGAATTTCCTTTAAAATATGTCTTTTTCTGCCTTCGATAAAACATAACCAAATGCAGATAAGCAGTTAATTTCTTCTAGGCCAAGAAAAAGCACATGTGTATGTTTTTATCCACCTGTACTGAATTGCTCAGGAGCAACCTCCTGTGTTTCTGCCTGTGCCCATTCTCCATGGTCCTGTCACTGGGCACCCCGGAATGATCCTTGCTCTGTCCTCCTTGCAGCCTCCCTGAAGGTGTTTATATGCATTGGTGAGATGCCAAACTGAGGTCAGTTCCACAGGAAACTGTTCTCTGCAATGTGGGTCACCCTTCCCGAAGGCGCAGTCCTTCAGGTGCAGCCTGCTCCAGAGTCAGCAATTCTTACCAGGAAACCTGCTCCAGCATGGCATCATCCTTTCCTCACAGGTCTGCAGCTCCCTGCCAGGAGCCTGCTCTGGCACAGTTTTCCCACAGGTTGGCAGCCCTCCCTCAGGCCTTCCCCTGCTCCAGCATCCCTGGGCTGCCCCAGGGGCTTCTCCCCAGCCTCCACCATGGCTGCAGGGCAATCTCGGGCCTGTCCCTCCTGCTCCACTGCCCTGGCTGTCAGCAGAGCAGCTCCTCTCATGTGCACTTACCTCTCTCTTCTCTGGCTGCAACTACATCTGCACCATAACTTCTATTTTTCTTAGTCTTAAATATGTTGTCACAGAAATATAACCACCACTGCTGATGGGTTTGGCCTCAACCAGAGACGGATCCATCCTGGAGCCAGCTGGCACTGGCTCTGCCAGACATGGAGGAAACTTCCAGCATCTTCTCAAAGAAGCCACCCCTGTAGCACCCCACTAGCAAAACCTGGCCATGCAAACCCTCTTAGTGGAGGAGCTTGTCCTGCTCTGCATAATCCTTGAAGGAGAGGCTGGTGACAGCCATGCCCATTGCCTCTGGCAGCTCTCTGCTGCTCCAGGCCCCTGAGTGCTGCCTCTGTACTTCACTGGCAGCACAAAAATCAGGAAAGAGCCTTTAGACAACCCAGGAAAATCCTCAACAAAGCACTTCCATTCTTAATTGCCAGCTTGCATCTCTATGATTCTGCCTTTGTTTTTAAAATATCAGTTATGATTAAAGACAGACATTTACAAAACCAGAAGGAAAGCACAGCTTCAGAGTCCACAGCTGCACTGAAAATTCTGCAGTCAACATCTTGGAGGGGATTAGTAATTATTTTTCATGACAAGCCTGATGTTGACTTCACTACCCTTGTTCTTGATTCTCATGTGCAGTCTCTGACCCAAGATGCATTTCCCCAAGAAAGGCTGGAAATAAACTTGAAAATATGTTTTTGAGATTTAATAGTTTGAAGGGAAATATGTTTTTCATTTGGGAGAAAGTAGAATATTTTTTAAGGTTTTTTTTTTTTTTAAAGGGCTTAGTTTTCAAATCTGTTTCAAATTAGTTGTTCATAAAAATAACATTCAGAATAACTTTAAAATTCTGGAACTCTGCACTATTGCTGCTGGAGAGTTCTCTGAGTACGCATTTCTGAAAATGATGCAAATTCTGTAACGTGATCATAGAGTGTTCACAAGGACAGAACATTCGTGTGAATGATTGAGTGGGGCCAAAGGAGGAAATTTAACATCATTAACATAGACCGTTTAACTTGAATCTTCCCTACTGCTTGTCAAATATTATTCCACAGTTATGCATATTTTCCTTTGCATTTCTGCCCAAAACTTTCTTATAAAGGTGTTTTGGGTTTTTTTTTAAGGTGGAATTTCCCCTCAGCTGTGTAAGTGTTTTATAGTGGTGATCAATAAAGTGTGAGTACTCATCAGAGCTCTACATCTACTTCTAGAACGGCCCTACAAAATGGTGAAGCATACTTGTGGGTTAAAAAGGCAACACCAAGAGGACAATCATGAACAAAGCTCTTTTTTAACAGTGGCAGATACAAACCAAGAAGGCTTCCACTAAAAGCCACTTAAAATGCATTACTGACTTGCTAACAGCAAGCAACCATTGCCATCTGCAGAGGTGAGTGCTCTCTGGATTGTAACATGCAGCTGCTCTGTCTTCCATCTGCCCATGGTTTGAATACTTCAGTTCCAGCTGTTCAATAGAGGGAATTTCTAGTTTTAAGAACTAACCACAATCTCCCTGGATTAAAAAAAAAAAAAAAAAAAAAAAAGAGAAAACCCAAGTGTCATTAAAAACAAGGCAGCAGACTGAAGGAAGCAGACACTGTATGTTTATGGCTGTGTTATAACCTAGGAATGAAAGACTGATTGCAGCCTTTTGGTCGCAGAACAAAACTCCATTGAACCCAAAATAGTTTGGGATGACAATGACTGTGCAAGAAAAGCATGCCTGACATTTTACATGGAATATCTGGCAGGTACAAAGTGGGGTAACTACCTCTCCAGCCAAGAACTGGATTTTCATTAATCAGTATAAAATACAGCATAACTAAAGTAATCTGCTAAATCTAGGAAGGAATCTGTAATTTGGATCTCTTTTTAATTTTTTTAATTTATTTTTTAATGCACAATTACTTTTTCATGCTGGAATTGCTGGATTGCATGCTTCAGCATAAGTGGTAAAATACAAAGTGTTCTGTGAACACACACACAAGATACACAGACACACAGATGCACAGACACACATATGTCTATAAGAAAGAAGCTCTGTTCACCATTTAAAAGGGATCTTTTAACTTTCTTCTAACTTTAATCTTTTACTGCCTGTTCTTTGGCCACTGTTATGATAAATACCAGGAAAAAGAGAGATTTATTGGATGAAGGACAAAGGACTGAAGCTTAGTCTCTTCCAAATGAATGGGAGATGTGTTGGTGAACGGTCATGACTTTTTTCAGATATACTCTGAAGGCAGAAAGAGCAAAAGTAAATGATGATATAATTTGTGAGAGACACCATAGTGCAATGCTTTGAAAAAAATGAAAAAAGGAGAATTTTGAGTGAAGAAGATTCTGACCATATCTTTTCATAGTGATGAATTTATAAGTCATTTTGGTCAACGGGAAAGTTTGGTGGGGTTTTTTTTTTTGGTTTTAAGCCTATGAAGCTGGCAAAAAATTTGCAATTAATTCCAAACCCATCACTTCCACAACTTCCCATTTTTGTAGTACTTGTCCTGAAACACTCTAAAGGAAATGCTATAACATATTATACAGCATTAAGAGGTCCCTGAGCTGTGATAATTTAACTTTTTCCCTAGATATAGTTGGGTACATTAACTGATTCTTTCCTCCTCTATATGTTCCCCAAACACAAGTATTTATATTCCTGTCTGACCCAAACTCTGTCCCTTTTATGATTACTTTCAAGAACCCTGCTGGGTCCAGGTCTGAATGCAGAAATTTAAGGGATATTTGTTTTCTAATACAATCACAATTGTTGTAATATAGTGTACCCAGATCATCAACACTTTCAGCATCATTGGCAGTGTGAACCTGAATGGCTTTGTACCCAATCTAGAATGAATTTTCCTTGATTGAATTTATTAACTTAACATGGTGGTGAAAAAAAAAATCATCAAAATCCAGACATTTGAAAATAAGCTGACAGAACTGATTTAAATCAAACTGCTATCTTCTATTCCTGCTCTTCCAGAAGTGGTGAACTAGCAACAATTCATCCTCTGGTCTTGCATCCCAATGAAATTAAATTTAACCTTAAACTCTGCTTTATGGCCTAACTTAAGTTTGACTTAAATTCATGAAGTGTTGACTAAGGTAATGTAGCAGGTTTTCACTGGATTGCAAAGAATAATCAAATGCATGGCCCATAATAGAAAAAATGTAGTTTGCATTTTTAATTAAACAAATTCTCATGAATTTAAATTAAGCATACTGCATTTAGTTAATTGACTTGAATTGAAAGGCTGGTCTCTTGAACTATTGCTTGGAACAGCAATTAACACATTTGTGCAGTCACTAGTGTGAGTAAATGCTACTTCAGAAGTGAAGGTTTAAGAGTTGCCCTCACACTCATGTCTCTTAAACATCCCAAGCATTGCAAGTATATATAAATATATATATATATATGTGTGTGTGTTTATGCATGTGTGCGTGTGCTCTTGTACACACACACACTCTGATATATAAATCAGAATCACATTCACAAAATCTGCCAGTGTAATTAGGAGAGGTCTCATGTTGGTTTGAGCAAAGTACACACCTGATTTGGGTGTAATTTTGGTTGGTAGTTATCAACAACAAATCCTTTGATCTGTATTTTAACTTTCCTTCTGAAGTTTGATAATGCCTAAGGCTTTCTCCTCTGTCTGTTCTCCATCTCTCTCTCCAGGGAACACCTGCCAATTCTTTATTCCAGCTGGCAGAACTAGTCACTCTTAGTCAGAATGAAATGTTTTCCACTGTTTTCCAGACCAAAGTACCTGAGTTTGCAAGGAGCCTGGCCCATACTGTACTTCCCCCGAAATTTCTGACTCTATCTGTCTTCTTTAAGTAATTTACCATCGCTTCCTTACAAGAAAATTAGGCATTGCTCCATGCTCCAGCAAACCTCAGTTAATGGTGTCTCTGTAACGCTCGGGCACCAGAGTGGTAATGTCATGCAACAAAGCAAGCCCTGTTCTTGAGACTGGATACCCTTTGGGGTCTTCAGGGAACTCAGGACTTCAGGACATTCCCTGTTCCCTACATGCAGATACTGCTTTAAATATTCTGGCAATCAGGCAGCACAACCTGAAGGACTTATTTAGTTCATAGAAAAATACAAGGTCAAGGTCAAACCAAGTCCTAAACATTTAGTTATTTAATTGTTGGTTAATATGCAAGGTTTCTTCAAAATGTAAAGCCATAAATAGGCCTTTTTCTGTACTAGTGCTTAGTATTTTGGTACAAATATTTGTTTCATTGGAACTGATACCAACTACATCTGTGTCCTGGAAGTAACATGTACATGCTTTGAAAGGCTAAGTTAGAGAGAGCAACAGGTTCTGGGTTTAGTTACATGATTCACTAATTCTGATAATTTCAGACCCATTCCTGCTTTCTGGGTCTGGCTCTACAAAAGAAACCCTAACTTCCTGCAAAACCCATGGGAACCCTGATTGGAGAATCATTGTTCTGTTTTACTCCAACATAAGAATTAGGAGATAATCAATTGATTTGTCAGGGAGGCTATATAAAATGAGACAAAGCATTTTTCTCCATATAGTAAAAACTGACAAAATTTTTAAGAGCCAGTGATCAATGTACCTGAATTGAATTAAGATCCAGGAAGAGCACATGCAGGGTAAGAGTATCCAGCAAGCAAGACAATGTACCCACTCTTTTCTGCTTCTTCTTTTGCAAGTCCAAAGGACTTCACCTGAACTGTTACGCACTTAGTGGTACTATGGCTGCTTTTTCCAAGCGCACAACTGCAAAGGTGGGCATCATGAACTAGTATGGACTGGGACAAAATAAAGATAGTCAGCACCAGTGTCTTTTCCTTCCCTTCAACAGCAGCTCTTTGAGCCATTTACTGTTACTTATGGAGTTCTATTAACTTCACTGTGTTTCAAGACAGAAATTTGCTGTTTTTTCCCTCTAAAGACCCTGAATCATACAGCTTTTTCTCCTATAATATTCCTAAATTATTTTTCTGTCTGGTCTAAGAGAAAAACTTACTTCATTTTAGTCCATAACAAAGTCCCCTTGAATTTTAATAGATATAGAATTTCACTTTAATTTGTATATGCTTAACCTTTGCAGGGTACTTAACTCTAAACATGTAGGTAGCTTCAATGCACTAAAGGAAATGAATCTAACTGTCCAGGCCTTGCCATGATTTCCTTTCCTTTGCTATATTATCTAAGTGTTCTGCATATTTCAGATCACATCTTGCTGTAAAGTGTCCAGTGTCAGTCATCATTGCAGAGGAACTACAACAGGTTAAACCAAGAATTCACTCTGGAAATGTGAAGAACTTCAGGTTGTTAAATGTGGTTTGTATGGCAGCTGATGTGAGGTCCTTCCATTCCAAGCTGTCCTTATTTGGAAATTTTCCAGAAAACTTGGTTTCTTCTGTTATTTATGCATGCCTCATTTTGTTTATTAATAAAAACAATGAAAACAAAACTCTCATAAATTTGGAGGTTATGCATGAAAAACTAACCCACTGAATCCAGCTCCCAGAAAACTAAGCTGAAAATACAACCGACAGTTTGTGTCTTCTTAATGCATCAGCTAACAGACAGTGTCCCACTCTAACTTCCATTTTGTTAGATGGAAGTCAGCCACAAAAAAAATCACACATCATTTCTCATACCTAGTATGAGAAATAATAATCCACTTATAATCCACATTGCCCCCTTTATAGCTTTTTAAATCTTTCCAAGCTTTGTTATGCAGTTTCTTCCTCAGATTTATATGTTGATGAATATAACTCAAGAATAGGAATAGCACAAGTGACTGAAGAATTTGAAGGAAAGTAAAGCTGTCAATATGTTTTATCTTTTCACCCACGTGGTGAGTTTCTTTGTGATGCTTGTAGGACTTACCTATGTAAGTAATGGAGTGATGCAGATACCATTAATGGAAACTGCATATTCACAAAAGCCACAAGCATATACAACTGAATTTTGGGATTTGGATGTGTTTACAATGAGTTGCATGCATGATCTGGCTCCAGTTGCCAAGATGTCACCTGTACCCAGAATCTTGTTCACCTTCTAACCCCCTTCCTTCTTCAGGCGCTCCAGGCAATTCCAAACTAATTCATCACAGGACCAGGCAGCTCTCCAACACCTCTAGCAGGCCTGAGTCTGATGGATTTCCAGATCAGAGTCTTGCCAGTGTTGTGTGCTGTGCCCAGTGTTGGAATTGGATGGCTGAAGGACAGAAGTGAGAAGACTGGGAATTGCAGCCCACAGTTTCTCTGGTTCCTGTCAGAATTTGAAAGGACAATTTCAGAGTGATTTTCTGGTGACTTTTTTAGGCCTATTCATTGCAAGCCATGGAGTTTCTCAGCTGCTTTATAACAGTAAATTTTTGTTCTGCTGCTTTTACCTTTTCCTCAGCCACAACGGCGTGTTCTGCTCTGTCCACTTTGCAGGCCCATTTTAGGTTATTTGTATAACAGTAATACTTTGTAGGTCAGGACTCTATCAATTTTAGGGATTATAAATCAGAACAAAGATAGAAGTAAAGAGAAAAGGAATCAAAGGGAATTGTCAAAGATGAGGGGCAGTAAAAGGAGCAAACTTTTTCTCCATATCTATAATTGACTGCAGAACAAAGTCAGACTGGTTTTGGTAACCACAGGGTGTAACAATCAGGCTTGAGGTTAAACCTATTTTCCTGAGGACAGCAGGACAATCTACCTGAGTGTCACATTTGTAATAATGAAGTTTTAGAGGAGTGATAAAAGACGAAAAGATCACTGGAATGTTGGTATTGGATTCCCAGCCAGGCTGAGGGCCAGAACTGCAGGTGCAAAAAGATTTCCACTACATTGCAACAGTGCATTTTAGAAAGGGCAACGCTTTCCCCTAATAAGCTGCTTTCTATTGGGTGTTTCTCAGCATCCTAATGCTCTTGCCACTTTGACAAAGACCTAATATAAAAAACTTCTTGACTAATAATTTCAGTAAAGTGTTTTTTTTTTTTCAAAGATATTTTAGTTCAATATTAGCAGTTTGCTTAAACTGGTTCTTAACCTCTCTCGGTTTCTACCTCATTGTCTGGAGTCCATGTTAGGCTTCTGTGTTCCTAAATTTGGAAGCGTAATTGCATTTCCAAAACTCTTTCTGCCGCACAATGAGGCCAAACTACCCCCTTCTCTTCTCCCATGCAGGCTCTTGCCCTCTGACTCCTCTTAACAGATAAACCTTTGCTTCCAGTTTCCATCAGAGCTGCTGAGGGAAGCTGGCTAAGAAAAAGGAAACTGCAGAAACTAAAGCCAAACTAGAGAGTGCAGACTTGGAGCAGATCCTACCAACATAGCCTGTTACAGGCAGCAGACAGGTATAACTTTTCACAGGCAGTCACATACACAGAGCACAGAAAAGCAGGTTGCTTACCCATGCCACAAAACCAGGTCATTGGAAAGGAGATTAAGGGTAAAAGGGCTCAGAAGGATGTTTACACCTATCCACAGCCATTCTTGGTGGTTCCAGAAGGAATTTTAGGATGTGAATAGGTTCTCAAACGAGTTGCAGAGGATGGACTACAGACAGACTGTGGATAGTGGGCACATGTGGTTTTGAGGTAGCAGGGAGTGGAGAAAGACACGACAGCTCTAGCTGGAGTTTATATCTCTCTTCTCCACAGCTTTACAGGAAACTATCTGCAGAGGGTCCAGGTGAATAGAAATTACAAGTTAAATTAGAACCTAGGTGATGAAAAAATTTAAGTTAAGCTGCAGTAGAAATTTTGTATTACGTGACTTAATGATTGCAATAAATTTTCTGCTATGAGAATATAGAATGTTTATTCTTCTAAGAATAAAAACCTTCAGTACAACTATGACTTAGTGCAACCATTATTCTGCCATGGGTCCCTGAAAGAATCAGTGTTCATCCCCTCCTCCTTGTTGTAGAACAGCATTGTCCACTTCAGCCTCTTGGGGGCTTCATCAGCACAAGCTTCCCACCTTCCGCAGTCAGGTCTTTGGTGCCTAGCTTCATTCCACGGTGCCAAATCTCGACAAGTGGCGAATCCCTGACATTTCACTAGCTAGGACATATAGTCTACAGGTTAGAAGATGCACCAAAGGCAAAGGGAACCCCTTGCTCATACCTGGGCATGCGCCATGAGGGCCCGCTACCTGCACTGGACGCATATTTGTTATTCATGACCCCCCTCCTCCAACAGTTAAATCATTCTCTCCAGATAAAGTTACAAGGTTTAAACATTCAAGCTCTGATGCGTTTCAGTCTTAACAGCTGATGGGTGAAATCTGTGGAGGAGGTAGGCAGCTGAACAGACATGAGCAGTAGTAACTGTATTTTTAAGGCAAATGATCTGATCCTAATGCACTAAACTTAGAATTATTACCACAGCTTACCAGGGGTTTAAATATCAGGGCCTGTTTATGTCCCATATTTCTCCCTTCCAGCTGCTGAATTTTCCTGAAGCTGGCAGGCCTGCAAAGCATTCACAGAGATGTAGTAGCTGTTCAGGAATGGGCAGAGACATGCTAGCCAACTGCCTGCACTCAACAAATGGAAATCCTATACAGACCACAGAATAATGCAGTTTTATGAGGAGTTAAATACCGGTGGGTTTGAAAAACAAGGTTGGTTGCTTAAAACCTAGGCCTGACAGAGAAGGCTTTATCTTCTATTAGCCTGCACCACGAATGATTTCATACCATTTTAATCTCTCTTGCCACGGGCATTAACTCTGAGGAAGATACCTTCACACGCTGCAGGGTAGCAGCTTCTTTCCACGTGTTTCTCCGATTTTTTGGCTGTATACCCCTGTGCAGCGTTTGAGGGAGAGGCCCCGTGGAGCACCGCACCGCCCTGCGTCCCTCCATGGATCCGCTGTCCCTTCCCCGCACCCCCTCCCTGGTGCCCGCACGGCGGGACCCTCGGCAGAGCCTTTGTGCCGCCCGTCGGTCCCCGGCAGCGCCGCGGGCGCTCTGCCTCAGGGCGCGACCCCGCCGCCGCCAGCCCCGCGGGCCCTTCCGTGGCAGCCCCGCCCCGCGGCGCTCCCCGGCCCGGCCCGGCCCGGCCCTCCCGCAGCTGCGGCCCTGCCCGCGGCCCTGCCCGCGCCGCCCGCCCGCTCCCGGCGCTCCGCGGCCTCCCCGCCCACCGCCTTCTCCCCTCCCAGACGGGCACGGCCGAGGCGAACGGCGGGCGGGCGGCTGCCTCCGCCTCCTTCCCTTCTCCTCAGATGCCCTTTGCAGGGTTATTATTACAGTTCGTGGCTGCTCCCCGCCTGCCCCCCCCGCCGCCCGCCCCTCCGCGCTGCGCAGCGCGCTGGCCGCGCTCCCCGCCCGGCCGGGCTGGCCGCCGCCCAGGGGTGCAGGATCCCCGCGGCCCGGAGCCAGCGCGCCCCGCTCCCCGCAGCATCGCCCCGCTCCCCGCAGCATCGCCCCGCTCCACCGCCCCGCTCCATCGCCCCGCTCCACCGCCCCGCTCCCCGCAGCATCGCCCCGCTCCATCGCCCCGCTCCCCGCAGCCGCGCTGCCCCGGCGGGCTCGGCCGGCGGCGGGGCGGGCGCTGCCCTGGGGCTCCCAGACAGCGGGGGGAACGCGCGGCTGCGGATTATTGCAGACTAAGCAGTCTGGCGCTGCAGCATCGTGCGGGGGGAGGCGGGCGGGCCGGGGGAGTGCGTGTGCCTGTGTGCGTGTGTGTGTGCGTGTGTGTGTGTGCGTGTGTAAAGGGGGGATGGAGCTGGCAGCTGGCCAGCTACCATCAGAATTAGCTCATTGTTCAATATAACCAGCGCTGGCAAGCAAAACCCAGCCTGAGAGAGGGAGCGGGCGGAGGGGGGGGGGGGGGGGGGGAGAGAGAGAGACTTTCCCCTAGCCACCCCCACCCCTTTTTTCTTTTTTTTTCTCCGAGGCTGCACTTTGGAAGAGGTGCAGTCATTCTTACCCACACCCCCTACCCTCTCTCTCCACTCCCCCAACTATAAATTCCCTTCTGTACCATGCTGCCCTTTTGTAATCCACATTTGTGTTTCAGATCATGTAGAAAGGACAGAAAGTGAGCAGGGAGCGGGGGCTTTTGTCTGTAAGTATATACAATTCCAATCCACAGAATTTAATATTTTTTAGTTAATCCCCTTTCTCTCTCTCTTCCTCCCTTTCTCCCCTTTCTGCTTTCTTCTCTTTGTTTCTTTTAATTTCTTTTTGATTTCTTTCTGTCCTTAGCCGGACTTTGCTGCAGCTTGGCTTTCCCCTCTCGGTGCACATTTCTAAACAGGCTTTTTAAAGGAAAATGAGAAAACGTGCAGTATATGTGTCTAACTCTTTGTCTTTGTGCTTTAAGGCTGGATTTCTAGGTTGAGGATTTTTCTGCACACATGCAAGGGGAGATGAGAAGTGATTTTCTAAAATGTTTTCCTTTTTCTGGGTTTTGCACTATGCAAACATCAAAATGCATTTTTGAACCTAATGCACTTGGCTTTGTTAGCATGCGTGCAAGGCTCTAGGACAGGTTTATCATCTCCTTTCTTCTCCCTTGTAAAACGAATCTCCCTCTTCTCCGCCCTGACACTGGATTCCTCTCAGGCTGCTGGGGTTTATTTTTAGAAAGCAGTCATTCTTGCAACAGCCTTCTGCATTTTTGCATGTGCAGCAGTTAAATTTTGGGTGGTTCTTTTGAGAAAAAAAAAAGGCAACAAAACAACAAAGCCAAAACAAACCATGTTTTGCTGAACATTAGTGGCATGCTACTTTTTTCAAACATTTCTGTGTATATTTATGGGTATATGAATTTGCAGTTTTAAATCCAATATGTATGTGTGTGTTTGTGTAAACATATGACTCATACCTAATTATATTTCATACATACATGCTATAGGTGAGAAATATGTAATCAATAGAAGAGAACTTTTAATTTTTGTTTCTATAAAGAAAGCTGATAAAGGAGATATGCTACAAATTCAGTCCATTAAGACCGTGATAATTTGAGGTAAATGAGGTAGGACCTACTCTTCTTTTTTTTTTCTCTCCCTCTTTCAAATAGGGGGTGTGTGTGGAATAGAGAGGGAGAAAACTGGAGGTTATGTAATGCAGTGCCATTTCCAAAAATACCTACTCTCTGGGCTGTTACATTGTGTTATACTTGTTTCTTGATTGCAAAAACCCACACTTAGTAGTATGCCTGGGAACAATGGACCACAAATTACAGTAAACATAGACTGACAGGTTTTTGTCCTCTTGACTGATTTTTACCTGTGTTAACCATTACGTATGGGACTCTTCAGAAATATACCCAGTGCTAAGAATAGCATAGGGTTCTGCAAATCCAGGTACCAGGGATTCCTTTGTCCTATATTTAAGCCTACAGACCACTGAAGTGCACATGCATGATATATAAGCATATATGTGGTTAGAATAATTTGCATGACTTTAATCTTAATCACTGAAGCTTATACTTGGTTCACCCACTGTTATGCTGGCAAAAAAATACCTTTTAACTATTGCGACTGTTGGATTACTTTTTTTTCATTTTTAATTTTTTAAAATTGTTTTCAGATTGTTCTCCTTGTGCTACTTGAGAGAAACTGCAATCCCAAGACTTAACAGAACCTAAAAATGGTAAGAATTAGTTGCTTTAGCAGAGTATCAATAATTTTGTCTGTCATTACAAACCTTATTTCCCTCTTCCCAATACTCATTTATAAATAGGACCTTTATACGACATAGTTTTTGAGGCTATGGGGACTTGCCATACAATAACTGATGTACTCTGAAAAGCTCCTTATGTTGGATCTTTTATATTCTTGCAGTTTTTGAATAAAAATCTAAAATCAGTCTCTGTGCAGTAAGGCTTATTTAATTGAAACAAGAAATATTTAAGTTATTGTGAAAAATACACATCATAACATATGTAGCAATGCATGCAGACAAAGCAATATCCAGTAATGCCAACACTGACACCTTTCTCCCAAAAAGAAGAAATAGGTCATTGCACTTTGTAAGTGAAAAAGATTTAATGTTAGTCTGTCAGGGAAGTACATAAGGTGCAACCTAAATTTTCTTATTAGGTTAACCTTCTGAAAACACCACCATTCTTTGTGACACAGATCTGTTCTAGAAAAAAATGTTTAGGCCTCAAACCTGGCTGAACTTACAGGCACTTGTTTGGAATGTCTTTAATGAACAACAATCTCTTTCCTTCAGTGCTAATTGTGTTTCTGTTTTTATTGATTAAAGCCCATTTTTTATGTTCTGAGATACCATGGCTGACAAACTCCCAATTTTAAGGATATGCATGTAAAAATGGTATTTTCTGAGAAGGACTGTCTCAGACTCAGGAGGACAAAGGTAACAGTATTTTTTTTGAAAAAGTGCTCAAAGTAGGCAGGTTTTGTTCAGACAGTTTTTCATTCTATAGCATTCTTAGCTGAGGATGCAACTATCACAGTCATATCTAAATACATGTACTGGCAAAAAAGTGATACATTTTGGATGCTACAGGAAAAAATCGTGATCAATGATGTTAATGTTAATTAGTATTGAGCAATGCTTTAAGTAGCATTGCATAGGATGTACATTAGCACAGAATATTTTTCCCAGTGTGAGGTTCTGAGGGACATACTCTTATGAAGATTGGGCTAATTGCATTAATATTATCCCTGTCTGGTTCTTTGGGGTTGTTTTGGTATGGGGGAGGAGTGATAATAAAAGAATTATTAAAATAAGCAAATACGTACTCTGTTATAAAGGCTTCGTTTTTGTTTTTGGCTCCTTGTTTTATATTGTTTCTATCTGCAAAAATAAACTGGCAAATTCTGGAGTTTTAGTCTATTCTGGAACCTACTTTCATCAAAGTGCTTTGCTCATCTGTGTATAAGTGAATAGATGGGGGTGGGGAATTAAAAGGGAAATGATTCACTTCAACTGTGAATAGAAATCATGCTAAAATACATGTTGTTCACACACTGTGGAATATTGGATAAGGCAACTGTTTTCCTACCAACACCAAGGTGACAATCAGCCCACATTTTAGATGTTATGCAGGCTGCTCTGTGCAATGTATGCCTATTATGGAACAAAAGATTATTTTAAGTTTAGTTAGGCATAAAATAGCCAATGATTTCTACCAGCAGATGGTTCTATAAATCTAACAAGGTTCCTGTAGTAGTCAGTTTTATGGAGCCAGTCTCTGGGCCAGAACATAAAATACAACTTAAAGCTATCCAAATGCAAAAAATAAAATATTGTTACCCACCTGTCTAGTCCCATTGTTTACTTTGCAGTGTAACATAAATACAAACCTCATTTAGCTGTTTTTAAAAGTTCCCCTCCTTTTTTGTGATAAAAATTAAAATGTACTATTAGGTTTTACCCCAGGTTGCAAGGATGTTTAAGATGTGATACTTGGCAGAATCTCTTCTTCTACCACCACCCTTTTCCCCCCCTGCTTTTCACTTCTGGCACACTAACACCAAATGTAATTCTAAGTCAGACCAGTGACATACTTTCCTTGCAGTAGTGGACACACTTGTCTGTGGCATATTTCTTCTTGTATTAACTGCAAGTATCTCTCTAACCATTCTAATTTACAGGAAATACTCTTCTTTGCATATCAACACTTTCTACACACTGAAATACATGATGATGAAAGTGTTTACATTGTTTTAATATCACAGTATATGCAAAGGCTCTACCCTGCTCTCACTGGTCAGTTAAAATGTAGCAGTTGTGTTTCAGCAGACAGATAGATGTTAAAAAATGGGGGAAAATGGTCTTCTTATTCCTTTGCCAGTCTGAAAGTTCATTAATTATTTAGCCAAGCTTACGGTAAGATTTGAAATGACTAGAATAAACTTGTTCAGTGAGAACAAATGAGTTCTTGGTTTAACTTCACTGTCTTGCCCGCTTAGTTTCTTAATTTTCTTTTCTCATAAAATGTTTCTTAAACATTTTAAACAGTAAAAACAAGTTATTTAACACATTAGTTTTCAATGCTGCTTCTCCTTTTCCTGGACTTGAAATTAGAATTACCTGATTAATTAATCATTCTTTCTTACACCTGTTTTATAATAATATCCTCAATTTTAAAAGGAACAGAAAAGCAGAAGAGTGCACTTTCTATTATTCTTATAATTTTAACTCATGGACATTTTAAGCCATTTTACATAAGAACATTTGCCAGTTGAAGATCTGTCCTTACTTTTGCATCATGCATTTCCTTTAAGTGTCTACCTGAAGGAGGAAAGAAGCTTTTATATTTATGTACAATGTACAAAATCCTGCGGTGACTTAAGTGGTCTTTTAATTTGAAATGCTAGAACTTCTATATACTACCTTTGTGGCAAGTGCTGAGTGTTATGAAATATAAACTAAAATTTTACTTCATATTAACTAAAATTTTGACTAACAAGGGCTAAAAAACTGTTCTAACTAAAAAAGAATTTTAAAAAAAGGAATTTGTTTTAAATTGCTTTCTGCTGCTTCCAATCATTGAAAGTTATCTAATAATTTAAATAAAGAAACATGTTAGAAGAGTGGGAGTAGGGAAGGCCTAATTCCAGTGTTCTGTGATCTCAAAGAAGGCTCCTACCAAAACCAGGAAAGGGTTGGGTTTTGTGTTGTTTGTTTTTGTTATGGCAAATATTAGTTTTTAAATAAAGAAATCAGAACATCATTTTAGACAGTTAGAAAAATAGTCTGTTTATTTGCTTTCAAAGCACTCAGGTGTGTCCTTTTCTCCTTCTTGTGGATTTTAAATTAAGTTCTGGGAGCTCACAGTGATGGTGCTTAAAGAATTTAAACTAACAATGCTAATAAATGTGTATATCAGTAAACAGATCCTAAAGAACTAAATTTTGACTTTTCTGAAAGTAAACAGAAGATAATGTAGAGCCAATCATTCATTTTCTCCTGACTTACCACAATGAGATGGCCTTCTTGTCAGCATTTCTTACTGGTGGGGAGTCTCTGGGCTGGCTGTTGTACAGTATAGCTGTGTCATCGCAGAGCAAAAAGGCTCTGGAAGTAGGTTACTTGGGCTGAATGCTTCCTGTCCTGCATCCTTGCCTGAACTGCATAATTTCTGAGGTTATTCTGTCATATTTTGTTACATTCCCTGCATTTTATAGTCTTACTTGGAGGAAAAGAGAAATAGGGGATGATGACCTTTAGGGGTGGGAACAGTTTGGAGAAAAGCCCTTCTTTTTTAAGTCAGAGGGAAAGAAAAGACATCCTGCATTTGGTTGAAGAGAAAAGAATCACCATCCCATTTAGTTTTTTGTTTGTGTGGTTTTTTTTCTTCTAGTTTGTAGAGAAAATTATAATATCATTTACATTAAGTGAAGATATTTCTGAAAAAAAATTTGTGTTTAAAATTTCATACCAGTTTAACCATTACTAACCTTTTTCCAGGGAGTTACATGCAGGTGTCTTTACACATGCTGTAATTTTCTGTGCCCCTGGCTGAAACAGCTTTTCATAATTTTAGGATTATTTGTGGAGAATGGAGTCTAGAATTGGTCTGGCAGAGGCAGACATTATTTGGAAGCTTTTATGTTCTCTGAGGAAAATAAAAAAAAAGGCAAAATAAAAAAAAAGGAAAAAAAAAAAGGCAAAAAAAAAAAGGCAAAAAAAAAAAGGCAAAAAAAAAAAAAAAAAGCAAGGTAATGAAATGAGACATTATGCCCAGCCTATTACTAGGTGCACATTGGATAAAAGCAGCTCATGGTCTGGCATGAGGAAACTCATACCTGGTTGATTATTACCAAGCCTGGTACTGGAACTGGAATTGGAGTCTCCTTTATGGTAAGTCAGAGCCACACAGAACCTGCAGGACTGTCAGACCCCCTTCTGTTCATGTATAGCATGGCCAGAATTTGGTCAAGAGAAGTAATTGTGAGGGATGGAAACGAAATAGTTTTGGCCATCTGAATGTGTATATTGTGCTTTTTTTATTATGCTTATGTAATGCACATGTTCTACATTGTGTGTAGTTTGCACAGTGCTACTTGATTGCTGAAAATTCTGGGAAAATTAATGCTTTTCCAGCTTTCAAAGTTTATAAGCAGAAATACAAACCAGTTTTTGCAATACTTCTGTCAAGCCACCTGTTCAGCTGAGCAGAAAACAAACCTTTGCTTGATTATGGGAAGAAAAGCAGAGTTTTTTAAAAAAGTAATTTTTGCATGAAGCTATAGATACTGTGAATATTTCAGTGGTAGAGCTCATATGCACACGAAAAGACAAAAGCTTTTTATATAGTTGTTTCTACTCAGTCAGAACCATGCTCTGGATGCTAAAATTTTGCTATTCTGCCCCAGCATACTCTTATCTGAACCAAACTGTGTTGACACATGGAATGGGAGGTTTATGTAACACTAAGTCCAGGAAAAATCTTTACTAATTTTTTTCTCAAAGGTTGAAATTTTGGAGGATCAGGAATAAGAATATAACACTACAGATATAACATTGTTTTTTTAAGGCTTGGGATCTAATGCCATCACTAACAATATTTTTACTTTTTTTCTGACTTTGCTCTGCTGCTTCATAACTGAATTCTGATGCTTGTATATGCTGAAGAGATGGGGAAAGGAGGACACTTAATAGTTCTAGAACAACTTTATAAACATAATTCAGTTGGCATCATTGACAGGGACAGGATATTTTAATAAAAATAGTTTTATCTATTTGCATTTTGGTTTTATTTCAAATATTTATTCACCTCATTAAACCATATTAATTGAGGGCACAATCTTCAAAGGTGAAAAAAAATTATTTCCAAATGTTAATGTAGAATGATAATATGAATCACTGTTTGAGTGTCACATGCAATTCTGTTTGGACTTCTGGTCTGGCAAATTCATAGTAGCAGTACTGAATGAATCCTTGTGTACCAGTTGCTGGGAGGATTCCTGATGTTTCCTTCTGTAAATACTGCATTAAAATAAACAAACAAGTAAAAACAAGCCACCCTCAGGATTTTCTTATCCTGCAGGAAGAAGTGTCTCTGGAATAATTTTGTAAACAGTAACCTGATTATCTCTACTAGCTCGGCATACTTAGGTGGGAGCAAGTTAAAAAAAGTTCTAAGAAATCCGTGAGTCATTGCTGGAGGTGGTAAAAGCCTTGGCTTAATATACACATTATCAGAAAGAACCCCTGGCCTCTTGCAGCACTGGTGGTTTAGAAGGCACACATCGACACCTCATAGCTACCTTAGAAAGGTCAAGTTAGAGAGGAACAAATCTTCCTCTTTGCTTTAAAATGACTGTGATTTATCTCTGATAAATCTCCATCATAAAAGAGTATGAATTTACACAACTCCTTAGATGAGTCCCAGAACCCACAGATATTTTATTACTTTTAGCCTCCAGAACATACATGGTACATTTTGTGTTTTTGTGTCTGGAGTAGCACTTAGCTGCGTTACTATCTGTCCAGTAGAGGCTGGTAATAGGGAGGCTTCAGGTAAATGTACCACAGTGCTTTCAAGCACTTGTTAACAACAAGCTGCCCTCATTACATCTCTTTTAATAAGAGGCAAGCAAGGACTGGCTCTACAAGGTAGTTCTCTCTCCCATTTCCAAGAGTATGGCTGGGCTTTTTAATACTTGCCTGCAAAATGCTGCTTGGGCAAGGGGCTGGCACCTCCTGAGGGGAAAGAAGGGCTCTGCACTTGGGGAGCTGTCTCCCTGGTTGGATTTCTACTAATCTTTTTGGTGTGTGGGAGAAAAGCTGTTGTAGTCCAAAGCAGTCGCTTGAGCCTTTGGGAAGTTACAGCCTTCGGGCCATTATTTAGAAAACATATAGGAAATTTTAAGGAATAAACACTTATTTTGGGAGTCTGCTTGGTGTATACATTTTGTATACCCCAAGAGTGGAGGGCCAGGTCTGGGAGGGCACACAGGAGAGATATTATTCTGGTCTATCTCTGTTCCTATTCATAACAGTTCTCTACTGGCCACTGTTCTTGCTGGAATTTCCCTCAAGATCAAAACTTGATTAAATTAGGACATTGGACTAAATAGACTTTTTGGTCAGCTTCTGACCATGATCCTTTTCTTCCTCCTCTGTAGCTCAAGTAATTTGTCCATGTTATGTATGAAACTACTGAAAAACTACTAGGCATCCTTTGGTTCAGAATTTTTGTTGCCAATTTTTGTGCATCCACATCAGTTTGTAACAAAAGACTTGCTTATGTATCTTGCTCTGCAGTTACCATTAGATGTAGGTGCAAATAGTAACTAATTAAGCTCTACCTTATTGCACTTGAAGAGCAAATTACAAACTCCTCTGTAATTAACTGAGAACTAGAGTATTATTTCAATTCTCAGCCTTGTTGTTGTTTTTCTGTGTGTTGCATGTTAAGTAAAAAAAAAATACTGTGGTATAGAGGCAAACAAAATAAATATGTGGGGTTGTACTGGGTTCTGAGTTAGGTTTTCTGGATGGCTGATTTTGTTATTTTGATTTCTCTGATGTTTTGCAGTTTTGGAGAACATAGACAGAAATTTACTGGAGGAATGAAGTAATTTGCAGCCTTTTTATTACTTGATGGAACTTTCCACCTAATATGCATTTGTTTTTTATTTTTTCTGAAATAAATGTATTCTTTCTTTTTCAAGGAGTACAATATTCTGGTAATAGTTTACTCAGTAAAATTCATTAATTCAGTAAGAAGTTGGAGGAGCATTTATGACTTTGTTCACTTATTACTGCTTAGTTTTTTTTCCTCTTAGTCTTTGTATGCATGGTAAATAGTAACAATATTTTGCAATGATTTTTGTATATTAACAAAGTAAAAAAGCAGCATGACACTTGTAACACACAAATGGGATTTATCCTTACTGGTGCAGAAAAGTGAAAATTTATTCCTAAAAACTGCATCACATTCAGGTGGTGTGGAGTGGATTCCTCCTCAGGGAAAGTTGGAACGTCTTTTCTAGAACTAACCTCATTCAATTACCTATGTTAGAATACAGCTAAAATTTGTAGAGGGGTTCTTACTGAATAAAAAGTGTGCAGAAGTCTTATTTGTAAATACACATATAAAACATGCAGCCTGTATATGGATGAGGACAGGAATGAGTCCCTTGAAGAAGCTGATGCAGATAAGCCAGGATAGGAGACTGCATAGGAGCAGATGCTTCAGTGTAACCTCAAGAACAGATGCTTTAAGAACAACAAAGGAAACAACAGATGACAAGGGGTTTATAGGAGAAGCTTTTCAAGGTCACTTCCTTATGCTGTGTAGGGAAGGAGCAAATGACATCCTATTCTGTGAAATCTACAGAAATTGCAGAAGAGATGCAAAAGGACTACAAAAATCACCAAATATCTAATAAATAAACTTTGTAATTCATTTGCAGTGTGGAGAGGGGGGCGCAAGGAAAAGCATACTTGTCTCATTTAGGCCTTTTCATCTCTATGTGGTTGTGAGTTTGAGTCATCAGAAGGGGAGGAATAAAAAGCAGCAGTAATATCTTCCCCATGAAAAGGCAAAGACATCAAAAGATGCTGATGCAGAGAAGTCAAAGGCAAATTCAGGTGTACAGCTGTCTTGCCATGTTCTGCTGATATACTGCCAAGTATTAATTATCATTGCAATGGCAGATAAAGTCTCACAGAGGTGTGCCACTTGGAGCAATCCCAGCTGCAGAATCATGATGTAACTCTTCATCAGTTCTCTCAAACCATTTATCTAACCTTTACTTTGTGGAACTAACAAGTGAAATAAATGTAAATTATTGGTTTTCCCCACTGTTTTTTTTTTTTTTTTTTGATGTTCATGGCACCGATGTGAAAACCAGGGATGACAAAATCTGCTGCCCTGACAGGATACTGAAATCATGAAGTCAGGTTATTTGGGATGACTGTCGCTCCACCTCAGGCAGAGGCTCAGACTCGTGATACAGAGACTCTCAAAAATGCAAACAAGTTCACAAAATTGTTAAGCCTCACATCTGCTAAATCACACATTCACAGCATTTTAGAATTATTAAGCTAAGGTAATGAAGTTGCACTTTAACTTGGGCAAGTTGGTTTCTGCTGTTTCTGTAGGGAAATCTTCCTCAGCGAGCCTGTTATAGAATCAGACTATCACAACAGCAGCCTCCCATTTCATCAAAAGTACAGCTTCTTAAATATAACAAAGGCTCATCAAAACTTCAAGGACTCACTAAAATAAGGAGTAATGATGAGTAATCTTGATGTAGCTTTGTCCTTGCCCTCTCCAGAAGATCTAGAAAATAAAAGCTGTGACTGATAGAATACTTCTGTCCAACTAAACTCTCAAAAAGCAGCAACCATTCAGCAGATAGTTGCTGTATTTATTAAATCTTGTGGGCTAGGTTAGGAACACAGTGGATATTTGTATTTTGTACTTTCATAATGTTCCCCTCATAGTCTTAAAAATAAATTGCTGAGAATGGGAGCGTTAGTTTATCCCTTGCACTGAAGCAAAGGCTTTGATCCTAGCACAAGCTTTCCCTCCTGTTTGGTTTAAAAAGAATTAGTGAGGTTTTCATTCACAAAATTATTTATTTAGTGTTTGAGCAGTGGTGCAGTAAGATTGTTTATGCATTTGGATTGTGATTGTTGGATGTTGGTTAGAAAGAAAATGTTTTACTGCAGTGGGAGGCATTTGGGGGAATTGAGAAGTGCATGGTAGGATGTGCTGTGAAACATACATCTACAGCTCAAACTAGCTGGCAACTAAGAAATTTTAAAGAAATGTGGGTACAGAAATGAGAAGCAGTGTTCCTTTTTGCTTATACAGCCCACTCTCAGGAGGAGGGTGGCCTCTCTCCCTTTCTCTTCTGGATTAGGCACAGAGGGCACTCAGTCCTCACAGCTGTGTCTGCTATTACACTGCTAATCCATATAGTAAATATTTTTCTTATATTTTTTTTTCCTTTCCGAGGCAGGATTATTGGACATGGTCTCCTTTTATTTGAAATGAGGATCTATAGCACTTGTCCTCATTTCCTTTTTGTTTTCACTTCCCCCTGCCTCAAAATTGGTTTATAAGACAAAGAGGTTACCTGAAGCTTCTCTAAAAGGTGGTTGCTGATTTCCTCAGAGCAGTTGCTCTTCAATAAACTTTTAGTTAAGAAATCAAGAGTGCAGTTGAATACCACTCTATATCCTGAATAAGACTTGATGGCAAAAATTCAGTTGTGGTTCACATGGGGGAAAAAAAACTTGGAAAAAATAATTACAAGGTTTTCTCAATTGTTTCTTAACTATAAAAAACATGGGAATGCTTAATAGGAGTATACTCATTTTAGTAAGTTTAGCATGCCATAAATCTGGGGGCTTTTTGCTCTTGATGGATTTATGTGAATGTTTGAAAGATGCTCTTAGTGAATAGGAATGAAGAGTGGGTACCAAATCAATTTTTAGCATTTTGATGTGACTATTAGAGTATGCTAAGTTCAGCTCTGTTAAAATTATTTTATGTAACTGTTTTAAGGCTTGACAAAAGACTGTACTCCCCTACCTTTTTTCTTTAAGAAAGCATGGCTTAAAATGAAAAAAAATCCAGGAATTAGAATTTTGAAATGTCGGTAAAACAGAGCAAGAGCAAAAGAGTTTCTCAGTCTGTTGGCCAAAGGAGTAAAGTAGACTGCTGTTTTTTAATCCTCCTGGTTTGAAAAAACCCAAGTTGCAACAACCAAAAAAACTATCAGTACCTCTGGAATCGGAGAGATCTGGTAAACAGACTAGGCATTTATTTGCCTCCACTTTTGCTCTTCTGTAATATTAAATTGCATTTTTTGTATCTTTTCAGGAGGCTGGAAGCCACAAAATTGAAAACATACTCATAGACAACCCATAATTCCCAGTTTTCAAGTTGGCCTCAATGTTTAAGGCAGAATTGCATGTTGTTGTGTCTCAGGTAGCTCTTCCCACATCTGATGGTTCATGGATGAAGCTTCCTGGCTTAACTGCCTGGCTAATGAGGATCAAACAGTGAGGCTATCAATGTGAGTCAGCATTATGCAGACTTGCAGAAACTGTGCTTTTCAATCCACCCTAAAGCTCAGTAATTCTGTTCTGAGTCCTGAAACTTTGGTTATTTAAGCTAAGCCTGCACTTGCATAACAGTCACACAGGAAGTACTAAGAAATGAAAATTTGGTGAGTTTCAATGGAAGCATTTATTTAGAAGTGTTTGCTTCATGCTAACAGCTGGAATGTTGTAACCCTTGCATCCTACTCTGTAATGGAGCATTGCTTTCCTCTCTCATAGCTCCTCTTGCAAGATTTATATCAGTACTTTTGAGCTGCTGTAACTGAATTAATGTTCTATGTGTTTTTCTAATACCCTAGTTATCAGTATATTTGAACTTCTAAGTAGCTTCTGCATTTATGAAGCACAGCAAGATGCCATGATATTTTTTTTCTTTTTCTCCTTATGGTGAATTGCAGTGAATATAAAGTGGATTTCTCTACACCAGCATCCTTTTTTCCATTTCAGAATCTTCCTCCACTTGGCCAGATTCCAACCCATGATTCTCCAGCCTTTCAGCATTGCTCCCAAGGCAAATACCTAAAATCCTTTGTCCATTCAGGGCTCTGGTACAGTCATAGCAGAACAGTAACTTCATGTGAAATAGGTCCATGTGATTATGATCTGCCAGTATGGGCCACAGTATTTGTTTTTGAAGAAGAAAAAAGGATATTATTGATTTTTTTTTTAACTGAGAATTACTATGAAAGATTGTTTGGGGATTATGTGGGGTATTCTGCAGGTGGTGGTAGGTTTTGGGGTTTGTTTTTTTAAATCCTGGAGCATAGTTGTGAGCTCATCTTACACTTCACACCTTTTCCCTCCTGCCTCATTCCCCAAATCCACCCACAAAGTGCAATTCCTCCAAGTTTTTATGAATTTAATTTGAGGAATCCTTTATTTTTCATCTAACTTCTGGTGTTTATTTTATTCCAGTTAGGTTGTTAATAGGGATAACACAGCTCTAACCTAAATACATCTCAGACTCCATGGAAAATATAGAAGTTTGTATTCATGATAATGACTAATTCAGCATTCTGATGCTTATGTGATCCTCCCATATACATTTTGTATACTTTGCTGGTGTGAACAGCATGTCCTGTGGTAGAGCTGAACTCCTACTGCTATTTCCCACCACAGAAAGTATGACTACACAATAAAATCAAGACATAACTGCAGAATGAATAACAAGTGATTATAAATAGCAACAGAAAAGCTCAGAGGTTACTTGGTATCTTTCGGACAAGTGTTCAAATATTCAGAGTGAGCATTAACTGAATTCACAGAGTGCCCTGTGCTACACATTGGTTATTTTATGTCAAAGACACCCAAAGAGCTGAACTGACTTGTCTGAGACCTCAGATACGAAAAAAATCTGTTGCTTTAATCCGTAGAAAGTACTGTTTGTACTGCAGAAAAGCACAGGGGAGTGTACAAAGCAGGCACTGCCTTGAGCTCTGTGTTTTATATTTCTCTCCTCTGTGTTTTTGTCCTCTGCATTATAGAAGAGCTCAGTATTTTCTATTGGGAAGAGGATTTAAATACTCTTCCAATATTTTCTCCAGGATAGAACTAGTCCAGTTGTGACAGCTAATAGTCAACATGCACCTCTCCAGAAATGAAAACTTTTCTCATGTTTCAATATATATGCACTGGAGCAAGACAATGTGTAAAACTGGCCCAGCACTTACTTAACTGGCTATTAAAGTTTTGATTTCCAGAGTGCAAACAAATCGGAATGGTGTAATTTATAGTGGCTAGCTCAAAGCACTGACAATTTGACATCCTGGCATCATGCAGAAAGAGTTCAATTCACCCAACTCCAAGAGCCCAGGAGAAAAACACAGCTAGAAAATAAATTCAAGAATTTCAACATTGTATGTAACTTGTACCTGACCACTTTGGTGTTTCTGAGTCTGAGATTAAGAGATATTCTGATCATCTTGAACCTGAGAGGCATCATTTTGATATTTATTCACTTTAACCTCTACTGTAGTCCGTGCCCAGCTTTGGATCTTGCCCAATTTACATTGAAAAATTTTCCCGTGGACATTGTGGGACAGCACCTTAACTATTGAAGCCTGCTGCCAGCTACTTTATTGTATGTGTTTTATAATGTGTTGGAATTTCTTTAATGTGGAAAATGCAGGGAGCTAACATGGAATTCTAATTTTTTCAATGATCTTACAAAGTTATGCATTCTAGTTCGCCAGTCATTGCGAAAAGATATCAAAGGTGTGGTGCTCTTGTCACCTACAGTCATCAGCAAAGATAATGAACTTCATTAAGCAGCCTTTTGCCAGTGACCTGTGGCAAAAGGGAACGGACAGGTTTTCTTACCATATCCTCAGCAAATTCATTAGTACAGACATCCTCTATAAAGAATTTATTAGAGATATTTAAAAAACCCCAACATCCTATACTCTTTTAATTAATTTTAAAGTTGAATGCAGGCAAACATAAAACAATATAGTTGGTATGCTTTAGAGACAGATGTTGTCATGGGTACAAAATATATGTACTAAACATTAAACACCCTGGGCCAAGCTCTGCTGACATTAGACTTGTTTTAGTGACGTGGTCTGTCACATGAACACCACTGCATTTAATGACTCTCTCTTTGTTAGTAAGATCTTGTATATATTTGTGTCACTACAGGTTTATCAGCCAGGTTCAATCATTTGGATAAGCCAGAAGATCTTTCCAACCAGCCGTGGGGATGGGGGATTTCCAAAGGTAAAGTTATTTATGTAATTTCTTTTATATAAGCAATAGTTTGCTAAGATGAAAGTTTTTGGGGAAAAAAAAATTAAAATTGAAAGTTCAATGGATTTTATTTTACAACCACTTCAAGAAAGTAGCCAGCACTCCTGATTTCATCACGAGTCTCATGTTGCTCTGTTTTTCTTAAAGCCTTGGCTCCTTGCACCATGCAGTTAACTGAAGAGCTCAGTTTTCATTTTATAATTATATTTTTAGCTTTCAGGCTCGCAGAAAACATGGACTCTTGTTGGCTGCACACCAGAAGAAAAACATACTAATTTTCAAAGGCTCGTATTTCTTAAGCCTGTCTCTTGATTTTACAAACTTGACATCTGAGTTTTGAATGCGTAATTTTGGCAATGCTTTCCTAGCAATGCAGATGAAAAAGTCACTGATAATGCTGCAGGAGGAACTGGGTGGTATTGCTTATCTTTTATTAAGTATCTTGCTTGTGGGTTACCTGGCTTGAGTTACAAGCATACAAAGCCTGGCAATTTTCATCTGAGTTTGACAAGAAGTACCACATACAAAGGCAGAAGATGTGGCTCATCAGACAGCATTAATAAGATTTTATTCTGTTACCATTACTGGTTTAAAAATGTGAAACTGGACATGAAATTTCAGTAGTGAAAGATAAAGATTATGCAGAACCACAGGATGTACATGTTTTATTTTCATATTCCCTTTCAATTACTGGCACAAGCAGGTAAGTAAAGAAGAGAACACATGGAAAATTGTTTTGTTTAATTTTGAGTTAATAACTACACTTCTGCTCATTGTTAACAAAACTCTGCTATTGCTCCATATGGATAACACTATATTTTCCTCTACTCTTTTTTCTCTACAAGGGAACTTCTAAAGTTTATAGGTGGGCTATTTTCAGCCTCATGTGCCAGTCTTTAAACTAGCATAAATGGCAGTACTGTGATTCTTAGCATTCACAGTATTCCAAAATTTCAGCTGAGAAGGCTGGTAGCAGTGCCAGAGCCTGATTAATGTGCTCTGTAGGGTCAGTCTTACATCAAATGAATTTGCTAATTTTATGAATCAGCTGTGTGTTAGGTAGATGATTTTTATTCAAAATGTTAAGTTAGAAGCTTTCAGTAAGTTGTCATTCATCATTAAACAAAGTTTCTCCTAAAGCACAGGAATGAAACTGTGCACTATGTGCAGCATAGCAACAATGCTGCATTGTATTGGATTTATGAATAGCTGTGGGTTTATGCTGTACATAGTTTAAAATAAAATGTTCTCAGAAAGAATAATGGTTTCTCAACTAGCCAAAACATATTATAAATCTTTTTTCCCTTTTAAAGTTACTGGATTCCTGCTTTTAAAATACAGTTTTTTTCCTAGCCTTTATGTAATTCATCAGAAGATATTTGGCATGTGCTAGTACAACAACCAGTTTTTAGAACTAGCTCCAAATTTTATTTCACAATTGACATTCAAAAGCAATTTCAATATTAATTGCACATAGTCCAGCTTCCAGCAGAGAATCATCTTTAACAGAAACTGTGCATCTTTGGAAATTTTTTCATTTGTACTATAAAATTAATTAGGATAAATTGGTGAAAAAAACTACAGAAAGTTTTCAGTCCTCCAGATGAGCACTTTTATCTACTCAGTGCTAAATAGCTTGAACTTATGAAAGTATAAAGTAAATTACATAGATTTTTTTATAACTATTATTTGAGATAAAAGTGTTTTTTTTTTTTTTGTTTTTGCTTTTTTAAAATTTTATTTTCATGCAACAAACAAATATAAAAGGCTTCAGTTCTTAATGACAGTTTATTTCCAGACGTAGAAGGGTCACATGGGACTTTATATCTCATGATTGTGTGGCAGAATTTCAGGACTGAGATTGTTTTCACAGCTGAAAAGGAACTGCCCTACACAATGCTTTTGGAAATTTGCCCAGACCTTTGGTCTGTGTGGTGTGCCTGTTTGCATGTGTAAGTTTCTAGTTTTCCCTTTTATCCTGTAATGATACACAAGTAGCAAATTTAGTAAAACAAAAATAAGTAAAGTAAAAATATTATCATGAGGATGTAATTTCCTAGAGTACTTTGAGGAAACATGTTTGTGCAGTCACTAAAATTTCCATGTTATTTTCTCATTTTGAAATTCTTGCAAAATGCCCATATTGGCCCTAGCAAATACACGTTATGACTCCTTACCCTTCTGCGTATGTACGGACCAAATTCTGCTCCTTTCCTCCATTTCTTGGTGCCCCAAAGGCAACTATCTCCAGGAAGGGATTTTGCTCTGTGCTCAGCCTGAAAACTGCTCTTGTGTGCAGTGCAGAACTCCATGGGGAGTTCATCTACCTAAAAGCAGAATTTATCCTGTACACTATGATAAAGAGAGAGGGAGAGCCATGGGATGGCTTCATTCCCAGCACAAGTAAATGTAGCAAGTATGAACATCCCAGTGAAAATTCTGTGTTTGAAGAAAGGAAAATTGCTGCAAATTGCACTTTATTGATGATTGGGAAACTGCCATGTGTTTAATTCCTAATTCAGAAATTCGCATCAGAAAAAAAATGAACTTGGAGAAGATAACTTTAATTTCTTAAACAAAGAGAGATATTGAGCTTATGTGACAAACACATCCTAAACAATATGAGCAATGAAACACCTTTACAATTCTTACCACTTAAACTCAAAACCCACAGATTTTCATTTTCCTTATCTTAAGCTAAACAAATTATTTTTGTTTCAGATCCCATAATGACATATAATCAGTGAAGTACTTTAGGCATGTTCTTCTTCATTCTGAGGCTTAAAATGAAACATACATATTTAAATGCTGTTTAAAAACTTTGCTTAATAGGCACTATTAAAATGTGTGGTTAACAAAGATCTGAGGCAGCTGGCTCATATGGCACACCACTTCCTTACCTGCTCAGAACAAGGAAACACTTCAGTGTTTTTAGTGTGCTCTTTCTGGTGGATTGATATAGGGAAGTGACTTTGTAGTGTATGTTTTTTGCTTAATTAGTAAAGTTTTTTAAAAATGAGGAGTCTAACCTGGAAAAAGTTCTCATAATATTAATATGATATTTCATAAATAAAATGCACTTTCATGTTGGATCTTCTGCTTTTTTTGCTGATAGGACACATTTGTTCATGCCCACGTGAAATGTTTTTCTCAGATGCTGCAAGAACTTCCTGGTTTTCAAACAACACTTTGTTCGCTGTGGCATCAGGTGCTTCAGTCATGTTTAGTAGATGAACTAAAGCTAGGGAACTATGGAAATTTTAGGATGAGGCAAGGGAGCACCCCACCCAGCAAAGCAAAGCTAATACCACTTTTTCCTCTCCACAGGGAAATCTCCCCATCTCGAAGGAAGTGAATCGCAAGAAAAGTGAGGAGGAGGGGGCGTGCCTGGCTCCAGCATGTGGCTATGGACAACATTTCACCAAAATCAATTACCTCTACTCTTTTTAAACATAATTTCTCCATTCGTATTACATATGATGTATGGGTTTGATGAGGTCATGGTGTCATATATTGGAAATTGTTTCTGTGTAAATCATCAAGTGTAAGAAGAAACTATGGGACTCTGAGCCTTGCTTTAGAGAATAACAGTGGACAAACGTGTACCATAAAAACTAGTTTTTAACATTCTAACTCAAGCGAAAGCTCTCAGAATTTCACACTGTGAATCCATGTTTACAAACATTACAGGTGGGCCCTCAGGCCTGGTTCTACCACAGCAATGTCTTTCACTACTCAAACTCCACAGCTCACACACAACTGGTAAACCACTCTCTCCATTTCCACCAACCCAAACTGCTTCTTGCAGAGGCTGAGAGTCCCCCTTTTTTTCATTTAGATGTAACAAGCCTAGTAGTTTATTTTCATTGATTGTCTGTATATCTCTATATTTTATCCATGTACTCTTTTGATGTATAGAAGTAGTATGAAACTCATGGTTTCCTTGTGGTAAGTGATCGTGATGCTGCCACGGGATTTGAGACACTGATGAATGGTGCTATTTTGGACTTTAAATATGCTCCTTGGCAAGGTAGCTCTGATGGAGTTATTTTTTATTTCCATGTTCTGAGAGGGTGTTGGTACTTTGTTTTTTCTGAATGTTGTTCTTTAGACTGGACTGACTTGTTTACTTGTGTCTTCAGTGTGGCTTTCTTATTCAGTGCTGTAGGTGAGTAACTACTTATAGTGTACAAGTGAGGAACTGATTCCCTATCAGTGTCCACTCACAAACATGCAGTTATAGTGGGAGCAATCACAAAACTGTAATTTTCGTAAAATCTCCCTTCTGACTCCTATCCACCTTATGGAGAAAGATGAGCAATAATTTTCCACCAACTTCTCAAAATCTCTTGATTTTTGTCTTTTTTTCTTACAAGCCTTTTTTAAAGAAGGGACAAGTTTTAATGTCCTCTTCAAATCCATAAACTAGGGGATATAGTAAGAAAAATACAGCAAATTTCTGGGAAGAGAAGTCCTAAAGGGGAAAGAGTACATTTCCACAGTACTATCAACATGTGGAATTTACATTTTTGTTCTTGCTCCCAAACTACTATAAATACAAAATAACACAAACCACAAAACTAAGCAGTATCATCTACTCATGGAGTGTTGTTGTGTTAGACACAGTCTGAAAGCCCACCTTAATTTTTTATATGATTCTGTCTTTTAGCTATTCCTTTTACAGGGCAGGCCTTGTTCTGAACTGTCTTAGCTTCTGACTGTTAAATACCAATGCATGCACTGCACTTCTAGATTTCTTTCCTTTCCTTACCTTCTGTATCCCTTTTCTTGTACACTCACTTTATTTTCCAATAGAATAGATATGTCTGCTGTGCTGTATATAGAGCAAGAAGTAATATTCAGCAGTTGTGGCATTTATGTATAGTTGCAGTTGTGTACTGCTGAAAATGCAGGCTTTTGTAACAATGTGATCTTTAATAATGCAAGTACCCAATGTATTTTAGCTATTTTAGTAGGATTTGTTCAATAAATATGCAAGCTCTAAGGGTAGCTGTGATGTGTCTCTTTCCTTATTGCAGTAAGGGCAGGGTTCCCATTTCCAATTGTTTTCACCTGTTCTTTTCCTGAATCCTGAGGTTTGTTTCAGAATATCTGGTGAAGTAAAAGGTAATTCCTTTTGCTGCTTGCTAAACAATAGCTATCAAGATAACTTAAATGCCAGACCTGGATCTGGGAAATGATAGCTTGCTGGACAATGGCAGTGGCTTCCCTCTCTGCTGAGTGGCTGGGTCAGATGTGATACTCAATGCCATTTTAGTAGCCCCAGGAGGACACTCTGGGGTTGTGCATGGCAAATACAATATGTTTCATTTTCTACTTCTGGTAAACTGAATTAAAAGGTAATTTCCCTTGTGTGGTAATTTGGCTTAAAACAGTGTTGATACAGTCCTCTCTTAAACACACTTCTTTTTTTTTTTGGTGGAAAAGTAACATACACATTGCTAAGTTTTAGAGCCTATATTGGTTTCATAATAGCGTAGATATAGTAGAGACAAAGATTATTTAATATACGCTGTGATTAGTAGAAGCTTCCAGAATAAGCAAAAATGGCATACATGTCTGCATCTGCAAAAGTGGCTGTGGCACACACGTAGTATCAGCTTCATCAGGTTTAAAAAAAAGGAAAAAAAGTTATAGTTGTTATGCATTAAAAAAAAAAAAAAAGCATATGGCCATTTTAAAGAATGTCCCTCAGATTGAATACATGTATTTTCACATTTGGGATGAAGTATAAAATTATATAAATTGAATTATTGGGGAAAAACGCTCAGTGTAACTGAACACCATGACCAGCTACTTTTTTACCTACCTCATTAAATAATCATTTCTGAAATAGACTAGTAAGAGTATTTTGAAAGCATTAGGGTCAAATAAATAGATTCAGGAAACACTGGTTCCAACTTCAGACCTTTTTATAACATATCATGGAGAATCTAGCAAATCAATATTTGTCCCTCGGCAAATCAAGCAAAAAATAAAACCCCAAAGATTAATCCTGAAAAATAGAAATAATAATGAATTCTTGCTTTCATAAAGCATTTTAAGCTACACAAACAAAAATCACTGATTAGGAACTAACTGTTTTTACCATTGAGCATCATATTTCAAATGAAGAGTAGGGCAAAATAGTATGTGTTATCAATTAAACTCCAATACTAAAAAAGCTGCATCATTAATTACCAAATGCAGAATACATTAGTCCTTACACTTAAGAGTTTGTGCCACTAACACCATCCTGAGGATGTATATTAAAAAATCTGATTCTTATTAATAATTTTATTCATTAGAAGTTAGCTAAATTCTGTCTGCAAGCATATAAAACATATGGAAACAATAATAAAAAATTTCAATCAATAGTACTTTAGTGCCAGACTCCAATTAAATTTCTACTATTAAAGCTGTACTACCATATTACAAAAGATAAAAAAATAAAATTGATATTCTACATAAGAAATTCAAACAGAAGGAAATTTAAATAGAATGGAATGAGCCCAGATCTGTCTCATCAGCATTATGTTCTCGTGAGTGTAAAAAAGAACATGAGTATAACATAAGCAAGGCAAGTGAGGTAATGGTTTAAGACCACTCAGCAATAACCCATTATTTACGTGCTAAAGCACAAGACCCCTTTTTATGGACCTTCAAATCCATGTACACTAAGGTTCATCTTGAGTTCTGGTGAAGTAAGAGGCAGAAATGCAGGAGCTGTGGGCTTTGCTGCTGCAGCCATGAAAACATGGGTAACTTACATTCTAGTGCAGAGAAAACAAGGACAAGGAGGAGGAGAAAGGGGCGGGGTGGGGGGGGGGGGGGAAGAAAAAAGAAATAAACATGGAGAGAAATACAGCAAACACTTAAGGAGAAATAGGAAATTCAGAACTTGAGCCTGTCTGGAGCCTGTCTGAACTAGAGCTCCAGAGGTGCAAGGTTTGCAGAGAGAAAACACAAGTGTCATTCCAGTTTGGAACAGCTATTTTCCTTCACAGATACGAACCTCTGAAATGCCCTGTTGAAAACATGCAGGAATAAACCCTGGCTTTATGAGACAGTCTTGAATGGTTTTTTCCCCCATGAAATTTTGTGAGTGAGGAGCTGCCAGAGAGGGGGCAGGCTGGCATCCCCCCCAGAAAAAGTTATAGCAGGACAGGACAGTCTTGGCCAGCGGTGTCAGGGGTAGGGTGCAGGCTTATCCCAGGTTGGATCTTGAGACTCTAGCACTTTTTCTGCCCAGGGACATGCCCAGCAAAGTTGAGACAGTGGCCCCCACACTCAGAGCCTGTGTCCTAGTCCTGGACTAAGTAGGGGAACATGGTATAACAGAGCAGAGACACTGTAGTTTGTATCACCCTGGAGAAAGAGTCTGTATTTGGATATTCAAATGCTATCTGCTTATGCTTCAGGAAAAAAAAATGAAAGAAGAAAAACAAAGAGAAAGAGAAAAAAAGAACAAAATATATCCTCCATTTATAGTTTAACTGGCATGTAAACATAACCCAGAATCTTCAGGTATCCTACTAGCACAGTGACAATCCTGCCGGCCTACACCTACCCATCTGAACTATTTTGTAAGTGCATCCAGAACTACCATCTGTCTGTCAGGGTATGGCCAGAGCACAAAGTGCTGTGTAGGCTGGTGTAAATTATCTCAGGAAGCAGAGTAACTGCAAAATCAGCACTGCCTGGGAGAAAAAATAGTCAGAAAAATAGTCAGAAGATGCTCACACTCTTTGTGTATTCATTTCTATCTTGCCATTCATGATGCTGCCTGGGCAACTTAGCTTGATCTCATCAATCAATTTGTAACGTTTCAGAGCAGCTTAACTCTATTCCTGCTCTGAGGGCTCTGATTTGGTGTTTTAAATTGTGAGTTTAAAGCTTTCACCCTGTATGTCACTTGGAGTGTGCTGCTTTTCAGAGCTCTCAGATTCTTGTGACTCATGTAATATTTTCCAGCTGGTGATTCCAGAGGAAGAGATGTGACCCAACAGCTGATGTTTTATACAAAGAAAGAGTATCCTGTTTGCACAGCACTGTTTCAAATTCATATTGCACGTGTCCAAAGTCAAACCCATGAATCTGTCCAGACAGATAATCGTTTTACTGGGAATTTTACTTTGTGTAACTTAAAACAGATCCCAAAGGTTCCAAAAAGTCACAGCACCTGGGACTACTCTTTTGCAGGACACAGCCTCAAGATGAAAGGGCTGTACAGGTTTCTTGTGCATCTCTTTCCTGTATTCTCAGGTGCTTTTTACAGTCTCAAGTCTCTAGTTGATCTCAACAGATTTCAACTGATAAATGTAAGAGTACAGAGAGAAAGATCTTTGTAACATAATTTCTCCATTCAACACTGCATCTTCCCCAAAGCTACTTTTCTCAGCTGCAAATTTTACTGTGTGTTCCTAATAAAACTCTCTGTACCCATCCATTCAAGACTTACCACAGGCCATCCAGCTTTCTTCAACCAAATTACTGGACAGCAAGCCCTAAAGGCTGCGATGTTCTCAACTAAGCTGCCCAGGTTTTACAGCTACATCTAGATTTGCTTTCCCACCAGTTATGCAATCATTCTGCTTGCTGGCTGTAGTGCTGGAGTTAAGTGTGTCAGCAGGCTGCCAGGACAGCCCTGCTCTGCAGCCTTTGCTCCCCTGTGACTCATTTTGGCTTGGTCACTTTTTCCCCACAGTGCCACTGGCTCGGAGGTGAGTTCCTGCCCCTGAGTCATCAGCGTGGCTGTGGAGCCCTGTCTGCTCAGGGCCCCCGGGAGGCCCAGGAGCCGGAATGTTTCCGGCACAGACTCGGCTCAGCCGATCAGAACCACCTGCAGCCTCTAACAAATTCACAGTCCCTTTGCTTTCTTTTCAAGTCCGACAAATTCTCGGTGTTTCCTTGGTAGCCCACCCAAGCTGGCAGCACTGCTCACAGGAAGGTTGCATGAGGACAGGGCTGCATGTGGCAAAAGCACTCTTCAAAAAAAAAAAAAAAAAAAGAGAGAAAAGAGAAAAGAAAGGGGAGGTAGGGTACAAAAAAGGATGTCTGAACACTGTTTGTAAATAAACAGCAGTAAGTTATCAGTAACTTAACTGTAGCAGCAGGAAACAGTTCTGTCAGATTCTGGAAAGCCAGCCATGGCAGGAAATTGTTATGTAAAGTGCAAAACTGCTACTATTTAAAAGTGTGCTTTGATCAACAAAGGGAGAAAAGATGCATTTCATGCTTTTCACTCTGAAATACATCAATATGAGCAATTTGAGGTAGCTCTTTTCAGTGGGAATTTCAAGTTAGCAGACTGGCAATTTGCTGTAACTGTTAAAAATCACAGCATTGGCAGATCACACAGGAGAGCAGAGGAAAGAGACTGGGCATTGTTCCCCAAGTTTCATCAGCTGGGCATTATCCTGTCACTGAAGGACCTGAACCTCTGAAGCCAGAAGAGAGGAGCTGGACACCGGAAAGGGGGTGCAAAGCTGGGCACCCCACCTCCCACCTTGCCAGACCCCAGTGCTCTCTGCAGGTCTCTGCTCCATTCTCCTTTGCCCAAAGGGTCCCAAAGAAGCAAGTTTCAGCCAGAAAAGCCCAAGCCTATCTGCTGTGAGTCATGAAACCTATCTACAGCCCCCAGGTGTATTTGATAACCCATGATGCAGGACACATGTCCAGAGGCTGGGGAGAAGCTTGCTGAAGAGAAATGAGAGGGAGGGATGGATTATCCCAGTCCTGGAAAACAAGATGGTCAAAGATCTGGAAAGTAAGAAATGACTCCCTGTGATAGAAAAGAGGTATCTTGATCAAAGCCTTTTCTATTATTAGTGGTATCTATCCTGATTTCCAATAAATTAAGGAGAATCCAAGGACACTGTGCCTAAATCACATGGCAAACCCAGGGATTTTGAAACAGTAAACCATCCACCTGATCTCACACAGTGGTAAAGGCTGAGCTATTCCACTGGAATTACCAGGCTGAATAAACACGATCAAAACCAGGTTCATGGGGATGACCCAAAACTTTTGAGTCAGACATTGTGAGTCAGACATTCCAGTTGGGTAAAGAAAACTGCAGACCTCAACTCTCATAGCCCAGACAGTGTCACTGATATTGCCTTACAGACATGCAGAATTTGAGCCAAAGGGCATGACTCTCCTTGGGGTAGGCAAATCTCCCTCAGGTGGGCTTTGCCCACGCACACCGCCCCTCCCTTTCTACCCACCCTGGGGTGCTGAAAGGCAAACCTCAGGTTTTCTCTCCTTTCAGGGGTGCTTGGCTGCTACTGATCAGAAACTGAAGCTCTCCATGTGTTGTGATGTTCCCTCCTGATAGACTGAACTACTCTGATGTGGAGGAATGACATGAACCAGAGCTCACTTTCTACGGGGAAGCTTTAGGACCTGCCTAAACAACACTTAATCAGCTATAAGGCATTTTTTGGGTAGTGAATAATTTTGTACTGATTTAGGTATTACAGGCCTCAGAAAGGATTCAGAACACAGGTCCCCTGAAAACTCAGCTTTCTCCAGATGCTCTAATGGGCTCTGCATTGCTCTAATGTGCTTGAAAGGTAAAGACAACGTGGGACTGGCATCCAGAACAGGTCTTGTCCTGCAGAGCCATAAGGAAAGCACAAGTTGCACACAGCTCTCTTCCCTGGCATTAATTCCTGTACTACAAAGCCATTACACTTTTATTTTACGCCCCCACCTATTGGTTGTGTAAACACTCATCTCAGAAATGTGAACAGCAATTCAAGTTACAGATTGTGATGGAACAAATATCTTGTTTGTGGATAGTGCCGTAATGTTCTGTCCAGTGGCAGGCAAGGCAAGGTTTGTTCCTACTTCTGAAAACCATATGACTTTGTGCTTATTTCAGACTGGTACAGGTGGACCCACTTCAGAAAGCTGGGCTTCTTGTGCTTCTTGGAATCACACATGAAGTACTGAATCTGTTCCCGCACAGCCCATCAGCAAACCATCCCCATAAGCATAAACTCTCTTTTGAGAGGATAGAGTGCTGTTAAGGAAATGGATGTTTGAAGGCTGAGAGAATAATTACCCATGTCCTTTATTTTTTTCTCTTTGGAGAAGAACATAATGTTTTCTGGTTAACCTTAAAGTCTTGAACCCTAGAAAACATTGTATAATGTGTTATATTAGGAATATCATGCAAAACCAAGAGAAATAGTTCTCCATAGGCTTCACAGCAATAACAAACTATAAGGGATAGGCAGAAATTATAATTTCAGAGCATCTCATTTCAGTACTGTTAACATACATTAGAGTTTTTGACTCTATAATGAATGAAACTATCTATACTCAGGGTGGTAGGTATATCTGAAAACATAATAAATATTTAAATTAGGTCATATTACTACATTTTATGTAGGTAATTTTTAGCACCAATATTTTTAAAGCAAACTGCCAGAACTAGGTTGGTGAACATCATACCAGCATTTCAGGAAACCCCCTCTGGGGCAATGGAGACAACAGGCTGAAGTTTTGCTGGATTATAAATAACCAGATTTGGCCTGGCTCTTTTGTGGATTATGCAAGTTCAGTGTGGAAGAGGAAAACAGATTAGGGGCCTTATGTTGCCCATTTCTGAGCCAGGAGGTTGCTTTTACAGTACAGGCAGAAAGCAAAGGAGTAGGACAGGAATAGTTGCTGTCCCCTGGGAGTGGGCAGATAAGTGAATGGTACATCTCCCCACTTCCTCTGCATCACAAAGCAACTCCTGTACCATGGAACAGATGTAATTGGCTAGTTTTGCATCTTAGAGGGCACAAACTGAGCACACTCAGTATGTCAGTATGTCAAAGTAACTCAAGGCCAGAATAAATGTCTTTTCTCTGAGCCTGAGAACAGGCTCTGGGCAGCAATCAGCTTCTCACAGCATTTTGGAGCTGAGTGTTCATGGCTAATTGGGACTGCACCAGTCACCTTTGAGCTGGTAGGTCTCAACTAGTATTTCCTCAAAGTACACTGCTTCCATGCCAAGCCTGTGCCACTGAGTGATTTTCTATTTCATTCGTGTTTCCAGAATGGTATGTGGGTGCTACTGAAAAGAAAGCAAATAAAAAGAAAGCAGTAGGTCAGGGAAATGACTTTATCCAATGCTCATGACTCACTAGTCTTCTACTAGTTGCTAAAAATATTTTTCTTTCCCTGCCAGGAAACAAAAATACATATATCAATGTCTTGGACCATGGCATTTGCAGGAGTATGCACCTCACAATGCCAGTCTGAACAGTCATGGATGTCCTGTGCTGTGCTATTTTCTTGATTTACTGCTGATTCCCTGGCACTCATAAGAAAAAGTAGAGAGAAAATCTAACAGTGAATGTGTTGTGTGTCTCAACTTGATACCACCCCACAGAGCACTCTCTGAGCACTCACAAAACTTATGGACTCTAATAAAAGCAAGCAGTTGGAGAGCTGAAATCCCCGAGGGATAAAGGTTAATGTCTGCACCAGAAAAGCCTGCTCCCCAGGGCCAGCACGCCTGTGCTGCTGGATGCAGGAGAGCCAGGAGGATGCGTGGCAGGAAGCCCTGGAGCAGCAGCAGGCTCCCCTAGGAACAGCTGCAGTCTTTAAAAGAGGTGATATCTCTAAGTCCTTCTAAGACACACCTCCTGTGATACACCAGCTGCTTTTGAAAAAGTAACTTTAAGTTATCCCTGGCTTCTTTTTTATGTAAAGAAAGAGTGTAAGAGAAAATAATACTGATGATTAGGTTTTGGAATGTGATGTGAGATGGTGCAGAAATCCCTGAGAACAAGTTAAAAGTGTGCATTAAAAATAGCCCAAAGACCAGAGTGTGACACTAAAAAAAATATGATAAACTAGTCATGTTCACTGATTTCTTATGCCAACTACTGCAAGTCACTCTGTGTCAGATCTAAAAAATTCAAAAACAACCAACCATAACAACAATAAAACCAACAACAACAACAAGAGAAAACCAAAAGAAACCAACTATGGGTTCCATGTTGGAGTGCACTTTTGGCACTCCAATTGTGTAACCTACTCCCACCTCCTTGCCCATTTTCATCATAACTCCTCTATAAAACACAACATTCTTCCTTCCCAGCAGTGCTGCAGGGACAACTCAGTCACTTTGAAATACTAAAAACATGGTGGTCTGATACATGGAAGTATGAAAGCTACATGCAGTGGTTGTCATTATTTCCTTCTAAACACTATTACTACACTGGCTCAAGTGACAGATTGCTGATACTTCAGGACTCTACAAATATGAAATACCTGCTATAGCCAACCTGCCTCAACACACAGGCTTTCCCTCAGGTAGATTCCTGTACACTAGCAGCAATATTATTTGGGCTTAACAATAGCTGTTACTTCTCTCTGTATATTCAGCCCTGATTTACTTGTGAGGAACATTTTCATGTTTGCTGTATCCATTTGGGGTTTTGTTGTTTGAGTCTACTCCTGATGTAAGTTTTTGAGTTTAAGTTACCCATGGCTTTCCAAAAATCCTTGTAATCCAAAAATACCTTGTAATAACAATAGTCACTGTTGATATTCATAACTCAAATTACACTGACTAATGTAATCAAGGTTTTCTAAGCCCTTGTAATTCACCTTGGAAGAGTTGCTTGCTAAGGCCATAAGTGTCTACTCATTGCTGATCATAAGGTATGGGATTTGACCATTATTTTATCCTATGACTAGGAAAATATTCCTTAAAATCATTTGGATAGTCTCATTCTCCTCTAGAGTTAGCAATGCCTTGCAACAGAAATTTCCAAAACCTTCTCTACACCATGGGGTATTGTGCATAGGCCTGTACTTTCATCTGTTCAAGATAAGAGAAGTTTGCCTTAGACAATTAAATTAATTTATCACAAAAGTTTTAAGACAAAATATCAAAGGTTTGAAAGTTTGAAACAAAATTAATATTATGCAAACCATTTTTTAGCATTCAGCAAGGATTTGATGAGAACAAAATTGCATCCAATCAATCCCATTTCCTTTATGGAAGGTTATAATGAGGTAAAGGCATGTGAATAAACAATAGAAGCCATAAAGCTTGTCTTTCGTGATGTTTTTGATATTGGCTGATGTGATCTTTTTATAAATAAATTAGGCAAACCAAGACTGTATGAAATACATTTGTGTGAGAACAAAACTGGAGAAACCTACCAGAAAAGTGCCCAGCCATACTACAAAAACACAGTTGTGAATTAAGTCCTTATCTTTTTTCCAAATCAATATTTCCAGCAACTAGGATATTGAACTAGGAAGAAACCCAACTGAAATTCAGTGACTGAGGTAAAAGTACAGTCAGTGCCAGTGCTGAAAACCAGGAACACTTGAAATTTTCATGACAAACTGACATTTTTTTCTTTTTAAGAGAGTGTTACTCAAAAGGAGGGCAATGTCACCCAGTGCTTAGACAGCCAAAGTTTTGGGTAATACTTCTGTGGAAAAGTATCTGGGGGTCACAATGAATCTGTAGGTAGGAGGAGTTAATCTGCTGCTGTTGCTAGAAAAGTTAACACTCTACCAGATTATACAAACAGAAGCATTAACCAACAGGGCTCATGCAGAACTCATTCCACTCCTGTCAGCATTTGCTAAACCTCAGATGAAGAGCTGTGGATCTGGTTTTGGGCAAGGCACTTCCTGCAAGATGGGGAGAAGCTGGAGGATGCCCAGGAGAGAGCAGTGAGAGTAGCCAAGGGTCTAGAAGACGTGCTCAGCAAGGAAAGACTGCATGAAACTGGACTGCTTAAACTAACACGAGGGAAGCACAACAAAACAGGCAGCTTCAAAGGGGAAGAGGAAAAATTTTGCTTCTTGGTCCATGAGAGTCAGAGGAGGATGCAAAGAACTTAAATTCTGGTAGGAAGCATTAGGTTTAATGTTTGAAAGTGGTCTCCTAACAGCTTGGCCTCTGCTGCAGGGCATCTTAGAAAATGGCACAATTTTTTCCAAGCTGTGAAAAACTTCACAACCATGCAGGTAGTTCATACTGCTGACAAAGGCTGAAGATCTTAGAGAGCTTCCCAGGCAAGCCTGGCCAGGAAGAGACATGTAAAGCTGCTCTGAGGGTGGTGCTGCTGTCCTCTGGATCTGGTGGAAATGTCCTGTCCCACAAAAGCTGCTGCCTTTGATGCCTACTCCCCCTTGCCTTTGTTGTCTCAAACCAGGTCTTGCAGGCTGGTTGCAATAGCAATCTCCCAATACCTAAATGAGGAATGCAACATCATCTTAATAAACCAAAGACTTCAGTGCTTTATACTTCCTGTATTTTTATCCTTTCCTTTCTCTCTTTCTGTACCCCACGTAAAACATTTAATGTATGTTTAAATGTGTTGGTTTCCGTGGGTGTAAGCAGACCAATACATAAAACTCTGAACCTTGACTGCCCTCTTGTCACACTCTGATGAGGCTGTGCTTAAACTACTGGTATCATGGCTGCATGTAATCTAATAACCAGCAGAAGCAGCAGTTGCAGTCTGTAGCCCCTGGCCTAATGACCCTATGCTTTAATTGAATATTTGATGTACCTACAACAGAAAATGTGAGGAGGAAGACAAACAGTGAGTGAAACACAAGTTTCACTTCATCCAGTTTCTATTATTTCTACCACCTATATCTATCTTGTTTCAAAAATTATTTTAAATTTTCACTTTATCTCACTGCCTTAAGAAAACAATTAAAACCAAGGAGGTTGGTTTCTTTGAAGACACTACTCAGATAATAAGCCAGTTTTCCCCCTCAAATCATCCATCCCACTGATGTGGTGCTAAGAAGAGCAGGCAGTTCCCCGCCTTCACCCTTCAACCAGGACCACCAGGTGCTGCTTCCAAGAGAGATGATCACAGACCCAACTGCAGCTCACGGTGCTGGATTGAGCAGAACAAGGTCACCTGCTCCAGGTGCCCTCTAGTCCACCCTCCTCCCAACAGCTTACAGAGGCACCTAGAGAAAGCCAGATTTCCATATTTTAATGTATTTGTCATTATTTCTGCCTCGTGAGGCACTGCAGTAACTTGGGCTACTGACACGGGCAGGGGCTGCTTGGGCATGGGCTGGGTGTTTATGACCCCAGTGGATGGATCACTGTAGAGTTTTCTGCTGTAGGCTGCTGAGGGATCCCACAGACAACTCAGGTTGTCCCCACCATCTGCCAAAACCTCTACGAGACCAATGTTTAGACACTGACAGTCCAGACGTGAAATTTATGGATAAAACCTATTGCTTCTGTTGAAGCTAGAGGTCTCATCTACTTGACTCTTGGAAATAACCTTCACCTTTCTAAAATCTACCAGGTAGCACAGGCTGGACATAAACTGCTGAACAAGCTGCCAGTTGCAGAAGTCCCGTTGAGGAAGATATATAGGAGCAGATTCGTATCTGCAAACCTGCACCTAACACACAACATGACACTTCACAGGTTCTCTGGGCTCATCTGGTAACATCCGAGATGCCTCAAGCTTTGTCTAGGCACACATAACCGCCAGGATAATTATCTGCCCAAAAGCATGTTTTGATTTCATGTCAGCATTAGGTCTGCCCTCAGAAGTGTGTCCGTAATACCTGTATTCTGCCCATTAAATCTGGCACATCATCTGCTTAACATCATTATCCTTGGGAGAATTATAATGTACTTCATGTACCTTTAAAAGGCAAAAAATTCATTATGCATTGTACTGAATATAGAAGTGAAAAGTTGTTTCTGGGACTGACTCTTGCTTAATCCTAAGGACTGACACCATAGTAAGCTTATGGGGTTTGTCAGAACTAGACAGTCAATAGATGTGAAATTGTACACTCAAATGTACAATTGTACAATGAAATTAAATAAAATATGTTCTTTATACTAGTTAAGAAATAAAAAGTTTGGTGTTTTTTTTCTTTTTTTTTGCAAACTATCTCTAAGGAAAATTTGACATGAAGAATACTTGTGTTTTCTATATTAAATGACAGCTATTTATGTCAATTACTTAATTTTTTGCCATTTTGTGAATTTTAAAGTGCTTAGATTACTTTGTGTATTTTTTCCTCATTTTTGAATGAACACAACTGTTACTAAATTTCATTAAAGAAAGCTTTGTACCCACTCTTTTTGAGGTGAAGCCAAGACTTTAGGAAGGTTTACAGAGGTGACTTTCCTGCAGACACAAGGACCACCATCAAATAGTGTCTCTTTAATTTTAACTTCATGAGTTCTGCTACTTTGCTACTGGAGATAAAAGGAAAGACCTAATGTAGCACAAAAAATTTCTTCCTACCAGCCAGCTTTTCAGCTACCAAATGCTTCTGCATCTGGGCACTCTACGAGATGGAGTGAACTCTATGAACTCTATTAACTGATTAGGCCTCAGATCTGATGTATTACCTGCGCATTAAGATCAAACTAAACTTACTGGCTTCTGCAGCAATGTGAATGAATTGCTAAAAAAAGCAATGTGTAATTATGAAGGGAATTATCTAAATTCTCATATGGTTCATTTTCATGAATGCTCCAATAGCCTAAAGGTATTTTATCCCAACAGTGTGGAATACAAAATAAGGTTATAAGAGAAACATTCCACCTGGTATTTAATTTGTAATAGATAGTAATAATATACTGGGGTTTAGGAAAATTTCTTGAATTAAATCTGAACTGACAAAACCTGAAAGAATGTCTGACAGGTTTCCTCCACCTGCAACTTAGATCACTTTCTACACTGTTGTAGCCAACATCTGTTTAGAACCTCTCAACTTCATGTTTTCCCAGCAAATACACCCAGGTCACAGCAAAGGACAAAATGAATATTTTAATTTCTCCAATTAATAGATTATTTGCCTCACTTTGTTCAATGCCAGTGTGCTTACAGAGAATAGTGTAAAGATTGAAAGAGTCTGCAAGAGAGACATTTGAGAGAGAAAGTGAGCAAGGTATGGAGGAAGTAGATCTGTCTTGAATTTCTAACAGACATTTCTTTAACTTCTGCATGCTGCTCATCCTAGGAATATAATTAGCCTGGTGTTTAAAGCTATCTCAGACTAAATATGCAATTGTTCAGCAAGATGGCAAAGGCAAAGGTCAATTATAACTTATGTAGTTTATTGCATAATAGGTTCTTGCTCCTTAGTTGTGTTTGTGGCAGTGCTTTTATTCTAAGGACACTACTAAATTTGATCCTCTTCTGCAAATAATTTTGAGTCTGCTGAGAACTCATGAAAAACTGGAAAGAGGGAGATTCATCCAGTCCTGAAATGGTCTGTCTCACATAACTTGCCTCTGGGGACCTTCTGAAGCAAGGCTATAACATATGGCATGTGTTACAATTTATCAGATTGTGTCATTCACAGGGCCTGGCCTACATACTTCAAAAAGCAATAATTTTCCCAGGGGGTGATTTGCACAAATTAATACTTTTTTGTTTTTAACTGAATGTCTGTGTTACACATTGCCTCCATATTTATGCTCTCTCACATCTCCCCTACACCACTGTTAGCAATGACAGTTTTATTAGGATGAGGGAAGCCACCTTCAGCTAAGAAGCACCAATCTGATGATACTGTTCCACTAGATTGAACATCATGTTTGTAGTCTGCCAGGGAGATAATTTGGAGTTAATGTGACAACCTGGGCTTTTGCTCACAAACTTAAGGCATCTTATTGGCTGCCTTTCCAGTCTGAGTTCAGAGAAAGGCAAAGCCAGCTTTAAACTTGTACCATAGGTAAACATAAAGTGAAATTATTTGGACAGCCTCAGAACAGCAGCGCTGTAATTCTGTAGCACTGTGGTGATGTAGGAGAGCAGTTAGCCTGCAAGCACAGAGAACCTTCTCAAAGACATAAAGGGAACTAAAGAGGGTTTTTTGGTTTTGCTTTTTTTTTGGTTTTGGTTGTTGGGGTTTTGTTTGGTTTATTTTTTTTTTTTTTGGGGGGGGGGGGAGGGGTTTTTGGTTGGTTGTTTTGTTTTTTTGGGTTTTTTTGGCCAGAATACTCAAAAAATTCAAGTTGGTACTTTTCTAATTATTATCTCTGTTTTCAGTCCAAATCTCAGCATCTCTTAAACTGACACTTCAAATAATTTGGAGACATTTTGCCAAAACCTAAGAACCCCACAGTATCCGGACACTGTTTTGTAAACAGTTTCTCCTCCACCCCGAAATCTAAGTCTATGCTGAACAAAACAAGAACAGCCCTAACCTTAAAAGAGAAAACATAAAAGAAATACCAATACCTACCCTAGAACTTTTTATTCCTTATTTTATTTTGTTCTTTTTATGCACAGTAGGGTCATTGCTCTTTGAATCACACACTTTTCTTGCAATTCAATTAATTATAATTAATTGCACTCTTCTATGAAATGCACAAATGCGTGGGACAGAAAGCAGCCAGCAAAGAACAAATCCAGTGGTCAGGTAAGGCAAGAATAGAAGTGCAGAGGAAAGGAGAGGTTTGTCTTCCATCAAATGTGCTAATGGGAGAGTAGGCAGAACACTGTTCCCTTGCCTTTGCTGGGACTATTCATGTGCATAAATGCATACATGCATTCGTGTTTTGACAGTCTGAGATTTTTACAAGGAGATCAAAGAAGCTGTGGGAGGGAGTGGAGAGGAGGTTTAAAATTCTCAAATTCATTCAAGTGAGTTTTTGCCTCTGAGCTTAAATTTGGCTCTGTGCTGCTGATCAATCACTTTGTTGTGTGGTCAGGCTGGGTTGGGAAACACACACACACACATGCACATGTGTACACACACATGCACACAGGGCTCTGTAGGAGCCAAACTTGCATTATACAGTGAGAAAGTAGAGACACTTCACACAGGCAAAATATACTGACTAGCAAGACAAAAACCAGCCCTTCGTATCTTTTTAGGATGATGGGAACTTGATGAGATGAAAGAGCAGTGGTGTCTTCCTTAGTGGAAGAAGACAAAAATGGAGCAATTCCTCTTTTTTTTTTTTTGGTTCCCATTTTTTTTCCCTTTCTCTGTATTTCTGTTCTGCTAGGGGTTGGGAGTATTCTTGAGACTTCCCTGTTTCTCCTGTGTTTTTACCACATACAGGATTTTTACATCTGGTATATGTATTTCCTATTCTTTGTTGTGTCTGCTGACCAGTTATGAGTTGTGTTTTTACCCTCAGCCTCCTGTTACTCCCTCTGTCTATGTCTTCACAGCCTCTACCATAATATTCTGCCACCTTTTGAGGACATCTGAGGTGTCTTAAAGGGAGAGACCTCTTGAGGATCTCTGCCATAGAGTAGGATGATTCCAAAGCTGTGTTATCAGAGACTTCATTTTGAGCCCCAAAATTTGTGCAGTGCATAAATATTTGAGAGATTTAAAAGACAAGTCTAGAGTGCCTATTTCCTAAATGTAAATATGGATGTGTAGCAGGTGGGGGGACATGTAGGTATTACTGCCTTTCACTGTGTTCAACAGGGCTTCCATTGTGTCAGGAAGCATGCCTCTATCATAACATAGTCCTTAGCCAGATCTCTATGAGAAGTAGGACACAACCTTCTTATGTAATAATAAATACTGTAAAACACAGAAAAAATTCCCTCTGCCTGACCTTCAAACACTTTCCAAGAAATAGTTTAAGCATTTTCCAAATAAGGCAGCAGTTGTGTAGGAAGCTGTCCAGCTTGGCAAGCATGTGAGAAAGACATGCCAAAAGTCCAATCTCATTTGCCAGCCTCAAGAGTATAGTATCTATCTGCAAGTTTCTACTTGGTAAATCAGAGACAAGTATTAGCTCCTCCTCTACCAGTATTCATTAACAAGTTCTGAAATGAAAGCTAAGCAAAAGTCAGAGGTTTTGAATAACAGAGTTGGAAGAATTGCTCCAGCTTTTTGTCGCACTTCTAGCATGTTTTCTTAGCCTCAGAGATGTTTTTTCCTAGATTTTTTTCAAATCTTCTTGATTTATGACGGGAAAATAAAAGTAGATGACTGCAAAAATACGCAGTTTGAGGACTGACAACCTTCCTTGCTCTCTTGATGTTCCAAAATGAGTATGCATGGCTCATTTCAAGTTTAGTGTGTTTTCAGGTTTTCCTATCTACCGTCATGCAACGTGATTTAGTGGTGGCTGCATTCCAAGCACTGCGCTAGCAAAGGACCCCAATACTTCAGGGCATTTTGGTTGATGATATTTTTCCAAATCAAAAATACCACAGACAGTTATGTTAGCATATATTTTTAAAAATAGGAGGGTAACTTTTGCTTTCAGAAAGAAAGACTTTTGTCTCCGCTTCTTAAAACAAACTAATCATAATATGTTTAAGATGACCACAAGTGGTCAAAAGAATTTGGAAATTTTTTTTGTTTAACATCTTATTTGAAATTTAGGCATGTTTCCACACAAAGATCTCAATCAGTTCTCAAAAAACTCTCATGAAGATACAGCTATTGGTTGCTTCTTGTGTGGCAACTTGATCGTACTACAAACCTGCTGCACAGCTGACATGTTTTTGAATTTGACAAAATATCAAACCAAAGAGAACAGGGGCTGAGTTCTGCAATGCTTCAGGTATCCTGGTATGAGTCCAGTGAAGCACTGGCTCACCTCTTCCATTTAAAATAACCAGTTCCATTGCAGACTGTTCACTTGCAGAAAGTAAGGTAGTTCAGCTCTGCTGTGGTAATGTTTGCCAGAGAAAGGTCCCATCTATGGAGAAATTGGCTTCAGGTAGCTTTCCCTGTAGTAAACAGACCTTAGGTTAAAGAGAAAATAAAAGGGGAAAAAGTGATGTTGCAATGTGAAGCTTTGTTATCTACCTAAATAACTAGAAATCCAAAAAGTGCATCTAGGTTCGCCACATTGCCAACATGTCTTTGCATATGTGATTTTTCATGCTTGGAAGGCATGCCTAGGGACAAGAATGGGTTTTGTTCTTCTGGGCAGGAGATCAGACTGCCTGGTTGGGGCACAAGCTACAGATTCCCAGAACACCTGGGCAAATTTCTTGCATGCACATTATGCAGCTCCTAGCAGACAAACTGTAATGATGTTGTAAGTGAGGGAAGACACTAAAACTATAAATTACCATTTTCTGTAGAGTGTTCACTCTTGTTTTATCGACTTGTTTTATCGACTCTTGCTCCAACAGCTCAAGGCTAAGAAAACCAAACGCCACAAAATCATATTAAACACACAAAATGTAAAAACAATCAGAAGTACCATCATTAGAAACAGTAACTTTATTTAACATGTACAGGACAGACAATGCAAGAAGGAACATCTGCCTCTGCCACACAGCACATACTCGGTGTTGAGGTGAAAAGGCAGAAAATAAAGTTAATGGTCAATGAATTTTCCAGGCAGTACAGGCAGCCTAATAAACAACACACAAAATAGGAACAGACTTGAGTCTCACCCATCCTGCTGACATCACTTTTACTGAATGTTTTACTAGTTCAAAGGGCTGCTGTATGAACTTTTTGTGTTCTGGTTTAAGGCAGACATAAATCAGAAGTGTTAAGCTAGAGCAATTATGACCCTTACTGGTCATATGTTAAGATAACCTGTTACTTAACCTGAAATTTTAACCAGTAGAAAAGTATTCTCTACTATTATTAAAATATATTTTATACCATTGCAGAAAGTCAGGTGTTTATACACCAGTGCAGATGAGAAGGTGCTGAAACTTATGCATTAGCCACCCAATATAGTCATTATTAGTCACCCATTCTGGTTTTTTTAAGTGTTTTTTTAAATAGACAATTTCTGTTGGTATTGTTACAATTGTATGGAGTTTATAAAGGCAAATACACAATATTATGGCTGAAAGAAACTTCTCCAGGTAGAAATTTTTAGACGTTTCAGGTTCTGCCCATAGCTAAGGACACATTCTTACTTGTGATACACAGTGTGAATAAGGCTGAAAGAACCCCTCTTTGCAGGAAAATAAGGCTTCTGAGAGGCATTATTCAAGTCTTAAAATCTGCCTCAAGTCCTATTTAGGACAAATACTCTGATGGTAAAAATACAGAAGATCAACTAAAATAAATACAGAAAATATTTCAAGGTCAGTTCTGTATCAGTTAAGTTGTGCTGAAATATAATGTATTATCTTTAGGTTTTGGTAAAAAAGAATGCAGCACCTGTTTGCAGGTCAACAATAAAAACCTGCTTTTCATGTCAATAAAATATTCCAAAATGTAAAGTGCTATCTGAGTAGTATCTGGCTTAGAATGTACTAGAGGGTGAAGAGAATATTTCTGCTTACTAAGAGTGTAATGTTTGAACTGATTATCCAGTAACTACTGCTGATAAACCTGAGCCAAATATAGGCTGATTTATTTCTTATCTGATACTAGCACTGAGAAATATCCCCAGTTTTAACCCTGAGGTATTGCTTAAGTTAGAGCAAAACATTTGCCCCATTTTTGTGTTTTCTACAAATTAGTATTTTGCAATCTTTTTTGCTTTGTTTTGTGGGTATTTCTTGTTTTGGTTTGGGTTTTTTTTTGTTTGTTTTTTTTTATTTTTGGGGTTTTTTTTTTGTTGGGTTTTTTTTTTTTTTTTTTGGTGTGTGTGTGTTTTGGTTTGGTTTTTTTAGTATTTGTAGTTACAAATATTCTTCTTTCTGAGAACTATGAGGCCTCTAGGATTTCAGCTTCTGTAAGACACCTCCAAAACAGACATTGTAAAGCCTTTAACCAATAAGGCAATTCAAGGGGTCAAGGGGTTGGGGTCACACTCCCTTCAAGTCAGTGGTGAGATCATGAAGGGCAATCCACAAAGCTAATTTGTCTGACAGGACAGATCAAGAGCTGCACAAGCAGACACACTGCAGTGACTTTAGTCTGCCTAAATTGGTAGTGTAGGTGCTAAAGCCTCATAAAAAAATCCCCCATCACTTCCAAAGTCACCTGAAAATTCATTTGTTTCAGTTCCTTGATGACAAGCCATTCTCTTGTGCTTTTCTTTGGCATCCTTTAACTTGCATATAGACTTGGAAAGTACTCAGCTGCTGGGTCAAGTAAAGGATAAGACATTGCTCCAGATCATGAGATACAATCTGTAGGACCTAAGGTCTCAGTTCCCAGCAAGAATCCTCTCACATCTACACAAAGATCTTGTTAAATCTCCCTTCCTTCCCTCCTCTGCCATAGACAAATAATCCCATAGAAAGACCAAGTAGAAAGTGAGAGCGGCCTAGTGATAGAAACAATTTAGCAGGGTTGAGGAGGTTCTAGGATCTCCCAGGACTATTTTCACTTTTTGTACTGGACAAGAGCAGCCCAAAGAACAGCACAGATTGACCTGAGGAAGGCTGAGGAAGGTCAAGAAAGCAAGCCAGGTTTGAGAGCAGCACAGTCTCTGCAGCATAGTTACAGCGCCATGGCACTGACAGGTACTGAGCACCTTCTTGTGAACCAAACAAAATTATCCCTGATAAACAGCTTTTTTTGCAACAAGACTAAGTGTTTGTGTCTTCTCTTTTGTAGTGCCACTGTAGAAGGGAGAGGACAGGAAGGGGCCAATGCTAAAAATCTTTGTATTTCAACTTCTCCCCAAAAGCAGAGAGAAAATCTTTGTATTTCAAATTCTCCCCATGCAGTAGAGAGTGTGCAGCAATAGCTCTGGCAGCTTTACTATAGGGGCAGTGGTGGCATATTCACTGTCCTGTCACTGCCGAACATGTCCAGCCTGTGCTGTCTGAGGACATTCCATGTGGTCAGTGTGGATAGGGCTGGCCCTATCTGCTCCCAGCTTCGAGATCTTCACTGTGCACTTAGACAGGATATCCTCTGATTGGCATCCAGGAGCAGACAGATGTGTGTAGCTGTCACTTGCTGAGCCAAGCAACAAGTATTAGCTAGGTCAAACATGAAGCAAAACACACAAGTGGACTTGAGCAGCAAGGCCTCAGGTGCAGAAGACAGGGTCCTACACATGGAAGAGAGTAATTCTCCTTTGTATGCTGGTGAATTTCACTGGAATGGTGGAACTCAAAGCTTGTTCACCCATGGGACATATCCCAGAACTGTAAATAAAATATGAGGTTGGATCTGGAATCCCATGTCAGTAGGCTGCAACACCTAATCTTATTACACCTTGGAGCAAGGCTCCTTAGCTCAAGATCAGACCAAGGCTGACAGGATTATGACCTTTCAGGGACATAATTATTTGGCAGCATCTAACAGCTTTTTGCAATGCTTTTTTCTTTGGCCACTAGACATGTCCTAACTCAAAAACAGCAGAGCAAATAGAAAAAACCCTATAACAGTTGGTGTCAGAGGGTCAGCCAAGTGTCACCCATTCAGTTTCCAAAAGACAAGAAGAAAAGGACCTTCCACTGAAGAAATAGAAGTAAACAATTTAGAATCAGGAAGAGAAATTTAATTACATGCTGAACTAAATAATAAGCAGAGTACCTACTATCTCATTCTATCAAAAAAACAAGGAAAATAGGTTAAATAGATAAAAAGTAATTAAAAATATCTAACATATTCTTCATAAATGAGATGTTATTTGCTGTTAAATTAACCAGAATTAGAGTTAATACAGCATAGATTTATGGTTCATGTCAAAATTCATGACTGCAAGGGTTGTGCTGGGAACAAATTTTTCCTCTTGGCATAAACTGTATAATTGGATTTGTGAAGGTCCTACATGTGTTCTTGAAGCTCATAATCTGATCAAAGTCAAAGTCACTGCTTAGCATTGCAAGGTTTGTGCTTTTCTGTACCTATCTGTTTTCTACTAATTAGAACATTAAATTTGAGGGTGAAGACAAAGGAGAAATGTTACAAGGTTGCACAAAGCAAATTTATTGTACAATTTCTGTCTTTATCATGGAGAATACAACGCATAGTACTATGAAGCAAGTGCCGAATATTTGACTTGGTGAGATGAAATAATTTTTCCACCATGTGTGAGTGGTTACACACTACAACAGCTAATTAGTCTCTGCACTAATTCTTTCAGAAAAGGCACTGGATAATTCTTTTCCACAGTGAGTAGATTAGAGGGAAGACTAATGCACACATTATGTATTCGACTTATGATTTGATGGCTTTCTGGCTAACGTTTGCATTGTTGTTATAATTGCCTTCTTATTTGCCATCTTGACCTCCCTGTTAGATAAATCCTGACTTAGAACTGCCCTCAGTCAAACACAAGTCTTTGGAGGGGGCTAAAAGGAAAAAATAAAAGCTTTGACTCGAGACAGTATCTCCTACCTCTGCTATTCATGAGAAGCTATTTGAGCACGCTGCCACCATGCCACCTGCAGACCTGCAGGAGCAGTTCAGGTTGTTATGGTATCTTTATGGCCTCGGTGCTGGCTCACAGTGGCACGCTCACATTCTTGCTGGCATTGGCAGAAGCATTTCATTATGTTTGGTACAGGCCTTCCACCATCTCTACCAAGGGAAATTAAGAAAAAAATCTGATGTAGGAACAGCCAGGGAAGAAAGCCAAGTTACAGTGAGACAGCTCAAAGTGTTGCTCACATACATCATGCCAGAAAAGCTATTTCACTCTTTACCTACAGAACAGTCTCATTGAGAAGACCTAGAATAGCAGAGGAAAAAGAGTGTGGTTAGGACCGAAGTTCTCAACTGCTCCAATGACATTTCTGATTGTGACTACTGAGAGTAAGATGTGTGAACAACTAGTTTTGGTATTTAATATAATGTCTGCATTTTGCTGTTCCTTAAACATTTATCATCAAACATCTGGTTGCAAAGATGTTGACAGCTCTGAGGCCTGTGGGAAGCCAAGGCCCATTCCAGAAATAAAACCCTCCTCTAAAAAGGACTGAAGGAACCATGGTCTCAGCTATTGTATTAGCAGACTCTAATCAACAAACTCTCTTCTGAAGAGCATTCTCCATTCCTACTGGGCTGGCACAGGCAGAGCTGGGCCTACAGGCTCAGCTGTATGCAAAGTGATCACAGGCTCCTTTTGCCTAGCAATAGAGAGCAGTCTTTGGAGCACAGGGAGAAAAAAGAGGTTCCCTCTCATCTGAACTCTCGCTGAAATGTCATAATCACAAGTGCAGATTGAATTTTCATTCAGCTTAATTTTTTCCTGGCTTTTTCAATTTTTGCTTAAAGGAGTTGAACAGCAGAAAACGCTCTCACTGTAGAATCTCATGGCCTAGAAGTTTAGTCAATCCTATAGTGATAAGGATGACAAACCCATTCATGCAGAAAATAGCAAAAGGATGTACTATCACCCCCACCTCAGCTGGCCTGTGTCCTGAGTAGATGTGGGAGGACTTCTGTCTGGATTTCTGTACCCACAGGGAAAGAGACACACTGAACTGGATGGCAATCATTTTGTGTTACAGTTCTAGTCCCCCAAAAAATATAAATGTAGAAGGAGGATTCCGCATTGGGCGGATCTGATACTCACTGTCACCATGTTGCAGAGCTCCAGTCCACTTGGCATTGCTTGTCCCCAAGGTCCCCAGGGCACAATTTCCTTGGAGATCAGTGCTCCAGCAGGAGCAACCTTGCTGTCTACACACCTGCCTTTCTCCCCCAGGGCTCTAGTTCTATTGCTACAATGGTGACCTCATTTTCTTCCTATCAGGAATTTTAGTGCTTATCTCCTTACCTCATCATCCCTGGCTTTCTTATTCTATTGAATACAGGAAACTTCATCTGTGACCCATGAATAGTTTTAGTCTTTTGATTTCCCATTTATCCTTCAGTTCAATCCAGAACATTCTGCCTACTTTCAGTATTTTCCCTTTTACACCAGTTAATAAGTAAATGATCCTTTTAAAAATTATTTAAGACATCCACATAGGAAACTTTAAATTTAGTTAAGAAAACCACCATCAGCTTGCATAATGATCTGCAAAAATTTCTGAAAGTAGTAAGAAGAGATAAATAGCCATCAGTATAATGAAACAGGAATCAAAATTACCATAAATTCTGCCAGCATTTTCAGTGCCACAGTTATTATAACATTACCAAATTACTTACAGTCAACCTGGCAGTGGGGATCTTGGAAGTGACCCTGGGGTTGTGCATATGTTTGTACACACACATGCAGCGCATTGAATATGCCCACAATCTAAAGCAGAAGTGTGAAAACACTGAGAACAGGAAAATTGTTGCCAACTTTAATCTACTTAAAGCCTGCATCACCAGCATTGCCAGTGCTTTGGTCTGGGCTGGCTACCCTTGCCCTGTGCAAGCTTCATGCACCCAAACCTGGCTAATAATTCTTATCTCTTACTGGCATCAAAAAAACTGGGCCTCTGCTATTTTGGCAGAGCTCCATATGCCTGCAGTCACACATGACTGCCATGCAGACACTCTTTAGGCACCAAAGAGCCTTTGAACACCAGGCTTGTGTACTGCTGCCACCACACGTGAGCTGCATGCACTGTTTTCCAGTACCTTGTTATATCCTCATGCTCATGGCAAATGAATCTTTCCATTATGGTGAAATGTCAATGTAAGGAACTAGAAAAAAACAGATGAAGTGTTGGGGTGGTACTACTATTTCAAAGCATTGGTCAGTAGTTAATTTGACTGTTGAAGAATAAGAATTTGATAAGTAAAGAATGTGTTACAAATACCACATCTTTGTCTTTCTCCCAAAAATTCCATGCAGGGCCTCCCTTCAAGAATGAAAGTTATCTAGACAGTAATTAACAAACTTAGGTTTTTCAATGCAGTATGCTTTTCTGGGGTATTTTTTTTGTTTGTTTGTTTGTTTTAGGGTTTTTTTTTTTTCAGATGAAGAATATTTTCCTGGGTTTTGCAACTCTTCTTTGGCATAGCTATGGGAACCCAAATAAATCCAAATGTTTTTACTAGGGGCTACAAGACTCACTATGCAAAGCTCAAGCTTGTGGATGCTAACATCAAATGGCTTTATGAAGAAATACACATATTCAGTCTATTTATGCTACCTTTAAATGTGAGGATGGGAGTTAAAACTAAGCATTTGGTAAAAAGAAAGCCTCATTTGAACTGCATGAAAGAGGTAAAATAGTATCCTGTTCTGAGGATATGAACACACACGCAGAGCCCTTACCAAACCTCTACAAAATACTAAGACTTGCTATTCTTCTTACAAAACTGCATGAAAAAAAGAAATTAATGAAGATTTTGTGATGTCCTGCCCTTTCTTGGATGGTGTTTAATGGTCTGAAAGACCAACCTTCACTGATAGTATGTAGAAAACAAAATAGTCATGTGTTATTTCCTGTTAAGCCAGTGTGCATACTCAGTATATAAGTGGACTCAAATCACCAACAGTCAAAATCAGGCATGAGAAAATTACTCAATGAATGTTAGTGCTTTTTAAAGCCATTAGGCAGCATCAAGATGAGCCAAGTGTTTTCTAAACTACAATGAGGACCTCTTCACATTGGAGGAGTTCAACCTAGAAAATAGCAAACACTTAGGCTAGGAAGAAACATTATAAAGTACATATCAACATAATTACTGCTGTTTGTCAGAGTCACAATCACATGTGAAAAAAACTCAAACCTCTTAAAAGAATGGGAACATAAATAAATAAAAGGTAGAGAAAGAAGGGTAAGGTTTCTAGTGGTCCTTTTACCATATTTCTGGGAAAATGCATGAAAGATTTCACTGTCTTAGCATGCAATTGAGTAGGCAAGTAAATTGATTGTTACCTGGAAAAGGGTCAGGTCAATAAACAAGTGAACTGGGGAGAGGAACACAGAGAAGCAGAAAAATGCTTTGAAGAGCATGTGTTTACCATCTCTGAATATTTCAGAATAACCATTCCATGGGCTCTCTGTTTAATTAATTATCCAGCTTATTAAAGGTATTGCAGTAATTGGACTCTGTCCCAGGGAAAATTGCTCTTACCATGATAATTTTCTTTTTTTCTTTACAAGCTGAAATCCCTCCTGGTGCAACTTGTACTCATTGTCCCTTGTCTTGTCCTTGTAAAGAGACAAACTCTGTCCTCTCTATAGCTAGCCTTTAAAAATTGAAAAACGGTAGTCACATGGCCCCTGAGCCTTCTCTTTTCTAGGGTGAAAAGACTGAACTCCTTTAGTTGTTTCTCACAGTGCAGGTTCTCTGTGCCTTTAATAATCTGGGAACTTTCTGCTATTGTTTTTCAGAAAGCTGCTGTTGAAGTAACTTGAAGCAAGTACACCTTCAAGGTGAGTGAATCTTCAGGACTTACTGACAACTAAAGCAAGACATGAACATGTTATGTAAATGTGATTATCCAGCTGTGCCTGCACTAGTGCAGCCACCTTAGATATTGTGTGCAGTTTGGGGCACCACAACAAAAGAAACGTATTAAACTGCTAGAGAGTGTCCAAAGGAGGGCAGTGAAAATTACTTGAGGGGAAGCCATGTGAAAAACAGCTGAGGGTAGTTCATCTGTTCAGCCTGGAGAAGAGGGGACTGAGGGGAGACCTCATTGGAGGCTGCAACTTCCTTGTGAGGGGAAGAGGAAGGGCAGACACTGATCTCTGCTCTGGAGTGACCAGTGACAGGACTGGAGGGAATGGCTTAAATTTATGTCCAGGAAGATTTACCTTGGACATCAGGAAAATGTTCTTTCCTCCGAGGGTGTTTGGGCACTGAACAAGCTCCCTGGGGCAGCCATCGCAGCACCAAGCCTGGCAGAGCTCAAGAAACTTGTGGACAATACTCTCATGGTGCGACTCTCAGGAAGGTGCTGTGCAGGGCTGGGAGTTGGACCTGATGATCCCTGTGGGGCCCCTTCCAGCTCAGCTTACTCTGTGATTCTGTGATTCTGTAATGTGCATCCACAGTAATAAGAAATTCTTTCTTGTATTTACAGTGTATCCATGGATACTCTGTGTATACAGATCCAGTGATTTGTGCAAGTCAACAACTGTTATTTGTAAACCCCAGAAATGATAAGGTATTTTGGTTCAATCCCAGCCAGCAACTAAATACACACAGCTGCTGGCTCACTCCCACCCCTGGTGAGACTGGGAGGCGAATCACAAAAAACACATGGCCTGAGATAAGAACAGATTAATAGCTGGCATAAAGAAAATCAATAGTAATACAATAGTAATGAGAGGTGAGAAAGAGAACTAAAACACAAGGGAGACAAGTGATGCACAGTAGAGTTTCTCACCACACATTGACTGATGCCCAGGCAGCAATTGTTTCCTGCCAGCCAACTCCCCCAGTTTACCTACTGGGCATGACCTTCCATGGTATGGAATATCCCTTTGGCCACACTGGGTTACCCATCTCAATGCCCCCTCCCAGTTTCGGGCAACAGCTCCTTACTGGCAGACCACAAGGCACTGCGAAGTCCTTGATTTAAGATAAGCAGAGCTCAGCAACAACAAAAACATCAGTGTGTTATCAGTATTATTCCCACACTGAATCCAAAATACAGCATTAACAGCTGCTGGGAAGAAAATTCTCTCTACTCCAGCTGAAACTAAGAGAGTAGGCACTCCATATTCCATATAATTTGTATAATGCCAGGTCCCACTTCCCAAAACCCCATCACTTTCCTCTCTTTTGGTACATATACACACAGATAAAATTCCCACAAATTATGGACCATACCTATAAAAGCCCACTGAGCTCACTGAGTGCATGACCTTGGGCTCCATCTGTCAGAACCAGTTTTCAGGCAGGAGAGAAGGTGTGTACTGTTTGAATGTTGCATGTGGAAAGCAGTTCTGAATCCATCACTGCTGGGCTCATGGCTCCATCAAAGTTCATTCTTCATTAATATGTGATCAAAAGGGAGTTGGGGTCAGAGCCCCAGGTGAAAGCAAACTGTGGCCTGCACTGTGCTTTCGAAAGGACTGACAAAAATACATCAGTGATACCCACTGCGGAACCACTGGGCTGCCTCAGACTAGTTCATACTGAAGTTCCAGCATGTCCAGCACAGCAGCACTCCATGCTGGTGTGACTTCATTCAGGCATTAGCCTCCCTTCATTCAGCTCATTCAGCTAGTCTCCCTTTTCCTCAAACTTTCACACTGCCCATATGGGACTGATAAAGGATGAACAGGCCCTGTGGATCACTCCTTGTTTCCGCAGGTGATAAACACCTAATGGATGGGTACCAGGGAATCTTCCACATCAGTTTGGAAGTGATTGGCAGCTGTTGTTGGCAGCTGTTGTTCTCTGACCTTCTGCAGCTCCACAACAGAAGGGTCCTCTGAGAGACCAGGCAAAGTAGAAAGCTGCTTCACTTCCTCTGTGTCCAAGCAGAGCTGAATGCCTGCTGCCTTTGGGTCTTTGAAAAGTCTTCTCCACAAGAGTAACTTGATATCTTCTGACCTTCCACATGAGGTGAAGGGCAGTATAGCAGAGCATGTACACCTCTGACAAAACTGCATTTTTTTGGTAAAAAGTGGGAAGTCTTCTAGAATTAAGCTGGAGGACAGGAATGGATGTCCTGAATAACCAGAAAGAATTACATTAAAAAACTCCCAGACACTGAATTCCAGACAATCTGTGTGTGAAGCAGTAACAAAAATTTCAAAAGGGGAAAGTGGTCACTGATTAAGGAAGAATTTAGTTTTAGAGTGATTCATAAGGAAAATTATGAATATGTGCACTGTGGTGCAGTGCCAGTGCTAAAACAGAAATACCTAGCAGAAACATTAGTGTATAGGCCAGTTTAGGAATGAAAACCCATACTCTGCACTTATTGCAGAGAATTAAAATATACTGGGTGAGTTTTTACTCTGAATTAAGCACTCACTTCTTGAAGGTCTCACATCATCTTTCCTCTTCATTTTTTTGTCCTCCTAGACTTTTTCACTGTCTTTTATTATCATTTCAATTTAAAATGATAACTGCAAATCAGTCTCCCCACACCTCCCTTGCAAAGGACTCTTGGGCTCCTTCCCCAGAGGCAGTACTGCTGCCTCCTGCACCATGGCACTGCAGGGTATATTTGTGTGAATGGCCAAGATTCCTGGGAGGTCTTGCATCAATAGCAGCATTTCCCCATCTCTAAAAGAGGGCTGACAACATGAAGAAATGTACAGAACTTCATGGCAAGTTTTACACCTTGGGGAGCAAAAGCTCCAAGTGGCACTAGCCCTTGGAACAGACAAAGTGGGATACCATAAAGAAGCTGAGAGGATCATTAACATCCTCAGTGAAGAATGCCTAGTCTTGAGTTTTGAAGGATGCACCAGTTTAGTATTATTCAGACTGATGTCAATATTGTCCACAACTCTCAGTGACCACAGCAAGGACTCCTGTCACAACAGAAATATTTAATCTTCAGAGTAAAAGCTAAATGAATAGTCAGGGTTAAACCAGGACATCATATTTAACCTCAAGCATAATGCTACTGTTGTCATTATCTTAGGCAGGAGGGAAAAAAAGTAGACCAAAAATTCCTCAGGAATTTACTGAAATGGCTGCAGTATGACTGAGCAAGAAGATTTTAATGGAGAGTAGTGCAACACATGAAGAACCCTTTTTTTTCCTGTTCTCACTCAAAACCACACAAAATCATTGAGAAGTAATGAAATACCATTTACCCTATGCCAGCACAAACAACTCCTCCATGTTAGGCGAAGAAAACACCATCTGTCATCTTTTCTCTTCAAGTTATAGAATAAAGAACTGACTAAAATATTTTGGGATATAATTTCAAGAGAAACTTTACCATGGTCTGTGAGTAACCAGTGGCACAAAACCAGCACCCCTTGCTCTGCAAAGGGTCTCTGAGCAGCTCCTGGCTGAACAGAACCGGTCAATGAGCAAACCCTACTCTCTATAAATCAGCAATCAAAGTCTAGCAAGCTCTAACATTCACAGATGTTGGCCTGGTTTCACCTAATGTACAAATGTTAAGACACTGGAAACATGTTGCAAGATATGTGATCTATCTATTTAGCAGATGTAACCTAAATAAATTACTTTTTTTTTTCCCCAACATTACTCCAAGCAGGGGCACTGGCATATTCTATGTAGGTCTGACTGAGAGGATACAGAACTGCAAAAGGCTAAGGGAAAAGCAAAGAACATGGCCCAGATGTCTACAATTCCTTCTGCACAACAAATATTTATGTGAAGACTCTTCAGTGAAGATTCCTAAGTGAGAAGTCTTTAGTCTGAAAAAAGAGAGACAACTGAATGAGGTCTGTAACAGATGTCAATAAAGCCCAAATACACAGAGATATTGAATGGGGATTAACTGTTCACTGTGTTCCAGCACCAGAGCTGGGGAGGGCATCATATAAAAGTAACAGAAGGCAGATAGAAAATAAGCAAAAGGAGATGGTTTTCCTTGCAGCATATGGCAAATTTTTGGACAGTATTATTTTACACAGGTTGGACAAGTGAGTAGGCAAATTCATAGGAGAAAAATCCACAACCAGTCATTAATTTAATCAAATCCTATAAAAATATCTATCTGCAAATGATTAAAAGGTGAGAGATTGTATGTGTGGAAATTAATTTGTGATTGACTTGTTATATTCCTCTACAGGTACCTCCCCTTGGCCACTGCAAGAGACATTCTTATGTTCTTTGCAGTGTGTTATGAAACTCTGAAAATCATTATGGATGTCCTAAATACTACTATAAATGTTTTACAGAAATAGACTATACTGCTTTAGCAAATTAAGGAACATTATGCCATAAATGATACATTTTCTTTGTGGCATGAGTTGCCCACTTCTTTTTCTCCTAAAGATAATAGGATTTATGCAGGAGGTGAAATTACATTCTATATTTGTGGTCTCCTATTCTGGTTGCTTAGACTATCTCAAAAAGAATGCACACCTCATTCTTAAACACGTTTCTATACATGTGATTAGATCTAAGGAAAAGATCCACACTGATATTGCATTTTTTTCATGACTTCCAATCTTGAGCTGAAACCAGTCTCACAAATATTCTGGATCTTGTCCCACAGTAACTTCTAGTTCCTGAAAAAAACCTACCAAAAACCAGAAATTCAAAAGTATTGTGGAAGATCAGTGAATAAGTAATGATATTTTTTCTTTCATTAAGCAGCACTAGGGAAAAAAAAAAAAAAACAATAATCAAAACCACTATCAACCTAAAGCCAAAGGAAAAAACAAAACAGAACAAATGCCAGAAATAAAATGAACATAAAAGAAATAATTGAAGAGTAATGGTAGTATAGGAAAAAATAGAATTAAAAATTCACATATCAGCCCCCCATTTCTGTTAAAATGAATAGATAAAATTTTATCTACTGGCCTGTGTGAAGTGTGAATTTCATTATTAAAAGACTAGATAATGTGGGATAGTAAACTCAGTTTGCTGGGTGCCTTTAAATGCTCTGTAACTAACTTAAACTGCCATCTGTCATGTTGCCAGACACTTTCTGCAGAAATCAAGAGCTTCAAAATTTCTCTACTTTGACATGGCTTGAGCTGTCTTTAAATGACACAAAAAGCCAGCCCGGAGATGACCAAGAACTCAGACAGATGCATGCAGAGCACAGAAATGCAGGACACGTGCACAGGTAATCACAGCCTGCCGCACGGTGGACACAGGCACACAGAGCACTCACATGAACACAGCACAAACAGCATCATCCTGCTCCCTCCTCTGGCTGAGCAGGACAGTGAGGATGTAGATCCAGCAGCTGTCCCTGGATCCCAGACTCCCGAGTTGCTGGCACTGGATGTAGGAGAGCACCCGAGGTACAGGACCTCAGACAGAGACAACACTGAGACAGCCACATCGCCGTCTCACACAGACACAGCACCTGCCTTTGCCCTGGAGACCCCCAGACCCTGACATCTCTCCAGCAGCTGGGACTCCTCTGGGCCCCAAGGCAGAGCTCCTCCCTAAACCCAGGGAAAAACAAAGAATTAGAAACTAATATGGTAAGAAGATAGGTTAGATTCTGCTAACTGGGCACATGGCAAAGGCAGAAAAATGCAATTATTTAGAAAAACCCAGTTCTTTCTGTCATCTTTCCCTCTGTTTTCCTTCACTTGTTACTCCCCAAATCATCTAAGTTCTTTTCCTTTCCCATCTTTGGTATTTCCCAAAACAGCCTGTTATAAATCCTCTGCAATCCTAAAATGTTCTTCCCCTAACATATCCTACGCCTGTTGGCAGAAACCCCCTCAGTTCAAAAGCTGCTCCAGCCTTGAGTTTTTATTGCAATGGGTGTCACAGCTGTGCCACGGGGTGTTGGGTTCTGTGGGAGAGTTCTGGGAAGAGCCTGGACAGGGCACAGTTCCCACCTGACTTTGGGCTCCTGTGTTGCTCTGGCTGTGTTGAGGTGGGCTCTGAGCGGCTGGTGGCTCCTTGGGAGCAGCCAGGGCTGGGTGTTCTTGGGCCCTTCCATGTGCCACTGGCTCCCTGTGCTCCACCAGGGTGATGAGCAAGGGAGCATTTTAACAACACAGACACAATCATGGAATCCACAGATCCCTTTGAGTCCCTTTGTGTCTGGGACCTGTCCCAGGTTCTCAAAATACGACTGAGATTATGTAACCAAAGCTCTCATGCATATCTGGAGGTGCCAGCATGAACGTAGCTCAGAGCTACTTGCCCTGTTCACCTCCCTGAGATGACGGTTTTATTCAGCTGCCAAACAACGTAGCTGGAAATAGGGAATGAGAGGCTGGAGAGCAGCAATGTGGAAAGGGACCTGTAGATCCTGGCCCATGGCAAGCTGAACATGAGCCAACAGTGCCCTGGCAGCCAGGAGGGACATCCCTGTCCTGGGGGCATCAGGCCCAGCATCCCCAGCTGGGCAAGGAAGGGGATTGTCCTGGTCTGCTCTGGGCTGGGGTGGCCTCACCTTGAGTCCTGGGGGCAGTTTGGGAGATGTGAAAAAGATCTAAAGCTACTAAAGAGTGTCCAAAGAAGGTCACAAATATAGTGAAGGCCTTGAGGAGAAGTCTTGCGAGGAGTGGCTGAGGGCCCTTGTTCTGTTTAGCCTGGAGGAAACTGAGAGGAGATCCAATTGGAGTCTGCAGCTTCCTTCTGAGGGAAAAAGGAGGGGCAGGCAGTGCTCTCTTCTCTGTGATGTGCAGAGGCTCAGGAAAAGGCATTAACAGGACCTAAAGCAATGCCCTGAAGTTTCATCAGGGTATCAGGAAAAGGTTCTTCCCCCAGTTGAGGGGGAAGATTAATGTTAAAATGAAAATGTCTTAAATTGTTTGGATTTTATTCTGAACTGTTGTTTAAAAATGTGGTTTACTAATGTTAAATATAAGAGTACTGGAATAGCTACACACGCCTTGTCAGTGACACGTGCCCAGAGAGAAAGAGCACCCGCGGATCGGCAGCAGGAGGAGGAGGTCAGAGAGGCTCTGTCGCTAGGATGACTTCCCCGAGCAACCCCCTTCGAGCCCCCCTCGAGGCAGGGGGGAGGCTCCGTCGCTAGGATGAACTCCTCCGGACCACCCAATGATTCCTCCGGACGATCGGACTGTGGGAGGGGCCAGGCTGTATATAAGGAGTTATGAACTGCACCGCAGCGCCCAGCCCCTAGCCTGGAGCCCTAAGTACTACCTCAGCTCGCTGCTGCCCCGCCGCCGCTGCCGCTGCCCCGCCGGTCCCGCTCTCCGCTGCCCCGCTGCCGCCCGCCCGCCCGCCGCCGCCGCCGCCGCCGCCGCCGCCGCCGCCGCCGCCGCTGCTGCCCGGCCGCTGCCCCGCCGCTGCCCTGCCCCGAGGCGCGATGCTGCCGACCCATGCTGGCCCTCTCCGCCCGGCACATGCTGCGATTCTCTGAGCAAACACGGGTCTTCCATGCAGACAAGCTGTGGGATGAAGGGAAGAGCAGAAGGGGAAAGAGAAGGAACCGGAGGCTGTCCCGATCGCGAAGATGCAGAGAGAAGATGTGTGAAAATCAAAGAAGCAATACGGGACAGTTAAAATGTTGTTGATGCTTGTTGTACTTTGTTAAAATAAAGAAGAAATATGTAAATCCTGTATCCATTAGGAAGAGTTTCCAGAATTCCAAACCGTTTCTCTAGAAAAGAGTTCAGTCACATTTCAGCACAGGCTTTTGGCATGCTCTTGATTAATGTTAACCTAAATGACAAAAGTTAATATCCTCCAGGTACAGATAACATTGTAAAAGTTTTCCAAGACTAAGTGTCCATACATTTTAACAAATTAAACTTTTGGTGTTGTTTCCTAGGAAAGTCGTTTTGTTTGTTTGTTTTAGATTGTTAGAATCGTTATTGTTTTGCTGACTTTCGCTTGAAATAAACCCATGAGAGTTATTACCATCTTATTTTCTTTGCCATCACTTCACAGCTGTAGTCATAGAAAATTTAAACCACAATTATTGCCTTAATCTATTTAACACCACTCAAAAACTTTGTCAGCCACTACTGAGTACATAAAATGTCCAATGTTACCCCAAAAATAAATTACAATAAATCATAAATATTTTCCAAAAAATAAATAGCATTTATTTTATTTAAAATAAATATACCTCTGGATTGTATTTCAGAAAATTGTACAGTCAACTTTTAAAATTCTCTGATATAGCAAGAGGAAGCCACTAAGCTATATGCTGCTGGTGTGGATACATATATTCTGCCGGTGTGGATACGTATATTCTCTTTTAATGATACTTTAAAACATGTATCATTAAAAGAGAATATTTGTATCCACCCCACATTTATGGTACATGCAGAGTCAATGAATCCACCTACTACCTCCCACTTTAATCAGAATTAATTGAAAACCAAACTAATGTAAATGGCTTCTCTCTAGGCTATCTATCTGACAATTTTCTGCCACAGAAATACTGCAGAGAAATTTTCTATGAAAAACATGCATTAACACACAGTTTATTTTCCCGAACCTCTTATGCGGAGAAGAGGTCACTCAGGCCCTCTAATGCATCTTGCAATTTAAAATACTGTGTTGTGAAGAATATTGCTCTCTTGACCCAATTTCAGCCTCTTATTTCCAGAGCGCTGCATAAAAGCTTGTGTCAGAGCATCCTTCAAACATATTAAAGCTCCTTGAACTCTAATAGAGCTTTATTCAAGTTCCTCCTGGCTGTACACACAGGCAGTTGATGTGACTGAAACCCCTTAAAAGTTTTGCTGTTATTTGAAACCACACAGTCCCTCTCTGACCCCTGTTGTGCAGCCTTTGTTACTACCCAACAGAATTACATCCTTTTATCAGCTGAACTACCCTCCCCAAATCATCAGCCTCCTACTTCTAGCTGGCTACATACATGGCTTCCCTGAACTCTAACCTTGTATTGACTCTGCATAAACCTGGTATTTGCATACTTTCCTATCAATTCTCCGCTATGTCTTAGCAGAGTGCCCTAGCCACTACAGGAGTTTCTCTCTCTCTCTTTTTTTTTTTTTTTTTTTTTTTTTTTTTTTTTTTTGTGACCTTTCAGGATCCCATCCCCGGACAAAGATGCTCTTAATTCAGGCAATTAATTCTTTCCTAAAATCGTTCTACTCTTCATCTTTATCTCATCTAAGGCTGCCACAGGGAGTCCCTCCATACTGAAAAAAAATAGTGACAACAATTGCACACAGTGAGTTTTAAGCTGTGTTCTGAATTTTATTGTCCATACTGTTATTCTCCTCACACATCAAACCCTGGAGCACATTGTAATAAGAATCATCTGAAAAGGCAAAGACATGCCTCCATGGTACAGAGGAAGAACTGTTTTATTCATACCACTAGTTCTCACCAAAGCTAAGAAAACAAGAGGTCATAGGGTTAAAGAAGGCTTTTAAGACAATCAGGTTCAGTCTTCTGCCACTGTCACATCTGAAAAATATCTTAGGTTTCCTGTCTGTGACTGCAATCCTCAACCAGAACAATGCTCCCCTATGTTAGTCTGGTCACTTAATACTCCAAATACTACATATATAACCAGGATGAAGATATAATCCAAGATATCAAGTCTGTTTTGGACTGGCTGAGAAAACTGAGGCATTTATTATGTCCATATAATTAGCTGATTAAGAAAGAATGTGTGTTAAAACAATGATGTCATGTTCTGTTCATTAGTCAAAAAGGCTTATTTGCAACTCCTAATGCTATTTTTTGAAAGGAAATAGCTCAGACATCCATGATAAATGTATCTTACTTCTGAAAAATTGCCAAACATACTTTAAGATCTTAAAAGCCCCAAGTTGTTACCCTGGAAGTATTCTAAGTAGTTTCTATTTTATACGGATGATAAGGAGGGTACTTTTCTAAGAAAAAAGGTCATCTAGGAGGACTGTGTACCATAATGTTCTGCCACCACTCAGAAAAAAAAAAAAAATAAAAAAACCCCGCATCCAGCTACAAAATAATTTCTGTGAAGAGAATGTAACAGTTATTTCAGAGAATATATGGTACAAAAGGCAATTACTAAGCCTAAGCATTTCCATCAAGCCTGAAGATCACAGACATCAAAAGAGGTCTTGTTTTTCTTGACAGTGACCATGATTCACACAAAATATTTCAGGGATCATGCTGGCAGCCCTATACCTATGTACAATTAAAATGGTAAAAGGGTCAGCAAATTTTATATATTCAAATTGACTTACAAAATAATATAAACAGTGTAGCAGCAAATATATCAGGAGCATGGTTTCCAGATCTGCTAATGTCAGGGCAATACCAAAGCAGAGCAATGTGTGGCCACAGGGGCTTTCAGCACATATTTATAGGAAAATAGTACAAAAGCCTACAGTGCTGCAAAGGGGCATGGTAAATTAAATCATTAAAAGAAAAACCCATAGGAAAAGTGGATCTGGAGTTTACTTGTCATGTTTCTGTCTTTTTTTTTTTTTTTTTTTTTTTTCTTTTTTTTTTTTTTTCATGATTTCCTCAAAACTACAGCAGCTGAAGTTGTGAGCAGCTTGAGTGGGCAGATTGAGACTGGCACAGCTCTGCTATTGATGTAAGACCACTAGGAGTAAGTTCAGCTTCAGTGTTTGTCTGTAGCAACCAGCTCCATTAATCCTGTTGTCTCACTTTGGGTGAAGGGAGAAAGGAAATACAGCAGAGACTAAGATATTGGAAGTGTTATTGCAGAAATCACAACATGCTGTGTAACTTTATAACAATCCCAAAGTTGGAAATCAATGGATAGGTGGCAAGAAGTTTTCAACGCAGCACATTTCTAAAAACCCATTAAACATTAGCCTTCTAAACAAAGAATGGTAATTATTGTTGTAGGTTCTTCCAGGCAAAGTGCAACATCATGGTATCTTGTACAGAGCCCTTGCTTTGAGCTAATATCCACCTTTCAAAGATTTGTAATCTCAACTTTCTATTTTTGTTTTCTCATTGCTGTAATAAAAGATCTGTTTTCCTAAACCTGAATGTCATCTTCTGCCTATGACCTGAGAAGCAAGTCTTTCAAGGAACGTTTGAAAACTTGACAGATTTTTATGATTGACACAAAGAAGTCACTTTTGGTACTTATTTAAATTGGGAATTCCTCACCATGACTGAGATAATGAGTTAGAACAGGCATATATCCAACAGCTACATCTTACTGGTATTACTCCCTCATAGCAGCACAAGCATGGACAATTCACAGAAAAGACAATGAAATAACTGCTTTAAAAGAAAACATTGCTTTGCGGTTGCTGCCTGAGTCTCCCAATGATCAAAACTGCTTTAGGGAAGCTATGAATTTACCATAAACCAACATTTTAATACCAGAAAATGTGGGATCAATAGTTCTTACAAATAAGTGTGTTGTATGTATAAACCAGGAGTTACCAACATGGTAATTTTTCAGTTATACTTTTTTCCTTTTCTTAGCAGGGCAACTACACATGCACACATGAACTATGACTGTTTAACTTCATGGCAAAGCCATGAACTACTCGTCATTTCTTGTCAGTGATAAAGTTCTGTACACTGCCTCATGGCCCATAATCTGTGCTTCTGATCCTTGACAAGGCACAGCTATTGCAGAATGGTGCCCTCCTTGACAAGCTCAGTAGAGACCTGCTCCGTCACTGGCACATCCCAGGGCTGCCTCTTGGAGAAGAAAAAGGTGCCCCTGTTAGAAGCAGTAAATGAGAACAGTAGGGATGGAAAGAGGCAATAAGTTCCCAAACAGATCAAACTACAGAAAGCCCTTGAGGGTGTCACTGAAGCCTGTCCAAAACAAGTTCAACAACTTTTTGGAGATAATAAAGGCATTTTGGTGAACAGCTTCCTGGTTCACTATGATGAGATGACTGCAGAGAGGCCACAGACAAGTGTATCCAGGAACACAAATAAGGCCAGAGGTTAAAACTCCATCTATGATTGGACACAGGTCTTTTACTACACTCAGCTTGCTACAGTCAGGAAAACATTTAAGACACCCTAAACATTATTAATTGTGGTAGACAACATATTCTCTGGGTTGCATTACAGGACATTTAAGAGCATTTGCAGGACAAGACTATCCAACAACTGGGAATTTCTTGTAAGACTCCATGCACACCACTCTTACAGACACTATTGCCACGTACTGCTATGGTGCACTATTGCTACTTACTCAGCACTAACAATGACATTGTGACCACTGCTTTTGGAAAAGGAACGAAGATATTTTAGAAGCCACTTTCTTTAAAATTCCACTGATGGGATGTGGCAGGAGAGGAACAGAATCCAGTCATTTGAAATTCTTTCATAGAAGAAGTTACAGTGTTTTTCTTAATATCAGATGACAAAGGCAGATAACTATAGAGATGATTTTAAGGCACTGTCTTTTATTCCTCAAATCAAGAAGAATCAACTCATCATTTGAATCTCCTACGTGGCTTTGCAGTCTGCTTTGAGAATAATGTGAAGGTAGATTTTTTTTTTTTTTTTGCAAAGGTAGAATGAGAGGGTATACTATGTAAGATAGAGAAACCAAGGACTAATCACTGTTTAGGGCAATCATGGTTCTCCTTCCACATACAAAGATACTTTATTCTGAATTTAATTTTGTTACCCACCATATTACACTAGGAACCAAAATTGAAATAAGCAGTTGTAACTTTTTTACTTTCTGCCCATAGGCAAAAAATTAGACATTTCTCCAGAGATATAAAACAGCAGATAAGAGAAAGATGGTTTAGTGTAAATCACAGTTAGATAGCATTAATTAAAGAGATATCTAACATATTTTAAAACTTTATAAGACTTTAGAAACACTTTCATGAGGAAAATTTGCCCCCTTCTTGATAGTATTTGGTTTTAGATGTAACTTTCAAGTGCAGCTACTTCATAAAATAATATTTATTTTGTTTTTCTGCCATCTCGTGGCTTAACCGCAAAATGCACTTTAAAAAAAAAAGGTACAATTGCTGGTCTGTGAAGCGATTGCTTTTGGAATACTATTTGGCCTAAGCTGTGCTCCAGACCATCACCCCCTCTTCCCTAAACAACACTGCAGCTTGCAACAGCATGGATGGACCTGCAGTCCAGTGAATTCCTACAACAACTTGATACCTTGGAAGGAAATTGTCGCAGCTAGCCCAGGTTTCACCAGTGGGGTGATGGCCCATTCTCTCTTCCAGACTATTCCCTTGACCCACATCTGCCTAAGCCAGTGAATTCTTATTGAATTCCTGTTTCTTAGTTAAATATATTAGTTTGAATGATTATGTGAGAAGTGAGCTGAATTTTAGTCTGGCTCACTCACAAACTGAGGCAAACCCTGCCAGGGCTATGTAAGTGAAACATGCAATATTATTAGTTACACTTCTCACCATCTGGAAAGTTGCATTTGGCAATATGTATGAGTGCTAAGAATCCAGACGTGGCCTTTTGGGATTTTTTGGCATTTACAGGGAATGGTCAAGCTAGCTGATTTAATACAGCTCATTTTAAGCAAACATGAAATCCTAATGCCATTTCTGTCATTTTATGTGGGCCAACTGTAGAAAATAAAGACTTGCTTTCTATCACACTATGACTGAAAGGCATCACATTGTACACTTCCCTAATCCAGCCAAAGTTAAATAGATGGTTGAAGATCAGACATGAAAAATATTACAGGTTTTCTACAAAGTTTGGAGGGTTTTTTGTTTGGTTGGTTTGTTTTGTTTTTGTTGCGGCTAACTTTTTAACTGCTCAGCAGAAAAACAAAGTTTGTTTTCTTCATGCCTGTGACATATTTGTATGAAAAAATTTTGCCTATGCTGCATTTGAACGAGCCTCCTTACCAAAGATGTATGATCAGTTAGATTTAGTAGCTCATGTGACAGTTTGTGGGTGAACAACACGTGCATGTTTTTAGGAAGAGATGGCCTCTCAAGATTTCACTGGCTGAACTTTCTAGAAAGTCAGACTCCTCCAGCAGTTGTCCTGCCAGTTGAAATGCTATGCTACTCTGACTGAATACACCAAGAGTGGTTAAGAGCAAAACAATAGTCTATGATTTAGCAAGAAATTTTCTGTGCCATATAATTCCAGGTGAGCCAGTAAAAGGTTTCAAAACAAAATTGTTTTAGTTAAATATCAGTCTTCCTTTGCCACTTGCAGAATGCTCTTTCTAGTACATTCCAAGACTGTGGTTTTCCAGGGCGGGTTTTTGTCTCAGTTCAACTTTCAACTGTTCTACTTACACCTGAGTTGCAAACCTGGATATTTGTATTTCATTTTATTGACAGAGAACATAAACTGGATAGTTATAAAGGTGGGGGGGAAAAAAATCTTCGAAGCCAGCTGCAGAAGGAAAGTAATTGCAGGATTTCTCACAAGCTCCTCATAAAGAAGTTGACACACCAGCTGGATGACCAGGTAGTGAGGGAGGTGATGATCAGTAGCACAAAGCATGGTTGGCGCAGTGTGACCCAGAGGTCAATACTGGGTCAGAACCTCCTCTTTCACCTTCGTTAATGCTCCAGATTACGGGGCATCTGCACCCTCCACAAATTTGCTGACGGCACCAATGGGGGGGGGGGGGGGGGGCAGGGGGGGGCTGATACACCAGAGGGTTGTAGGGCCATTCAGAGGGACCCCGACAGGCTGGAGAAAGGGGCTGACAGAAACCTCATCCAGACCAGATGGCACCGAGATCCCTGCCAGCTTCAACCATCCAGTCACTGGGTCTGCACTGAAGAACAGCTTTAGAGGACTACACAGCCCATGTGCTTTGTGCAACACAGAAGGCATGGGTCTAGAAAGTCTGAATTTTGCGACAAAATTGATGCCTGTGCAAAGGGCCCAAACTTGTGGAACTCTGACTAGGTGGAGGGCTTTCTACCTTTCACAGTTAAAAGCAACTCAAGTTAATACCTGGGAAAAAAATGAAAACAAAAACCAAAAACCCAACAACGTTGTGAATTGTATTGTCAGTTATGAGTATTTTTCACTGCTTGAAATTGCTCAGATCTTCTGCACCAGTGAGGAGATTAATGTAGATTTGAGTGCAATGTCCTAGTAAAAGGGAGCACAATGACAAGACAAGGAAAACTGAGTAGTCAGAAGAGAGTAATGATAAACACACTGCTCATGATCAAATTAAGCACAGCTCTAGCAAGAGATCAATTAGTCAATCAAGCAATCATATCACTCTCCTATAGAATTACAAATTAGAAAAAAACCCCAAAATTCGTAAGTGATATGTAAAATAGAACTGTACAACAGAACACGTATTGACACAGACATTGTAGCTACTTTTCATAAATTCTTAACTGCTAAAAAAGTCTCAAGCTCAAAATAAATATATTGGACTACACTGGTAATCACACTCCCTGACACACAGTAGCTTATTAATGATAAAATAAATAGTTAAAAAAATATAGTAAGAAAATGCTGCTTTTTCCTCAAAAGTATTAAGGAACCAACAAATAGTGATAATTCCTGAAAGTTGTCTAATGGCTCTTGCCAACCAATCAGCCAAAGGGATGTAGATGGCCCAAAGAATGAAGGATGTCATTATCTCCACCCTTCTGCACTGGAACTATCTGATGCCTCTAATTGCTCAAGCCTTAGTTAATGCTTGTAGAAAGAAGAAAGCTCCTAATGAGGCAGAAAACTAGGAGAAAAATCCCAGCTTTTCAACTTATCTGTAGCTATTGATTACTTGGGAAAAAGAAGTGAGAAGACAGTAAGCCTGGTAACATGGATCTTGGATTTGCGTTTTCATTTCCAAAATTTAGATTTCAGTCTGAAGAGCTGTATTAATTTAATTCTAAATGGAGATACTGTATCTCCATATGATCAAGCCAGCTCAACCAGCAAAGAACAGGACAAAATATGCTGTTTTTTTTAGAGTCCTCTGTTTGACACAAGTTCAGATTATATTTAACTTTGAGAATATCAAATACATTATTATTAATGGCAGCCTGCTGAGCTTTAGAATCATATAATACTTGCCAGGGAGATCAAGGACATCTTTTTTATCTGGAGGGGCACAAAATACATCTAAATTTAAGAGAAAAAAGTTGGTCAGAATAACTTTAATGAGGTAACTGTGTGCCATTTACTCTTCTTCCAATAGCTAGAGTTAAGGTTTCATCCAGCTAAATACTTTGGGTACTGTTCTGGGTTGGAACCAGCGTGCTGAGTGTCATATATGAGTGAGCACATTATGTATTTGTGGTTCTATACCCTTTTCTACAAAAGCAGAACTTGATCCAGTATGTTTGGTAAACTGCAGACATTTTGCTGACTTGCAAGACATTAGGATTAAATGTCTACAGTTCCTTGTGTCTGAAAAGCAGGCAAGATTGTTATACATTCTACAGAACCTTCAGTGATCAAAGCTATTGCCAGGCACTAGTAAATTAAAATTAAATGCCAGTAGTTAATATCCCACTTTTCCAAACAACAGGATTTCTAATATGAAATATCAGGCATTCTAAGCATTCCTCTTCATGGAGGTGAATGCAGATGTTTCCAGAAAGAAAATTATTTTATCTAGTTACTTTCCTGTTGGGGTACAGAGGTATTTTGGGATTTTTGACAGTGTTTGTGGGTCTCCCCCGTTATAGTAATCAAAATTCACCCGTGCAAGGTGTTATGTAACAAGAGGAACAGATGTTCTTCCACAGGAATACAGCATACCTCAGGCATGACACAGCTGTGGTGTAATCTGGGAGTGGCTCAGGAGTTACGGCGCAGAGATGGGCCAGAGAGACCAGCAGGAAGGAGCAGCAAAAGCTCAGCTCTGGTATTGTTAGCAGTATTTAACATTCACGTTCCCACAGCACTTTTCTCACATAGGGACAGGCTGGTGGGATTGTAGGTATTACTGTAACTCATGAAGGAATGTAAGACAGGAAAAATATTCAGCATCACATTGGTTATCTCACACGCTTCACTGACACTGTGCTCTGCACAGCTGGGAAGCCAGAAGGTATGGACATACCTCACTGTGAGCAAGAGCCAGTTTATAAGTCCTGAAAGCACCCTGTTGGCTCATATATTAAAATTAATGTTAACTACGAGAATACAGAGTATCTATAATCTGTAAGACTACTTTGCAGATCTCCTAAACTTGAGAAACTTCATGTATGAGTTTCCAGAGAAGCTTTTAAAAGCCCAACCAACCTTCTGTTATAATCCACTCAGTCCAAGGAAATATAAAACATTTATATAAGTAAGGTTTTATTAAAAACATCAGGATGTTTTTAATAAAAAACTCCCCCCTTCAAGAAAAAGAAATTTTCCTCTTAAAAATAAACAAACTTACACTGGTGGTTTAAACTAGGAACAGCCCATAGGGAAGGAATTTCATGCCCAAAGCCATGAAAGCACTGGACTTCAAGGAGTGTAACAGGGCAAGGAAGAATGGAGAAAGCAGCCAGGGACTGGTCAACTGTACCACTTTTCACTCAGAGAAATATAAAAGACAGCAATCTGAAGGAAGATGATATGTTCCTGTATAGTCACTATGCTTTCAATGCAAAACTTCTCTCTTGATTCTGCAATTTGTAAAATTTCAAGAATTGCATGTAAAATATTATATTTTTTTGTTTAGTATGTGCTAGTATGATCTTTGTTTAGAGACCTGTTTTCAATTAGGGAAAAATAAGCAAGAGTTGTAAATTGCAAAGGGAACTAGGGACAGTTCAAAAGATCTGGTGTAAAGCCCTGTATTGAAAACAAAACCATGTTCAAAACACTCATTTTGGCAGCCAGCATTGGCCAAAATTAACAACATACTACCACACAAAGAAGATCTGTTGACCTCCTACTCTAATCATCTGCTTTTTAACCAATTTATCTTCCTGTCTTTACAAGAGGTTTCACTTTTTACATGGACATTGTCCAATGTGTTTGCTGGACCGAATGATGCCCAGTGAACAGTGCAAGCCTGCAGGAAACAAGCACTTACACACACTTCTGAAGTTTGCTTCAGCTGTGGGCTGGCCGTAGGTGCTGCTGTTTCCTAGGACAGGAATCCAGTCTGCTTGCTGCTTTACAGAGCAAAGTGAAACTTCAACACTTCCTCAGTATCTTGCTGAGCTGTGTTGCAAGCACTGCTGACTGGACCTGGAGTGTCTTAGGCTTTCTCACCCCAATGTGTCACTCACCATGCTCTGCAGCACCTTAAGCTCTTTGTGGCTGGACAAACATGCTGTTTTCAGTTTCAGGTGCTGTGACAAAAGCCACAGCTAACAGCCACCTGGAGATGCTGATCCAGGGAATCTTCCTTCACTGCTCCTGCCCACCACATTGGCACTTATAAGACATGCTTCAGCTGAACAGCAAATACACAGAACTCTGGAAAGCTGCAGCCCTGTAAACCTTTATATGGCCACTGTAAAGAAGCCCTGTTGTCCCCAAATATGTTCTTGCACCCATTATGCAGGAAGCCAACCCATGCACAGAACTATAAATCAAGAGATACTTGATTTATTTACAGACCAGTGCAGCAATGGGGGCTTGGCAGCAAATCTGCAAAGCCAGAACCATGAACTTTTAACTATTTATACATTCCCAGAACTTTTAACTATTTATACATTTTAGCAAAAATAGGAATTAATGTTCATTGGCTACAAGTTGCACAGTTCTCTTATTAATTAGTAGCCTATCTTCTATAGGTTAAGTGAGTCACACCCTTCTTATTTTAATTAGTATTTCTTCACTTTTGGGTGGTTGCATCTCCAGCTGCTGGAATTACTTTTTACCCAGTCATACCTTGCGGAAACCCAGGGCACAGAGAAATTTCTCTGTCTGCTCTGGGGTACCCCAGCCGCCATGGGAGCACTGACTTTGACCCTCATTCATGGAGAAAGCTTCCTAGACTTCAAGATAGATCAGAATCCACAAAAGTGTGAAAGAGATTATAGAGAGGAGTGTAGGTACATCACTTGCTGAGAAATTTAGATTTTGGGATTTTTAGTATGTTGTAGATGGAAGCAAGATGGAGGGCACAGGGTGTTGTCCTGAGTTCCTTCTTCATGCTTCTTTTTCCTTCTTCTTCATGGGTTTGGGTGGTATTCTATAATTGGCAGAAAAGTCTACATTGCGGGCTCTTTGGGATCAGTTATTGGGTTAAAAGGGAAAATAATCTAGGTGTCAGTTCTTAACTGGATAGTTTAGTCTTAAGAGACCTTGTAACAAGAGATTTTTGCAGTGCTTTTCCAGTGCACTGAACCTGGTGTGGACAGCATGCAAAACTTTAGATAAAATAATAATAAACAAGAACCTGAAGACCGAAAAAGTCTGATGCGTCTCTCTTTCCTGACACAAAACTGCTCCAGGAGAGTCTCCCCTGACAGGAGAGCCCCCAGGGAGGGCACAGCCTGAGGCCCAGAAATCAAGAAATCGATAATGCCTGATTCAATGCAATTACTGAGTTCTTCCTTTTCTTGGGGATTCTGCCAGATATCCTTGTGACTTGTAAATTCTGAATTCTTTGTGCCCACCATCAGTGGTACATCCTTCTCCCCAAGCTTTGCAAACCTCCCATAGGTCTGAGATCATGGAAGCCTGACAAGCCCTAAGCCCTAATAAGGCAACTCTGCTAAAAAAGTAGTTTGCTTTTCTAACACCTGGACATCACTTAGAGCTTGTTGGCTGTTTTCTGTTTCAGGAATTAAATCTTGTTGTTGAAAGTATAAAAAGGTAATACATAAAAGAACATCCCTTCTTAAAAAATTTTTACATCTTTCACATTTTGCAACAGTACATTCTTATTCTAGGCATTGTCAATCTCCTCCTAGGTCTGAGCATTGAGCCTCCCAAGTCGTGACAATGAAGCACATTGAGTCCTAAACTTTAACAAGGCCATTGTACTTCCAAGTAATTGATCTTGTAAGTAAATGAACATGCCATATAATGAGTGAGCAACTGGCTCACCAGTCAGGCACAAAGGGTTACAGTGACTGAGGTGACATCAAACTGGTGACCTGTCACTAGCAGGGTTCTGCAGGGCTTCATCCTTGGCCCTGTGCTCTTCAACATCTTCACAAATGTCCTGGGTTGACTATATGATGCTTTTATCCCCAATCGTCCCATTCTGAATGGTGAGTTTTGCACCTTTAAGAGTGCCTCGGAGAGTGAAGGTGGGGAGAGAAGAAGCGGCAGGTTTTTTTTTTCAGACACTGCATTCACTCCCCCACATTCCTGCTCCTGGACTGTTGTCTGCGGCCGGACAGACAGCGGGACAGAGCTCTCCTTTGCTTTGAGTTAGTTTAGCTAGCCGAGGCAAAGAAGTTCCCTGGATTTTTGGGTTTTTTTTCCTTTTTCTTTGGACCTCTTGAAACCTGCTCTGGACTGAACACTGAGGGGAGCACCGGCAGCTCACACCTGTGGCCCACCGGGCCAGGCCTGGCCTGTGACATTCCAGCACCAGCAGAACCCATCAGAGACTGAGTGAGCTGAGCCACAAGCCGGGGAGGGACTTTTCTCAGTTTGTCATCTCTTTTGGAGTGGCAAGGGATTTTATTGCTTGATATTGTTTAGATTTTATTGTTTAATAAACAGTTTTTTTCCACCTTTCTCCAAGGAGATATTTTCTCCCGGACCAGTTGAGGGGAGGGGCTGATTGAATCAGCTTTCCCACTGGAGCTCCTTTGGGGGGATTCTCTCCCAAATTTGCTCTAAACCTGGACAACAAACAACCTGCACACAGGACGGGAAGGGAGACTCAGCAAATCTGCAGATGAGACAAGACAGGGAAGAGCTGTTGACTCCCTCAGAGGCAGGGAGGCCCTGCAGAGACCTCGATGAATCAAAGGGCTGGGCAATCACCAGCTGTGTGCAATTCAACAAGGAAACACGCTGGACTCTGCACCTGGGATGGGGCAGCCCTGGATGGATGGAAAGATTGGGGAATGAGAGGCTGGAGAGCAGCAATGTGGAAAGGGACCTGTAGATCCTGGCCCATGGCAAGCTGAACATGAGCCACAGTGCTCTGGCAGCCAGGAGGGACATCCCTGTCCTGGGGGCATCAGGCCCAGCATCCCCAGCTGGGCAAGGAAGGGGATTGTCCTGCTCTGCTCTGGGCTGGGGTGGCCTCACCTCCAGTGCTGGGGGCATTTTGAGAGACCACAATGTAAAAAAGATCTAAAGCTACTAGAGAGTGTCCAAAGAAGGGGCACAGAGCTGGCGAAGGGCCCTGAGGAGAAGCCTTGTGAGGAGTGGCTGAGGGCCCTTGGTCTGTTCAGCCTGGAGCAGACTGAGGGAGACCTCACTGGGGTCTGAAACTTCCTCATTGGAAGGGGAAGAGGAGGGGCAGACCCTGAACTCTTCTCTGGGGTACACAGTGAGATGACCCAAGGGAATGGCCTGAAGTTGTGTCAGGGGAGGTTTAGGCTGGGTATCAGGTAAAGGTTCTTGCCCCAGAGCGTGTTTGGGCACTGGAGCAGACTCCCCAGGGCAGTGGGACTATGTCTTGCTTAGTCAGTTCTTGAATGGTAAGGGCAGGAATCCTGTCAGGCGAGGGAGTCCTGCGAGAGACAGTAGGGTCAGGAGTAGTATTGCATTTAGTGAGGGAATTTTGGTCCATGCAGTTAAGGTATAGATAGCTTTAGGACTTTGATTGTGTTTAGAGTGAGGAAAACGGTTGCAGTTATTATAGCGTGTAGGTAGAAGTTGAGGAGGGTAAGCTTAGGGCTATAAATGATAATGATTGCTATTCAGCCTAGGTGGGAGATGGAAGAAACAGCTAGGATTTTTCACAGCACCAGTCTGACCGAGTTCAAGAAGCGTTTGGACAATGCTCTGGGGCATTCTGTGACTCTTGAAGTGTCCTGTGCAGGACAGGAGTTGGGACTCCATGATCCTGATGCGTCCCTTTCAATTCAGCCGATTCTGTGACTCTCTGCGATCAGAACAAAGCGGCACTGCCTGACACGCGTGAGCAGAGCAGCCCTGGCGCTGCGCCCGCAGGCGCTGGGGCCGGCTACCCTTCCTGTCCCCCGCCCTCCCTCACACCACCCCCGCCATTCCCAATCCGGCCCAAAGCTCCGCCCCTGCATCATGACGTCACGGTCGCCGCAGATCGCGAGGTCGCGTGACGCAAAGGGCCGTCCCCCTCGCCTCCGCGCCCGGCGGACCGCGCCACCATTGGCTGCGCCGGCGGGGCGGTCGCGTTCTGATTGGCTGCCGGTATCGCGCGCTGTCGGGCGGGCCGCGGGTGAGAGCGGAGTCGGGGCGGCGGCGCGGCCGTGAGGGGAGCGTGCCTGTCCCGCGTTCCCGGCGGATCCCGGGACGGGGCTGGCGCTGAGGTGGCGGCTGCTGGCTGCTGGCCCTCGGCCTGTGCCCCTGGCAGCCGCTCTCTGCCACCTGAACCCGGCTGGGAGATGTGCGAGTGTGCGCGCGGCGGTGTTTCCCGCATCCTCCGGTCGGGTTTGGAAGATCCGCGCTGTTGCTGGCATCCCTGACTCCGTGCCGTGTTCTGCTCTGTGTCTGTGATTAGGCATCTTCGCGCAGGAGGGGAGCAGATGGATCCCCTGCCCAACCCCGCGCCCCTGGCCTCGAAGCTGCGGAACACGCTGGTTCGATACCACAGCATCGGAGACGGCGAGTGGCGGGTGGCGAAGAAAACCGTGAGTGCTCCGGGCGCTTCCCGTTTCTGCTCCACAGGGAGCTGTGGGTCACGGTTGCGGGGGAAAGAGCCCGCTGCTTTGCGTGCCACGCGGCTGAGAAACCCTTGGCCGCGCCCCTGCAGGGCTTTAAACTGACAGACGCTGTGAAACCACCCCTCTAGAATATCTTTAGATGGCAGGATGTGTTTTCCTGTTCTCAGGCATACTCTGTCATTTCTCCTCAGGCATACTCTGTCATTTTCAGGGGTGTATCTCACGGAACAACCTGTATAGGATTATAGGCTTGACTTACAACAAAATGTGAAGTAATTAGCATTAATAGTGTTGCAGGAGGCTCACGTGTATTTCCAGCAAAGCAGACAAAGTCATCTTGTCAATACATATTTCATCATGCTTTAGCTTTCAAATATCTTCCTCTTAGAAATGAGAAAATTTCTTCCTTCTTAAGAAATGAGATAATTCTCGAGGCTTCCTCTCATACTGTTTCACTTTTCTGTTGTTCTTTAGAGACCGCACTAAGTTTTCTTCCCTGAAAGGGAATGCAATTCCTGCTCACTCCAAGGCAGTTTGCCATCCTCTTCTTTTGAGCTGCCTGTTTTTTTTTTGAGTTTTGCTTCAACAAACTAAATAGCCTTTGCTTGCGCACCAGTCCTAGGCTGGGTGAATACTTTTTGGTTCTGTCCTCCACAGAAAGTAGAAGTGTAGCAATATGGTAGGGCTAGTGTGGTAAATTTCTATCTTTGTCTTTTTGTTACAGTGGTTTGAGTAGTGCTTTTTTTTTTTTTCTTCCATCATGAGCAGACGCTGATAAGACAGAGGCAACTGACCCAAATGTAACTTATTATTTGCAGAATTTATAAATTTGCTGTCTATAGAGGGAGGAATGGAGCATCCAAGCCTTTCACTCTTGCAATGCACCTATACCATCTCTACTCTACTAAATGTGTTGTTATATTAAGTACTACTGAATTCCTTTAAAAAGTTACTTGCATCCTTGTGTTCCAAATCCTCAGACTTTACTCCTCTCTCCCTCCTTTCCTTCCTCTTTCCTTTCTTTCCTCCCTCCCTTCTTTCCATTTTGATGTTGTGCCATGTAAAAGAAACTCAAGATTTACCTCCCACAAGGAAACATGTTGTGCCCCAAAATACCTTAAATGATTCTGGATGTGGTACTTAACAATGCTGTTCTTTAGGATGTTTGGTCTTTTGTGCTTATATAATCATGATTCCAAATAAAGTGGTGCCATATGGTACTCTTTTCAACACCAAAATTCAGATATTTTGTACAGAGGTTCCATGTCGTAGTTATGTAAAAATCAAAAGATACTGGTTTCTCTATTTTCTCTGGGTAACTTTAAAATAAATAGACTAGTGCTTGCAAGACTCTTCTAGTCAGGCATCTAGGAGAGAAAGGTAATTGAACTTTGTTGTCTGCCCCTGCACCTCATGCACACTTCTGTAACTTGTGTTACAGGAATGCAAGCAGGAGTAGTGTGTTCTTCCTGTCTGAGCAACATCCGGCTGTTGGCTTTCCAGTGGCCTTGCAATTGGAAGGCTTTCCCTCCTAATGTTGTTCCATTATTCTGTGTCTTTTCACAGTAAACTGACTTGGCCTGCCAAGCCCTACTTCTGCACAGACTTCTAGCGTTTCACTCTGAGAAAGCCAATTTTCTGATTATTTTGAAATAATAGAAAATGACAAGTAAAAGATATTTGAAAAATCTGAAGAAAATTGTGCAGTGGTGCCCAGGTGAACTGTGGATAATTATAAAGTTGTCTGCTTTTCTTCAAGGAAATTGAAGCATTTTGTGGACTTCTTGCAATTGTATCCAAGTGACAATTAATACTGTATCTTATATTTTCTTTCAGAAAGATGCAACCGTGTGGCGTAAACCATCAGAGGAATTCAGTGGATATCTGTAAGTTTTCCTTCACAAGAGATACATTTTTAATGTTCCACAGATGTGTTCTGTAGAATTTAGAGATTAAGGCTGTGAATTCTATAGCCTTCAGCTACACAGATCCTCCAGAGGGGAAGCTAAATGGGTTACCTATTGTGGCTGTATGATTCCTTTCTAGTTTTTCAGTTTGATATTTTAGCATGGCATGGTGTCTAGAACAACAGTCTGTGGAACACACCACAGGACTCCCATTAGCTGAGGTGGCAATAGCATCTGTACAGAAATTATGTCCTGTAAAGCTCAGAATCAAGCCTGGGTTCAGTAGTCCTGAAGGGTCACTTTGTGACAGCTCAGTCAATCCTTGGACTCATTAGTTTGGTTCTCATTAGCTTGATTCTACTCCTGTGTTATGATCTGCTCTAATCACAGAGGGGTAATAAGGACTAACTCTCTGTGAATAAGACAGAATGAACACAAACCCATTCGAATATTCCCAAGACTTGATTAAAACCAAACAAGGCTAGGTGATTATACTGAAAAATTGATATGTTTTATTTAGTAGTAAAAAAGGCAAAGAAAAAGGAAGAAAAAGAAAAAAAGAATTAGAAAAAAGGGAGCATGTTTGGGGGGACAGGGAGCGTGACAGGTAAGTGGAAACATGTTACCCCTCTGTGGGTCCCAGTGATGTCTCATTGCTCCCCTCAGTCTAGTTTTCTTGGTGGTGAGGGTCCCCCATCCAAAAGTACAGAATCCTGTGGATTTATACAGGTTTGAGCAGGTGGGAATGCCCAGGTGCCTCCCCTGAGGAGGGCAAATTTGACGCTGCCCCTTGTGTGCCTCTGGATCTGTCATTTAGCATCATGTGCAGCTGTGGTGCAGGATCTGGGGACCCCTTTGTGAGGGCCCTTTATTGGGCCATGCCAGCCCCTCTGCTGTCCCTCATGTGGATGTCCCTTAGATGTGGTTTTGCTGGGGTGAAGAGGCCCCACAGCTGAGCTGGTCTTGGGCTTTCACTGCCTCTGAGCAGAGGCTTTTTCACCACACACCCAAAACATCTTTTCCTCCCCCTTTTGTTGTGAGGGTCTCTTCCAGCCTGACAGAAGATAAGCCTGGGGCTGTGGCCTCCACCCCAAAGGTGCTGGGTTTAATCCTGTGAAAGTATTTTTCTCCCCCAGCCCAGACCTGAGTCGCTTTATCTTATCTCAAATCAATTTTAGAGTCCAGGGCCTCAGTCAGGAGGCCCATTGAGGGTGCTTCTGTGCAGCTTTTGTTACACAGTTTTGCTATAATAGGCAAAAGTCCTTAATAAAACTGTTCAAGACATAAACCATAGCATTTCAATTTCTAACATCTTGTTTCTTCTGCTTTATGAAAAATGTTTTTCTAATTATATTCGTGATCTTTTTACTTTAGGTTTACTTACCTGTGGTGAACTCCCTTGCTAGCCAGGCAATAGGAGTAAAATGACAAATTGTTACAGTTGTTAGAGAAATAAACAGGATAATTTTTATCCAAGGAAGGAGTTTGCCATTTATAAAATACTAACTGTATAAAAAAGGATAAATTTTTCAGAAACAAATTTCTTGCAGAGAAGAACAGATGCACCCACAGGTGCTTTTCTGTACTGTTTCTCTGATTGTCCACCAACTTCCTGGTACCAAGGTGTTAATGTAAGTGTACTGTTGAAAATTAATGTAATATGAAGAATTTCTTACTAAATGTAAACACATTTTTCTAGCTACAAAGCTCAAGGAGTGGTGGAAGATGTTACTAACAGAATAGTGGATCATATTCGCCCTGGACCTTACAGGCTAGACTGGGACAGCCTAATGACTTCAATGGACATCATGGAAACATTTGAAGAGGTGAAGACTTGTTTAGATTCTTGAAGGAGATGTGTATTGATGAATATATGAATTTAACATTCACGACTTTAACGTTCATGTAGAGCAGAGCAATTCAAACAGATCTGAACCTTTCTCAGCCTTCTTGTTTGCATGCATGAGCAGCGTTGTGCATACATGCTCTGTGTGACCACAGATCAGGCTCTCTGGCAGCACAGTCCTGTTCTGAATTTGAAGTGCATCTTTCCATTAATGCTGAAAATAAAGGAGTCAGTCACAATTCTCTTGGACCTGGGAGGTCTGGTAGCCTCTGGTAAAATTCACATACAGAGGGCTACAGTGTGATACTGTCTATGCCAAAGCTATTTCATACAGCTTGCTTTCTTGCGTTCCACAGCAAACAATAGTATTAGTCCAGACATATGGAAGCTGCAACCTCCTCCTCTTTCCTGAAGGGCTGACTTGTGTAGCATGGCTTTGTGCTGAGACACAAAATAGTTCATACTGAGGGTCAGGACTTGATAAAAGAAAGGTAGGTTTGAAGTTGGTTATAGAACAGCTAGTAGCCTTCCTTTGGTTAATGCAGACATTCAGTATGAATTCAAAACCCTCATCTGGACACCTGGCTTGAACATGGATTGTCATTTGCTCTGTCTCTGAAAGAGGATTTGTATGATGAGGTATTTTGTCTATATAAAATTTATACAGATTCTACTGTATTATAAGAAAGTGTATTTTGAAGAATTGTTCACATTCCATTTTATTTTTCACTTAGTGGATTAAAAGTATTAGATAGAGTATCTTAGTACCAAGAGATTCCTCTTGAAGTTTGTTCATGGCCCTTTTTGACTTCCCAAGTGCTCTTTGGTGACATAAGAGCCACGTTGCTTTCACTTGTCAGGCATGCCAAAGTTCTCTAGCGTTACATCTTTAAATCTTTATGGTGCCAGATACTCTCTGCTTCCACAACTCTCAGTTGTAGACCACAAGTTCTTAAAACTTCCAGATTTTAGGTTGAGAATGACACAGCCATTCAGACCTCACTGAATTTGCAGTGCAGTTGACAAAGGCTGTGAACTTTGTGAAAAACCTTAGCTCCCTGCAAGCATTACCTTTCCCTGTATTCATTATCCTAAGTTATATGGTTTTTTTCCTTTCTAATTCTGTCACTCAACAAGAACTGCTGTGTGATGCGCTATACAACTGCTGGCCAGCTCTGGAACATCATAGCACCAAGGGAGTTTGTTGATTTCTCTTACACTACAAGCTATGAAGATGGGCTTCTAACATGTGGTAAGCCGCCACCAGCCTTTGCTAAATTCTTATTTTACAACAGTTGTTTGGCTTAAGATTTGACTCGGATTTAGTAGTAATAAACATTCCAATAATGGTCTAAGATGGTCTTCAACAAATAAATTCAAGGTGTTTTAACATATTTAAAGGTGTTTTAACTTTAATTTTACATATTTAAAGAAGTGTACAAGTTACTGGTTTGCCCACGAACCATTCCTTTCTGCCAGGCTTCACTTATGTCAGCTGTGGGGCAGGAGTGTTAGAGACAAATTGAGTCCTTCAACATGGGTCTTAGAGCAAAGTGGGATGAGTAACAACTTGCTTCTTGTAAATGGGAGGAACGTCCTCTTTTAACATTTGATTTTTTGCTTATCATGCCCTCCTGTCGTAGAGCTTGGATGAACAGCAAATTCCATGCATGAAAATACCCGGAAACTCGTAGTGTGCCTGTCACTACTACTAAATTCCCCAACCAGAAGCTTATATATGACAAATTTACTGTGCGTTAATATTTTTTTTAACCTCTTTCAACTTAATTTCCGTTTTTTTTTTTTTGTTTGTTTTATTTTCCTTGATAGGTATAAGCCTGGACTATGGAGAGGTGAGACCAAACTTTGTCCGTGGATTCAATCACCCTTGCGGTTGGTTCTGTGTCCCTCTCAAGGACTCTCCTGGCCACAGTCTTTTGACAGGCTACATCCAGACTGAACTGCGAGGGATGCTGCCACAGTCTGCAGTAGACACTGCCATGTCTAGCACCCTGGCCAATTTCTACTCTGACCTCAAAAAGGCACTCAAAGCGTAGACAAACAGTGACTTAAAAGCCAGCGCATTCCTTAAAATCAGATTATGTTGTTTAGCTTAGCATAGGTTACCTACTAAATTGAGGTAACACTCTTCCTGAATGACACCCGAACCTTTGTCTTGAGGATCCAAACAACTTTAGCAAGTGCTTTTTCATGTGATCATTGGCATACGTTCCCAGTACACAGTGCGAGATGCTTTTTTGCTGCTCAGCACTCTGCAGCTTTGTGAGGAATAGTCTGAATCTCTAAACTGCCAGCTTCCTCAGTAGAAAGCACAAGATGTGTGTGTGGGCTTGAAAAATGCAGTGTGAGCTCAGCTCTCTTCAGCAGTTTTGGAAGCCAGGTGCTCAGGATTTTGATGGTGCAGGTTGCTGTACAGACAGCATCTAATTGAAAATGTAATTTTGTAATATATATATATTTATATTTACCTAAATTTTAATTTATTTTTTAAAGTTTGTTGAGCTGCATCTGTAATTTGTTTTTAAAATTTGCTTTGATTTATCATATGGATATTAGATAGCTAAGTTGTTAAATTATACTATTCATAAGAAAGCTATTTGTACTTGAGAGCAAAAATAAGTGTTCATTATTGGCATTTCTTTGATGTTGTAACTGCAACTTATTTGCTGTTGTATATAACAGTCTCAATACATAAGGAAATGCCCTTACAGCTGATCCAAAGCCCATTTAGGTCATCAAGTGTCTTTCCATAGTTTTTTTTGGTAGAATTTTAATCACATAATTGTCAAAATACCAAACCTCCAATGGATCTTCAGTGATACCCTGTACTTCTAAGGAGTTTTTTACTTAAAGTTGCATGTAATAGTGTGTGTGGGGATTTCATTTGGTTGGGTTTTTTGGGGGTTTTCTTTCTGTATATGTTTCCTTACCTGCAAACCCTGGAATTACAAAAGCAGCAGAAAGAGCCACTCACTTGCTTCAGGGATAGGTGTTGCTGTAGCCACAACAGAACAGACTTGCCAGTGTTCTGGTGCTGTGGAGTGCTCTGTGTTACTTCCCCTAGATTGATCTTTGCAATAAATTAACATCTTAAAACATGCGCAGCTGAAGGCCAAGGCTCAATCTGCAGAATTGCTGTGATCTGCTGAAGGATACAGGATCCTTTTTTTAAGATGCAGATTTCAAGGATATTCAGCAATCTGAATCTGTGATTCTGACAGATACATAGCAGTGGCATTTAAAAAATAACTCCCTCCCTGCTGGGAACATGAATTCTCTTTAAAATCTGGTGTTAAGCCTTTGATGTTGGTATGTGTCATTTGCTCAGGTGACCGGTTTTGCCAGTGCTCACAGTTGCAAGCTGAGCTGTGTAGGAGTTTGGGAAGGTATCTTGGACCCCTGATATTATGGAGTTGTATACATATAATTCAGGGAGGGGTAATGGACTCTCAAAAAAACAAAAATTCAGATGAAAGTCCCCAGTCATATTGGCTTCCACTGTAACTGAACTCTGAACAGTGAGGATTTTCTCATTGCTCAATCAGAGAGGTAGAAAAAACATAATACCAAGTATAGTGGGGGCTTCTTCAACTTGCTTCACGTTTTAAGGTATTTAGTACTATTTAAGACTGTTAAAAGCAATGCATGAAACAGCCTTTGGGTCTTCATGGGCAGAAAATGTTAACTCCTTTTTAGGTTTTGTATATTCTGCATTTTCCTTTAAACCCCTCGATTAGTCTTCCCATCTTTTTTCTACCTTCCTTGTATCTGCCAAAGTACTGCAAGCTCACAAGGTGATCTTCTACTGCCAAGGACACCAAGGAATTGCTGCCAGAATCCTCTCCTTTCTAGTACTGGTGCAGAGGAAGTTATGAAATCTCTGGCAGTGCTGCTCCGTGGGATGAATGATGACATGATTGTAGAGGAAACTGAAGTGTATCCTATTTTTTCTTCCCAGTTACAAAGATTACATGTGCAGTGAATCTGCATATTCATGTCTTCTCTTTTTAGAGCTGCTAGGATTGACTAATGGAGGGGTTGTGATACAGATGTACATAGAGAAAAATATTGCCCAGTTTAAATCTGCACAGAGGCACTTCAGTGCTGGAGAAGTGGGTCAGAAGGAGCACAAGACACAGGAGGATGTTTGTACAACACCAGGCACAGAAAAGTAATTGTTCCGAACACCCATTTTAGTGGCTCTGACACATATTCAGTTTCTATCCATATTTAGTATCCAGTGAAACAGCTTTTTCTGCTTTCAGTAGAGACAAGTTGGTGAAGCACAGAGCGGCTGAAGAAAGAAGAACTTGAGCTAAAATAAGGAAATTGCTAGTGTATTTTTGTATATGGATAATTCTAATAAAAAAATCAGCTACTGATTAATACAGAACTAGAAAAAAGATGTCCAAGTTCAAATGTATTTACTTCAACCTGAAATTTATATTTTTTCTCTATAGCTATATATGTGAGGGAAGAAGAACTGTTCTTTAACCAGAGTACATCAGAACTGAGAACGCCACAATATCAGAGTCTCTTCTCCCACTGTTGCATTCTCCTCCTGAGTTACTGGACGATCTAGGTGGAGCCAAGAGGGTTAAAACAGGAAGGCAGTGGCAAGGGCAAAGTGCAGGAACCTATGTTTTGCTTATGCAGAAGAAATGGGAGACAAAGTAAATGCTTAGTATAGATTTCTATCACTTAGGAATAGAGTTATCCAGAAGTGACTTCTGAACAAATTGCCCAGGAATAGCAGAGATCTGGCTTTGCTAGACAAATAGCATGTATATAAACACATCAAAATTATTTTTATATGGCTAATAATTTTTTTTTAAACTTACTTTTTTAGAGATTTGGGCAACGTGACACTTTATGCTTTGGCACTTTAACTAGGTGCTTTGTATGTGTGTGGGAAGCATGACTGATGATAAGACAATTTTCATGTTTGGGTTCTGTTCCTCATCTAAAATCTCCTGCATTAAACCTTGCCTGTGATGTGCAGAAGATGCAGGGCTGGGGTTAAGCTCAATTTAGAGGCAGTCAAAGTACTCTACCAAATCTGGCTGGGAAGTGCACTAGTACTTCAGAGAGATACTCTGTGCACTGGCCCTGATCTCAAATTTGATGAATTTATGAATGTGTAACATGATGAGCTTATAAAACACAGCATATATAATTCCTCCAGTAATCATAAGTAGCCAGAATGTGATGATGTGGCCAGTTGTTTAACCTAGGAGGTTCACTGTTGTAAAAACAGCCCTAATTCTAGAGAAACCACTCAAGTTGTGCCTGTGAAAGTCAAAGTCTGTTTTAACAGTGGGTTTAACTTACTGTGTTCAGCATTTAAGTGGTTGTATTTGTATTTTGAGTGCAAATGCAGAATAAATAATGGATTCCAACAGGCTTGTGATGTAGTTTCTTCAATACTTGTGCAGCCACATGTAGAATTTTCAGGGAGTTACGTCTGATGATGGGGCTCTTCAGCTGCATGGTGATCTCTAATGATACCAGTTTGTCTCCTTAAATTTGAAAGTCATAAGGCCTGCCTTCGCTTAGAAACTTGATTTAGACTGAGGAAAATGCCTTACTGAAATATCTTGAAAGTTGTACAAGTAGGATTTTCTCAAGGCTTCAATTCTAAAAATGTATATGCAGGAGTGTTCAATGGCCCATGATTGTTGTGGAAGAACTTTTTATTTTGGCTTAGTATTATTTAACTTTTTGTATGTTTAAGAAGTGATCTATTAACCATAAATGTTAAATAAATGAGCATATAGCATGGCAGAATGCATATAGATGTATATTAGGTATATAAAACAAGCTGCAACATGTCTATTGTCATGTATTTAATTAGCACCTACAGAAATGAAAAAAATCCCTGTATCTTCTCTAAAGCCTTCCCTTGTTTCTCTTGCCAAGCTGGCATAAAGGCAGTAGAGTTCTGTAACATTTGACTTCAGTGAAAAGAGTTGTAGCCTTCCTCTGTTGCTGACAGAAGGAACTGTCACCTCTGAGAAACAGCACACTCTTGTAGGCCGTGTATCATGTCACCTTCTGCAAAGTGTGGTAGGGATAGGTATAGAGGCCACTTGGGATCTCTGGGTAATCCTTAAGGACATTAATTATTGGAATTGTTAAAACATTGATATTCAAACCCATTTCCTGGTGAAAGATAATAGAAAGGTGAGAGAGATTTTAAACCTACACTAAATATTAAATGTTCTCTAGAAAATAATATATCCTTAAGTCCTAAACCACAATTTAAACTTTCTAACACATTCTGCCTTTTCCAGTCCTCATTGGGTTGTGCTGGTGACTCAGTTTTACAGTTCAGGTAGGGGCTGCTTATCATGGAGTTAACCTTTGGAATTGTGCCACTAGCAGGGAGAAAGCAGACACAGATGGTAGCAGCATGTGGCAGGAGATAACCTGTGCATATTTCATAGCTGACCCACGTGATAAGAAATGCCACATCTGGACTAAGGAGCCTCAAATTACACATTACCCAGAACTGCCTTCTGCAGAGTTATGTTCTTTAAAATATTTCTTTCAGTGTACCAAGACACTGGGACAAGCTAATAATCCTCAGAAGTTTTTCTTTGATACAGGTAACCTAAGTTACCTGTGTCAAAGATCAACTGATCTTAGAAGATCAGTTACTGCCTGAAGTGTAACCAGAAACTGACCTTGTTCAGGCCCTCACTGGACCAGTTTGGCTCTGCCCTGGGATGCACGGGGGTAGAAATCACTTCCTGAGGTCTGTACCTGGGCCTTGCTGACCTGCCTGCCAGGAGAGACTCCTCTCTGAGGCAGTTTATAACCCTGGAGAGAAAATTATTATGCCAAGATTCTGTGAGTGTCTCAGCCTGCAATTTGGGTTCCAATCAGAGAGCATCGCTGCTGAGGCATTGGTGTTACTAATTCCAGCTCCAGGGTGCACTGGGGAGGCAGGGCAACGCTCAAGTGGAAGCATTTGAGCAGCAGCAAACACAAGTTTGGTCAACTCATGTTATTTGGGTGCCATACAATCCTCCTTGTCTGTATGCCTAACAGGATTTCATGCTCCTCACAATTTGAAGGGGGAAGGAAAGAAACCACAGCAGGCCTTTTCGCTGGAGCATAAGCCATGTTTCTAGAAACCATCCTCTCTTCTGCATACAGGATTAAGGATGCAGCCTGTATGTGCACAGCCATATCTGCAGAATTTCATGATCTCTCTGTTTCAATCAGCTAAATGAAAATAAAATTTTGGATATGCTCAACATGAGGAAAACATCTTTCTGTTCTGCTGTGTGCCTCCCAGCCCACACCATGGGAATAGAGCTTCAGTGGGAGTGAAATTGAGGAAATCTGATGACCACCACTAGTCCCAAAGAAGTAAGGAAGAGAGAAGAGACACTTCATGCACTTTTTTTTTTTTTTTTTAAATGTCAAATGAAAGTATGGAGAATTCATCATGGATGTAAAAATACTGAGTCACTTCTCAAAACCACCTGCATCATTGGATATTTGAAACATAATTTCTGGGATATGTACAACGTTGAAGGAAACAAGTGCCTGAGCTGCTGAGAAGGACATCATAATTACAAAAGCTCAGGGCTTTTTAAAGAACCGGATATCAACAGAAATCCAGAAATTTGATAGTTATGAGGCATGATCATTGTGTTTAACTCGCCAGCTATCCTAACTCATTAAAAGTTCCTCTGACTTGCTAGTTCTTTCTTATTTGTCTCAAGTTCACTATAAAGCCAGTGTAATGTTGTGCCCTATCTTGAGCTCCAACTCAGCTGTTTGATGTGCTGTTTTTAAGAGGTCAGCCAAAAGTAAACAACCCTTGAGCTCCAGGGGGAGCTCAAAGCCAGCTCGAAACTTGCCCTCTTCTTTCTTTGGTCTTTCCACTGCCCTTTTCCGTTCTGTTACGGGGGTGTGACCAAGATGATTTCATGAAACTGCGGTAATAATGTATGCCTTGCATTAACTTGGGAAAAGATTCAGCAACATCCATGGAAGTGCCAAGTTAGACTATTTTTTTTTCCTGGAGCACTGCTGCAATGGAAATTGTCCTGTAGAGCTTATAATAATTTATTTCTTACATTGCTCCAGGGTGGAGAGATTTTGTAAAATCATCTCCCACAAAAGGGTATGAAGGAACTTAGCATTCAAGCAGTTTGCAAGACTAAGGAGTTGTAGGTGGAAAGAATAACAAGATGCACCCATACCGAGCAAGAGGGAGCACCACTGAGGGTGACAGATATGGGAACAAGAGCAGAGAAATTAAAAAAAAAGGTCCTTTCAACTCGTCAGTCTTGCAATGTTCTACCATGTGCAGCTTTTGACAACATAGCTCAGGACAAAGAGTAGTCAACTAAAAGCAGAAAATTCATATTCCAGCAAGAAGAGGAGTGTAAGACCTCATGGGTAAAGGATTTGTTTGTGCTGCTGAAAGAAGAGGATGCTGAATGAAGGAGCACATTAATAATCTTTGGATTAGGTTACAGAAAACAAATGATTGTGAAGTGGCTGCAGAAAACAAATCATTGTGATAGAAAAACTGTTAACTGCAACAAAAAAAAAATTGGGACTTTGTGAAATACTTCACAGTTAAAAGAGCAGCAGAACTAGAATGTACAAGGAGGTGGTAATTTCTTAATTGCTGGAAGTAATTAGCAAAAAGGGACACAAACATCTATATCACATAACCCACCTTGGGACACAGAGAAAGCCTGGACAGCCCCTAGTTTTGTACTCCACTGCTTCGCTGGCAGTTTATGTACAGCCACAAATGGGACAGGATGCTCTAAATCAGCGCTTAGAGCTTTTATTTTCTAGCACCAGTCTCATTACATTGTTACGACAATGGAGCAAAAAGATGTTGACAGCTCACTGATCTAACAGAATGCCGAGGAAACTTAACATTACAGCACAACATAAGACAGTCTCAATCTAAGTTTCATCTAATCACACAAAGCAAGAGCATATTGACAGTAGTTCTATCTAATCACATGAAGCGCACATAGCTTTGGTTGAAACAATAGCAGTTTTTTCTCCAATACAATGCCTCGTTCATAAAAGACAAAGCACAGAGCCTTATTCATATTTAACCTTCTAAATGTATACTTGAAATATACTTTTTTCAACTTAGAAGGTTCAGCTACATAGCTTTTATTGTTCTACTTCCCATGTCTTTGCTACAGCTTAAACAACTTTGCTGCCTTAGCGCTTCACTGTTCCCACAGTCTCTGAGGCCTGTCTTTTTCCACCACTTTCCTAAAACCCTCTAATTCTATGGATTCCCACACTCCACCATTACTAACAGATTTTGTTTGTTATTCAGCTGCTAATTTTTGAGGAAAGAGGAGCAGGGGAAATGCTGCGCCAAGCTGGAATTCAATCTGGACTTTGCAATATAACCCATTAATACCCATGATGACTCCTCTTTATAAGAATGAGTATTGTTCCTTGCTCTGCATTGAGCATTAGCTGTCAGCAAATAATAGATGTAACCTTTTCTAGATTTACTAGTTTATTTAGCATCAGATCAGTCATGCAAGACACTTAACTAAAAATAGACATCCCAGCACTGAAGCATTTTCTCATGTCTTATCAGCATTCCCATGCAAAAACATAAGGAGGTACACTGGTCCCACACACAATACATGGAAATAACAAAATGGTCTTTTTTTTCTGGTTCAAATTTCTCTCTGGTTCACTTGCACAGTATAAGGAAACTTACTACACAAACAGGCTTAATCAGAAGGAAAGGGGTAAAGTTAAACAAGCCGGCTATAAACAGCTATTTAGTTGCTTACATCTTTGCTAGTATAAGAAAACAGTGTTGCAGTACAGGATTTCTTCCACATTAAGCAGTAAAATAAGGACTCAGGAGCACAGGACATGGACCTAATTTGAGAGAGTGCTATATATATTTACAACATTCTTCATTGTTATTAGTTGGAGTCCAGCCTCCACTGCTCTGAGATCAACGAGCTTCTGTAACAGGCTTATAAAATATTTTGTGTTATTAATCAAAGGCACCATTTTTTCTGTTTGTCTTGGAAACATCAGCACATACCCTAACCATCCAGCATACAGTAGTCTTGAATTAACAAAAGCACAAAATTCCCTCCTTATGGTCCTCATCCAGTCAGGAGCCTCCAAACCAAGGCCAAGCCAGACATGCACCCTTCACGTATCATACTTCAGGTTAAAATCAGTTTAAGCTGATGATCTCCTTACTGTGGGTGAGGAGCAGCCAGGCAGCCTCTGCTCGGTGCCCCTGGTCTTGCAAGGGAGGGGTGGTATAGCTCCTGGGGACCAACAGAGTTCTTCCCCCGGGCCAGAGGGCCTCAATGAGTCTTCCCTTCTCCTGCTCCCTGACAAGCTGGAACAGCCACCACCACTGCTTCCCTGCAAGAACATCCTGTTCATGGTGGGCTTGGCAGTGCTGGGTTAACAGCTGGACTGCATGATCTTTCCCAACCAATCTCTTCCAAAGGTCTTTCCCAGCCTGGATGGTTCTATGGTTCTATGATTAGGGTTCACCCCCACCTCTCCATCTTTCCTTCTCCCTGAGCAACCATTTCAGAAGTAATTTCTCACAAGCATAGGCCACTTGTCTCTGTGCATTCCAAAAAATAAAGCCAAAAAAACCCCCAAAGATCAACCAGATTATAAAACAATGTCCTCTTCTGGAATATTAAGTAAAATTTCTGCTGTTTAATCAGAAGTGTTAGTGTGACATCTCATGAGGATGTGGTGTGAACGAGGAAGTGGTTCTTGTGCTCAGCAGCATCAAGAAACTGGGTTAGCTCTCACCAGCTAATAGTTGTAATTGTCCTTGTTTCTAATTACTTTCAGTAATAAGAATCTTCGTTTGTAATTATTGTCTCCCTGCAACCAAGGTGGTAATGATTTGAGCAGAGCAAACAAGGAACCTACCACTACAGTGGAGGTAGTACATTGATGATGGAACCAGCCTTGGATGCTCTGCAGAGTCCTTGTCATTCCCGAGGAAAATACTTCTCAAGGAGGACAATGCTGCAGCAGGGTTTAGGAGATATTTCAAAGATATTTTTGTCTAAATATACATACAGTCCATTTGCTTAGTTTCATGAAATGTTTCTTGACAAACTTCAGTTTTCTGTAAAAGACTACTTCAGGCCCCCATGGCCATCTGAGGGAGAGATGACTGGGGGACATATTAATAGTTCAAACAATACAACTTCAATGTCTTACAAATGAAGGGTAGGGTCAGTGGCGACGTTTTTCCATCTGGAGGAGGCTGTCACTGGATAGATATGTTTGCACTTCTTCCAGAAACATGGCTGGTGGGCATATCAGGAAAATAACAGAAATTAAGAAACTTGAGGCCTCAGAATGTACATGTATAGACACTTCTCACTTTATCCTTTGTGGTCACAAAGCTAAAAAGGAGCTCCTTTTGGTGTGTTCTGTAACAGACTTTTCTGGTGTGTTTGTTGTGCGTGGTTATTGTGCTGTTTTATTTGGGGATTTGTGTAGCTGGGCTCGTTCATGCAAATTTCACATTTGTAAGTAACATCATCAGCTTTGGGATCTGAGGGTGATAGGACAGTGCAGACCCCTATGCACAGTTCTGTGGATGAACAAATATGACTCAGTGGCTCCTAGAACATACAGTCTCTGGGACAGATCACATGCCATTTGCAGCTGTAAATCAAACCCAATGGTTTGTACTCAGCTTTCAAGTGGCCAGAATAGCTGCTTAGAGAAATTTGAAATAATAATTTCAATTAGAAGAGCTTCCCCAGATCCACCCAACACAGGGATAAGAATTACAGTCTTTTTTCTTGTTGATGGACTTTCCCTCTGTGTACTTATGCAGGCACAATGATTGGCCCCAGAGTTTTGTATTACAAAGCAGATAATTATTTACAGTTCCAGGCAACAAATGGGAACACGTGCTCCAAAGCTGACTTTGCAGCTTCTGTGCCACAGCTTTGCAGTGTTGCGCCAACACTGTAAATGGCAATATTTCATAAAGTATGATTCTAAGTGTATCAACTCATATTATGTAAGCAATATTAGGAAGGTCACTGGTCATAGAAGACATGATATTTTTCAGAATTCCCAGGCCTGACTTGTCTCTTTGGATTGACCTAAACAATGTCTTCCTCCTTCCACAGAAAGAAAAAGGTGCTGTTGGCAAAGGACTTTCCTCCTCCTTTCCTGAGGAGCATGATGTGGCATGGTGCTGTTCTTGTTCCTCTTTGCTCTGAGCCCCTCACCCTGTGCCTACAGCTGCCCGGGTACTTTCATTTTCTTTTGGGAGAATAACCCAGGAAGCTCAGTTATTTTCTGTGCCTGTCTGGCATTTGTTGCACACCACTGAGCTATTTCTGTCAGCCAGGTGTAGGCTCTTAAGAAAGGAATCTGAAGGTGCCAGGAAACAGCATGAGTCTGGGAAATGGAGAAGGAAAGTAGAAATACCTCTCCCTGGGTACCAACTGGCAGTGACAAATCACACCAGGCATGGCTCACAGACAAATACATGTACTGACTGATGAAACCCAGACTCTTCTGGGAGCACAAGAGCAGGAGTGAAACCATCTGATGGAACCAAGGGCAACAGCAGATTGTCAGGGCAGAAAAGCTGAACCTGCCAGGTGTCAGATGGCTCTTTACCCACTGAGTGGCAGCTGACAGCTGCTCCTGGGTGCCCCTGGGCCAGGAAAAATGAGATGAAGCACAAAGGAGAAGAATAACAATAGGCCCTTTACCCATTAATGTTAACACATGTTAACACAAACTCTGAAGCCAGAGTTTCAAACAAAAAAAAATCCCTTTCTTTTAAGCTTTGCTCTTTATGTATCTTCCTATAGGAAGAACTCTGTGCTACTTCATAGGGGCAAACACATGCTGTTTAATATACCTTGGCCAGTAAACATTTTCCTGATATAAAGGGCCAGACTGTTCTCAGTCACACATGCTGTGGATGGAGCATCACTGGGCAGGGCTTCTGTGCAGTCTGGGGCAGGTTCAACTCCTCACGAAATTCTGTGTTTGTGTTGTCACTCCTCTTTAACCCCTGCACTGAGCACGCCAATGGAAGGCACTGAAATGACCTTTTTCCCAGCTGTGTCTTGGAAGGAGCCAGAGCTGGGCAAAACTCCATACCACTGTATTTGTTATCTTTCATACCATGATTTGTGTTACTGAACTTCATCCAGCAATGATGTATGTACACCAGACTGATAATCATTATAGTTTCAGGTCCAGCTGAGTAATGCTGGAAAGGTACAAATGATGGCTTATAACTGCCACTGCTGCAACTTTTAATACAGACTTGGTTCTCAGATTGTTCAGCAGTCTCTGCTTCTTATTCGATAAATTTATATATTTATATGTTCATGTAAATATTCAGATTTCAATCTATAATTTTACTGCTAAATTCAGAATTGGGTCACTTGAAGTATTTTATTGTATTCCTGCTTCTGTACTATGCCTATTCCCACAATATTTGAATGCCTTCCAACAATAACTGCATTCATGTTCTCTTTTCCACTTGGGAGGGGAAGTATTTGGTGAATTTTTAGTTATGTGCATGTATATCGTTCTATCCTTATATTAGTTAGAGGATTCAGACTCCAAGGAGTGCTCCTTACTTTCCCTCTGGCAATCTTCTGAATTACTCAGGCCAGAAATTTTACCTCCCAGATGTAAAGAATCTGCAGCCTTGCCAGTAAGAGTTTATATGTCTTCTGGAATTAAGATCATAAAATCACAAAGTCACAGAATGTGTAAGGCTAGAAGTGACCATTGGATTGGCATGGTCATCTGGTCCCAACTCTCTGCCCAAGCCAGGCTTCCTAAAGCACATTGCATAGGATTGTGTCCAGGTTCTGGAATATCTCCAGTGAGGGAGACTCCACAGCCTCTCTGGGCAATCTGTCCCCAGGTGTGAACACTAGCACAGAGTAAAGAAGCTCTTTCTCATGTTCAGGGGGAACATCCCGGACATCAGTTTCTGCCTATTTCCTCTTGTTCTATTGCTCAGCACCATGGAGCAGAGTCTGGTCCATTCTCTTGGCACCCTTCTTTCAGGTATTCTCATGTATTAATGAGATCCCCTCTCAGTCATCCCTGAGGGCCAAGCTCCCTCAGCCACTCCTCATAAAAGAGCTGCTCCTGTCCTGCCATCATCTTTGTAACCCTCTGCAGCCCTTGCTCTGGAGCTCTGTGTCTACACTAGGCATATATTTCACTCATATTTTTCCCCCTTTTCCTTCCTTATTTTCTTATTAGTCTGCAATGCAGCTGATGGTTTTTTGTTCAACACAACATGGTATAGTGCAGGGGCTTATCAGGGAATTTTATATAAATTTCTTTATACAAAAGAAGAATGAACTCTGTTTATATTCCAACTGGATTAACCCTGATAGGGAATGAAGGATATTTTTTGAGTTGTTTTTTTTTTGTTTTATAAAGTAACTTTAAGGATGTTCTGTCTGTCTCTTATGTTACCTTAGTTAACTTCAGGACTTGTGTGTATCCCTGCCACTGGTTTCTAGGTCTAACTGTGCATCTTTCTTGGTCAGCCTCTGATATTTTTTGTTACATGAACACCATGCCTCTGTAAGTTGTGCACTCATAACCTCAGCAGCAGAAATGTTGGCTCAGCCACACAAAAATTAGCTCTTTTCCAAGAGAAAAAGCCTCTGCACAAACTTTTGGTCAAGGCACTGCGCTGACATTTTTGTCTGCCATTCTGTAAGCAGGCAATGTGCAGGACAATGTGCAAGGATCTGCAGGGAGTCCTCCACCCCACACTTCATTGTGCTGCTCTCAAAACCCCAGAGCTGACCCATCATGTGTGCAAGAGCTGAGGGACATTTATCTAGAGACAAGGGTGTCTTTTCCAGAGTCCTGCTGCATTTGCTGCTTGTCAGATATTGCTTTCCTTCTGCTGAGTTGGACACTAACATCTCCCAGTGTCATTTTCCCTTTCCCTGCTGCTGGGCAGCAGAAAATGTGGTGTTGTCTTCACTTGTTCCATGGCTGCCAGCTGTTTCAGTGTTCCACTTGCAGTGTGAGTTGTAGGAGAAGGTGATTCATTTGGAAAGTGTGGAGGCCTAGTGCCAGTGAGCCACAGCCTCCTGCAGCCTGGGCCTCCCTGCTGGTCTGAGCCACTTCAAAAAACTTTTTGGTTGATTCTTTGATCTTGCTTTGCTACCACACAGTGTTTCAGAGCATTTTGCTGTATTCACCAAGGCACAGGGACTGCCGGGAAGTTTTTATCATACTTTGTTTGTCCAACAGCCTGCTCATTTGTGTGGACAAATAGTACCTTTAGTACCCTTCATCTGAAGAACCTGCTGTATAAAAACTTTTGCCTGGATGGCATTCTGCATTCAGAAGTTTGTTTATGGTGTGTCTGCCTCATTACAGCATGGTTGCACACTTTAAAGTACAAACTTCAGCCAGCAAACCAGCACCAGGCTCACACAGTGCAATCTACTGCGTCATCCACAAAATTGCAAGCAAAAGTGTTTGGAATTACAGGAAATCTGTTGTATTTTGGAGGGAATCTTTCTGAAACTTGGAAAACCCCTGCTGTGGTGCAAAGGTGGGACTTCCTTAGCCATTTAACAGCAATCTTATCATCATCTCGCTCTAAAATATTACCCACAATTGGCTAGTGCTGAAGTCTGCTTTTACAGGAAAAGTTTTGCTAAGTTCAAATACTTCAAAAATATTGGAAAGTTTCCCCTTTTGTACTAAAAGATCTTTGTTAATATGTTAAATATTCTAAAGAATTAAAGCTCAGGATTTCAATAGAAAAAAGCACAAGTAACTTTCTACTTAGCTTATAACCATGGATTTGGAAACATCTGGTCTATCCCCAGTAGTTTTCAAGTGTGTTCACATTTTTCAGCCACAGTAAGACACAGATGTTGCATATCCCAGTCTGCACTACAGCAGATGCCACCAGGATTTGGTTTTTCAGACAAAGCCAATGCAGGTAACGCCTGCATCTTCCAGTGCATGCATACACCCAGCTGCTGTCATACATCAAATATATCAGCTAGGCACTGTGCTTTGCCAAGTCACATACTGGTAATCACAGCCTCAGCACAGACATCCTGATTGCTTAATGTTGAGTATGATAAAAACAAAAACAACTGAAGCCCCAGAGCCTTTATACACAAAACTGAGTTGCCTCTGAAGATCACGCTGTCACAGAAAGGTCTCCTCTTAGATAACATCACTTCATAGTTATGATACACTGTGGTATAATTTAGCAAAAGCTACCATTGGGAATCAGGTGGGACCATTTTTCAGCTCAACAAACTGTGCCTCAGACAAAGAAATTTATGCTCAAGCTCTCACAGATGTGCAGTTACTGCTCAGCCAACTCCACTTCTGCAGGTTTGAAGCAATTACCCCAAATGAAGGAGAAATGGTACAGAAATCCAGCCTCTCCCATAAAATTTCCCTACTGACTGAACTTGGATGACTTCACTAAAGTACAGGAGAGTGAAGTAAAGTAGCTGAGAACTGCCTTTTTCCTTCAGTGACCTCAAAGGAGGTAAGACAGAGAGTAAAAAGTGAGACAGGTGGATGTATCTAGGATCTTCTCCAAAGTTATTAATCTTGCTGTACTTGTTTAGAAGGGAAAAATCTGTAAAAGTGTCACGTTGGCTTGCATACAGCTGCTATGCCCCCACCAGATGTTTCTGCTGACCTCAAAGTGCGTCCTTTGAAAACTGAATGGATGCATGTACTTTACATTTCAACCCTTCCTAGTTAGCAAAACTTTTTGTTCAAATTCAGAGAGTTCTGAGAAATGGAAAAAAAATCTCAAGTATAATAGATCCATTAGCATGCATTTTCACCCAGTAAAGATAGGATCTTTAATCCTCCTTTATATATTAACCTAGGGCATATTTTATTTATTAAATCTACCATATGAATAACACTGTATTACCCTTTAATTTCATCAGGAAATGTAGTTATTGAATGTTTTATTAAAGTCTTGTTTTTTTCAGTAGCTGCTATATTTTTTCAAGGCAAGTTGTGCAAGGCCTAACAACAACATAAAAAACAATTAAAGCTAAAGAGGAATGATGATTGTATTAGGATGTTAGGTAACTATCAGTATTAAAAATTTTAACAAGCACAAATGACATTTTTGCATGTCAGGTTCTTTTTTGCCATTTTTGTAATATATCAGTACAATAGTCACATGCTGTCAAATAGGTAACAAACAAGTGTAAGTGGTCATACACACTGATGCACATTAGTTTTTCAGTTCCTATCAATCACATTCAACAAGAACATCAAGATAGCTGAAGAGCCTGACCCTACATTTGCAAGCTGATTGATGCGCACAGCTGCTAACTCAAGACACAGCTCTGGGTGGATGCAAGATCGTGCTGGTGGATCACTTTACAGGAGGCATCCTTTGTTAGGAAAATGTGGACTAGTTACAAGTGGAAACTGCTCACTCATGAGATTAAACTACCCAGGAACCAACTAGATTATACTACTTGCTCCCAGACCTTGCATAAGAGTGTTTCCCCAAAGCAAAATCAGTAATTTTGAAAGAGCTTCCTTCAAGCATTTACAGCTTATTTAAATGCAGATTATTCCCTTAGGGCCTATAAAATGTCTTCAATCTGCAAATTAGAATTTTAATGAATAAATATAATGGTATGCCAGAAATTTGCATGTTCTCTACTCCTTGTTTAGTCTGTGGTTTTGTTTCACTAACACTTTACTGTGGAATGAAATGGCAGAGTAATTTTGGTTGTTATTAAAATACTGTATATAAACAAGAAAAGTCAGAATAAGGCATTATCAATGCAAGCTTGAACAATGTACATTTTCATGCCCAGTGGAACTACCATTTCAATTTCTTCTCAGAAGTAGTGGAATGTTTGTTTGTGGTTTTTTTTTCTCTTTTTGCATGTAAATCCCCAAATACTTTTTCAATTTTACAGATAAAAAACATTATTTCATACATCAGTTTTAAAAGCATTGGTTTGGTATTTCCTTCCATTTTGTCTGCTGAAGGACTATGAACTTGGAAGGAAACGGTTCAAAGAAACTCACAACATAGATAAGACACCTACTTCCATAAAACCAAACAAAATAGCATTTTGTTTCAAATGCCACCTAGGAACACTAGATAGATGAAGTATACACATTATGGTAGGTAGTTAATAATCCCCATGTTTTCACCTGCCGATATTACTGCAAATTACACTGTTTCCATGACATGCCTAATGGAACAGTTTACTATTTTCATAAGCAGTCACATGCACTGAAGGTAGGATCATCAGACAGGGCCTGTGGCGCCCCGAAGCAGAACCAGAGAGGCCAAGCTTGCTAATCTCTCTCGCTGGATGACAAGGTAGCTGGTGTATGAAATGACATCTCCGCCGACACGAGCGAGTGCCATCGACCTAAGGCATTTCTCCGGGAGCCGCCGCTGCCGCCTCCTGCGTGGGATTGTCCGTGTCTGCGGGCTGGCTGTCATGGCCGGGTGCCAGGCTGGGGCCTGCCTTGTGGCCCTCGTGGGCGCTGTGGCTGCTGGCGCTGCCGAGGCGCGTGGAGGCCACCACGGCTTTCACTGCGGCCTGGGAGAGAGGGGACCAAGCAAACATTCCTTAGGGAACGTGGCCCGTGGGCATGCAGCACTGCTCCGACAGCAGCAACTGCCTTCAGTCTTCCTGGGAATGTCACCTTTGGATACCTGCCTGGGCCTGGGTGGATTTAGAAAGCCACCTGGCATACTGAGTTGAGGTTTAAAATTGCTGCTTTCACAAGGTTACAGGTTGGGTGACATGAACACAACCTTTTTACATTTTTTTTCCGCTATACCCGCTGGTTTTTGGTTTCTTTTTCTTTTTTTTTTTTTTTTTTTTTTTTTTTTTTTTTTTGGTTTTTTTTTTTTTTTTTTGTTTTTTTTTTAGAAATTACTTCAGGTGTCCTGCACTGAAGTCTGACAGTAAAAAAGGAAGTCATCATCTTCTGTCATAATAATAAAAAACCCAGTTCTGCCACTGATTATTCCATGAAAATTTCACAAAGGAACACAATATTTATCACTATTGCACTATTGCATTTCCAAGCACAATGCTGTGGAGCAGATGGGCATCTTCCTAAGTATAGGCATATGAAAATACACACTAGGAGTAGGATTTCATATCACATGAAATATCACAAAATGAAGACACACATGAAGACAGTTATATTAGCCCTTGCCTTGAATAGTTTTATTGCCTGAAAAAAACCAGACATACAGAGGTGAGGAAAATAAATGCTAATTTCTGTGTACGACAGCTCAAGCTGTTTTTGACTTGGTAGCTTTTGCTTAGACATCAAAGCGGTTCTGCAGGAAGAGATTAAGAACATAACAAGTTTTGTGGATTCTTTGGAGAGGTAATCACACACACACACACACACACACACACACACACACACACACACACACAAGAAACAAACAAAAAACTCCCACAAATAAATAAAAAGGAAAAAAAAGATATTAATGAAAAGCAGATAATATAAACATTGTCAATAAAAAAGAATCAGCTGTAACAGATTATGAAGAAATACTATAAGGCATAAACCAAAGATATGGGCAAGAATTTTGAGAGAGTAGACCTCTTAAAGGAAAAATCATGGACATCCACATTAACTGTGAGAGGACTTTGGAAAACTGATTACAAACAGAACAAGCCACTCAATGATACTATAATGTCTAAAGGCACTTTCAATGTAATTTAGTGTCACAAGCAGTATTGGATGTTTGTGGAACAAATTCAACACGGCCTGTGAGAAACCAAATCCTAACTGAGACTTTTAGAGTTACTCTTTAAAAATTGTCTTTACATAAAGAATCTGCTGATGGACTTTTATGTTGGGAAAAAGAAAATAATTGCATATTGTTCTTACTAACAAAACAACAGCCAAAGCGTGTACTCACTACTTTGATGTCTGCTTTGGTTTTATTTCTTTGACCAGGAGTTAATTGTCAAAAAAAATTATTGTTTCTTTTACAGATATATTTATGGAAAATTATTAACTGTACAAGAACTGCTAACTTCAATCAATCCTCTCAATAATTGGAGATTTGGTAATTTAATCTTTAACAGAGAAGCACCAAAGAAATAAACTTATAAAAAGTGATAGTTTGTAATCACAAAAGAATAAATTGATTTAGTGTAGGGGTCTAAATAAAATGAGCTTCAAAAATACTTCTGGTGTAAAAAATATAAAGAAAAACAAAATCAAAATGTCAATGTGAATTATTCTCTGAGAACTTTGTAAGCGACAAAACAAATTTCTTTGCCCTGTAGAAATTCTCTGCTACAGTTCTCTATTAAAAAAAGAATAGCAAAGCCAAAGTTAAGGCCCAGGTTTTTTTTTTTGAATGGATTTTTCTATAGAATTTACTAAAGCTCTCAGTTAAGTTGCTTTTTACTCTAATTCCCCAGGGCTACAAGGGCAGCTTCACTGTAGCTGATGCTAATGATTCCTGTGTTGAGAGGTATCCCTGGAATTATCTCCTAATCAGATGAAAATCTTTAAAAACTAAAAAACTGGTTAGGAGAGAAGAAAGTTTCCTGATACGATGTCAGTCAGGTGCCCAGTTGCCTGCTATTTGCACCTAAAGACATTTCCCTGCTTCTTCCCATGGCAGATGTGTGGACTGGATGGTAAAGGAGCATCCTGGGGGTATTTTATGGACCTACACATCTGAAATGCTGACTTTAGTTCATACAGAAGAATGGCTTAAACCTCCTGCTTTGTATTGATAGGTACAGGTGGGTTAGGGATCAAAATATGCTTTGATAGACTACATTTCTTCTGATGGATGTTCTTTAAAAGATTCCTCAGTATGCTGTTCTTTCTGGTCAGTATTCTAAGGATGCACCAGCAATACAGGACAGATGGATGGACAAAAGCAAGAAAGGAAGAAGGGAAGAAAAGATGGAAAGGAAGGACTTTGTGAAAAGTGTGTACATCCTCAGCAGTCCTATCTGTGTAGATAGAATTTTCAATCAACTTCACCCATTTTTATTTGTTTTGGCTTTGGTCACTGACTGAATGAACTTCAAACTTCTTCAATCTTCATCAGACATCTTAAATAAAAAGCTTCCATGACACCATGGAATATTGTCCTCAAAAATGTGCAAGGTTTCCACAAGGCTACTAATTTAATTGCATGCTTTCATAGCCAGAACAGAGACTATGAGCAGAGACTTGCCTTAAGTTTACGCCGGGCATTGAATTCTTGAAGTTTCTTTTGTGCGTTGTCCATATGTGCAAAGTTTATTGCCTTCCCTGTGACCCATGGGTGCTGCAAAGCCTGTAGAGTGGTGAGGCGTTTCTTGGGGTCTAAAACAATCAACTTTTTAACCTGCATCACAAGCAAGAAATACAAAAGACTGTCAACCTTATTCTTCATTCAAATTTACCTAGTTTTGCATCTGGGGGCTCTGGCCTTGGTTTGGAGAGCATCTTAGCTGAGACATTCTAAGACAGCAACAAGAATTTTCATTTATGTCTTGGCAAGTATTTTGCTTCTGTCATTTCTTGGTCCTCCATAATAACATCTGATTTAGACAGCCACTAAGGGGGAAGAAAGAAGAGAAAGTATCAACTGATTACCAACATATTTAAGGGTATGTACCAATGCAGCTGACCTGTACCTATCATAGACTCTTTCATGTCTGACTTGTCACAAAAACCCTAAGAGGTTCTCAAAGCCTCTGAGCAGTCTCTCTCTCTACTTTAGGATTTGGACAAGTCTTAAACTGGATTAGAATGTTTAAATTATGTGCATGCAGCTCCTGCAGGCTTGTACCACGCAGTCCCTGTCATATATATCACAAAGGAAATTTTTCTTTCAGTCACTGAAAGACCTCATGTACATATTAAAAAAAGCAATGTACAAGTGTTTCTGTGTTAGCCCACTCTGAAACTAATGCTGTTTACACCATTCCTTCTATCACCACAGCCAGAAAACCTGGACTTCTGCAAACATGACAGTAGGATATTTTTTGGGAAAAGGCACTGCAAACATACCCTTGGGACTGGAGATGGTCCTGCTGGATACAAATTGTGTCCAGTCAACTGACATTTCATGAGTTTTATTGTATCTCTGGACAAGTGGAGTTTTAAAAAAAGAAGAAAGGTGAGGATGGAGTAACAAAGTACACAGATGGCACTCGGCAGAGCCATGCTTACCGAGCTCTCCTGACTACAGACCCTCTTGGAGCAGTGCAAGTGCTTGGCACAGGGCTCCACTGCTCCTATGTGCCCAAGGGTGAGGGAAAACTTGCTTTAGGGTTCCCTGAAATCTCCCTACAAATAGCTTTAAAGTTGCTGCCCTGAAGTGCATGCAGAACACGCATTGCGGTGAATATTGGTTGTGTCTCCAAGGAAGACTTTGAGTTAAGGAAATCCCTTCAACTGAACACTGAACTGCCCACAGCACGGGTTTTGAGAGTCATGGTCATCGTCATTATCTACAATTTCCTATGCAATGTTTAAAAGCTTTATCTGCAGACTGCTGTTTATCTGGCATTAAATTATATTTTTTGGCCTTAGAAAAACTTCACATCTCATAAACCACCAAAAAAGTACTTTGAACTTCTGCAGTCCTTTCATTTGAAATACCTGAAGTACTTCACTGGCACCAATGATGTAGTATTTTGCGACACAGTTTGTGTATATGGAACAGAGCACTTGTGTTTCAGTGCTTATTAAATAACTGAATTATGCAAGTTATTATTGACAAAAGTCAGACTCAAGCATAGCTATCTTTGCAGATCAGTGTCTCCTGGATCCAAATTACTTTATCCAGTAATAAAAGAATAGAGTGCAGATAGCATGCCAGCCCTTGCCTTTTGCTAATGGAGCATATTTAAAAGTAGTCAGTCTTTCCTCACCTACCAAAAAAAAAAACTTTAACGGCCATAAAAATATGTCAGAAAAAGCAGTGGGAGGAAAGTTTCATTCCTTTTTATATTCTTCCCCAAAATGCAGGCTTGAAAACTGCACAAAAAGAAGCGCTTGTTTCTACATTTCCCTGAAGGTGTTTGCCCGGAAAAGATGAATGGTGAAACACTTCAGAGCTGGAAGGAAAGGCAGGCATACATGAACATTGTGACAGCTGCCAACAATCTATGGCTTGCTTCACACAAGGACCTGAGTATCTATGTTCTGAGTGCAAAATTACAGCACTGGACTAACAAGGGATATTAAGAGCACCATAATGTAGCAAAGACAAGAGGAAACAATTATGAACAATTAATTAACCAATTATTCTGCCCCCACCCCAAAATGGACTCTTTCTCAGTGGCAGAAATACTAAATACTCCAGTCTCATTTTTGCTTTACTTACTAAATCCTTGGCATTCAGAGACACATCATCCCACCAGGGGGACACAAAGTCATATTCACAGCTCAGGATTCTCTTAAACATATACTGATCTCCCCTTTCATCATAAAATGGTTCAAAGCCACAAAGTCTGAAAGGATAAAAAAGAAATTAATTTATCAAAGTTTAATTAGTCTTGGGTTGTTACAAACAATTCATGGTAGTATTTTTCCCTACTTTGTATCCTGTAGATCACTTTGGGAAACCAAACCTGGATGTACTCATGAACTCCTAATTCTACATAGCAGAGAGAAATGTGGTCACAAGTATTCTTAAACATTGGGAAAGGCTTTTCTAACTGCAATTCTTCTATTTTCATGTGTTTAATTGTAACTATTCAAATAGGATCATAGAGCATTTATCAGAACCCCTGTAACTCTTGCCAGAGGAATAGGAATTAGCTGAGGGAACCCATCTTACACATGAAGTTAAAGTTTTTATATATCCAGTTAGGAATGATTTTTAGACATGTTCATCCCTGTACTTTTTTCCATCCTATCAGCTATAATATGTAAAAACCTTTGTTAAGTTTTCATGATCAGGCCTCATCTTTACTTAGGTAACCTACATACAATCTAGAAGTCTTGTGATCTCACTAATGACTGCATTTATAAATATATTGAATAATACAGATCCCAGCAGAGATCCACACTGCTGGCCTCAGGGAAAGCAGACTCACAGATGAGGTTTCCATTTGTATAATGTCCTTTTTTTTATCCCTTCACTGCACTTTAATCACGCCTGCACACATAATCAGATTTTTTAAAGTGAATTTCCTATTCAGCCAGTATGTGATCTGAGCTTAACAGAGAAAGGCTATCTCCTCCTCTGCTTCCAGAAAATGCAACAAGCAGTAAGATGATGAGAGGAAAACAACAGCAGATCATAATGATCAAGACAGCAACAAATCTAGAAAAGCCTTACATTTTAACTTGTTTTTGTATTTTTAAACACAATGTGCTTGCTGTTCTGAAAAAGGAGGCTGAGGTTCAAAGAAGAAACGTGGTTTTGGGAGTGGTGCATAGCCGTGGGTGGAACAGCTGCATCACATTCCACTGTTGAAGAGGAGAAACACCTCATTGTTAGCATATTATTTTTCCAAGTCTGGCAGAGGTGTATTAAAACACAAGGGTCCAGCCTCCAAACCTTGTGCTTCAGTAGGTGGTGGCCAGGCAGAGCCCCTCTGCTGCTCCCCTCCTGTTTGCTGCCTCTCTCATCTCCATTTCTGGGTTGGCAGCAGGTCCCTGCTGTCCCCATGGAACACCCCATAGCAGCTCCCCTCACAGGCTCAGCCTTTTGGATCTGGCTAACTTATGACAGTAAGAACCTGCTTAAGCTGTGCCGTGACTGTGTTGGAAGCCTCCTAAATGAGCTTTCTGTTTTCACTGTAACTCACTACTGTCACCTATTGCTTTCCTACCAACAATTTCAATAGATATACTTCTACTTAAAAATCCACCTCAGCAGAGAGTATTTTTTTTTTTTTGCTGCATGCCAAAATAGATGAGTAAATCTAGAGGTGTAGTTTCAAATTAGATCAATTGAATCAGTGCAAAACCTAGTGTGGCTGCTCTTGATTTTATTTTATTTTGAAATAGCTTTTTATTATTTTGATTCACTTTAAATCAGTTACCTACAAGTAAAGGAAAAGTCAATGTAAGCAGCTTAAAAAACAACTAAATAGACCACATCGGGTCTTGTGTCCTTTTAAGTGACTTAGTGAAATAACACCTTTAATTAAATCCATGCAATTTTAACTACAGGCAAAGACTCTGTATTTTTTGACCACTGTCTGCATCTCAAACAAGCAGAAGGATTTCTACCTGCTTTAGGAATACAAAAAGGACTGCTCCTCTTGACTTTTAGAACTATACATGTGGCTTCCATTGAATTATGTAGCTACCACCAATAGGTCTTAATATAATTTGCCTCAGGAAAAACTATTCTGTCAAAATATGTGTCAATTTTTTTAATCAAATGGTAAATCCACTTTGATTAATGGCAAGATACAGTTTTACACAGATCCTCTGTAACATGGTTGTTAACTCTTTCATCCACTCCATTTTGGGGGTGCATACAGAAATGTTGGGTTTTCTTTTTTCTCTATGTAAGTGGGTTTCCTTTACTGAACTATGAGACTGAGACATGAAACATTGTCCTCTTGGCTCCAGGATTAACGACTTAGTAATTTTACATGTATCTTTCTGGTCTCGGTGTCTAATCCATCAGACATATTGATCCACAAAGCTTTACACACAATAGAAGATTTTTAAATGTGGAGTACTGTTATTACAGATAAACGGAAGAGACAGCCAGGTGGATTTTTGCATCTTGTTCCCGTAGACCAAACTGGATTTTGAGGTGGGAGTAGGACAGGATTAGAAGGCGGAAGAATGGAAGAGTATCTATAGTCATGCAGCCCCATCCAGGGCAGAAACACACACACTTATATTTACACTCACACACTTGTATTTACACACATCAAGAGGTTTAGTGTGGCTTGGGAGCATCCCCTAAAGAGCTGGAAGGTTTTGAGAAGATGCATATAGAAAATGCCAAATATTTAGATAGGAACTGTTTGTAGTTTGTTGGAGCTTGCTTGCACTTGAAAATATGTTCTGCTTAAGAAAGGCTCTTAGTTTGAAGTGCAATAACTTCATTAGGCCTTGAGTAGCTAGGAAAGGCCATAACTTAATCTAGGTGGCTTTGTAAAGGGACAGCAAAAGTCACCTCTCCAGTCTTAGGAGCCGCCTTGCTGGCAAGTTTCATATCTCTCTGTCATGAGTGGAAATCTTAGAAGTGACAAGAAATGAGCACCTGGCAGGCAATATCTGAGATATGATTTTCAACACAAGGTCTGGATCTTAAACCAGACTATGACACAAATATACACACATTTAAAAGGAGCAAATAACAAAATGGCAAATAGGAATATTGTAGCCTATTATTTACAGGTGCCCAAAAGGGGACCTTTGAATTATTTGAGGCTTATGTGCAGAAGAAAAGATTAATGTTTTCTGACATTAATATCAGAGTGTATATATATCCTTACATGGACTTTTAGTATAAACACTAGAGAATATAATTTTTTCTTTGCAAAAGATAAAAATAACTGTGTTATTCCACACTGTACTTGCTGGACAGAGCAAATAGTAGGGGAGGGATAATGGCCCACATGTATAAAATCCTCCGTATCTTTAAGTTACATGTATAAAATGTCATTTTCTTCCCATAAAAGGCATCCTAGAAGTATTGTATATTATTACACAAGCCGTCTAAGTATTGTCATTGCCAAGGGTCAAAATTAAGTCTCATAATTATTCTCCCATAAAGAAGAGAGTCAATGCATCTTATGAAATTTTCCTTCTCAATAATCTTCCTTTGAAAGATTCAATCAATACAATAAAGTAATTGTAATTCTTACCAACTGAATCATGACTAACCACAATAAGACTTAGACACAAATGCCTGCTTAAACACAAGTATTTAGAAATTATTGTTTTATACTTGTTCACATTAGTAGCATGATTCTGCACAGGTCTTGCTGCTGTTCAGGAAGAAGTGTTATAGTTATCAAATATTTAGACTGAGTATTTAGCCACATCCCTCTAGGATTTGACTTCCTTCAGTAAGGTTAGGAATATAATAGTTGAAGTTCAGGATCTTGTCTTTTCCAATGGCATAGCTCATAGGGCCATGATATCCTGTGAGTGCTAAAAAGTGAACTTCTCTCTATCACTATTTGCACTTACAGGATGTAGGTGATAATCCCCAGGGACCACATGTCCACTTCAGGGCCATAGGCACATCCCCGTAGTATCTCTGGTGCTGCAGAGGACAAAACACTTGTCAGTAACACAACAGTTGAGTGAAGAAATAACAGCCACAAAATCAATTGAAGTCCATGCACAGTTGTTTCTTTTATAAAAAAATTAGGACTTCCCATTTAACCCCTTAATTAGGCAAATGATTCCCTTCACTGAATACAAAACAAGAAAAGTCATGTCCAAGCAGAACCAGAATGAAATGAGAAGTGTACTTTGGTTTCAAATTGTATTTTATGTCTGTGGAAGGAACCACAGAAAGCTACAGCTGCACTGGAGCTGCAATGTGACCTATAAGGTGGTGCTTTAACTTCAGTATTTTAGTGTTTTTATAAATACATCAACAACAATAATGGGGCCAATGAAAATCTCCATCCTTGACTGGAGGCAGAGGCAAACACTGGAACCAAGGATGAGGAAAAGGCTCAGATGCCTTCTTTGCCTCAGACCTCAATAGTAAGGCCTGATTATCCTCAGGGAACCAGCCCCAGCTGGCAGACAGGGACAGAGAGCAGAACAGACCCTGTGCAGTCCAGGAGGAGGGAGGCAGTGACCTGCTGAGCCACTGAGACAAGTCCATGGGACCGGGTGGGAGTCATCCAAGGGTGCTGAGGGAGCTGGAGAAGGAGCTTGCCAGGCTGCTGTGCCTAACTGATCATCAGTCCTGTCTAACTGGGAAGGTCCAGATGATTTGGAGGTTGGCTAATGTGAGGGCAGGAAAATGGATGCAGGCCTATGAGCCAGACTTTGGTGCCAGGGAAGATGATGAAGATCATCTTGGATGCAATCACACAGCAAATACAATGCAGGGGATCAGGCACAGCCAGCAGGAGTTTGGGAATGGCATGTCCTGCCTGACCAACCTGATCTCCTTTCATGAGCAGGTGATCCACCTGGTGGTTGAGGGGAGGGCTGTGGATATTGTCTATGGGGACTCTAGTAAAGCCTTTGGCACCATCTCCCATGGCATTCTCCTGGAGAAAGTGGCTGCTCATGGCTTGGACAGCTGTGGTGTCTGGGTGAAAAACTGTCTGGACATCTGGACCCTGGGAGTGGTGATGAATGGAGTTACATCCAGCTGGTGGCTGGGAGTTCCCCAGGCTCCAGTGTTGGGACCAGTCCTGTTTTTCACCTTTATCCTGGTCTGGATGAGGAGATTGAGGGTATCCTCAATTTGCAGAGGACACTAAGTCAGGTGGGGACTTGGAAAGCTGTACAGAGGGATGTGGACAGGTTGGATCCATGAGACAAGGCCAGTGGCAATGAGATTGAATGTCAGCCCTGCCTTGGGCCACAACAACCTCCTGCAGTGCTACAGGCTGGGGGCAGAGAGGCTGGAAAACTGCTCAGCAGGAAAGGACCTGGGTGTGCTGGTTGACAGTGGCTGAACATGAGCTAGCTGTGCCCAGGTGGCCAAGAAGGCTGAGGACATCCTGGCCTGGGTCAGCAGCAGCGGGGCAGTGACCATCCCCCCTGTGCTGGGCACCAGTGATGTCGCACATCAAATGTTGTGTCCAGTTTGGGGCCCCTTACAACCAGGAGGGCCTTGAGGGGGGCAAAGAAACTGGTGAAGGTATAGAGAATAAATCCAAAGAAGACCAGCTGAAGGAAGTGTGAGTGCTCAGCCTGGAGAAGAGGAGGCTCAGGGAGTCTCTACAACCACCTGGGTGGAGGTTGTAGTGGGGTGAGTGTTGGCTTCCTCTCCCGTGTAACCATGATAGGTCAAGAGAAAATGGATCAAACTTCACTAGGGCAGGTTCAGGTTGGACATTAGGCAGGATTTTCTCACAGAAAGGGTGGTTAGGCATTGAAAGAGACTGCCAAGGGAGATGGTAGAGTCATCATCCCTGGAGATGTTCAAGAAACAACTGGCCCTTAGTAAGCGTGGTGGTGTGCAGTCAAAGGTTGGACTTAACAATCTTGGAGGTCTTTTCCAAACTTAATGGTTCTATGAGTCTACTTACTTGGCACTTTATTTAGGCTGTATTTTTGATATTCTGTTTTAATTGAAAGGAAAGACAGACCATTTCAGACAGTTGTTTCTGCTGCTGTGAGGAGCAGACAGAAAGGCCAGGCAGTTTTGGGGGATTCCCACTCTGCAGCAGTAAAGAGGAGTCAATGTCTGCCTAAGCACCTCGACAGGCACAGCTTGAGGACCCTGGTCCCACTGGATCTGTGATGCACATGGGATGACTGCCACATTTCTGGAGCACAGTGGGCTGGCTGTACCTACGAACATCAATGCAATCTCTTCCCTTCCCACACTACACTAGCACAGCCATGAACAGAAGGGCTTTTAGTATTTTTTTAAGATTTCCAGAAGTTTGCTTTTGGTGAATGGATTTGTCTGACATATTTGTGTTAGTTTAGATGTTGTCTGTAACAGACTGATCATGAATCACTGCTTTGCACTGGCTTGATTTTTGTGCTACTCTCAGAAATCACTTATGCTCTTCTTGTTAAGTTCACTGAAGGCACAACATTGCAGCAAACTAAGTTCTCTGTGATCATCTTCTTGCCTTCAGTCCTCTGCATCAATCTGTACATCCCAAGAACTATAGATTGTCAAGTTTTGATGCCAAAGTGTTCAGACTCCAGTATGTGTTTTTGTTGCTGTGTCCTTTCTGGAGAAGCTGCTGATAGATGGGTGGGCAGGATGTGGGAGCTGGCAGCCCGGAACCATCAATTATTCATAGTTTAATTTGGCATTTAAACAGTGTTTCTCCTGGGTTTCCTCCAATTCTGGAAAGTAATGCTTGAACGTTTTCCGGTCACCAGGACTTCTGCACAGTTAGTTAACTTGAATTGTAAATCAAGGATTGCTATAGGCACATAACTACAGGCATAAAGCTCCTTTCTTCCCTTCCCTGCAGAAATATTCAGCCTCAATCCTTCCTACCCAGTCAACATAACTCTGAGAGCTCTTCTACTCTGAGAGCCTTATCCTGTTTTTACAGTATACAAAGATGGGCATAAAAGCACCAAGCACTAACTATGGATGTGCGGCATTGGTAGTATAATTGTCACAAGAGAAGACAATCAGAACACTAACAGCTAATATGTGAAACAGTTTTATGAAACTAACTGGACTGGAGTTAGGTGCTGCTCTGAAGCAGACTTGGCATGTGTGTGTGCTTTGCAGGCAATGTCATACAAGGTAATGGACAGCGACAATGTCACCTGAATTGCATTATCAGCTGTTCTACGAGGTAACAGAGTGATCTCACCATCTTCTACAGTGTCCTCTTGCCTTTGAATCTACAGTCATAAAAGAAAATATAAGTAACAAAACAACGTACCACAGTACCCCGGAGTTCCACAAACTGTCTTCATGGTCACATGATCTTCCACAATCTTGGAAAGTCCAAAGTCAGCTGTTAAGATGGTTTGGGAATATTAATGTTCTTACTCCCTGTAATAGTGTGGGGTTTTATGTTGTATATGCAATTAAATAAACATTTATACATTAAATGAATGGCATTGACATTTCCATAGGTAAGCATTGATTTAATGAATCTACCCATGCTGCAATCCAGGGGCAAAATTTTCTGTACAAATGAGTATTCCTGGCTCTTGCTTGACAGAAATGTAGCTTGTATTTTATTCTGAAAACTGCACAAAGCCAGTGCAGTGGGAGGCCTAAGGGCATACAAGCAGAGATTCAAAAATATATTTTAGGTAGATATTCAGTTCCCACTCTGTGAGTAATCCAATAAAACTATCAGAACTATTTCAGGTTGCTTTTTTAGTCAAGGGTCAAAGTGTTTAGTCTCTGCAAGACAAAATCTCAGCAGTATTTTGACAGAAGGCTTTTAGAGGCATAAAGATGGTGACAGAAGAAGTATTGATCATCCTTTCTCCAATGTTCCATTCTGAATTACTATTCACAGAGTTAAGGCCTTTGTGACAATACACACTGTACTTGCATGACTCCTTCATAAAAGTAACAAAAATTGAAGTGTTCACAACTCTTTTTTTTACCAAAAATAAACTAAGCTTATTCAAATTGACTTATTCTTAGGTGATGAAAATCACCTTTGTCTTAAAAGTGCAAAATAAAGGACTTGATTTTGTTTTGTAAGACTAAATATAAAAGTGAATGTTCTAACTCTAACTCAAGATCAGGATAAAAATAGGTCACTTTTTCCTAAATGGCTACCCTTTTTGCATTATAACTTATCTAATTAGAAATACAGTTTACTTTTATAAACACAGCCACTCATTGTAAATTGAATTTAAATTTAAACAGGGCAATGACCTTACCAGGAAGATGAAGAATCATGGCATTTAGGAAATGTTTCAAAAGCCCTACACACTCTGGACATCAAACCAAAGCCACTGGTGTTGCATTAAATTATTAAGTTTAGAGCCTTTCCAGGAAAGATTAGAAGTAGGATAAGATATAAAGTACCATACCATCACCCTGAGAACCAAGATATTCCTAGAAATTTATACAAAATTGCTTGAGGCCACTTCATGGTAATTTGGATCCAGAAGACCATTATGAACACCAGCCTGATGAATGTGGAAACACTCACTCCTAATGGAGCACCAGGTGGTATTTTCAAACTCAGAAAGGTTGCACAGATGCTCCTTGTTGCTCAAGCAAAAAACTAGGCATGCCCAACATTTTTGGAGGTCATACCCTTTGGAAGTGTCTGCCGTCTACAGCAGAATTGGCACAATACATTCCTGATCAGGAGAGCCTTGCTCCTCCTTGCCCCCTCTTTGGGGCTGACCATGCTTCAGAGAGTTTCCCTGTGCTCTTTGCAAAGATCTCTGCATGTCCCTCAAACCTGCCCTCAAAACAGAAGCCAGCCTCACTCGGTTTGCCTTCTGCCACTTATCTGCACATTTTTATTTTCACACCAGTGTATCTTTCCTCTTAAGTACTAGTTTAACAGGAAAAGGGGCATAGAAGTGGTACACAGACCTTTATGCTGTTCTCATGACTCTTCTTGTTCCCAGTGCTTTAATCTCTGCCACATTCTGCACAATTTTGGCAATGAATTCTCTAAGTGAGCATCTAGCTTTGCATTGGTTTTGAAATCATCCTTAACAGCTGTGCTGCTGAAGTAATATGCTGTTCATTAAGCACTGGCTTCCAATAGGGTAATCGAGAGGTGCACATACTCCAAACATCAGTTAGCACATACTACTGATGCAAAGGCATCAGGGAAGCGACATTTAATGCTGCTCACCAATTTTTAATGGTGCATCTGGTGCTGGTGTTGCATAGAGTAGATTTTCTGGCTTCAGGTCTCGATGCACGATTCCATTTGCATGCAGATACTAAGAAAGAGAAAGTCAAAGCATGTGAGTGAGAATGGTCAAGCATGATGTCTTGATGTCTTTCTAATTCTCTGTAGCAGCAGATTAATATTTTCTCTGTGTGTGACAGAGAGTTACTTCAATAATTTTCAGCAGCTCTTTTCTCTGCAAACTTGCTCAGCATAGGATCCTTGGATTCATACTGTAATGTGAATAGGAAAATAAAATTTGGGAAGTCAAAGATAACATCATGTTCATTTGGGAACAAAAATATGTCAGAAAGTATCCTTGAATTTTAATACAGCAGTAGCTCCTAAGGAGCAATCTGATAGACGACGAGATGCCAAAGTCTGGCTCAGAGGAAGGTAGTTTCTGCACATTATAATATTCTCAGAGATAGGAAAATGGCCACGTAACTATTAAACAATTAAATAGACCTATTTGAGTAGAAAGGATGTGGTAGGTGTCCTGGATCAACGACAATGCTTGGGGTCCCTTGCTGCAGATTTTCTACAAGTTTTAAAACCACTCAACTGGAAAGTTCCAAAAATCCATCTGTCTTGCCAAAGTACATGCAAATACACTCACTATTGAATTCCTGCCATGCACTAATGGAAAGAAAAATTTCTAGAACATATGGCTTCCACTTACATTGCTATGGACAGAAATAGAAAAAAAATATGTCATATACAATATTCTGATAGACAAAATGGATAAACTAGTGAGAGAAAATCTGCATTTCTTGTTGATAAAATATTCACACAAAACTCTGAAGTCTTAGAAGAGAATTGCTGAAGGGTAGAATCACATTATCTTGTTCAAAATCTCCTCTTCTACATTTTAGTAGCATCTCAGCTGTGTTTTCACTACCAAAAAAACCTAGTCTCTGTATATGTTATCCAGGAAATGACAAATGGTTGAATATTCACCTAGACAATACAGCTATAATAATGTACACTTGAGTTAGCATCCGAGGTGAATTCTTGACTGTGTATCTCCTATAAATTGCCAGTGATTAAATACCATTAAGAAGGAAAATATTGCTCTGTCCTTGGGCATTGCTTTAGTGACACTGTGTGTTTTTCACAAGTGTTTCTTCTCACAGTACAATAAGTGTTCTTTATTGACTTTCTCTGCAATCCTAAAGCCACAGGATTTGTTATGATGTGGCTTTTAGACATCAGCCAAAGACTCTCACCTTACTTCACAGTGAAAGTTAAGTGTTTGTTCCAGCTGTTTTCCACAGTGAGGTAACTAATCAATTATCCAAGGTAAAAACAGCCAACAACATTTGGAAACTGATGGATAGTACACTGCTACATCATTTAATGCAGCCACATCTGCATGCCTGTAAACAATCATGTCCACCCTCCATAAAAATATATCTTCATCATGTCAGACATAACTGTAGCAAAGATGCTCCCACAGCATAGCAGTGATGTGTTTGACATGCAGAGGTGACACCGAAAAGCCTTCAGACTGGAGTGGACAGAAAAAGATGCCTGAACTGATCTGTGTTCATGTGCTGAAAATCAGTTTAGCTCCCTCTAAGGAGTGAGAAGTATCAAACATTTCATGATAACTTGATGGAAAACAGACACTGCCAATTCATCTGCACAAATAGTCCTTGACCAAATTTGTGCAGAGGAATGTTCCAGCCAAGCTTGCAGTCTTTTAGCAGATCCTTTTTACCATGTGCCCATAATCCTGAAAACATTTTATGCTGTGAGGCTGAAAAATTAAAAATTTTCTTCTCTTTCCAGAAACACATTTTTGTGGGAGGGAATTTTGGGAAAAATTTTAGGAGAAGCTGTTCAACTTTTCCTCCCTTTTAAGTCATAAAATGGTTTGTGGGGCTCCTTCTCAGACACAGTCAGAACCATAACTGAGAACATCTGCTAACCACTCCTGTGCCCTATGACTGACTGATTTTTTAACTAATTGAACATGGAGTGTAAACTTTTCACAGACATCTTTCATGAAAATCCTTTCTTAGGATTTTTCCTTGTGAGAAGCTGCAGTTTCAGCAACCAAAGGTAAACAATGGTTATCTGCTGCTGTGGAATGCAACAGGTGGACCTGTGATTGGTCTCCTGTAGATGTTTAAATTTACTGACCACTCATGGCAGAGCTGGCTCTCGCTCTCTGTCTGAGACACAGATCTTTGTTATTCATTCTTTTCTATTCTTACCTCAGCTTAGCTTCTGAGGAACCTTTTCCTTGCTTTTCTTTTTAGTATAGTCTTAATGTAACATATATCATAAAATAATAAATCAAGCCTTCTGATCATGGAGTCAACATTCTCGTCTCTTCTTCATCCTGAAAACCCCTGTGACCACGACCACATAAACTGTTTTTTTTTTGTTACAAACTTACAAAACTCCAAGTAGGAAAATTTATTTCCCCTGTCCAGACCACCATTTGCATAAAATTTACACACAGGGGTGCCCAACAAATGAAAATTGCCTTAACAACTTAACTCATGCCTTTCAAAGATTGTCACTGCAGTAATCTGAGCTCTCTCTCTCATGTGCCCTCATCACAACACCTGCACCTACTCCCTCTTCACCACACCCCCTCTATATTCCCGGCACCTAATCCAGAATTCCTGCCCAGATGTAGTGACTCCTCTGTCATCTCTCTGCAGCCCACATAAGTCCTGCCATGGTCACACCCTAAAATCAGTCCTTGCTGCTCTTTCCTTTCTCATCCTTTGTTTCTCTTGCTTGACTTCATATTTGGGCTGGGACAAGACGTGTATGGCCAGGGATGCCTCATGCTGCCAGGTCCTGGCTTTAACAGCTACTGTTGGCAGCTTATATTTTCATAATACATCAAATTTTCTGAGTGTTGCCAATAGGGTCAGTAGCTTCATTGTGAACTAGCAGACAGATGGGCAACATGGATAAAAAAACCTCAAAACCAACTCAACAAAAAAAACCACAGTGGTTTTATGGATATGGATGCCCCATTCTTCATGAAAGTATTATTTAGGCTTGTGGATCCCTAGGCCTCTGAGGGGATAGACAGCTGGTTGGGCTTCTGCCCAAGGCATCTGCCTCCAAATAGCCTTGTTAGTAAAGGTCTCTAGCAGATGCAGTGACCTCCTGTCCTCCAGCCTGGGCCACCTGTCACTCACTGAGAGCATCTCCTGCTCCACAACCCCTCGCAACACTGTCCCTTTTCAGCACTGCTCCCTTAGTAGATACCCTGGGACTGACCTATTTCCAAATTTTCATCAGCCCCATTCTCTCCATGTAGTGTTAGAGCTCCGGGTATTGAAGGAATGCTAATATTGGTCTTGTAGATATATGAACAGTATGAGCTAAAACATCTTGGTTTAGAAACAGATTTAGCTAAATTAGCATAATCTACTTTGTATAACACTTATCTCAATTTATATGTGCTTTATTTTGATTGCTCTCACTTTATTTCTCATATACCCATTTTAATAAAATTTATTCCTTTGCATAACTTTAGACTTTCCTAGATTGTAGTACAGAGTTGGGCATTGCGCATTTCCACTGTAAGACAGGTGCTCTACTATTTGTATGTTATGTCTCTTAATGACTAAATTATATGATCAAATGAGAGGAT